>OX638090.1:34240294-35440294 GCA_951804965.1 Horisme vitalbata
GCACGTAGTTGATGGTGACGGAACAATGGATGTTAATGTTAGGTAGTTTCTAGATTGGCCACGTAGCTGACGGTGACAGAACAATCTATGTTGTTAGTTAGCTTCTAGCTCGGCCACGTAGTTTACGGTGACAGAGGAGAGCAGTGCTGGTTCACGACGAGAAGACGACAGAGTTTCCGTGGACTTCTGGTCGGTATAGGTATTCAGCTTCCCGTACTTATATGACAATATTTGCGCCTTCTCAATTTTACTGGTGATTCCCGCTGGTGGGAGGCCAATTCAACCGATTCGCTATCGTCAAGAAATACAAAAAAACATAAATACCTTGTTTCCTCGAAGGACCAAAATGTAAGGGCTAAGGGCTGATTGCTTCCACCCTCCGACATTACATGGAGAAGATGCTACGTAGGTTGATAGTTGTTTCACTTACACGGCACCAACGTTTCACTGATAGTTCATAGAGGTTTAGCTAGTTAGATAATATGGAGCACGTAAACACCAGATTCATATGTAAAGTTAGTTTATTCACCGTTATGTTAATTACAAGGTAAAGGTGGCAAATCTTTCCTTGGTAGTGTCTCTGGCGGGAGTAGGTCACGTACTCAATGTTAAATGCTCTAAATTATTCGTTTCCGTAAAAGATGCAGCGCGTGCGATGCAACGTAAATCGCAGCGGGCGCAAATTACCAAAATGTATGGTGAAACCGTACAGACACCTTGATCCTTGTAATCTTTAGCTTTTGTGTCATAAAGTACTTTATATTGGCGTAATAACTCCATAAGTTCGTCAGACATTTTTCAAAATAAAATGACGGGAAACAACTTCATTCACCGCGGTAACGCGCCGTACTGCTAGATTCAATCAGTGTGGTGTGTTGTGGCTTGACAGATCCCCCACCACCTCTATGGCGCGACCGGGCGCGAACGGTTGACGCCACGACAGACGCCGCCACAACAGAATGCAACACATTGATGTGAATCTAGTCATAATAAATCTATGAGACTGATTGCATTCTGTCGCGCCACGACACACCCCGACACAGTAATATGAACCTAGCTTATCAGTTAACTGCGCGGGGGGTGGAGCAACCCTCCAACCTTCCCATGGTCCTAGCAACTGTGTGGTTATACGGACCGAATCGCTAATGGATGCACAACTCGGGCAGCTCATCCATCTACAAATTACCTACGCTCCTGTCCCGGCACTCTCCCCCTTCTGGGGCATGCTACAACACGAAGACGGACTTCATCGCCGGGCAGCTCCACCCTGGCTCGGTGCCGCAAGATCTGCCGGCAGAACTCCGCCGAGAACCGGAAGAGCCGCAGTGCTGACAGATCGGTACGCCTTAGTCAGCAAAATCAGCGCCTGTCGCTGAGTCCTCAAAAGGACGCTGCGCACAACATGCACGGATGCGCGATGGAACCAAATCCTTGCAGCGTATGTGACTGTTGGTACGTATGTCCCCATGTACAGGATCCTGAGTGCCCTGTACCTGATTCCCCACCTATTGGCCGAAACACGGCCCATTTTACAAAAAGACCTTGTTGCGCGCTCCCCTACCGATGCCGCATGCGGTACAAATGACAGGGTGGTGTCTATGACGACACCCAACACCGTGGTTTCAGATACACTGCGTATTGATGTGCCTGACGCGTTGGTCCTTAGCAGGGGTGGCCGTTGCAATTTCCCACGAAGGGTCATTGTTTGGGACTTCGCCTGGGCGAAAGTGAGCCTATTGCGTGTTCCCCACTCCGCTACCAGACCCAGAACGGCCGCTCCCTTCTCCTCGATCTCTCTCCGAGCATCCCCCGCTACCAACACGTTCACATCATCCGCGTACGCCAAAAACTGTACCCCATCCGGCACCGGCAGGCGAAGCAAATCGTCCAACAGGATGTTCCAAAGTGTGGGGCCCAGGACTGAGCCCTGAGGACAACCCATGGTTGAGGCCTTCCACACAGCCTGGTCGCCTACGATCATGGCCACCCTGCGATCGCGTAAGTAACTCTCCAACAACCTATAGATGTTAGGCGGGCAACCCCCGCGCTTCGCCTTAACCAGGATCATGGGCATGATAGGCTTAGGCTGTTGCCCCTGGCCATTTGGCAGCGCGGCTGCGAAGCTTGGTACCCCTGACGGCGTCGTTTGCAACGCGGTTGCAACGGTGCTCTGCACCTGAGACGCCGCCAATCTAGCCTCGGCAAGCTCCGCGCACCGCTCCGGGTCTGCCAGTCGCAACTCTACGGCAGCTACCGCCCCGAGGATGTCTTGGCCACTGCTAGTGATGCCACCAACATCTGCTCTGTTGAGCTTCGAGCCAGGGCCCGAAGCGATCGCCACAATCCTCTTTAGGGATTTCCGCACCAATTCTAACAGCTCTAATTTCGACGCTTCCGCGAGGGAAGTGTCCTTCTCACCACTGTTACTTGGTGGCAGCAGCTGCCGCAGATGGTGTGGCCAAAATGGTATTCTTATTCTAAATGTATTCTTATTCTCTATTCTCACAGGCGCCACCGTCACCGCCGACTACGAGCGCGGACCACCGCCAACCCGTTGCCGTGTTGGCGCAGGTTGACTCTCCGAAGGAGAAGTCAGCGGCCGCTTACTCGACGGCGTTGGCGCTCCGGACGGCGGCGTGCGCGCTAAGCTCGACCTTGGCGTAAAAGGTTCTGACATTTCCACCTTTCACTACCCGTTACCAGGTGGAAGCATATGTCCGTATACGGCGTGGTAAGTTGCCCGAGAAAACTTGTGCTCCGCTCAGTCGCCAGGAAGTGAACGAATTAAAAATTTTAACACGTTCCTACCCAGCGAAAGAACAAAACAAAAAGAAGCAGATCCGTTCGCGGCGGCTAGCTAGCGACTAAGCGCGCGCGCGCACGCGCGGGAATCCACAAAAACACAGTATGGCGTGACCAATTCAAATTTATAAGCCAGAAATAAATTAAACAATAAAAAAGTTTTTACAGTGAGTTTTTATCTCCAAGTTCGCAAAATGACACTGGCCACTAGCTAAAAAAAAAGCACTGGCTAGTCAAAGTCAAAGTCAAAGTCAAGTTAGTTTTTTATTTTCCTCGTAGGTGTAGTATAAAGCACTATGCCCGATCTCGGGTGTTTTAAAGCCCTCGCCTACGGCTCGGGCTTCAAACGACACCCTCGACGGTAATCGGTCACTTTCTCCTCTCGGTGAACAATGTACTATTAAATTATGTTTTATGATTTCTAAATTTTCCAAAACTGACATGAAACCTTTGACACATGAATGTAAAATTTTGAATGTATTCACTAGATTATGTAACGTTTCCACTAGGGGACATGTCGCGGAGACAAGTCGTCCGACATTCACGTTAGTTAGTAGTTAGTTTGTCTCTGCAACTTTGTCCCTCGACATATGACTTGTTCACACTAGCCAGTAGTGAACAGTATGTCGCCCGAGGAGGTAGAGTTGTTCAGTGCAGCTTACATAAAATTGTTGAAAATTGTTTGGTATTTAGTAGACTTTAAGCTTACATAACTCTCAATAGTGGTGGAAATTTGGACCACTTTTGCCCATTGTCCTTTCATCTACTCGCATCGAAAGATAGAACGTCAAGAATAACATCTGTCAGTGTCATCTGTCGACGTCGAATGACAGATGCAGTCATATTTTTTTTTTTTACAGGGTTGCAATTGATAATGATATTCAATGTACTGTAACCCTATTAAAATTCTTGACTACTGGTTTCTAAATAAAATACTTAAATGATGTACAATATTTAATTTATCTTTTTTCACCTATCTTCTTCTTATTTATTTGCTAACTTTTAACTTATGTATATTTATTATTTAATTTTTAAAAGCTCAGGAGGGCGCCAGGTCCTAAGGGACCGATTAAAAAGGTTCTACGTTAACTATACCGTTCAGCAAAAAGACTATTTATCCAGGGTGTGGGAACAGGCCTATAGTAAGAATATCCCACTCTTAGCAACCATATCCAGTGGTAATTTTAAAGTTTAAAGTTTAAAGAAGTTTAAAGGTTGAGTTAGTAGAGAACTTCACAGAACTAAAAAGGCGGCTGACAGGGGTGACCCATATCAGACCGCGATACCGGCAGGGGTAGCTCCGACGATCTGGCCCGAAGGTCCGCGAACGATGAAACAATCCGGAGAGGCCGGAGGGAACAGGATCCGCAGCCGGTAGACAGACCGTACAGCTAGCTCCCCGCCTTTGAAGTGGTGGTTAGCGTAAAAGCTAACTAATATCAGAGGAAGATAAAAAAACCCTGTTGAAGAAACAGGAGGTTAGAACAACTAACTTATACCTTGGACCTAACCTGACCAAGTTAAATAATTAAAGTAACTTACCCCGAGGGGGTTTATTAAATTTTATGATTTTATTGCTCAACAGAGCGGACGCATTCTAATCTCTCCACTTCTGTGGGAACTCCGGCTGGACTCCGCTGGATGGAGGCTGAAAGGAAAATGAGGCATGAGGACATGGAAGTGAAGGTTATTCATCTTAGAGGTGAAACACCAATACTGACCTGGACGACTCAAAGCAAAGCTCCGAAAAAGTAAAGGCTGATGCCGGTCGACGTGGGTGCTTCACTGGGCAGATGAGGGGGGCCAATTCCAAAATAAATTAAGTACACGCCACGCGTTCAACTGCCTCCACCAAATTGAATCGGAGCCCTGGAAATACCAGATTCTTTAACTAGAGAACGCCGGTGGCTGCGCCCTGGGTTGAATGCCTTCAGCTTCTCATACGTACCAGCCGGAACACAAGATTTTACAAAAACTTGACTTTGAGAATCGAACGACTTCAATCAAACGAAAGCGAATGGCCGTCGAGCAATGATTTTTCACTTAACTCCAGTTTCCAACTGTTTGAATAAAATTCGTACTAAAGTTACTAATATGTTTTATTTAAATTTCTGAAATTGCAAATGTTGAAGTTCCCATAACCTTAAAAACGATGGAGAATATTTATCTGAATCATTTCGACACTCTAGGTGTAAAACTGATAATTTATATGTCTTAAAAATATTACAAAGTTAAAGGAAATCTTCCAAAATAACCACCCAAAATGGTAGGACGTGCTATCGTAAGCTTGTTGGAAACTTTCCGAGTGACGACGCACTTTAGATGTCAACGTCAACTTCACAATGCCATTTTGACAGTGACACTGTTCAAAAGGGCCACGACCATGTAAACGCCATGGGTACGGGACATCCGATCCCTTCAACAAAAATTATAAAAACGGGGAAACTAAAAATGAGCCGTTACAGGGGTAGCTCCGACGATCTGGCCCGAAGGTCCGCGAACGATGAAACAATCCGGAGAGGCCGGAGGGAACAGGATCCGCAGCCGGTAGACAGACCGTACAGCTAGCTCCCCGCCTTTGAAGTGGTGGTTAGCGTAAAAGCTAACTAATATCAGAGGAAGATAAAAAAACCCTGTTGAAGAAACAGGAGGTTAGAACAACTAACTTATACCTTGGACCTAACCTGACCAAGTTAAATAATTAAAGTAACTTACCCCGAGGGGGTTTATTAAATTTTATGATTTTATTGCTCAACAGAGCGGACGCATTCTAATCTCTCCACTTCTGTGGGAACTCCGGCTGGACTCCGCTGGATGGAGGCTGAAAGGAAAATGAGGCATGAGGACATGGAAGTGAAGGTTATTCATCTTAGAGGTGAAACACCAATACTGACCTGGACGACTCAAAGCAAAGCTCCGAAAAAGTAAAGGCTGATGCCGGTCGACGTGGGTGCTTCACTGGGCAGATGAGGGGGGCCAATTCCAAAATAAATTAAGTACACGCCACGCGTTCAACTGCCTCCACCAAATTGAATCGGAGCCCTGGAAATACCAGATTCTTTAACTAGAGAACGCCGGTGGCTGCGCCCTGGGTTGAATGCCTTCAGCTTCTCATACGTACCAGCCGGAACACAAGATTTTACAAAAACTTGACTTTGAGAATCGAACGACTTCAATCAAACGAAAGCGAATGGCCGTCGAGCAATGATTTTTCACTTAACTCCAGTTTCCAACTGTTTGAATAAAATTCGTACTAAAGTTACTAATATGTTTTATTTAAATTTCTGAAATTGCAAATGTTGAAGTTCCCATAACCTTAAAAACGATGGAGAATATTTATCTGAATCATTTCGACACTCTAGGTGTAAAACTGATAATTTATATGTCTTAAAAATATTACAAAGTTAAAGGAAATCTTCCAAAATAACCACCCAAAATGGTAGGACGTGCTATCGTAAGCTTGTTGGAAACTTTCCGAGTGACGACGCACTTTAGATGTCAACGTCAACTTCACAATGCCATTTTGACAGTGACACTGTTCAAAAGGGCCACGACCATGTAAACGCCATGGGTACGGGACATCCGATCCCTTCAACAAAAATTATAAAAACGGGGAAACTAAAAATGAGCCGTTACAGTACAGCCGTCATCTTTTGACTCGATACCGTTTTTTACTCGTACGAATCGATTTTTATTAAAGTTGTTATGTATGGAAAAAAATATGACCTTTTGAGCAAAACAAAAAATTTAAGATGCTATTTGTAGAAGAAATATGCCTGTTTTGTTTAAAACGATCATAGGGAACATTTTAATGCAGAAATACATCCGTTTTGATCGGAATCCAATTTTTTTGGATTTTATTGTATAGGAAATACGCTCCTTTTGAACAAGTTTTTAGGCTCATTCGACGGAGTTTTATGCTACGAGTTAAAAAAAAAAAAAAGATGGATAGTGAAATACGACCTTTTGAACAGACGCTCCTCATGAAAAAAATTAAGATATCAAACGCTAAACATAGGTAAAAAATACCGGTTTTGCGTAAATATGAGTATGGATACGCCACCGGTATACACGTAGCGGAAAAAATTAGATGAATTTAAAAAAAAAAGTTTTTGGTGCATTAAAATAAAATGATTATTAATTAAGTTAAGTGTGGAGGGTTTATTCGCCCGCTCCCCAATATTTTTTATTGGTTGACATCTTTCAAAGCCCTGAACTAAACTTTTTGGACTCTCAAAGATGTGTTTCCCTGCATCGGCAGGGAAACACATCGACAATGCGGTTCTGACACATAAAGACTGAGAACATAAAGGCTCTGGAACTTACTATTTAAATGCTGGATAATGGGCTGCACTTTATGTAATCTACTCTCGTCACGAGTGGCCTCGGCGCTAAGGGACATATTATCATTGAAATGGAGACACCGGCATAGCAACAGAAAGCGATTGATGGGCATTTCGCGAGAGAACCCGGGAGTGGCAAAAATGTTCTCGTCTTTTTGCCAATACTCGTCCAGGCGACTCTTAATGACAATACCGGTTGCGAGGATTACGGCGAAGAACCTAAACATTTCACCGACATTGGTGTCCACCCAATTGACGATGCGGCTGGTCGGGTATAAATTACCACTGGCCAATAACTGCTCCGTGTGTTGCTGAGCGTAAAGGTTGGTTTCGGCCACTATACGCTCCATTATATAGCGATCCCAAATAGCGGTGAATGCGCTGTAGGGATTGCGATATAATGCGGTCGGTCCACTTTGAATGTTGAACGCTTCCCTGCGCTCCGCCGAAGGGACAGGCGGCGGCGGCAGAGCTGAAAGAAAAAAAGAAATGGAAAAAAAACATTCAAAAAAAAAATAGAAGGATCTTTTGAAAAGCTTGTTTCGTCGACATTCCATATATGAGATGGTCTGTCTAGTAATTTGAGTTCTGTGAGTGTTTGTTCTGGCAAATCAAAGTAGGGATATATAATATATGGGCTACATGCCTGTTTTCTTGCATATTCCACCGGCTGCGGCTTCTTAATTGATAGATTATGCCTTTTTTTAAATGAAAGAAACCAATCTTCCCCGGGCACGCCATTTTTAAACGGATTTTTGATGTCATTTTCCGACACATACTGGCCCACTGTCTCTAATATTTCTTTCCTTGTCAGTCCAAAACCATGCTTCTCCATGTCACGCAGGTTTCTTACAAGATCTTCTACTTCCCGAGATAAGATAGTAGCTCGTCCCAAAGTATTTGATTTGAGGCCTTTACGATCATATACCTGAAAATAATAGTACATTACTGACCAGCCCCCCTATTTAGTAAAATTGACAGCTCAGTGTACAACCGACTCTCGGTTGGCAACCGAAATGAGTGGGCAACTGAAAAAATAATTTATTCAGTATTCACTACAGTCGATATGTATGGGTGCCTTTCAGAAAATCACCGGACGTCTCTATTGTTTTATCGATAATATTTTGAGTTTTGACAATCGTTTAACGGCATGAATGTCATTTTTTTGTGAGATTTCATTATAAGGAAAGTGATTGTATTGTGAAAAGTGATTTATAAAAAATAAGACTTAATAATACCTACTATAAATAGGCTTACACAGGTACTGCTTAACACATTTAGTTAAGTATACAGTAAACTTAAAGAAACACCCAACAGGCAGATAGAAACATAGTATTGCTTGACCCAACACAATCATATTCTCCTGTGTATCAAATCCTTCCCTTCTCGTGGGTATCCGAAACTACCAGTCCACCCACCAGAACACCCAGACATGGAACAAAAAAAATTGCAGATCATGGAAACATTGTCTTGCAGAGGAAATCGATCCCGCAACCACTACCTCTTGCGTCTCAGCTCAGCTGGCTATTCGTCCCTTACCTCAAAGAGGATGTCTCTTCCATATTTTCATTATTAAAGCCCAAAATCGGAATGCAATTTAGTGTTGGCTAAGCCACTGGTCCATAATGAATGTCAAAATATTAAAATACCGCTGGACTTATGCCTTTTCCAGAAAGCGCGACTAAGCCCGATCTTTGGATCTCTACATCCACTATTTATTATTATATTATTATCATTTAACACATATTTTGTTTTTATAGTTCTTCAAAATGGGAGACTACCCCGTTGCTTTGGCCCTACGATCTAGAGTGGAGTCGGTTCAAGGTTGAAGAGCGTCAAATGGCTGCGCTGCGCTGGAGAGTATCGCGTCTGCAATCGAAAGAATACTCGCGGGACAAGAAAACGACCCTATGCGTCGAGACGAGGGCAACTAGTCTCTCGACTACATACATCCAACCAAACAAAGTTTCACATTTAATAACTAGGTCACCAATCGAGATTATTTTGATAGCTATAGTTAAGCACCGCGCTTAGCTACCTGAATATTGGTGGACTACCTTCCGTCCTCAGAATTACCTACCTGAGTGTACGCTTAATAAGTAAGGAGCAATAAAACATTTTTTTTTCAAGACAAAGTTTTTCAATTATTATTTCGCTAGCCTAGCAAAGTAGTTGCTCAATAAACGAACAGCCATCTTCTGCAGCACAAAATAATATGGTCTTGATATCTACAACATTTTCCCACAATTCAATGCTGTAAGACAATGCTGTGGAAGTAGCTGAAATAAACTAGTTAACAAATCTGATTCGACGTCAGAAAAGGGCTTATTACACCACGCGGTATTCAGTTTGTCTTAGTAAGACTGCCTTACTAGATTTACTATGACCGACTTAGTGGCTTACTCTTATTACACTACGCTAAGTGCGAAGACAGTCTTACTAAGACAGACTGAATACCGCGTGGTCTAATAAGCCTTGTTAAAAGATCCTAGCTACTGCCTAAGCTGTAGAACCAAGTCTGTTTGGTAACCCATCTATGTGAGCGCTCCATTTACTTTAAAACAAATAAATAAGATAATGAATAATCGTTTATTTCAGGCACATTTATATATGATTAAAAAAGCCCATAGCTATTCGCCATAGCTTCTGCTTCGGTGCCGCTTCTCTATAGCTGGCTGAAATCACTGGGCTGAAATTCGGATCCATAAGTACCTACATCCATGTGCTTTGCCAGAATCTGGAGAGTAGGACTTGAAACCAATATTTCTACTGCTCTCCAGCCTCTGAAGTGACATTGGGACCGACCCCTGACACCGACCCCGGTCGTCTCATCAAAACGGGAGAGGCAGATCTTGATAGTCGGCTGGTATCGCGGCGGTACTGCGCTTGTTGCGGGCCGAATCTCTGTCGAAGTGTCGACGTATCTTCTCCACAAGGATAAAGTCTTCCCTATCGACCTCATTCCTGTCAGGGACATTGACCTTAGATTTTTCCAAACTCTTGCGTTGGAACTCGACGCAAGGCGCCGGAAGCGATGGCTGAGGTTAGCGAGACACTTGCGCTTCTTCTGCTGGCGAGGACGTGAAACAGGAAAAAGCGTACCTAGGTTTACTAAGGTTGTACTTACCTGAAAATATAGTAATATCCTAAATATATTTAATTTTTTTTTCTTTTATTTAGTTTTACCTATAGATAAAAGTATACTGTTAGGTTAACCTTAAGGTTATTGGTAATTAAATTTAACCTACTTCGAGGTTTTTGAATGAGCTATTTTGCATGCATTTGGAAATCGGATGGCAATGCAAAATTATTTGACATGAAGCCATGAAATCTTGATGACGAGGGTCTGAAGATGGAGCCGCAAGAATGCAACTGGAACTCCCTGATGAAATGTGCTAAGAAAAGTATTGTAGAAGCCGGATTTGTTCGCTTTGTTGTCTTGAGTAGGTAATTTCTAGGCCTACCTAGTATAGAACGTGGTTCTTTAGTCTTGTACCATATGAGGGTGTAAGCGGTTCCAACCTCCATCTTTGGAATCCGAGCCAATCTCACCTGCCCGTGTTGCACCCTGCTGTATAACAAACTAATGAGGCTCTGGCGGCCGACTGTATGCGGCATAGCGCAAACCGGCACAGGTAAATTCCCTGACCGCCAGCGGGCAGCAGTGTCGGGTACGAGAACGTGTGCCCTGCGATCCCCAACCCGCATGCCCAGCGTAGGATTATTATGAGTATTATCTCCCAGTGTACTGTACTCCCAATGGCTGGTGTGATGTGGTGCGGTTTGGTGGTTCTATATCTCATCAAACCTTACCTCAAACCACGAGAAATTTAACTCGTACTTGAATAAAAATGTAAACAAAGAAATGCCAAACGTAAATTTGACATCTTCGGTGGGCAACCGAAGTGAGTGTGTAACTGAAAAAATAATTTATTCGGTATTCCGTACGAGATTGTGAGATGATGCATCAAAGATGGCTTTCAGCAAGCCACTGAACGTCTCTAGTATTCTATCGACGTTATACGACTGATTAAAATATAGCCATTTTACCACCAACCGAATGGGAATAAAGACTATCTTTAATTATTAGCGTACCTTCGCCATAGATAAATTAAACGCTACCCACCTTCACGTTTTGAGTAAGTAGGTAGGCTAAAAGGAGTTAGGTTTCAGTGCGAAAACAAAAATAGGTACGACAATATAGTTCTGAATCTATCTTTGTTTTAGTTTATAAAAGGAAGCAAGATTAATATAGATACTGGATTAGACTCTATGTATTTTCCATTTACAAATTAAGTTTATTGAAAATTACAAGTTTACACATTTTTATCCCTTTATTATCTCAATGTGAACCCTATGTATGACATAAGGTTGACCCCAACTTAAAAAGCAGACACTGATCATTACGTGGGCTGGGCACGACCGCAACAGCCCTCTTCAAGAAAGCCTACCTACGGCAGCCAGTTGTTTAATAGTTGGAGATAGGTCACATAGCTAGGCAAATAAATCAAAAATCCTAATGATTTTATGATCAATAATGTAAACAAGGAATCAAAAAGAATCAATGCCACTACATTTTATTAAAAATCAGACAAAAAGTTCATTTAAATATTGTACTACCAAAATACAAATAATCTAAATACAGAACAAATTCTAATAGACTACCTCACACAACAATTAGTCGAATAATAGTGCCGATCACTTCCCAATCATCAAACACTGCTAGAAACTAGTTCCTTTCGCAATGCATTTCACCAAGGAGATCGACTACCAATTTGATCTCCACTTTGGATACTGAATACCAAATGATAAGATATCGATAGAAATATTCGATGTAAACCGATGACGTCATCACAGTGTGCAACTGCAGATAACATTCTAGCCACCTAGCCCCAAAGAGGTTGGATTTTTTTTACTAAATCTATGCCTAGCCCGGTTCATAACATTGAGGTGGGCAACTGATATAGCAGGTAGTAGTATTATTTAATTTTCCTACCGATCCGAAGGTAAATGTTCAATATTCATATTTCATTTCCAGTCACACAATGTAGGTTTTAGTAAAGCGGTACATTACTGTTTCTAGCTTTATAAGAACAAATTGTGTTGAGGTAATAAAACAAATTATGTTAATTAGGTATTATATTATTTTATCTCACGGTGAGGTACATTGCCCATAACCCTCAGCCACCAAACACTGTTACAAACTAGTGTCTCTCGCAGGACTTTATACCAAGAAGGTCGGTTATCAATTTGATCTCCACTTTGGTTACGGAATACCAAATAAATATAATTTCGATAAAAACTGTCACAACAAACAGGCATTCGTTGTACACTGTGACGTCACCCAGACGCCCCAGTTTATAACGCAATTGATGCACACCGATGACGTCATCCTAGTTGGCAACTGTAGTTAGAGAATACCAAATCAATCATTTGACTTACATTTGTTGCACACCTAGCCTCGGTGCTCATCATTTCGGTGGACAACTGACTTAGTGAATAGCCCCTCAGGTCTGTAATTAATGACATAGTTTGCAGCCCGGTCATGATGGCCAAGAGCGCAACGTAGTGCAGGATCAGGCCATCACAACTCGGTCAGCATTGTAGCCAGCTAGCTCTTGGTGGACAAGGTGAATTGAAGATCAAGTCCATGATAAGTTGGGTGCAATGCTGACCGCGCGTGATGGCGTG
This sequence comes from Horisme vitalbata, assembly GCA_951804965.1. Lineage (NCBI taxonomy): Eukaryota > Metazoa > Arthropoda > Insecta > Lepidoptera > Geometridae > Horisme > Horisme vitalbata. The sequence goes on from OX638090.1 coordinate 34,253,131, forward strand.
GACATTTGAAAATAATAATTTAGCGTGTTTTAAAAAACGATTCTAATTTAAATTCTAGCCTAATATAGTGGTCGGTCCATAATTGGCGGTGAAATACATAAACAACGACAAACATACATAAAAAAATGCATATAGTTGAACATAAATTATAACCTCCTTCTTTTTTGAAATTTTGAAGTCAGTTTGAAATACAAATAAAAAAATCGAAATAGGTGCAAAAAAGCCAAACAAGTCCATCTACATAATACAAATTAAGTCCAATGCAAAACTAGCCCTAAAAAGTCAACAGAGGTAACTTACTCGATTTATTATGGTAGGTCTAGGTATTCCATAATGCTTAGAGGCCTCATAACCCGACAGTTTCCCACTTTTCACTGCTCTAACAGCCTCTAATAACTTTTCACGGACGCAATATTCGTTTTCCGCACATAATTTCTGGGCATTTTGTATGTTTCTGTAATCAAAATCAAGAATGAATATACCTTATACTACAATTAAATTATTAATATAACTAGTACTAGTTTCTGCCCGCGGCTTCGCAGGTTTATTTTCAGCACCTAAATAAATATAAAATATAAGCCTATTATCTAAGTTAGGCTATGTTCTAAATATATATAATTTCATATTGATCTGTTTAGTAGTTATGAAGATCAACGATATGAAATAAAATTTACATTTCATAAACTTTCGGCTTTCGGTATAATAATATTAAATAGTAGAATTATATTTTCATTTGAGTAATTTGTCGCGTTACAGTAAGACATTTAGACTTATTTAGATTAGTGATTATTTATTCATTATTAGTGTAGCAAGAACCAAAATTTACATTCATTTAAAATGTTTGTGACTTCTGATAACGGGAAAGAGAAACATATGTTTCCCTTTCCCGGCCACGGCAGTTCCTCTTTCCCCACTTAGTGATTTTTTGGTTATGTTTCTAAGCACATGTTTTTTTCATATTAATAGTTATTATTCTAAATTTTTCTATGCAAAATATCAAAAATTAGGTATTAAACAACACTTACCCTCATTGACATCTTACTTGAAAACGTGTTTTTCTATAGTAAATCACCACTCACAAAATATGCCTCGCACTCGTGTTTTCGTAGAGTGACAACTACATTTTTGTTTGTGTCATGGCCGCGCAACCGTGCGGCTTAGCGACATCTGTGTTTATTTTTGGAATTAATGCATTGTTCTGTTTTACCGACAGGGTAACCTTAGAGCTACAGTCTACTGTGTTTGATTTACAACTACCTGTTTCTCTTCCCCCATAGTTCCTCTAACCCCACCTAACCTTATATAAATAATTTGGATTATTATTTTGATATGAAAAGGGTTATTATTATTAGCTAGGAAGCTATTTAACAAATTAGATTAAAAAATTTCTAATCGATGCACAGTCACTGGTACAAAAGTTAATTGCCGTTTTACATTTTTCTTTATTTGATTTTCTATTTTAATTAACTGACCAAGGTGGTCTGATTTTATGTTACTAATAACATTTTTACTTAGTATATTAACTTTTGAATTTGTAAAAATATTGTCTATGCATTTGGCTGAAGTGTCAGTAATTCTAGTTGGCTCCATAAAGAGAGGTTTTAGATTATATGATTTGAATAAACTAGTAATTTTAGTACTTAATGAATAAACTTCTAGAAAATTTATATTGAAGTCTCCGCATGTTATAATATTTTTGTTTGTTTTAGATATTTTGAACAATATTTCATCCATGACCTTTTCAAAAATATCATATGAGGCGGATGGTGGGCTGTACGCACTTATAACAATGAAACACTCCAACTCTACGCATGCTATTTCAATTTGGCTTTCAACAGACAAATGGACAATGTCCTTACGTTCGTTAAATTGGATTTGCTTATTTAAAATTATTAATGAGCCGCCTCTTATAGCATGCGTTCTACAAAAAGAACTACCAACTTGGTGGTTACTGAAATTGAACATGAGCTCGTAGCTTTTTAGCCAATGTTCTGTAATACTATTGCGACGCGGCCTCGTCCAGCTCGCACGGCCAGACACAAGGGTCCAGGTAGCGGCGCGCCGAGCGGCAGCGGGGCGGTGGTGCGGTAGCGTGAGAGAGCGCGTACCTACTACCAGTAGGTAGGCACGCGTATCTACTTTAGGTGTCGTATTGCACCGCCGCCGCTTCCAGGCGCGCTCGCATACACACCCCTGTAGTAGCGCCCTTTTGTTTTGGCGGATCCTGCGTCGCTGTTCGGGTCGGGTGAGGGAGGCGTGAGGTAGATGACCTACGGGGTGTTCGTTCGGTAGGATCCGAAACACCCCCAGGCATACGCTGGCTGGATGCCCTTGATGGAATGGAAATCACCGACCCCCCGACCGATCGGCCGGCCGATACCCTGATCAGCCAGCACCAGGTTGTAAGCCTGTGGTCGGTTGGTGACCCTGCGGCTTAATCGACCAGCTGATGTAGGTCAGCGGTACTGAGGCGAGGTAGTTGAATACCCGCCTCACTGCCAGCAAGGGTACCAGGTTGGGCTGGTGATTTGAGGGATGAGGATGTGAGGGAGTAGGGGTTTTCTTCCGGAATAAAACCCAAGTGTCAGGAGGGTGATCGGCGCAGATGGTCTAACTCCTAAGTACTGTAGCTAGTTAAAATCCTATCTGCTTCTTCCTGACTTCTTCTTGTGTATTCACCTTAGTGTATCACGATCCTTTTCATGCTGGCGCCTCACATTGGCTTATGACTTGGTTCCAACGTTGGCTACGAATAGAATGGCCAATAATTGCAACCAAGATTGCGGCCTCATATTGGCTCCAATATAATTGGGCAAACACTCATGCCAAGAGCATTGGAAGGTTGGACGTTTGAGCAGGTATCATTTAATCGTCAAATTTATTGCTAGCAAGTCATGTCGGACGGGACACTTTTCGCTCTGGCTACTTACGCCCACGCATTGAGCACATATTATTATTATTTAATTACTCAAAGAAAAAAGAAGCCAAGGAAAAGGCGATTCTGGATGATAAAAATGCACGCTAATCGAATAAAGTAAGTGGACGGTAATTCAGCTTGCAGGACCAGAAATGATTAATAATATGAAGCTAGAAGGAATTACACGACGCGTGATGCGAACCCAAAACTGGGGGGCTGGTTGAAACACAAAAAATGCGAGCTGCGGTGTCTACCGCCTGCAAGGTCTATCTAACACTTAGATAAAAGGCAGATTTACGAACCTTGCAAGTCCAGCAATCTCGGTTGGTCCTGGGGCTGCTCTGTATTGTATATCACTGCGATCCAAAACACTGGTGAACAGTCTTGGTGATGGGGTTTCCTTTCGGAATAGCCGAGCGTACGCTGGCCAGCGATGCGGTGCGCGGCCGTCACAACAAACACTTTGCTGGAGGCACTGGTACGAAGGTCTTCTGATATGATCAGCGGAGTAAGACCCTTCGACGCGCGGGGTGGAAGTCAGTCACATTCGGAAGCAAGAAGACTCGAATGCCGGGATGAGATCGGCTCTCGAAGGCGGCCCGTCAACGACTACTACGACGTCATACACTGGCGTCGTAATGTGAAAACCCCCGCTGCTTAGGTTTGCAGCGGAGCGCGCGAAAGTTTGAATTTCGCGTAGTCCAACCGATAGATTACGCGAAATTACAATGAAAGTAAATCAACCCATAGCTTACCTAAGTATAGATATTGAGCCTTGCTAGCGGTGATAAATTTATAACAAAAAAGTTACAAGCAAACATAATGTTGGCGTAACCATATTCCCCGGCTTGAAAGGTCCTACTTTCAACCCAAAAAGGAAGCAAAATTAAATAAATTGCATATCACCACGAATCGCATATCACATGAAAATTAAGTATGATGCGAATTAAACCTAACTCTACCCTGCGATGCCTAACATTTAACCTGAACCTAAAGAAACAATAAGTTGAGTATCTACTGTGTTGGTAGAGGACACAACTTTACTGTTGGTCTCTGGAAAACCCCACCCTGAATCTTGACAGTTGCGACTCTACAAACCCCGTTTTTATCCGGAAAGATTTCAGTAATTAAACCTATCGGCCAGTGCAAGGGCATGACATTGTCCTGCATGGAGACCACAACCATACCAACCCGCAATGGATTGGAAGGCGTATTCCACTTCTGTCTGGATTGAAGGGTGTGCAGATATTCATTGCGCCACCGCTTCCAAAAAGACTGGACAAGTTGATCAGTCAATTCATGTCGCGAAATAAGGTGTAAACGCGTTTCAGTTACTTCGCGAGCAGCGAAAAAAGCGAGTGGTTTTGTGTTTAAGAAATGGGCAGGAGTTAGTGCGGTAGGTTCTGACGGATCTGAGCTAAGCGCATAGATCGGTCGCGAATTTAAAAGAGCCTCAATCTGAGCTAGTGTTGTACTGAGCTCATCGTAAGTCAGTATTTGTTGACCAATTACCTTTAGAAGGTGCGTTTTGACACTCTTTACTTCACTTTCCCAACATCCACCGAAATGCGGAGCTCTACATGGGATGGTTTTCAAAGTAATTTTATGATCTGCCAGTTCCTTTTCCCAAAATGGGCGATATTCATGCGATAAAAAATCATAGAGTTCGCGGAGATATGATTTGGCACCAGCAAAATTGGTGGCGTTGTCTGTATATAGACATTCGATCGGACCACGGCGAGAAAGAAAACGTTTAAGTGCTGACAAGAAGCTCGCGGTACTCAGATCTGAGGCAACTTTCAGATGAAGAGCACGCGTTGTCATGCACGTAAATAGGCAAATATATGCCTTGCGGCTTTTTTGTCCTCTACCGCGAACAGACGTGATCATCAGTGGTCCAGCGTAATCACACCCAGTGTGGGAAAACGCCTTGGGAGCAGTTTCCACCCGAGAGTGGGGTAAATCTGCCATGATAGGAAACACTGGTCGCGGCTTGGCTCTAAAGCAAACGTTACAGTTGAATGTAATGTGACGAACAATACGCCGTGCGGACAGAATCCAATAGCGATTTCTCAAGAGAGACAAAAGCAAGTTTGGACCTGTATGAAAGTTTATAACGTGATAGTGGGACACCAAGAGTTCCACTACGTGGTCCTGTCGAGGAAGTAGAATTTGATGGCGTGAGTCATAGTCCAATTCAGAATTGGCTAAACGACCACCAACGCGAATAAGTCCATTGTGCAAAAACGGGCTCAGTTTTGTAATGGCTTAGAACATAACTTGTTGCGAGACAATCGATCTAAATCAGATTCGAAATGGGTTCGTTGAACAGATCGCCACACAGCTGATTCAGCGAACTCCAAGTCAGATGCGGTTATTGGGCCTATAGGAAGCCGCTTTAAAAACTTGAAGATAAAACAAATTGTTTTCAAATATTTTTTCCACGAAGAAAACCTACTAGAGAGGTTGTACAGAATGTCTTCAGCGTGAGAACTTGCTTTAGACAGTTCCGGCGTTAGAGCAGGTAGAGCCACAGGCTTCAGTTCTGGAAGCACGTGCGAGTCACCTGAAACGAATGGTTTCACAGGCCATTCGTTGCGGGGCAGTTTAAGCCATGTTGGTCCATTCAACCACAATGGATGTTGGACAAGCTGAGCGGGAGTCAAGCCGCGGGAGAGACAGTCACTAGGATTCTCTGATCCTTTGACATGAAAAAAGTGTTCAGCCGAAAGATTCTCTTGAATCTTGGCAATGCGATTGGCCACATAAGTGTGCCAGCGATGTGGCGATGAATGAATCCAACTCAAAGTTACAGTTGAATCCGAAAATGCTACGACAGCTGTAATGGCGTATCTGGCGGAGTAGAGATCAAAAACTCTTTTTATCAATGTTGATAAAAGAAGTGCGGCGCATAGCTCGAGGCGAGCTAGCGAAATAACCTTAAGAGGTGCGACCTTTGACTTGGCACATACGAGTGATACGGCGATTTCTCCATCTGGCTTGACTACGTGGGCGTAAACAGCATCACCGTAAGCCTTTTCACTAGCATCTGCAAAGCCAACTAATGAGATGGTACAATTTTCGACAACACCGATGTGGCGTGCGAATTTAAGTTGCGAGACAGCTGGTAGTTCAGCCTGAAATTGTTCCCAAAGTCGAACAATGCGGTTTGGTGGGACATCATCCCATCCAATTTTTACAAGCCAAAGATCCTTGATAAGAAGCTTGGCGTATAAGATCATAGGCGCGACTAAACCCAGAACATCGAAGAGGCGCGCGATAGACGACAAAATATTTCTCTTCGTGCAGGGGCGGTTATCAGGATTGACCTGAAATGCGAAATAGTCTTCGTCGGGAAACCAACGAAGACCTAAAACTTTCAATGTTGGATCCTTACTTAGATCAACACTGTGCGAGAGTCGCAATGACTCTGGAATAGCTCGAAGAACTTCGGCGCTATTACTTGACCACTTGGTCAATTCAAAATCACCAAGTGAAAATAACTTAATCAACTGGTGAGCGGTAGGTATGGCTAGCGCAGTGCTAGGAATAGAACTTGCGATGTCATCAATGTAGATATCACGACTCAATATCTCACTGGCGAGAGGCAAATGATGACCTTCATCCTGACACAATTGTTGAATTGTGCGGATGGCGAGAAAGGGCGAGCATTTCAGCCCGAACGGAAGGACGGAGAATTGCAGTACTTGCAGTTCTTCGTCTTCACGAAAGCGGTAAAGTATGCGCTGGAGAGGACGATTTTCAGGGCACACTGAAATTCTGAGGTACATTGCTTTAACATCAGCTGTAATAGCTATAGCGAACAATCTCAAATTCAGAAGAATATTGAGAAGGTCAGACTGAAGAACTGGACCCGCGTGAAGTATGTCGTTAAGCGATGTGCCGTTGGCTGTCTTCGCGCTGGCGTCAAACACCACGCGTAACTTGGTGGTTGCCTTGTCCTCGCGGATAACAGCATGGTGCGGTATATAGTAAGATACCTCACCAGGAATAATTTCCTTGACAAGGGAAATGTAGTTGTTTTTTAAGTAGTCCTTTATGACGTCGTCATAAAGTAGCTTGACGTTAAGATGCGATTTAAGTTTACGCTCGAGGCTAAAAAACCTACGACGTGCGATTTCAAAAGAATTTCCTAACGCCGATGCGTTTGTCTTCAGTGGCAAAGCCACGACATATTTGCCCGACTGGGTGCGAGTAGTGGTGGAACAATAAAACTGCTCACAGTGCTTATCGTCCACACTAGTGATCGAAGAAGCTTGGACTTCTTCTATCTCCCAGAATTTGCGCAAATCGTAGTTCTCCAAAGAAGACGTAGCGCAGAAAGACAGAGTGGCTTTTGGAAGTTCCAAGACAGGCGCGTCTCCCATAAGTATATAGCCAAGCACCGTCTCTAATGCGTCAGGACACCCAGCTGTAGAAGTAACTTGACCTGGTTGCAATAACTTAGCAAAAAGTTTTACCCCTAACAGGATGTCAATATTCCCCGGCGTAGCCCAAGTATCATCAGCAAGTAGCTTCGAATCAATGTGAGGCACATGAGTGACATCTATCGAGCATAACGGGAGCTGACCGGTTATCTCGTCTAAAACCAGAGCGTCGATGGTATACTTGGGTTGCGCACGAAGGCGCGAACTAAATGTGAAATCAACGGAACCCCGGACGGACTGAGAAGTACCACCAATACCTTTGACAGTGACCACCGAATCCTCGCGGATAGGTAACCCGAGCTTTCTACAGCATCGAGTAGTTATATAGTTCTTTTGAGAACCGGGATCAAGAAGACAGCGAACCAAAGTGTCCTTACCTTTCCTACCTACTACTAGCACCTTCGCAGTAGCCAGCACTTCAGAAGTGCGAGTCGGGTTTTGAACCGTGGCTGAATGCGTGCACAAAGAAACCCGGTCTTGCGCGGGCGCAGAGCTTACGTTGTTACTTGTAGCGGGCGGCGGCGTCGGCGTGGCCGGCGCGGCGCTGCTAATAGCGGCCGGTTTCTGTGGCAATGGTGATTGTTCGAAATGCAACAGGGAATGGTGTTTACTTTTGCACTTCTTACAAGTGGCGGAAGACTGGCATTTGGATACGGTGTGCTGTCCACTAAGGCAGTTGACACACATATGGTTGTCCTTAACAAATTTAAATCTGTCATTCGTGTTAAGTTTTAAGAATGCACTACACCTAAACAAGTGGGCATGCGTTGAATGACAAAGCGAACATTTAGGTGATGTAGCTACATACACCTGCGGAACCGCGCGCGCGGCGGACGACGTACTGGCGCCGCCGCTGCTGACAGTCGACCTCTCAGACCGATGCGGCGCGGTGCGATGCAAAATTTTTAATTGTTCACGAACGAACTTTACGAAATAATCGTAGTCTATGCTTTCGGGATCTTTCAGGCTGCGAAGCGACATTTCATAATGTTTTGCGATGTCGGAGTCTAATAACTTAAGACCTGCGTACGTAAAGATAAAATCATCCATGTTATCTATTTTTAATTGCTTAAGTCCAGCTACAATTGCGGTAAATTTATCAAATACCTTTTCCACACTAGCGGGTGACGACCCAGCCGACTTTAAAGAAAACAGCTGATTGAGGTAACTAACGGCTAATGCGCGCGTGTCTCGGTACTTAGCGATAAGCGCGTCCCAGATTACGCGATAGTTCTCAGCAGCAGGCACAATGCCAGCTGCGATGCTCCTCGCCTTGCCTTGGAGGTGACTGAGCAGGTAGTGAATGCGGTCCGAGTCCGATAGATCGGGGTTGGTATGTATAACCCGCTTGAACGTCTCGTAAAAGAACGGAAAGTTCTGGATATCACCATCAAAGGTAGGCAGTTCGATTCTAGGTATTTTGATATGACACGACCCTGACCCTAACTTGCTACTTACGCTCGGCGCGCACGTCCTAGTATAGTCTTTGTTTGGGATCAGTGAACTTAGAACATTTTTAATCTCACACGAAAGATCGTCAAAGGCAGACAATGTATTGTAATTAACCTCATAATCAGGATTAATTTTCATTGACAGCAAATTTATGTTGTCAATCGTAGTTATAATTTCGCTACGAACTTGATCAATTGTTTTAGCTTGCGCGATAAAAGTATTTTTCGATTTCTCATCATTGAGAGTTGAAGTGGAGTCATAAATCCTTTGTATGCGACTAAAATACGCGGCACGTTTGCCTTCATAAAGTTTGAGTTTATTATTTAAATCCTCCATTATGAATAGAGAAGACAAAACTATATCCTTTTTACAAAAATTGGTACGGAACCACTTATCCGTCCACGCGGAACCCTAACATGCGTTTGTACGAAAGGGCAAAATAAATTAAATGTGTTATAATAAATAAATAGGTACGGAACTACTATCCGACCACGCGATATCTTACAAAACAAGTGCAAAGGACGGACATAAAAATTATTAAATAGTAATTCGTTTGTAATATGACTGAATACGTAGGTATACGAAACTATACAAACAATTTGCCTACGTAAGCTGGTACTTAGGCGCGATGTGATACGTAGGTACGTACGGAACTATTTTTCCGGATACGTTACGTACGGAACCCTAAACCGGGTGCGATGCGAGTGAAAAATGCAATATTTTTCTAAATAGGTATGACAATACCATGCGGAATCCTAACACAAACGTAGTTGCGAATGGCAAAAACCAAAGAAAGCAAATCGAATAAATTACGAAATGCAAAATTTGCACGAATGGAAATAACTTATCCAGTCGCACATGCCTAGCGCGAGTGTTAGGTCTAGTAAACAAATTATATAAGTACCTAAAGTTCTTCGTTCCACAAAGAAACAAGGAATGTGGAAACTTAGACAGAATGAATGTGAGCGATAATTCAATTAAATTTTAATAATTTAATCAAATGCGGTGTGGACTGTATTGCGATGCGTTAAATACTTTTAGAATGCAGTATAACCAAACTATACCAGTCGTCGCAGTATAACGAAACTATACCAGTCAACATGGATGTCTATGAGAACCCATAAAGCGGCATGTGTTGACTACCAAACACCAGTTCAGTCAGACAGAACCAATGACGATGTTGCTCAGTGCGACGATACACGAAGCTACCCGCAATGTTTCGCGAATGAATGAGAAAAATAATGCGTAATGCGTAATTAAATTTCGTAAAACTTATTACACGACATGAATCAAATAGGTTACAAATAACTTATGCAATTTTACTATGAATCATGACATAAAATTGCAAAGTCAATTAAAATTATATTTTACAAAACGGGAATTCATGTAAAGTGTTTGCACAAAATAGACTTTATATGTAACGCAATAAGGACGAGATTCGTATAATGATATGCAATTTACGTATTAAAAAATCGAATTCTTTGTGGTTTCAATCCGGTTCGTAAGGACCAAAATATGGACGGTAATTCAGCTTGCAGGACCAGAAATGATTAATAATATGAAGCTAGAAGGAATTACACGACGCGTGATGCGAACCCAAAACTGGGGGGCTGGTTGAAACACAAAAAATGCGAGCTGCGGTGTCTACCGCCTGCAAGGTCTATCTAACACTTAGATAAAAGGCAGATTTACGAACCTTGCAAGTCCAGCAATCTCGGTTGGTCCTGGGGCTGCTCTGTATTGTATATCACTGCGATCCAAAACACTGGTGAACAGTCTTGGTGATGGGGTTTCCTTTCGGAATAGCCGAGCGTACGCTGGCCAGCGATGCGGTGCGCGGCCGTCACAACAAACACTTTGCTGGAGGCACTGGTACGAAGGTCTTCTGATATGATCAGCGGAGTAAGACCCTTCGACGCGCGGGGTGGAAGTCAGTCACATTCGGAAGCAAGAAGACTCGAATGCCGGGATGAGATCGGCTCTCGAAGGCGGCCCGTCAACGACTACTACGACGTCATACACTGGCGTCGTAATGTGAAAACCCCCGCTGCTTAGGTTTGCAGCGGAGCGCGCGAAAGTTTGAATTTCGCGTAGTCCAACCGATAGATTACGCGAAATTACAATGAAAGTAAATCAACCCATAGCTTACCTAAGTATAGATATTGAGCCTTGCTAGCGGTGATAAATTTATAACAAAAAAGTTACAAGCAAACATAATGTTGGCGTAACCATATTCCCCGGCTTGAAAGGTCCTACTTTCAACCCAAAAAGGAAGCAAAATTAAATAAATTGCATATCACCACGAATCGCATATCACATGAAAATTAAGTATGATGCGAATTAAACCTAACTCTACCCTGCGATGCCTAACATTTAACCTGAACCTAAAGAAACAATAAGTTGAGTATCTACTGTGTTGGTAGAGGACACAACTTTACTGTTGGTCTCTGGAAAACCCCACCCTGAATCTTGACAGTTGCGACTCTACAAACCCCGTTTTTATCCGGAAAGATTTCAGTAATTAAACCTATCGGCCAGTGCAAGGGCATGACATTGTCCTGCATGGAGACCACAACCATACCAACCCGCAATGGATTGGAAGGCGTATTCCACTTCTGTCTGGATTGAAGGGTGTGCAGATATTCATTGCGCCACCGCTTCCAAAAAGACTGGACAAGTTGATCAGTCAATTCATGTCGCGAAATAAGGTGTAAACGCGTTTCAGTTACTTCGCGAGCAGCGAAAAAAGCGAGTGGTTTTGTGTTTAAGAAATGGGCAGGAGTTAGTGCGGTAGGTTCTGACGGATCTGAGCTAAGCGCATAGATCGGTCGCGAATTTAAAAGAGCCTCAATCTGAGCTAGTGTTGTACTGAGCTCATCGTAAGTCAGTATTTGTTGACCAATTACCTTTAGAAGGTGCGTTTTGACACTCTTTACTTCACTTTCCCAACATCCACCGAAATGCGGAGCTCTACATGGGATGGTTTTCAAAGTAATTTTATGATCTGCCAGTTCCTTTTCCCAAAATGGGCGATATTCATGCGATAAAAAATCATAGAGTTCGCGGAGATATGATTTGGCACCAGCAAAATTGGTGGCGTTGTCTGTATATAGACATTCGATCGGACCACGGCGAGAAAGAAAACGTTTAAGTGCTGACAAGAAGCTCGCGGTACTCAGATCTGAGGCAACTTTCAGATGAAGAGCACGCGTTGTCATGCACGTAAATAGGCAAATATATGCCTTGCGGCTTTTTTGTCCTCTACCGCGAACAGACGTGATCATCAGTGGTCCAGCGTAATCACACCCAGTGTGGGAAAACGCCTTGGGAGCAGTTTCCACCCGAGAGTGGGGTAAATCTGCCATGATAGGAAACACTGGTCGCGGCTTGGCTCTAAAGCAAACGTTACAGTTGAATGTAATGTGACGAACAATACGCCGTGCGGACAGAATCCAATAGCGATTTCTCAAGAGAGACAAAAGCAAGTTTGGACCTGTATGAAAGTTTATAACGTGATAGTGGGACACCAAGAGTTCCACTACGTGGTCCTGTCGAGGAAGTAGAATTTGATGGCGTGAGTCATAGTCCAATTCAGAATTGGCTAAACGACCACCAACGCGAATAAGTCCATTGTGCAAAAACGGGCTCAGTTTTGTAATGGCTTAGAACATAACTTGTTGCGAGACAATCGATCTAAATCAGATTCGAAATGGGTTCGTTGAACAGATCGCCACACAGCTGATTCAGCGAACTCCAAGTCAGATGCGGTTATTGGGCCTATAGGAAGCCGCTTTAAAAACTTGAAGATAAAACAAATTGTTTTCAAATATTTTTTCCACGAAGAAAACCTACTAGAGAGGTTGTACAGAATGTCTTCAGCGTGAGAACTTGCTTTAGACAGTTCCGGCGTTAGAGCAGGTAGAGCCACAGGCTTCAGTTCTGGAAGCACGTGCGAGTCACCTGAAACGAATGGTTTCACAGGCCATTCGTTGCGGGGCAGTTTAAGCCATGTTGGTCCATTCAACCACAATGGATGTTGGACAAGCTGAGCGGGAGTCAAGCCGCGGGAGAGACAGTCACTAGGATTCTCTGATCCTTTGACATGAAAAAAGTGTTCAGCCGAAAGATTCTCTTGAATCTTGGCAATGCGATTGGCCACATAAGTGTGCCAGCGATGTGGCGATGAATGAATCCAACTCAAAGTTACAGTTGAATCCGAAAATGCTACGACAGCTGTAATGGCGTATCTGGCGGAGTAGAGATCAAAAACTCTTTTTATCAATGTTGATAAAAGAAGTGCGGCGCATAGCTCGAGGCGAGCTAGCGAAATAACCTTAAGAGGTGCGACCTTTGACTTGGCACATACGAGTGATACGGCGATTTCTCCATCTGGCTTGACTACGTGGGCGTAAACAGCATCACCGTAAGCCTTTTCACTAGCATCTGCAAAGCCAACTAATGAGATGGTACAATTTTCGACAACACCGATGTGGCGTGCGAATTTAAGTTGCGAGACAGCTGGTAGTTCAGCCTGAAATTGTTCCCAAAGTCGAACAATGCGGTTTGGTGGGACATCATCCCATCCAATTTTTACAAGCCAAAGATCCTTGATAAGAAGCTTGGCGTATAAGATCATAGGCGCGACTAAACCCAGAACATCGAAGAGGCGCGCGATAGACGACAAAATATTTCTCTTCGTGCAGGGGCGGTTATCAGGATTGACCTGAAATGCGAAATAGTCTTCGTCGGGAAACCAACGAAGACCTAAAACTTTCAATGTTGGATCCTTACTTAGATCAACACTGTGCGAGAGTCGCAATGACTCTGGAATAGCTCGAAGAACTTCGGCGCTATTACTTGACCACTTGGTCAATTCAAAATCACCAAGTGAAAATAACTTAATCAACTGGTGAGCGGTAGGTATGGCTAGCGCAGTGCTAGGAATAGAACTTGCGATGTCATCAATGTAGATATCACGACTCAATATCTCACTGGCGAGAGGCAAATGATGACCTTCATCCTGACACAATTGTTGAATTGTGCGGATGGCGAGAAAGGGCGAGCATTTCAGCCCGAACGGAAGGACGGAGAATTGCAGTACTTGCAGTTCTTCGTCTTCACGAAAGCGGTAAAGTATGCGCTGGAGAGGACGATTTTCAGGGCACACTGAAATTCTGAGGTACATTGCTTTAACATCAGCTGTAATAGCTATAGCGAACAATCTCAAATTCAGAAGAATATTGAGAAGGTCAGACTGAAGAACTGGACCCGCGTGAAGTATGTCGTTAAGCGATGTGCCGTTGGCTGTCTTCGCGCTGGCGTCAAACACCACGCGTAACTTGGTGGTTGCCTTGTCCTCGCGGATAACAGCATGGTGCGGTATATAGTAAGATACCTCACCAGGAATAATTTCCTTGACAAGGGAAATGTAGTTGTTTTTTAAGTAGTCCTTTATGACGTCGTCATAAAGTAGCTTGACGTTAAGATGCGATTTAAGTTTACGCTCGAGGCTAAAAAACCTACGACGTGCGATTTCAAAAGAATTTCCTAACGCCGATGCGTTTGTCTTCAGTGGCAAAGCCACGACATATTTGCCCGACTGGGTGCGAGTAGTGGTGGAACAATAAAACTGCTCACAGTGCTTATCGTCCACACTAGTGATCGAAGAAGCTTGGACTTCTTCTATCTCCCAGAATTTGCGCAAATCGTAGTTCTCCAAAGAAGACGTAGCGCAGAAAGACAGAGTGGCTTTTGGAAGTTCCAAGACAGGCGCGTCTCCCATAAGTATATAGCCAAGCACCGTCTCTAATGCGTCAGGACACCCAGCTGTAGAAGTAACTTGACCTGGTTGCAATAACTTAGCAAAAAGTTTTACCCCTAACAGGATGTCAATATTCCCCGGCGTAGCCCAAGTATCATCAGCAAGTAGCTTCGAATCAATGTGAGGCACATGAGTGACATCTATCGAGCATAACGGGAGCTGACCGGTTATCTCGTCTAAAACCAGAGCGTCGATGGTATACTTGGGTTGCGCACGAAGGCGCGAACTAAATGTGAAATCAACGGAACCCCGGACGGACTGAGAAGTACCACCAATACCTTTGACAGTGACCACCGAATCCTCGCGGATAGGTAACCCGAGCTTTCTACAGCATCGAGTAGTTATATAGTTCTTTTGAGAACCGGGATCAAGAAGACAGCGAACCAAAGTGTCCTTACCTTTCCTACCTACTACTAGCACCTTCGCAGTAGCCAGCACTTCAGAAGTGCGAGTCGGGTTTTGAACCGTGGCTGAATGCGTGCACAAAGAAACCCGGTCTTGCGCGGGCGCAGAGCTTACGTTGTTACTTGTAGCGGGCGGCGGCGTCGGCGTGGCCGGCGCGGCGCTGCTAATAGCGGCCGGTTTCTGTGGCAATGGTGATTGTTCGAAATGCAACAGGGAATGGTGTTTACTTTTGCACTTCTTACAAGTGGCGGAAGACTGGCATTTGGATACGGTGTGCTGTCCACTAAGGCAGTTGACACACATATGGTTGTCCTTAACAAATTTAAATCTGTCATTCGTGTTAAGTTTTAAGAATGCACTACACCTAAACAAGTGGGCATGCGTTGAATGACAAAGCGAACATTTAGGTGATGTAGCTACATACACCTGCGGAACCGCGCGCGCGGCGGACGACGTACTGGCGCCGCCGCTGCTGACAGTCGACCTCTCAGACCGATGCGGCGCGGTGCGATGCAAAATTTTTAATTGTTCACGAACGAACTTTACGAAATAATCGTAGTCTATGCTTTCGGGATCTTTCAGGCTGCGAAGCGACATTTCATAATGTTTTGCGATGTCGGAGTCTAATAACTTAAGACCTGCGTACGTAAAGATAAAATCATCCATGTTATCTATTTTTAATTGCTTAAGTCCAGCTACAATTGCGGTAAATTTATCAAATACCTTTTCCACACTAGCGGGTGACGACCCAGCCGACTTTAAAGAAAACAGCTGATTGAGGTAACTAACGGCTAATGCGCGCGTGTCTCGGTACTTAGCGATAAGCGCGTCCCAGATTACGCGATAGTTCTCAGCAGCAGGCACAATGCCAGCTGCGATGCTCCTCGCCTTGCCTTGGAGGTGACTGAGCAGGTAGTGAATGCGGTCCGAGTCCGATAGATCGGGGTTGGTATGTATAACCCGCTTGAACGTCTCGTAAAAGAACGGAAAGTTCTGGATATCACCATCAAAGGTAGGCAGTTCGATTCTAGGTATTTTGATATGACACGACCCTGACCCTAACTTGCTACTTACGCTCGGCGCGCACGTCCTAGTATAGTCTTTGTTTGGGATCAGTGAACTTAGAACATTTTTAATCTCACACGAAAGATCGTCAAAGGCAGACAATGTATTGTAATTAACCTCATAATCAGGATTAATTTTCATTGACAGCAAATTTATGTTGTCAATCGTAGTTATAATTTCGCTACGAACTTGATCAATTGTTTTAGCTTGCGCGATAAAAGTATTTTTCGATTTCTCATCATTGAGAGTTGAAGTGGAGTCATAAATCCTTTGTATGCGACTAAAATACGCGGCACGTTTGCCTTCATAAAGTTTGAGTTTATTATTTAAATCCTCCATTATGAATAGAGAAGACAAAACTATATCCTTTTTACAAAAATTGGTACGGAACCACTTATCCGTCCACGCGGAACCCTAACATGCGTTTGTACGAAAGGGCAAAATAAATTAAATGTGTTATAATAAATAAATAGGTACGGAACTACTATCCGACCACGCGATATCTTACAAAACAAGTGCAAAGGACGGACATAAAAATTATTAAATAGTAATTCGTTTGTAATATGACTGAATACGTAGGTATACGAAACTATACAAACAATTTGCCTACGTAAGCTGGTACTTAGGCGCGATGTGATACGTAGGTACGTACGGAACTATTTTTCCGGATACGTTACGTACGGAACCCTAAACCGGGTGCGATGCGAGTGAAAAATGCAATATTTTTCTAAATAGGTATGACAATACCATGCGGAATCCTAACACAAACGTAGTTGCGAATGGCAAAAACCAAAGAAAGCAAATCGAATAAATTACGAAATGCAAAATTTGCACGAATGGAAATAACTTATCCAGTCGCACATGCCTAGCGCGAGTGTTAGGTCTAGTAAACAAATTATATAAGTACCTAAAGTTCTTCGTTCCACAAAGAAACAAGGAATGTGGAAACTTAGACAGAATGAATGTGAGCGATAATTCAATTAAATTTTAATAATTTAATCAAATGCGGTGTGGACTGTATTGCGATGCGTTAAATACTTTTAGAATGCAGTATAACCAAACTATACCAGTCGTCGCAGTATAACGAAACTATACCAGTCAACATGGATGTCTATGAGAACCCATAAAGCGGCATGTGTTGACTACCAAACACCAGTTCAGTCAGACAGAACCAATGACGATGTTGCTCAGTGCGACGATACACGAAGCTACCCGCAATGTTTCGCGAATGAATGAGAAAAATAATGCGTAATGCGTAATTAAATTTCGTAAAACTTATTACACGACATGAATCAAATAGGTTACAAATAACTTATGCAATTTTACTATGAATCATGACATAAAATTGCAAAGTCAATTAAAATTATATTTTACAAAACGGGAATTCATGTAAAGTGTTTGCACAAAATAGACTTTATATGTAACGCAATAAGGACGAGATTCGTATAATGATATGCAATTTACGTATTAAAAAATCGAATTCTTTGTGGTTTCAATCCGGTTCGTAAGGACCAAAATATGGACGGTAATTCAGCTTGCAGGACCAGAAATGATTAATAATATGAAGCTAGAAGGAATTACACGACGCGTGATGCGAACCCAAAACTGGGGGGCTGGTTGAAACACAAAAAATGCGAGCTGCGGTGTCTACCGCCTGCAAGGTCTATCTAACACTTAGATAAAAGGCAGATTTACGAACCTTGCAAGTCCAGCAATCTCGGTTGGTCCTGGGGCTGCTCTGTATTGTATATCACTGCGATCCAAAACACTGGTGAACAGTCTTGGTGATGGGGATTCCTTTCGGAATAGCCGAGCGTACGCTGGCCAGCGATGCGGTGCGCGGCCGTCACAACAAACACTTTGCTGGAGGCACTGGTACGAAGGTCTTCTGATATGATCAGCGGAGTAAGACCCTTCGACGCGCGGGGTGGAAGTCAGTCACATTCGGAAGCAAGAAGACTCGAATGCCGGGATGAGATCGGCTCTCGAAGGCGGCCCGTCAACGACTACTACGACGTCATACACTGGCGTCGTAATGTGAAAACCCCCGCTGCTTAGGTTTGCAGCGGAGCGCGCGAAAGTTTGAATTTCGCGTAGTCCAACCGATAGATTACGCGAAATTACAATGAAAGTAAATCAACCCATAGCTTACCTAAGTATAGATATTGAGCCTTGCTAGCGGTGATAAATTTATAACAAAAAAGTTACAAGCAAACATAATGTTGGCGTAACCAGTAAGTTTGATCCTATATTGCTTTTCAAGACATGTTTTGTCACACTACCTTTGTTTATACATACCTATATCATCCTCATTGTACACAATATGTCTTATACAAATAAATTTTCTGTATTTTTATAATAGGTATATTTTATTTGTTACATTTATGAATATTTTATGAATCAACTAGGGGAAGCAGGGGTAATGGTGCTCGCCGGGTAATACCGCAAAAAATCAAATAGCTAGTAAATCAAATGTTGTGCTAGCTATATGTATGCCAGTTAGCACATACACATGACAACACGTGCAAGAAGCTGGTATGCTAGTGTACAAGCTACGGGCATGTTTATCCCCAGCTTAACTTATTAAATACGTTGTCTTGAAACATATCGAGCAAATTAATTTTGTACTTTGTTGATTTCAGAAACGACGAAGGAAATAATTTACTA
This sequence comes from Horisme vitalbata, assembly GCA_951804965.1. Lineage (NCBI taxonomy): Eukaryota > Metazoa > Arthropoda > Insecta > Lepidoptera > Geometridae > Horisme > Horisme vitalbata. Next base: position 34,271,906 of record OX638090.1, read on the forward strand.
GCAGACTTGAAACATGAACCTTCAGGACAGTTTGAGAATTTTTGTCGGATGTCGTTGAGTGATTTTGAATATCTACTTAATAAAGTTGGTCCAGTAATAGCAAAGAAAGATACACGTTGGAGAAAGGCTCTTCCAATTAAAGTTCGCTTGGCAGTAACGTTAAGGTTTCTAGCCACTGGCGATACATATAAATCTCTTCATTTTCTATTTAGAATATCGAGCCAAATAATATCAAAAATTATACCCGAAGTTTGCAATGCGATTATCAATGCTCTCCACAGCGAAGTTAAGGTGAGATTTTATTATCTACAAATATAAAAACAATTTAATTATTATCCATTTATTTACCAAAATTACGCAAATTCAATCAACCTTGTTCGGATTAGTGAGAGATCCGGCCTAAGAAATTTATTCACCCATCTGTTATTTGATTATGACTAGGCTTATTATGGTAGCACACTGGTTGCCTAGCCAAATCGCGTACAGAAGCTGTTAAAAATTATAAATTCTCTTCTCTTTGCATCCCTGTCTGTCGCATGGAGAATTTATAAATGTAACAGCTTCTGTGCGCTATTTGGCTAGGCAACCTAAGTGCGATATATTTATTACTAAATTATCTGCCATATAAGCCAAGTCATAATCAAATAACAGATGGGTAAGTAAATTTCTTAGGCCGGATCTTAGACCATATAATGTTATGTTTGCACTAGTGAGCCACTGTTCATTTAATTTTCTTCTTCTTCTTCAAGAATGTCTTGGGTCCCATCAGTTTCTGCTGATTCATATGCTTGTTGTATAATATCTTGCGACAGTAGTGTGATTCGCTTACTATTCTTAGAACGAATGCTAGACTGATTGTTAGGGGTGGATATAGAAGTGTTGGAGGTGGATGTAGAAGCTCCATAATCATATACATATTGGTTGAGGGATGGTTCAACGTAGTCATTTGTATCGATTTGATAATAAGGCGAAGGAGTTTGAACTTGACCATTGTATGTAGTATTAGAACTGGTGCTACTAAGTGCAGTCGAAGGTCGAGACGAATGGGTAGTCTGGTAGGTCAGAGCATGAATATCATACATTAGTTTGTCTCGGTCGTTCTCGTTCATTTTTTTCAATTTCTTTGCTAACATATGACAGAAATAATCGGTTTCGTCAAATTCTTGGCGTTTTGCGGCCACTGTCATTACTTCGTAAGCATTATCCATCTGTTTTTTAATTTGCTAAAGTTCAAGATTCGGTACAGCAAAGTTTTTGTTATGAATCTTTCGTCGTGTTTGTTGTTCTTGCTGCCCAGTTGCTTCTTGTCGTTGTTGTTTTGGCTGTGGTTGTTGTGTTTCTGGTACATTAGTTGAGGTTTCACTTGACTCCTGTCTGTTCTGAAAAGAAAAAAAAAATATAATAATAGTATTAATTAATATTGTTTACTTTTTTTTCAGTGGCCTTCTACGACAGAAGAGTGGCTTCAGAAAGCATCCAAGTTTCAAGAACGTGGGCATTTCCCACATTGTCTAGGAGCCCTAGATGGAAAACACGTTCGTTTACAGTCTCCTATTCATAGTGGATCTGAATATTACAATTACAAACACTATTTTAGCATTGTTTTGTTAGCAGTTGTAGACAGCGATTACTCGTTTATGTATGCTGATGTGGGGTGCCAAGGAAGAATTAGTGATGGAGGGGTCTTCAATAACAGCACTTTAAAGGAAAAAATACACGCAAGTGAAAACTACCCTAGCGACAGATGTTTGCCTGGTCGTACGACTACGTGCCCTTTTGTATTTCTCGCTGATAACACATTTGCTCTATTTGCAATAGAATAATGAAACCGTTTCCTGGTAATCCGCCGAATGGTAGCAAAACCAGTGTATTTAATAAGAAATTATCAGGTAGCCGAGTTGTAGTTGAAAATGCCTTTGGCATTATGTCATCAGTTTTCAGAGTGTTTAGAGTCCCAATGCTCTTACAGCCAGAACAAGCAAAAGTGGTCACTTTGACTTGTATCTATTTACACAACTTTTTATTAAGGAGTAAAACTTCTAGTTCTATGTATTCTCCAGATATAGAACACAGTGAATTACGTCAGGATACTTTGATGCAACAAGAACAACAAGCTAATGCATTCCGTCCAATTTCGAGAGTTCCTGTTAGACCACCGACAGCGGCTATAAATGTTAGAAACGAATTTGCTGATTTTTTGTACCAACAGTAACAAATACCAGAGTTACTTCATTGTACACTTAGTTATTAAATAAGGCTAGCGTATTAATGTGCCCCTACCACCACCCCCTATTAGCTATCAATGTACCCTATTACCTATATTATATGTTAATATGAATACCTAACGAAGTTAAATTGTGATAAAAATATTGTGAAATTATATCAATGTACCCCACCACCCCATATTACCTATAAAATATGTTAATACCTACCTATAGAGGTTCAATTGTAATAAAAATATTGTGAAATTAAAATGCGTGAATTATTAAACTTACCTCCGTGTCTATTGTTCGTTTGCAATCGTAATTCTGCTCCAAAAAGGAATCCAAACGTTGGTAAGCAAACCAATTGGTTTGGTAAATTTCATCTGCACTAGCGCCTGATTTAAAAGAATTTTTGTATTTTTTGAGATGATATCTATAAGTTGTCATCAAAGATTCTTTTTTCTTTTTTAAATCGGCAACAGTCATATTTTCCACGCACATCTTTTTTCGAATCCTTTCCCACGAATCTGCTAGTACATTTTTATTTTTGTGGTATTTATTAGCTGGATTCCACAGTGCTTCTTCTGCTCGATATAATTCAATGAACTCCAACACTTGTTCATTCGTCCACTCGGCGTTCGGAGAAAACATATCGCAGCACGTCCAACAGTCACATCGGCAGAGCGCGTACTGATGCAACCAATGTGTGGATCGAGAAGTGACGTTGGACCCAAGTTGCCCCCCCGCCTACACACTTCACTCCCCTCGCCTTTGAACTTGTACAAAAAACCGACACAAGTCGGGTTGGCATTGGCTATTGGACGCAATGTTCCGTTTTTATCCAATAACGTTCAAAGATCGATCCTCACATTGGTGTGTTGGATCCAACAGTATAACTTGGAGCCAACATAGCCAATGTGAGGCGCCAGCATTACGGTCGTTGCCTCCAAGCGCGCACCCACGTCTGGGAAGAACCGGTACAGTTCGCGACCTTTCGTGTCACACTCCCACCTTGCCTGCCTGTCCGCGATGACCTCCTCATCGACCCTACGCCGTATACGTCCATATGCGTCCCTCGGTTTGCCGTCGGTTTCCGCGAGTCTGTGGCCTGCCCTAACCAGCGCAAGATCTGCCGGCAGAACTCCGCCGAGCACCGGAAGAGCCGCAGTGCTGACAGATCGGTACGCCTTAGTCAGCAAAATCAGCGCCTGTCGCTGAGTCCTCAAAAGGACGCTGCGCACAACATGCACGGATGCGCGATGGAACCAAATCCTTGCAGCGTATGTGACTGTTGGTACGTATGTCCCCATGTACAGGATCCTGAGTGCCCTGTACCTGATTCCCCACCTATTGGCCGAAACACGGCCCATTTTACAAAAAGACCTTGTTGCGCGCTCCCCTACCGATGCCGCATGCGGTACAAATGACAGGGTGGTGTCTATGACGACACCCAACACCGTGGTTTCAGATACACTGCGTATTGATGTGCCTGACGCGTTGGTCCTTAGCAGGGGTGGCCGTTGCAATTTCCCACGAAGGGTCATTGTTTGGGACTTCGCCTGGGCGAAAGTGAGCCTATTGCGTGTTCCCCACTCCGCTACCAGACCCAGAACGGCCGCTCCCTTCTCCTCGATCTCTCTCCGAGCGTCCCCCGCTACCAACACCGTCACATCATCCGCGTACGCCAAAAACTGTACCCCATCCGGCACCGGCAGGCGGAATAAATCGTCCAACAGGATGTTCCAAAGTGTGGGGCCCAGGACTGAGCCCTGAGGACAACCCATGGTTGAGGCCTTCCACACAGCCTGGTCGCCCACGATCATGGCCACCCTGCGATCGCGGAAGTAACTCGCCAACAACCTATAGATGTTAGGCGGGCAACCCCCGCGCTTCGCCTTAACCAGGATCATGGGCATGATAGGCTTAGGCCCCCCGTTGCCCCTTGCCAGTTCGCAGCGCGGCTGCGAAGCTTGGTGCCCCTGACGGCGTCGTTTGCAACGCGGTTGCAACGGTGCTCTGCACCTGAGACGCCGCCAATCTAGCCTCGGCAAGCTCCGCGCACCGCTCCGCGTCTGCCAGTCGCAACTCTACTGCAGCTACCGCCCCGAGGATGTGTTGGCCACTGCTAGTGATGCCACCAACATCTGCTCTGTTGAGCTTCGAGCCAGGGCCCGAAGCGATCGCCACAATCCTCTTTAGGGATTTCCGCACCAATTCTAACAGCTCTAATTTCGACGCTTCCGCGAGGGAAGTGTCCTTCTCACCACTGTTACCTACATCCTTGGTGGCAGCAGCTGCCGCAGATGGTGTGGCCAAAATGGTTGCCGGGTGGCTGGGCGCCGTGGTAGTTATGCCAGAGGCCGAAGGAATCGCCTTGGTCAGCACAGGCGCCACCGTCACCGCCGACTACGAGCGCGGACCACCGCTAACCCGTTGCCGTGTTGGCGCAGGTTGACTCTCCGAAGGAGAAGTCAGCGGCCGCTTACTCGACGGCGTTGGCGCTCCGGACGGCGGCGTGCGCGCCAAGCTCGACCTTGGCGTAAAAGGTTCTGACATTTCCACCTTTCACTACGCGTTACCAGGTGGAAGCATATGTCCGTATGCGGCGTGGTAAGTTGCCCGAGAAAACTTGTGCTCCGCTCAGTCGCCAGGCAGTGAACGTATTAAAAATTTTAACACGTTCCTACCCAACGAAAGAACAAAACAAAAAGAAGCAGATCTACCTAGCGACTAAGCGCGTGCGCGCACGCGCGGGAATCCACAAAAACACAGTATGGCGTGACCAATTCAAATTTATAAGCCAGAAATAAATTAAATCAAATTAAAAATAAATTAAATTAACACAGAAGACCACAAATTAACACAAATTAAAAAAATAAATAAATTAAATTGAAAATAAATTAAATTGAAATGGAATAAATTAATGTCAAGAAATAAAATGAAAGTTAATCAAATCATAAAATGGAAATTAAAATTAAAATAAATGAATGTGCGACAAATTCAAATTGAATATGTACAAGTTCGTAACCATGTACAAAATAATCAAAGCAAAGACAAAGTAAAATGAGCAAGTGTACTGAGGTTTACTCACTGTGTGTACCGCAAGGCCTCTAAAAAGGAAACGGAAGTGTCGGCGCTCGGGTCGCGCGGGAGGGGCTCCCCTCCTCGCTCGGCTCCCTTCGGCACAACACACGAGTGGTATTCGTTCCTTCTTACTCGGATTTCAAGATGGCCGCCGACACTATACGACTTTTGCCCTTGCCAGAACAGGAGGGACCGATACTTGCACACTCAAAATATATAAATTAATATAACGCGCAGCGCGGAGTTAACACACGTCCGTCCCCAGCCCGAGCCAGCGACGAAGTGGGGGGCGTCGACGGTGCAAAAGGGGGGTGGAGCAGTGCGACAGTGGCGGGTGTCGACGTTTTGTGTGGCTCGTAGCGACCACTAGTGGCGCGTCGCGGACACTGCTGTAGCGTGTGGCCGCCACCGGCTACACGAATGCGGCGCGTCTATACAAAATATATGAAAAAGTATGTTAAGTGGCTGTCGCTGGCCACCAGTGGCTGTGGTCGGTGGCTCGTTTGCGCGGAGCCATATAGTGTCGGGTCGAACTCTCCGTCGTCCATTTAAATTATGTTTTATGATTTCTAAATTTTCCAAAACTGACATGAAACCTTTGACACATGAATGTAAAATTTTGAATGTATTCACTAGGTTATGTAACGTTTCCACTAGGGGACATGTCGCGGAGACAAGTCGTCCGACATTCACGTAGTTTGTCTCTGCAACTTTGTCCCTCGACATATGACATGTTCACACTAGCCAGTAGTGAACAGTATGTCGCCCGAGGAGGTAGTGTTGTCCCGTGCAGCTTACATAATTATTCGGAAGACTATGGCAAAACGTAAAAAAAAGGTGGTGGGTTCGAGAATATTTGCTTCGAAGAGAAAAGTCGAGTTTGTTAAGCAGTCTAGGACGTCAGTTAAGCGACGGATCTTTCGAAAATTTTACTAGAATGTCTAGAACCGATTTCGAAATACTGTTAAATATGGTTGGGCCGGCCATAGTCAAGCAAGATACAAAGTTTCGGAAAGCTATCGACCCCCACATCAGACTCGCTATAACATTGAGATACTTGGCATCCGGAGATAGTTATGTTTCATTGTCCTATACTTCCAGAGGTTTGCAAAGAATTGATAAAGGCATTAAATTATTTTGTAAAAGTGAGTATATAATATTATTATTTGTTATTTACATAAGGCAAACATTTTAGGTATTGTTAAGTTCTTATTGATTTTCAATAACTGTATGTTAATTTATTTATAATTCACATTATCTATAATTTTCAGATTCCAACCAATGTAAACGGATGGAAAGAGAAAGCTCGTAATTATGAAATATTATGGAATTTTCCTCAATGCATCGGAGCAATTGATGGAAAGCATGTCTTACTAGAAGCGCCACCCAATTCTGGCAGTGATTATTATAATTATAAAGAAAACTTTAGATTAGTTCTCTTAGCAGTTGTGGATGCCGAGTATAACTTTGTATATGTAAACTGTGGTGCAAAAGGTAAATCGTTTGACAGTGGAGTGTTCCAGAAGACTTCATTTTATAAAGCACTAAATGAACAGCAACTGAATTTACCAGATCCTGAGCCACTGATCCAAGGCGGTCCAAGTGTACCATACGTTCTGGTGGGAGACAGTGCATTTGCACTATCTGAAAATATGATGAGGCCCTATCCCGGTATTCATGAGAAGGGAAGTTTTAAAGCAGATTTGTAACTACAGGCTCTCAAGAGCAAGAAGGATTGTTGAAAATGTTTTTGGCATTAAGTCTGTAGTGTTTCGCGTTTTTCGTAAACCTATCCCATTACGTCCTGTGAACGCTGAATTAGTTGTAATAGCTTGTGTGTACCTACATAATTTTTTGAGACGTAATAATTCTTCAAGCGCGCGTTATACACTAAATACCACCATTCTGAAGACGCTCCTCATAATGTTGTAGAAGGTTCATGGCGAAGGGAATTGGCAAATAATAAAATGAACGGTTTGAAACCGATTCAAACCGATTTGCATCCAAATCGAACAAGAGCTTACAAAACAAATGGCAGATGGCACTGAAATTGTATTTACCGATGTGATTTAGTTAGATCGAATGGTTCGGTATGTACTATGAACGTAATTGGTTTATTCTTAATTAATATCTTCTTAAAAAACGGTTTTTATGAATATGACGTAGAGTTATAAAAATTAAAGAAAAAAACAGTTTTTTGTAAAAATGAGTAACACGTTTAATGAATGATGAACACATTCATTAAACGTGTTACTCAAGAGCGGGAAAATTATTATTTTCCTGTTTATTGCCCATAGCCATGTGTAGGATTATGAGACCGAGTAGGAAGTTAGATTTCAGTACTAGAATACATTTTGAATCATGAAAACATTACAAAAAAATAGTGTGAAAGAAAATTATGTGAATTGGTCAGGCGCGACTCAACCCCCTATCTCACTCACACTTACTCATTGCTCGCGCGCTCTCTATTCTATTTAGCGGCTAGTTCGTATCGTAGTTCGTTCGACTCGACTCGACCCGAAGACGCACGAGGCACGAACGACACGACACGCGGCGCGACGGCAAGCTTTTCAAACCGATTTGGTCAAACCCTTGAATAGGTTTGACTCGTTCGATCGTCGAACCGATTCGAACCGAGTTGGTAAACCGAGTTGACACATCGCTAGCTACAATGCAAATGCCATACAATTAAGAAGATATCCTATGGCTAGTGGCAAAATCATTGATTTTAATTATTTAAAGAAAAATAAGATGAAACTCAAAAGATCTCAGCCATAAGACTACAATATAGTTACCACCCCCAGGCACAACTTGTCTAACACAAGTTACAAACTTCCCTATGCTGTAAGTACTTGAGCCTGTTCCATTACTGGCATCACTCAAACTGGGATGGATCGCCACATCATGTACATTGGCATCATTAGGAGACTGGACTACAATTTCATGCGGTGGGTTCTCATCAGATTCATGTCCATTGGCATCTTCAAAAGACTGGATTACAATTTCATCAGGTGGGTTATTATCAAGAATTGTCATTCTCGCTTCTCTAATGAAGCTCGCAGTGGGGGATGCATCCCCTTTTAAAATGGAAATTTAAGTATTAATTATTTTATATGCATACCTATACCTACTTGTTTATTTTTATGTTGTGGAGTGCAATAAAGTATTTTCTATTGATCTATAACTCACATTCAGAGAGAGTAGAAGGTAAAACATAATCAAAGAAAATTAAATATGTGACAAACATCGGTAGGTCTTCTCGACCTTCTGTTTGAATGACAGGTGGCGGAGATATAGAGTCATCTCGGTATTTTTTATTTTTCCTTGTTCTCTTATTACCATTTGCAACTCACTGCTGCTGCTATTTTGTTTTTGTGTTTCCACAAACATGGCTTCCTTTAGTGTTACTAAAAAAAAAAAATAATAAAAAACACATGTATAGTACCTATTTAATATTTATACAAAAAAATACCTGATGCAAAGTTATTTACCATAATAATCGACTATTCGGATATTTGAATACAGTCTTCTTCAGGGTTCATGTTTAATTTAATGGCTTTTCTCACAATAGATTTGTTTCTAGGCCACATAGTAACAGTTTTATTTTCGCAAAGCCATTTTTTAGGTACAGCTAACACATGCTCTTCTTCTTCATGTGAAAATATTACCACCATATAATTGAGCTGAAAACAAGCAGCAAAACTTTAATTATGGTATATTTATGGCTTAACAACTTCCCTGTCCAATGAGTCATATATAAATCACAGGAGCGTATTAGGATAAAAGTTCATGAGTCACAGGTGACTCATTTCTCTATACAATTTGAAGCCCATTTTTCGAAACGAACGTGAAGTGATATTTTGTTAAATCATACGTGGACGTATAGCAAAAAACCTAATGTTTACAATGATATAAGAAAATTTCGTGATTTTTTATATTGGTCATTTTATCACTATAAAAAAATTGCCATAAATAAAACTCTTATACTGGAATTTAAGAATTTTATTCAAAGAAAACATTATAAAATTAAGCAAGTTTCTCATTATAACATTCTAAACAAAATGCTTTTTCACACCTTTTGCACACAGTGTGTACTTGCTTCGCTTTTCTTGCCAAGAATCCTTCATTTTTCAATTTGATATAGCACCCAGTGTATCTTTTTCGGCCGAGTTTATTGTTTGTCTTTCGAGTTATTTCTTGTAGAGAATGCCCAGAATTGCTTGCCTTCAAGCATTGAAGATCTTGGAGAGCTACAGGAGATTGAAGATCTTTGAAGTTGATTACTGTCTGTGGTTGATGCCGCAGGTCCAAGGAAATGTCGGACTAGATGTTCTTGGACTTGTAAAACTGTCAACTTAGGGCCGTCTGCCAACTCATTGTAGATGCATCTGGCATTGATAATGGCGACTTGAAATAGCAGATCTATTGCTATCTTTTTATACCACGTTAAACTTTTACGCAACGGCGAATGAAAGGATGCCAGTTGGTCTACAAAGTTTTGGTTTTTTTAACCCTTAATCAAATGAAATACTTTTTAAGAGATAAATAAAAACTCAGATCGGTTGTTAGGTGAATTTTGTGAGTAGATTTCAAATTTTATGATAAAAACTTGTAAAAGTGGGGGGAAAAGGGGGTTTTGCGGTGGGAAATAATTTCCCCTTGTTCATAACGGCATTGCAAAATATAATCAAGTGGGAAATTATTTCCCATTATTCGGTAAAGGTTACGTTTTCAAGAATTTTAGTACTGTTTTTATACTAGTTCCTCACCCTGCTTTGCTTATTTTGTATGAATACTAAACATAAAACGACGGTCTCTGTGGCGAAGTGGGCCCGCCTGAGACGCAGAAGGTTGCGGGTTCGATTCCCGCTGCGGGTCAAATGTTTGCATGTTCTGTAGATATTTGTCTCGGGTCTGGGTGTTTTATATGTATGATACGTATGTATTTACAAAAAAAATTATATGAGTAGTATATCAATCATGTGGTTCCCATAATACAAGCTCTGCTTAGTTTGGGGCTACATGATGATGTGTGATAGTGTCCAGCATTATTATTATTATTAAAACTGAAAAATTCTAACACGCAATTCCAAAATAAAACTAATATTAGGGTTACAATGGGTTTCATGAGAAAAATACAATTATTTGTATTTTTAAACAATAAAATACTATGCTATAATAAAAAACTAGATTATGAAAATCTCTTTTGACGAAAATTAGACTATTTCTATGACGACGTAGCGAGTGAAGGTCCGCCTACGACCCAGGTGGTCGCGGATTCAATTCCCGCATCTTCCTGCTAATTTTCAATAATTTTAGTACCCATTTCAATTATTGGGATGAACTCTTGTGAAATTCTTTGAAACAATTCTTAGCACACAAAGCTACTTTGCACGTAGTGCACTGTATTTTGCTTCTTTGTTCTCTCTTCTTTGTACTACAGAATCTACACCTTTTGTAAGTGCTGATTTCATCTGGCAAGTGTATTCCCACATTCAATAAACGAATTTCATCCGGAACACCGAAGACACCGCCTTTCTTGTTTTTAAAAACTACTCGTGCTTGTATTTTCCGAGTAGTGTAATTGTCTATAAGTGCACGTGATAAGCGCAACCTGAAATCACGATGTCCATGCAACGTCGCTACATGTGTGTAGTTGTAGGTAATAGATCATCAAACAAACATCAAACAAGAAGAACAGAAGTCTCATCCAAAATTGTCTTGATTGGGGGCTAATTGGGTACGAAGACCTGAAATGGTCAATTAAATCTACGCCACCCATACTAAGAGTATACGCAGCAATAGCTTTTGGGCAAAGAATTTCTCTTTTAGAGCCATCTCTTTGCGTTCTTTTCACGAGCATAACATCTCATGGCTGATGTGCTGTGGAGAGTACTGCTACTTCTTTGGTATCAAACCACTTGACGTGACGGCTGTGATTGGCTCTGCTGTGACAGCTGCAAAGTTGTGTTTTTCTAGTCTCAATGCTTTCGGTTGTTTTTTCTTTATCATGTCAGGGAGATCTTTTCTGTTACTTCTAACTGTTCCTACACTATAAATTTTCCTTTCATACATGTCTTCCAAAAGGTTACAGCTGGTGAAGAAATTGTCAAAAGCAATTAGAGTATTTCTAGGTACATTATTGCAGAGCTTCGTCACCACATTATAGCCAAGTCCTTCATTCTCCATACCGTCGCCTTTTCCGGTGTATATTTCAAATTGATATAAATATCCAGTTTTTGCGTCGCACCTTGCCCATACTTTAAAACCTCTCTTTATGGGTTTTTTTGACATATATTGCTTTAATGAACTACGGCCCTTAACGCTTTGAGTGCTGAAAACACAAATGTGATTCTGCACGTCGTCATCCTCCTCGTGCATGGCGCGGAGCGTCATGTGCGAGGCCAGCAGCCAACGTGCTAGTGTATAACGTTTTGAGTGCTGAAAACACAAATGTGATTCTGCACGTCGTCATCCTCCTCGTGCATGGCGCGGAGCGTCATGTGCGAGGCCAGCAGCCAACGTGTTAAATTTAACCATACTTTCGTCAGTCGATTGCACAGCTGAATTGTGGGCTTCTTTCTGATATACGTTATTCAGTTCTGTAACCAGAGGTCTCACTTTGTACAATTTATCGTACTCCGAAGACCCTCTTGGTGGTTCCATTGAATTATCATTCAAATGGAACCTCCATTTGAATGATAATTCCGTTATTTTTTTAAATCTTACGAGCGGAAAAACTTGGTGCGATTTCTTTGTTAAGGTAAAATGGGTCTGTCGACCAATATAACTCCATGTCTGGGAGAGGATTCAAGCCCATCATCACAAGAACTCCTAAATACGCCTTAATACCTTGTTCAGTAACAGGTATCCAATTATGGCTATTTTTTTGACGTGCGTATCTATTTGTTTGTTCCACTATTATCAGGAAAAAACCTCTCGAAAACAGTCAGTGGTGAAGTTTTGTGAGTGTCACTTACCGTGGGTTGAAATCGCTTTTCAAAAAGAGGAACATCATGGGTTAAGTCTTCTGTTTTCCATTCTCTTGGTTGAGAGCGGTCCCTAGGTACTACATTGTGATCTTGAGACTCTTGTTGATCATCTTCCAAAAATTCGTCTAATGGATTGTTGTCTAGAAAATAGTTGTCTAATCTCGCAATTGTAGCTTCTTGTTCAATTATTGTACTTAGAATTGGATATCAAATGTATCTTGGTCAAAATTAAAATCATCTGGTGTGGTAATGCCAGCAGTGTTAGTTGTGTTGTCAGATTGAAGACTTAAAACAGACAATAATGATTCTGTTGTCTGTATAACGGGTTCATCTTGTATATTCACATCATCATAATCATCTTCCGCGCCAAAAATTTCTTCTAGTCGCTGTTCTATAACGTAATCGTCTGGTTGATTCAAGTAGCTATCGGGAATAGAATTAACACGATTGACATAGCAAGTCTTCAAAATCAGATCCAGACAAATCGGATATATCAGCTAAGTTATTGACAGCTTCTTCGAGATCCTTCTTGGTAAGTAATTTTGGCTTCTTTTTGGCATTCATTTTTCAAAGATGCTAAAGATAAAAAATAATATAAATCAGAAAAAGTAATTAAAATTGTTTAAAAACCTACATATTCTGTTCAATGAACTGACGTACAATTTATATATATTTCGATCTTTTTTGAAGACAGGGACAAACAAGGGTAATTATTTCCCACTAATTCAAGATGAAAATTCTCCAAGAAATCGAATTGTTTTCAAGGTTCTTTTCAGCTAAACGTTCAGAAAATAAGTCTTGTTTCCTTTAGTATCACGTGTACTCACTTTTTCACAAACTTTCAAAAATGCTGATTAAAGCGAGTATATTTGGGGAAAAATCACAACTTGTGAGTTTGACTTTCACGTACGACGTCAGGATATCAACTTCTGACAAATGTTGCCATTAATCAGTAAAAAATATATCCATGATTATTTTTCTCTATGGTTGGCACTGGCTATTCTGGCTATTCTGGCCAGAATAGCCAGAATAGCCAGAATAGGCTACCCGAGCTCTTTGTCTGTGGCAAACTATCAATATAAATATCAAAATAAATTATTTGATCACTAGGCATTGTTTGTTTTCAAGGTTCTTTTTCAGCTAAACGTTCAGAAAATAAGTCTTGTTTCCTTTAGTATAACGTGTACTCACCAGATTTTTTTTCACAAACTTTCAAAAATGCTGATTAAAGCGAGTATATTTGGGGAAAAATCACAACTTGTGAGTTTGACTTTCACGTACAACGCGCGACGTCAGGATATGAACTTCTGACAAATGTTGCCATTAATCAGTAAAAAATATATCCAAGATTATTTTTCACTATGGTTGGCACTGCTAAGTGTTGTCCCCTAAAATAAGCCAGAAAAGGCTACCCGAGCTCTTTGTCTGTGGCAAACTATCAATATTAATATCAAAATAAATTATTTGATCATTAGGCATTGTTTGTTTTTCCAATGCGTACATCAAAACAAGTAATAGCCCAAAATGATTGTAATGACCTGAACCTGTGTTAACAATATCAAATGTTTTTTTAGTTCTAAGAAGTATTTTACAATTAGAAGGCATGCTTGTGATCTCCTCTATACTGGTGACCTTTTTTAAAATATCTAAAAGATTAATAAATAATGGCTCATCAAATGTGGGTGCTTCAAGAGATGGTCCAGCTAATGTGTACATTTGATTATGTGATATATCAGACCTTGTCAATGATGAATAAATCGATGTGAAGGTATTGAGAGACGGTGCCGCTAAGGTGTCAATTTGATCAGGTGGTAAAATCGGACATAATCGATGATGAATCAAACATCGATTTGATGGTCTCGAGAGATGGTGCAGCTGAGGAGTCAGTTTGATCAGGTGGTGAATGAGATGTTAACGATGATGAATCAATTGATGTGAGGGTCTCAAGAAGTGATTGTTTAATCTTTATTTCTTTAAGAATAATACTCGTGTAGTATTTCAGCTTCAGCTTTGCGTTTTCTTTTCGCTTTTTAATTTTTGGTTCAGCCTGCAACACAGTAATCTAATTTTTAGTGTTTTTGTTAGTGTCCTTGTTGTGGACTCCCTGACTATATTTCTTAACCAGAAACACTTGAATGGTGCATTCCACCAAATAAGTTTTTTATAGTTTTTTTAGGAGCCTTAGGCACAGGCCTCACATGTCTGACCTGGCGCGGGCATGGCGCGGGCGCTTTCCTATTCCATTCAAGTTTAATACAAAATGCACGGAAATAAAGCACAATTTAGCTCGACGACTTCGCGTCATAACCACGTCCGATCAACGACATACCGTGTGTCCTAAATTATACTTTATTTCCATGCATTTTGTATGAAATTTGAATGGAATAAGAAACCGCCAGTGTCATGTCTGCGCCCGACGCTAGTCACATTCATCGGGCACGGACATGACACGGACATGGCACAGGTGGTTTCCTATTCCATTCAAATTTCATACAAAATGCATGGAAATAAAGCACAATTTAGGGCACATAGTATGTCGTTGCTCGGACGTATGACGCGCCTTTTCGGCGCCCGCGCCCGATCGCCGCCAGATGAGCGTCAGATGGCCGCCAGTTCGTAGTATGTACTTGCTTGCGATATACGTCTGTTAGTGATGTAAAAATGCGTGACGAATGACGATATCGAATTTAATATTGAATTTTGTGAATTGATTGTAAAATATGCAACGCTTTATGATCATTGTCGTTCCATTATTGTAACTGAAATGTTCAAGATAAATTGTGGCTGGAAATCGGAAAGAGATTAAACCGGTACTAAGATTTTTTTATGTAATACCCATGGTAATACTAGCTGATCCTTGTGCAAATTCGTTTGCGCGTATTTTCTTCATCTGTATCAGGGCCCGATTTGGTAACCCGATGAAGAGGTTTTCGGCAGGGTTTTTTCAAAAGCTTAGTAATTTAGTAATTTCAAAAGCTTAGTTAACCCTCTCCGTATGGGTTACACTATTATTTGATGGGTCTAAACCATTCAAAACCCTTTTGATTAGGTTACCTGATCATGAGGGTTATCAATAGTATTGGGTTTTGGTATTATTCCAAAACCCATTCCTTAGGGTTACCCTTTTTATCATTGTAACACGGGTTATACGTGGGTTATAGGAGATAAAGGAGAAAAAAAAATCGGTCAAAAGATGAAAATTAATTGCGGTAATTGTGTTCTAAGCATTAAGGGCGGAAATACAGACTACTAATTGTTTATTTTACGCAATAATAATTATATTATAATAAAATTGGAATAAATTTTCAATAACAGCTGTCAAACCTAAATCGACCATATCTCGAGAACTACTTATCTTAGACTTGCCTTTACTAGCTCAAATGATAGCTATTGACAAGACCTTAATTTTCGATGACAGCTGTCAAACTTAAATCGACCATATCTCGAGAACTACTCATCCTAGACTTGCTTTTACTAGTTCAAATGATTGCTATTGACATGAACTTAATTTTTGATGACAGCTGTCAAACTTAAATCGACCATATCTCAGGAACTACTTATCTTAGACTTGCCTTTACTAGCTCACATGATAGCTATTGTTAAGATCTTAATTTTCGATGACAGTTTTTAGTTTGACAACTGTCATCGAGAGCTAGTAACGGCAAGTCTAGGATGAGTACTTCTCGAGATATGGCAAATTCAAGTTTGACATATGTCATTTAAAATAAAGATCTTGTCGATAGCTATCTTTTGAGCAATTAACGGCTAGTCTAGGATGAGTAGTTCCAGAGATATAACCATTTACAGATGAATTTGTAGAATGAGTTTCGAGTGGAGCTTTGAGTTGAGTTTTGAGTTTGAGTTTTAGAGTGACAGTGACAGTGACAATCCAAAATTATTATTCAAAATAGTTTTCAAGGTCATATTTTTTCTTTTTAACACGTTGACTGCGGGTCTCGGAAATAACGCTTTACAAAATGCTCATTATGTGTACTGTTGGCTTTGCCTAATAAATACAATAAAAATAAAAAATAACGCTAGGCAGAGTACTCTGCGATGATGCCCTATGAAAACTGACTGAAACATATTTTTTTCTTTTTAACATATTGACTGCTGGGCCTCAGTCATGACATAACTGATGACTTATGAAAACTGAAGCACCATTTTTTTTCTCTTTAATATGTTGACTGCGGGTCTCGTATATGACAACGCATACTCTGCGATGATGACCAATGAAAACTGACTGAAACACAGCACTTTCCTTATGTTTTCAAAACTTTTCTTTAATGCAGTGACGCTTTTCCTTCAACCAAATAAAGCGATCCGAACTAATACCTAATGATTGATGACATCAATCAAGAGTCAAAATCTAAATTCCCCCACCCAGTGTCAGGCGTAATGATAATCATTGTGTAACATTCAAAAAAAACCTATCAAAAGGTAACTCCATTCATTCGTTTAACCTTAACCGATAGGGTTACCCTGTTATGAGGTTGACTCACTGAAACTCAAACTCAAACTGACTGAAAACCAAAAGGAACGGGTTACACTTTCGCTTGTGTTAGGAGGAGAATACCCAAACGAACTGTATAACCCAATGAAGGGGTTTCACTTTCGAAGCAACTAACTCGAAATCGGGGTAGTACGGGCCCTGATCTGATATTAATTAATTGTATGCACGAGAGCAAGAGCATCTTCGTCTTCTGAGGATGACATGCTGACACATCGATATCGGACAACAGACTGCACTACACATGTGCCTCTGTCACGTCATTTCTGCGTCATGTCCGAGCCATGTCCGCGCCATGCCCGTGCCATGTCCTCGCCACGTCCGCGCCATGTCCGCGCCATGTCCGCGCCCGATATGTGTGACCTACGCCTTAATGACCACTTTCCTCAAACAACCACTTTCTCTTAGTCTTATGGCTAGGTACCTCCACCTACCTACCTAGGCATACATAACGTAACATATAACATTAACTGCGGACTTCACTGCTAGTTTTATGTATGTTTATAATTTATTTTTTAGAAAAGTAAAAATAAAAAAAATATTACTAACATGCAAACTCTGCAGTGTATTTTTTATTTTAATAAACAAATGAGTGAAGCGAAAAACAAACAAGCAGTAAAGTCTGCAGTGACGATACATGTCAAAGCTCCCTTTCGCTAGCACAATTCAAAATTTTTGAATATATAAAATCACTGAATGTAGTTATGCAAAATAGCAAATCTTCACGGCCTAGAAAATAACAATTTATAGGTTCAGCAAGAATATCATGTTGAAGCCAACACGTTTTCCTACCAAAAAAATTTTAGGTACCAAAATTGATCACATTGGTACAAGTTTTTTGTTCAAGTTAAGAAAACGTGATATTAATCAAAATGATATTATTGCTGAACCTTTGAATTATTATCCTCAAGAATGTGAAGGTTTGCCAAGCAAGCTATAACGACTATTAGTAGAATTTACATAGTGGATTAATATAATGATTTAGAAAATAATGGAGGCGCCACTGTGCAGGGTATATGGCAATCCGAAAATATTATGATAAATGGTTTTGATACTTGATAACTTTGCAAGAATCTACTCAAGTTTGAAATGGCATCCTGTCTAACATGGGTGTTTTTCAAAGGCATGCCTTTTTGTTTGTTTTGTGTGTATAATGAAATAATATATTTTTTTTAATTACATACTTTTATTTTAATGAAAATATTTTATACTTTTTAATCTAATTGGTCATCCTTCAAATATTCAACGCCTGAGAATTCCATATCACAGCTTGAGCTATGAGCAACATTGGGCATGTCATTTTCCGAGTCGGATTCTGAGGTGCCCTCAGGGCTGCGGTCATCTTGAAGGTTTATAACAAGACGGTCAATATCGTCGTATAGAGTATGACTCCTTTCATAATAACCTCGTTCTATCTTTGTGACATGCTCACACGATTTTCGCCAGTCTTCAACAGATATGCTTCGAAAAGCCTGTTCCGCAGCAGCCTGAATAAAAATATTACTGGTAAATGTGATTTTCATGAATGACATGAACTCTAAACTAATGTATATGATAATTTTATAGTAATTACCTTTATATCAACCGACACCACATTATGCGAGGCAATTTTTTGTTTTGCTATTCCCCAAATCAATTCTATAGGGTTCAAGTCACAGTGATAAGGCGGAAGTCTAACCACTGTGTGTCCTTGTTCATTAAATATCTCATCTTTTTCATATATAGGTTCCGGCTTGTTTTGTTTTACAAGCAACAACAATTGAAGCTTCTTAAGTGATTAATCAAAATGTATGTTATTTGCTAACAACCATTCTTTGATGGCTGCAACTCTTGTTGCTGTAGTGGGTGCTCTGTTTCGGACCTCTGAATGGTATGGAGCATTATCCATCACTATAATTAAAGACTCAGTGATGTTGGGAATCAATTTCTCTGTAACCCATTTGGTAAAGTTGTTTTGATTCATTTCTGAATGATAATCTTAATTTTTATTGTTCCCACTAAAAATCAACAGAGCATTTGGGACAAATCCTTTCGCAGACCCTGCATGTACAATTATATATCTTTTGCCTTTAGATACATTTTGTTTCACTCCGCAGACATTAATGGACTGCCAGCACTTTTTGAGCTTGTAAGATGAATGAACATAACTTTCATCGAGGTAGATGATGTCTTTTCTGAGCTCTTTAGGCAATTTTCTATTTTCCATGATAATCTTTAACCTTCGGTCAGTCGCGCATTTTTTGTTTACGCGGTTGGTCGCGTGGGGTCTCTGAAGACCCCAAAAATAAACAGCCTAAAAAACACCTATCTAATTATATTTTCCTAATTATCTTAGCAAAATATTGGTGATTAACCTAATTACAATAAAACTACAACAAGTTACGTACAAATATTCTTTTATTTCTACCTTAAACTTACAATCTAAAAGTAGGAACATAAATTTCTCTCCTTGAGATCACAATCACAAAAAAAATGTTTTAATATAACTAAATGCAGGAACTTCTCCTTTTGATAAATCTTTATACAATAACACTTAAATAACAAAGACAGTTACGTAAAATTTGACAAACACCAACAAAAAAAAACAAACTTTTACCAATCGAAGTCAGTCATTTTTTTACTGATTATCTTTTTGAACACAGTCGGTGCATACCGTTTTAGTATGTGTTCGGCATATATTACCCTTACAAAAATGGCAGACAGATTTGAATTTTCGATCTGTTTGTCTGGGGCAATGAATGCAACGCTTTCTCATTGGCACGAAATTATTTTCGTTGGTTTGAACATCCTGAAGAGGAGGTATGAATCGTCTCATAGTTTGTTTCAATTCTCGAGGCAAAGTTGAAACGGTGGCCCGCGATTGCAATTGAGGACGACACAATCAAAAGCCAGTGTTTTCAAAAAATACTTTCGCTTCATTTTGTTATCTGAACTCACGGTATCCAATATTATGTGGGCATTTAGAGCTCCAACGTCAAGGAATGTGAAGAACAGCCTTAGTGGCCATCGGTAGCAAACACGAGCGACGGAGTAAGTGCCGATAAGTTTGTCCACCACGTCGACACCTCCTTTCGTTTTATTGTAGAACTTTATGATTTCTGGAAGCTTTTTCTCAGAATTTTCATCCACTTCGCCATCATGGTGCATTGTTGAAAGTAGTAGAACAGCCTTATCCTTCTTTGGGCAGTAAGAGAGCAATGTCCCTGTCGGCTGGTAACCGAACACTGTGGAGAGTTCTTCCAATCCCTTTCGCTTGAAGTCGTTTGGTATCTCTGGCTTATTTTTCCTCATTGTGCCTACTATTGTCAAGTTATAACTTGTTAGTAATTGTTCAGCCAAGGGTACACTAGTGAACCAGTTGTCCATAGTCACATTTCTTCCAGTTCCTGCAAGTGGCTCTAGTATTCTCTTGACAAGTGCACTTGTAGACGTATCCTGAAAGTAAGGGCCTTCAGGCTGCTTTCCGACGTATATTTCTAAGTTTTTGGTATAGAAGGTTACGGCATCTACCAGAGAAAACAGCTTGATCCCGTATTTTGCTGGCTTACTGGGCATGTATTGGCGAAATCGACACGATCCTCTAAAACTCTCCAGCAGTTCATCAATGGTAACATATTGACTATTTTTGTAATATTTGTCACAGTTCTTCACGAATCCTTCATAAATCTGTCTAATCGGCGCCAGTTTGTCAATAGAGTTTCGTTCTGAACGAGTATGTATGTCATCAAAACGAAGAACTCTGAGTAAAAATCGAAATCGCTGCTTAGACATCACAGCCCGACATTTTTCGATCCCAGAGCCATCAGCCATCCAAATTTCATCAATCGACGTATGTGATGATTTATGTATACCAATTAGATACATAATTCCAATCAATGCCTTCAGTTCAATCAAATTCGTAAGTTCGCAATCTCTTGCTCTGTCAAAATTTGTCTGTACAGATTCTATCTTTATATTAGTGCAATCCACAATATGCTGCAACATATCTAAGTTCAAAAATAGAAGCCATGACTCCAAGGAACCACTGACCTCTCGCGCTGCACCTTGTGGACCTGGTTGCTCCGTAACTATATTATGTCTCCTAGTTCTAACACCTTGTGGGTAAGGTGTCTTTCTCCATTTGCAAATTATTTTGTAGGTGCCATTTCTCTCCCTCTTTTTGACGATGAAAAAGTTTTGTGATGATATATTTATCAAGGGCTCTTCATCATCATCACTATACGAACTTTCCAAATCTATGTGTTGTTCATTCGATTCCAAAACCACATGCTGTTCGTCCAACGATTCCAGAATCTGACGATGCTCACGCAAAGATTCCGAATTCTCAAGCAGTTCGTCCGGAGATACCTCATGTTGTTCTGTGGGTTCATCTTCACATTCCTGCTCAGAATCAGTGTTGTGCTCACTCCTTTCATCCGGGTATATACCGCCTTCACCTTCTTCATCATCACTACCACCGTAAACATCATTACTTTCATCATCTAACCAGCTTAATATACGACGTTGTTGTTCTTCGTCCATTTTACCAGTTAATTAAATCTAAAACAACAATAAAAATACTTAAAAAACATGTTACAAAAGAAATCTAAACTAAAAAATCAATTCAATTTTACTTACGCGGTTAGTCGCGTGGGGTCTTTCAAAGCCCGTACGCACAAAACACGTCTGTATCTCACGGTGCTTACGCGCGAACTGAAGTTAGCGGCGATACGCAGCAAGTATAATCCAACTTAGGAGGGTACCTAAAGTATTGAATCGCTGAGATGGTTTTAAATGTTTACATTTTACATTTCTGTAACACCTGGGCTTTTAAAGACCCCACGCGACCAACGGAGGGTTAAATATGCTTCACGCTTGGCAGCAATGTGTGGTTTTTCTATCAAGGCAGTTCTTTCAGATTGACATTTTTTATATTTAAATCCTAAGGCTTTTATAACTTTTCTTAAATGTTCTCGGCTTCCATTAAAATTCAAATCTTCTCTGACTACTGGAAGTACGTTACGCAGAGTTGGTACCTAGAAAAACAACATTATAAGTAAACAAGGTGTACTACATATGTGTCAAAATAAAAATAGTAGTAATTAATTAATTCATTTAATAAAAACATTATAATTGATATGGTTACCTGCTTTTTTGCCTTATAGCACACAAATCAAAGTTATCCAAATCCTTCCTGGGACGTCCTGTTTTGTGTTTTCCTGATGTGGAAAACTTGCCATTGTTATTTGCACCTTCATTTACAATTCTTCTCACTGTACTGACAGATTTACCTTAAAAAACTTTATCGAGATCAGACAACATTGTTCCTGCTTCTTTTTCCAACAAACACCGCTTGTAAACATTATAAATCACTTCTCTGGCACTGCTCCGGAGAGTTTTATTCATTTTGAAACACTCCTAGTCACAATAAACTCGCGAAATTGATAGATTCAATAATAAATGCAAAATATTTACGACTATCTCACGTTACTTGTACCTCTGCTTGACACCACAGAACAAATATATCCTAACCTTGACACTGAACGGGGTTGCCAGTAGGTATCATGTAATTTTAGTTCTGATTCTAAACATTTTTGCCAAGCTGTACTTTTTCGAACAAAGCTAAGATGCTACATACATAGGTAGGACTTCGGTGCCAAGACATGGACGCTAACACATGAGGCTGTGTACCAAATGAGAGTTGCACAGAGAGCCATAGAGCCATGCTCCATACCATGCTCGGTATTCGACTTATAGACCGAGTTTCAAATGCGAAAATCAATATACTAAAAAAGTCTAATGTCTATCTTCAAAAAAACTAAAAGAAAACAAAGAAACTCTAAAAAAAACTCAAAAAAAAAACTGTTGAAGATACTCAAAAACAAACAAAAAACAGCTTAAAAAACTCAAATGAAAAAAAACTATTGTATTTATTCTGTTAATATTCATCTCCAAAAATTCAAAGAAAAATAGTTGAAAAAAGTAGGTCATACAAAAATTTAAAAACAAAAAAAGAAAGCACCTAAGTAATTTAAGTATTTGTCGCAATGTCATAGTCCTTTGACGATCGAGTCTTTTTGTTTTGGTTTGAAATTCGAATTTTGCGTGTCGTTAACACATTACATGTAATCCACGGCATTTTCAAATTCAAAGGATGTAATCCACATTTTATAAATCCATTTACTATAGCTTCTTTTAGGTCAATAGTCGTCAAAGTTTCGTTTGAAATCTTGCAAAAGTTTATTTTCGTTATGGTCTGATTTATATTTTCTACCCGTGCTTGCTAGTTCCTAATTGTATATTTCCACTCTTGCTTAAGTGGCTTAAAAACATTCACATCAGCTGGCTAAAAGATATGTATAGGGTTGGCTGCTAAGGCATGCAGAATGATTCCATATTTGGAATAATTTACTCTATTAACATCACAAAATATAAACTCAAGAAATAAAAATCTAAAGAAAACACGCCTATTAGTAATTGAGATCACATCCTTACATTATAACAAATGATTAGCGCAATAATCAACAAACTATAAAGTTTAATCAATTAAACAAGAATTGTCTTACATGTCAGTTTTCAAAAATGTCAAGAACCTCTTTGAATCTATAATAAACTTGACCATATTTGGTCTGTCTCTGGTTTTTGGTGTATAACAGTAATTATATCGGTGTGATTGATATATGCTACGTCGCGTGTGTCCAAACGAAACACAATGCCTTTTTTTACACACCGCAGGAATGTTACCTTTATCTCACCATCGTCATCTAAGTCGTCAATAACGCAAACGTATCTGTAGTTTTTACCTTTGGAATTGCGTACATTGACTAGTAAATAATCCCCTAAATGGAAGGCTGCTTTAGTTCCTGATGACTCAGGCTGTTGTTCTTCATCATCAGAATTTTTCGGCGAGTAGATTATATCGTATACGCCATTGCCACGATACTTACACAAATTCGTCAGAACAGTGTTTAGAGGAATGTCGTCCTCGGAATCAGAGTCGGAGTCATCTTTTTTTTCTTGTCTATCATCAATTGTCTTCTTACTTCTTTTATCTATCTTCTTGTTTCTCTTATAGTCCGAAACAATGATAGGCCTATATTTTTTTGGCTGGAAACAGTTGCAGAAACCTCTGTTGCAAAAACATCCTAAATCTCTGTACATCAACTCTTCACGAATATCTGTAAAGATCTGATGCACGTGCAAGGTTCCCACGAGTGGTTTGATATTTTTTGGTAATTGTTCAGCAATAGCATCTATGCTTTTTTCAGAAACCATATACAGCCTGATTTTGCTTTGGCCGCGAAGCATTTAAAAAAAATGCTCAGCGGTAGGAATGTCTTTACCTGTAGCTACTATATTATCTGCTGTCCTTTTTAGGAAACCTCCGACTCCATCTGCGGGACCCTTTCCGTGGCTTGCCTCGAAAAAAGACCATGTCACAGATAAAAATCCTTGATCAAAAGTCTTGGTTGAGCATAGGTAAAAATTCTGCTTTTGACGATACTGGCTAAAAGGGCCATCACTGAAGAAATGAATATTTTTAATTTGAGGATATTTATTTCGAATTTCATTCAATACTGGTTCTAAGTGGGCCCAGATAGCCGCCGGTTGGTGATTGGTGCATGACGATATTGTGCAATAAGATTCTGCATGGACCTTGCCGTCATCGCCGAGAACATATACCACAACCGTATGAAGTGAGACTTGTTCCCTTGATCCACCGAAATGGTGGGCTTGCACTTCTTCATGGTATTTTCCATTGTAATTTTCGCTAAAATCGGCCGCAAGAACCACTGCAGTTTCTTGCGGGTGGTCAATGGCTTGTCTGAAGCACTTGTATTGCATTTTCATGTTAAAAACATGCTTTTTCAGTATTTTAATTTCTTTGTTCAATTCTTCCATCAGTTGTTTTACACCCCCTTATTTGTTTTCTTTGACATTTTTCACAGCTTTAATTTTTTTCCCTTCCTTTTCGTAGAATTCTTCTTTTCTTCCCCACTCTGCCCACAAAATTTTCTCCATTTCCATTTTAGTGTCATACGTTATTTCTTTGCCACAACATTCTTGACAAGTCCCATACATAAGGCCTGCCTGTTTGGATCACACACTGTAGAGAGCATGATACTATTTAAGTCGTCTGTGTTTATGATATGCTTTTTCTTCAGCTCACATGCCTTGTACATTGGGTTTACGTGTGGTTTGCACAAACACATTTCTCGACCATCTACAGATGGTTTCTAATGTAGAACGGTTTGTTTCTTGCGAAATAGAAATAAGAACATTTCCTTTCAGGATTTTCCCGTTTGAATGCGCGGTAAAGATTTTTAATAGTATCCAATAGAAATCTCTTTTGCTCTTTTATCTTATTTCTTGTTACCGTTTCTTTTCTTCCTGCAGTAGCTCTTGATATGTCGTCTCTTTTATAAAAGTCCTGGATTCTCCTCTGTAATGCCGTTTTACTCGCTTTCAAGTTGGTCACTGTTCGTAATTTTCCTGATGTGCCTAAAGCATCACTAGCTATCTGTTTTTTCGCAGATTGATCAACTTTGTCAAAAACACTTTTAATTAACCTCTTATCTTTTCTTTGTTTCAGTGAATTGTATCTTTCTTTTATCGCATTACTAAGAGTTTGGTATTTTTCCTTTATAGTTACTTTCTTAACCTTCTTCTTTTCTATCTCTTCTAACATTTTCGCGTACCTTTGCTGTTTCTTTTTATACTTCTCATACATTTGCTTGAGCTTTACATTATCTATTTTGAGTTTCTGGTTTTCTCTGTATAATTTTGACCTATCTCTATTTATTTTCTTTCTTCCTCTTATTGCCGCAGGAGAATCAGGTGGAATAAGTTGCGGAGGTACCTCGACGCCACCATTGTCGTTATTAATAGGAACATTTCCGACGTCCTCGTGTACAATATTTTCCTCCTGTATTTTTGGTGAGCTAGGTGGAGTAATCTCAAGAAGCCTGTTCAGGTTTTTATTTCGTGCTCGTTGACTTTTTTTTCTTGCCCTCCAAATCAATCTAGCGTTTCCTTTTTCCTTGCGAGTCTTTTTTTCGCGTGGTAATTTTCTCGCTTCTTTTTTTTATACTCCTCATATTTAACTGGATCCTGTTTTAATTTTTCTTTATAGCGCTTTTGTTTTTCTTTGTTGGTAAGAGGCATTATACCTAAAAAAAAAGAGTTCATAATTGTCGCAGGGCGTTTATGAAGGCTTGCCTTTTTCTTAACAATATAATATTAACAACCTAATAGACACATAAAAAAGTAGTTCGGCCAAAAATGATCAGTAATAAATTATTAGGTATCCGTGTATTCTCCTACTTCCTATCCTACTAATATTATAAATGCGAAAGTTTGTATGTATGGATGTATGGATGAATGTTTGTTAGTCTTTCACGCAAAAACTACTGAACGGATATGGATGAAACTTTGAATATACATAGTTCATGACCTAGATTAACACATAGGCTACTTTTTATCCCGGTACCATGCAAGCAAAACCGCGGGCGGAAGCTAGTAACCTATAAACATTATAAATTATAATGTTCTAGTCTCTTGGATAACCGAAAAGTCTCTTGGGTCACCGCTATAGTGACCCAAGGGACAGGTTATCCAGGGGACATTTGGCGATAAAATAACCAAAAAAAAGAAATAGGGAAAATTAAAAAAAAAATACACCTAGAGTTCATTTTAGAACTAATGATCTTGTATTAAGGTAGAAATTACCATATTATGTAAAATATTTACGACTTTTTGGTGGGTCTCCCAGCGGACACGCATTAAACACACGTTGACTCCAATGCAGCCGCGGGCGAAATGGCCGAGCGAAATCATGGGAACAGCAACCTGTACCGCGATCGTATGATACCTAGACTCTTTCCTGATTGGTCAAGCCTACTAATATCGCTATCTCGTTTCCACTCGCTTGAAAATTAGGTGGTGTGACAGGGGACCTCTAATAATTCAAACCACTGAGGACATAGTTTGGCGTAAAGATATTTTAAAATTCTGGAAATTCTGGAAACAATTAATAATGGAATAATAATAAAGTAGTTATTCAATAATGTTGTTATTCGTTAACTATTATTAATTTAGACATTTTCATTGACATTTTTTTATAGAGTAGTGTGCAAACATTTTAGCTTTGTGAAAGGGACATTGCCGATTTGTATGGGAGGCACGGTGTCATCCCCTGGGAAACTATTAGTTTTAAAGAAAAATATATTTATATGGGCTTTATTGTCACGTAAATGAAATGCCAGTTTATCTTATAAATAGTTAAAATCCTAAATAATAGTATCCTCTTGAGTCGATACTCGCAAACTCATGAGGACAGCCTCGGAATAAGAAAAAGTTGATCGACCCATATATGGAAATACCACTAACGGAGGGCAAACCTTACCACTTGCCGTAAAGACAACCAGTACGATTATATTTTCCTTTTCGTTATTCGTTTTCATCACGTAGAGGTTCTTGTAACCTTTTCGCCCTAAAACTTTCCACTTTTTGGGCACAAAGAAAATCCTGTCTCGTCACCGTTGAAAATCATATCTGGGTCTTTATATACATCCAATGCATTGGATTTTATATATTCCCTCAAGTCATTAAACCAGCATTTTATACGAGTCTCCGTCACTACTGCTCTAGCATTATTAATCCCTTCCGGTTGACGAACACTTACATCAGGGTGACGCATCGAGAAAAATACAAAAAAAAATATTTACCTACTTTTAGGAAGATACAGTCCAAAAACCGTTAGTTCCAAATCTGGAACAACATGCATTATGGCGTACATAAATTGTGGTTCCAGCAGGGGGATTTTAAAACGCTCGAAAACGCCATTTTGTTTCGGATTCGAATGCTTCCGATGGAGAATCCGTCAAATGCAATTTTAAAACATTCGAAACGAAAACTATTGACATTAGTATCGGATCCTTACCCGAAATACTTTCCGACAACAGATGGCTGTCGGGAACACTTCCGATAGGGGTTATTAATTATAATAAATCCGTCTATAATCGCTAAAAAGAGTTTTTTTTTTTTAAAGTAACCCAAATGTAAGTACTCATAGATAGGGACTATGTTTGCCTCCAATACCTATCTTATACCTCTCTTTCCCTTTTCGTATTGTGTATCAATGTAGTCTTTATATAGTAAACCACCACGACCACCACCCCACACAGCATATATCAGTCCACAGCTGGACATATGCTTCCCCTAAAAAAAACACAATCACCACGCTCTGCTAGCTGGGTATGCGGGTTGGGGCTCGCATGGCAGTATAAAGATACAATTTAGTAAACATTGCATTTTAATTTTTGTTTGAATGATGGAGCATGTGGTTGCAATAAGGCAA
Organism: Horisme vitalbata; assembly: GCA_951804965.1. Taxonomy (NCBI): domain Eukaryota; kingdom Metazoa; phylum Arthropoda; class Insecta; order Lepidoptera; family Geometridae; genus Horisme; species Horisme vitalbata. The sequence continues at coordinate 34,300,034 of OX638090.1, forward strand.
AGGTGCCGGCAAGATAGTGCGCTGCAAAGGCAGCAAACTCCTAGTCTTCACCGAACTCTAAGAGATTTGGCTAACCCATTCAGCGACCCTAATTTTCGGCAGTCTTATAGAATGACACCGGAAATAGTTCTCTCTCTCATAGAAGAGCTGAGGCACTATTATCCTATCACAAGAAATGCTAACGCAATGCCGGTAGAGCTAAAAGTAGGTACCTACTTTCATTATATTTATTACCTAGTTGTGTGTAGGTTGATACTTAGTGTCACAACACAATATTAGACCATTTCATGTAGGTACCTATAACTTATTGACCCTACTTGGATAGTTTTTAGCTGCACTACATTTTTACGCTCAAGGCAGTTATCAAAAGTCTGATGGGAGGGATGCCAACGTGAGCCTCAGTCAGGGATCTGTCTCAAAGGCCATAACGCAAACAACAGATGCCCTCAACAGGCCTCAAGTTTTGTCCAAATGGATAAGATTCCCACTAACTGTTAGTGAAAGGGAGCAAATAATTCAAAAGTATGTTATTTTAATTTATTTTCTTATTATAGACAGGAAATGAAACAATATTAAGTTAATATTTTCATTTATTCAATTATTACAATGCTTATCATCTACCAACAAAAATTATACTTAAGTTCTCATAACAACCTTTTTCTGTATAGTAACTACAGAAAATTTAATATGCCCGGTGTGTTGGGATATGTAGATGGCACACATATATTGATTAAAAAACCAGCAATCCACGAGGAACTTTATGTAAATAGAAGGCCAGCATTCCCTGAATGTCCAAGTGGTAATTGTAATTTAGATTATTTCTAAGCTTGGGATGTAAGGTGTTTCAACGTGAAAATAATTTGTAACTAACAATAATTAATATTTTTAGGTATGTGATAGTAATTTGCTAATATTAAATATATTAGCAAAGTACCCCGGCAGCACGCATGATGCATTTATTTGGAGGGCAAGTGCCGTCAAGGACAGTATGGCAAATGCTTCAGCAACTGCTCCTTGCTGGCTTCTAGGTAACTGCAACAATACATTTTCATTGTTAAAATTCAATTGTAATGAAGTAAACACAAAATAACTTTATTTTTAGGTGATTCTGGCTATCCCCTAGAGCCTTGGCTGTTAACACCAGTGCTAAATGCCGAGGCCAATAGCCGCGAGGCACATTATACACAGCTGCACATAAAGGCGCGTAATTGTGTTGAAAGATGTTTCGGGGTATGGAAGAGCCGCTTTAGATGCCTGCATAAGTATCGCACGCTTGAATATGCTCCGGCAAAGACCGGGCATATTGTCAATGCTTGTGCGGTACTGCATAATATTTGCATAAAAAGTGGGATCGAAGAGCCGGAGAGCCTGGAGATGGACGACCCAGATGCGGACCCAGTTGTAAATTTGGCACAGGACCAGGATGTTCATCGTAGGGGGGTCCTTGTTAGAGATGCTCTCATAAATAGATTATCTTAATTTAATGCATTTTTGCAACATCAACATTCCCTTAAACTTTAGACAATCATAAACATTCCTTTAAATTTTAAAACAAATGTTTCTCACCTTTCAATATTATATTACATATTCTTATATGCTTGCCGCTCTAAGGCAGTAGCGATTGCTGTTAGGGCTGTTGTAACACCAGCTACATTTTCTGCAATCATCGACATGCTGATGGCCAACCTCTCGATTGCTGCTACCTGTCTCTCCAAAGCTTCTAGCAAAGGGTCATCTGTAAAAGTGTTTTTAATCAGTTTCTAAGTATAAATTTGTGGGAATAAATGAAGTTTGTACCTATACAAAATGTCATTAGAACCTATAGCCGGTCAAGTACGACAGAAATTTTAAATAGCTACAACCTATAAAAGACAAAGATACCTTTACTTTTTTTGGCCCCAGTAGTGCCACCATGTAAGTTTGTTGGTGGTATCGATGAAGGCGCAGGTTCAGTGTAGAGGATTTCACTGAACGTAGCCTCTTCTTCCATCGGGTCAGGCAATTGTGCAACAGAGGTGGCTGCAGGCTGCAAATGTACAAATAATATAAAACTGAATATTAGGAACCGACATTACTATATTTCCTTAAAATTACAAAGGGGCTTTGACTTAAAAACATAGTTTAGACTAGCACGTTGACTGTGGGCTTCGAGCATGACGCTCCGTACCATGCTTAAAGGGTGACGTGCAGCACGTGCACCATTGTATTTTCAGCAGTCAAAGCGTTAAATGACCAGTGGTTGACAGCCTAAGCCACTGTGATTTTTCAATAATAAGTTGGCATATCTATATAATATCGATGAGTTCACTTACCTCCTCTTGTACCTCCAGTGGGTCCAGTACTTCCAAACCTTGCACCATTTCTAATCCAAAGAATTGGATAAGCCTTTCTTCTACATTAGAAAGTGGTGCAGGGCTTGGACCACCTCCTGTGCCATTCCTGTATTTTTTTAATCTAATCGCCTTTGCCTTTGTGTCTGACTTCCAATCCTGCCAGCACTGAAATTAGTTAAATAACATATAATTTTAAAGTATTAGTAAACTACTCCATACTATTAGTAAAGTACTAGTTTAAGTAATCATATTCCTTTCCTACTATACTTTAATAATTAAATTAGGTAACTATGATGGTATGTACTTACTGTCATCCATTTTTCCGGGGTTTTATTTGCCCCGGACCCCATCGCATTGAGAACGAAAGAAAGTTTTAGGAGTAGAGCTTATTTTGCCCGCGCTGCGTCGGGGCCCATGATTCGGCCGCGGCCTAAATCTTCGTGGGCCTCCATAAATTCTATCATTTTCAGCCGCTGCTCTGTAAAAATAGGTAGTAGTCAAGTTTATGAAATAACATTTGAATAGATAATGACCCTTGCTGTGATTTTGTGAGCTCTGCTCACTATTTAGTTAAGTACTTACCTTATTCATCTTCGTCGTTCATAAACTTTTATCGTTTTATGTTACAAATCGATTAACTTTTAAATTTTTTCCTTTCGCGCTTCTTCTAGCCCCGAAAACAGTGTTGCCCGCATTCATATAAAAAATCGTCATTCTTTAAACCAATATTGCAATTCTTCTTTTTATTCTCAAAAAAAAAACCTTCTTAACAAGTTGACTGAGGACGACGTCGTACAGAAGAATATCTGTGTTTTAAGCACTCAAAGTATTATACATTATATACCTACTAGCACGTTGACTGCGGGCCTCGCACATGACGCAACGCGCAATGCACATGGCAAGTATAATAAATGAAATGCCTTTGTTAGAATTGTGTTAAGAATGGTCATTCAATTTTATTTTTTGTTAAATGACAAATTTTATCTTTTTAAAAAATATAAAAGCAGCTTAGATGTAAATAAAATTTACTAGATAGGAATAATGTCTGTTAAGCTACACTGGCGCCCACCAAAAGTATGTTGGTTTGAACAAGCACTAGAAGTAGGTAATGATTTAGAAGTAGGATATTCATATTTTGTAGTACAGAGAATAAACGAGAGTGAAAGAGAAAGAAATAGTCACATGGTTTCTATTAAATTAAATGCGTTTCACCTCTTTGACATGTTCAAGGTATGTTTACGAAGTAAGTTTTTACAAAAATATCACTCAATTTAAAATAATAAACTATATATAACTTTACAAAGTTATTTGAGTAAGTAATAGACTTATGAGTAATTGTTTAAGTAACTAAAGATAAAATTAGAACATTTTGCTCGTAATTTTTTATAGATTTCCCATAAAAAAGTTCCTACCATAAATTTCCATTTTCTACCATTTCAAACACTCTTCGTAAATGTATTTTTTCAATCCGTGTCGGAAACTTCCCGATGGTCAATCCGAAAAAGTTTTAAAATAGCGTTTGAAGGATCCATCGGAATCGAAACAAATTCCGTGAGTTTTTGACGGATTCGACTCGGAAACTTTTCGAGTGTTTTAAAATGCCTCTGCAGATTAGGAACATCATGCAGTTTAGATAATCTGGAATTGGTGGGGTATTTACAATAAAAAAAAACACATTATTTGTTGCGTGAACGGGTCCGGCACACGTTTGAAGGTACCATCTACTAAAAACAGGTCTGTTTCTGCAATATAATCTTTATACGTGGGCGAAATGAAAAAGTTGTATTCAGTATTCAATATTTATTGCAATCATATTACATATGTAGGTACATTAAACAAAAAAATAAGTCAGATGTTAAGACTAGGTTGAGAATCAATACATAATATGTACCCTGTTAGGGTGTTCACAACTGAGTAGGAGCAGACCGATATTTTAAATAGGTACTTACATTATATACTTTGCACATTACTGATTGTCGTTATTATTAGTTGATTCATTTAGGAATTCGTCTAGAGAATAATATATTTTATTTAATAGCATGTCCTTTAAATTATTTGCAAAAATGTTATTCTCTTCTTGGGCTTTAAGTTTCTCTGGTAATTTATTGTAAATTTTTACAGCCATCGCATTTGGACCCGAGCTATGTATATTTAATTTGGACGTAGGTATAACAAGGTTATATTTATACCTACATATAAAGCGACGAGGTTCATCAATGTTTATTTGAAAAAAGTTAGCATACCTTCTTACGAATTTACAAATTTCAAGAATATATATTGAGGTTAGTGTTATCCTTAATTTACCAAAGTGTGGTTTACAGCTATCGGGTACTTTTATGTTTGCTAAGATCCGTACGCATTCTTTTTGAGTTATGAACAGGTCCTGCGCGTCAACACTGTTCCCCCAAAGTATAATGCCGTACCGAATCCAAGCATAAGCGTACGCGTAATACGCTGACATGGACGTTCTTAAATCAGTTGCTTTACGTAATTCTCTGAGTGCGTATGTGAAGCTTGATAATTTAGTTTTTATCTTTTGAATATGACTTTTCCAATTTATATTAGAGTCTATATTTAGTCCTAATAATGTAAATGTATTAACGCATTCTATTTTAATATTTTTATATGACAAATTTATGTCAAGGGGTTTTTTTTGGTAAGGTCTGAATTGCATTATTTTTGTTTTTGAATCATTTATGTCAAGGTTGTGGTCAGTCATCCAATTTGCGATATTTTCAATAATGTCAGTTAGGTTTTTATTTAAATTAATGTCATTTTTACACAAGGTCAAAAGGGAAATGTCGTCTGCAAATAATATACTGGATTGGTTAATGGCTTTCGGGAGGTCATTTATGTAGATTAAAAAAAGGATGCATCCGAGGACGCTTCCTTGGGGGATAGAATTATTTATTGTGATTGATTTCGATCTTACGTAATTTATTTTTACTTATTTTTACTTTTAATTTGTTTTTATCATCAGTCTTAAACAACAAGAAATCAGTCGTCAATATAGTTGGGAATACCACGTCATTGATACACTTAAAATGTTCACTTGAAACTTGCAAGGCCTTCTTGCGATAGTTATATAAGGCATTAATCTTCGAACGCACATCGGGAATTTCCTGATTAGACTCAGAATCTGATGTTCGCTTTTTGAACTGTTCATACATTCCTCGTAAATTTTACCGATTGACTTGAATTCGTTTCAGACACGTTGCTTGCACATATATAAGCGCATCTCGACTTTGTTTTTATTAAAATCCGGGTTGCATAAATGTTTTCCTTCTCTAATTATTCTATCCATTTTGGCATTCACTATTAAAGAACCATTACAACCACCAACCAACCACAAATACTTCTATTTACACACCTCCAAATAGGCGTTCCATTTGAATGTTAAATTTAAACAAAACTGATGCCCCGCACGTAACAATTTCCTACGTCCTCTTTCCGTTTCAACAAAATTGAAATGGCTTGCCATAGTTTCATTGTTTGAACTTGTAGATGCCATAATACACAAACAGAAAAGTAATGAAAATAACAACATAAAATTATCACGAGAAATGAAAAATAATTTTAGTAACTGACATTTGGCTGACATTGTAATTATTGAAAAAGTAATAATTATTAAAATAGATCGTAATTGAAACACTTATCAAATATGAAGCACTTTAGTGTTCGATCTCACAATGACTAGATAAATTACGTATTTGACGTGTATACGTTTTGACGAACAATTGAATTGACGAATCGCGAAAATGATAAATTAAACTTTTGACTTTAGGATATGATAAATCAAGGAATTGACGAATTGCGAAATTGACAAATTAAACTTATGACTTATAAAAGATATGGACAAACAAGTATTTGACGACTGTCTGCTTAATCCTATGAAAGTCAGCGGGAAACTGAGCGAGCGAACATGAGTGCCGGCATGCCCCGCCGGGGAGAGCGCGCGGGCGCAACCCGCCAGCACGATTATCAGAAAACAAGCCCAGGCCGGCGGGTTTGGATGCAGCACACGATAGATAATGTAATTACACAATTTTACGTATACCAAAGGGAATCTTTAAACAAAATAATCAAATACTAAGTAGACTACATTTTAAGAAATATATATATAAATAACTTCATCATCATCATCATCAGCCTATTTATTTAATCGTATGACCTATAGGCGTCAACAATACAATCGAGAGCATAACAAATAATAAAATCCTCAAACCGTACGCCGCGCAAAAAGTGACGGATCGCCGACGAGGGGCCTTCGTGGGTGGTCGGCGGCCGGCGCGTGCCCGCTGCGTGGTTTATCATTGAGGATTACGTTATTGTAACGTTGCATCTCGTGCCGTTACATATTCTAAGTAGTAGATAAGCTAAATCGTAACAGTTTATTTTAATTGTAAATATAATCCTAAAACTTAACTATCTATAAGGCATACAAACTAAAAACTAATAAATATATATACGGAACCACGTCTCCTAGGACAATAATCTAAAGGTTTCTGTTTACGCGCGCCGCGCTGCGGTGTCGCGGCGGACCCCTAAACTCGATCCCTTTGTGTTCGTCGAGGCGGGAGTTCATTACAAGCCGAGTCGCCGCCCAGTCGCAAATCACTGTCACAAGGTGCGCACGCGCCACTCTGCGTCGCGAAAGACCGTTAAAAACTTTCAAAAATAAACTCGGAATCCCTCTAGGGTGAGTTCCTAACGTTAATCGTATCTATCGCTGCCTACTTCCGCATCTAAACCTATATTCTTCTATCTGTAAAGCTGTCTACCTCTCTCGAAATCTAACTGCGGTTACTTCTTTTAAAATAACGGTCACTTGTGTAGCTAGCTGGCTTTGCACTCAAGCACTCGCGACGGTTATTTACAACGGAGGGGCGGCAGACAGCTGGACTGTGGCAAGTCCTAAAGCTGCATTATTTCTAGGATTCCACTACCGGACTGACTTCGGAACCCTGCCTATCTACCTGGCTGACGGTTGCTGAACCGAGACCAATTTGGAGGGGAATCTCTCGTCACAAGTTCCGGGCCGGTGTCCCTGATCCTAGGCCGACCCCTGGAAGAAGCGGCGTTCGTGCGTTGTGTGTGCTCAGGCCAGTGCAATATCTATTACCTACCTGTAGCAAGTGACTAAGCTAGGAGTGCGGTTCTGTGCGGCTGTGTAATTATAAGGACATTAAAAGTGTGGCACTAAAAACCTGCTTTTACTTCCCACCCCCTGAGTAAGTACCTCTAGATATCTGTGGCTTAGGTACCCTAAACTACCTAACGCCGCATTATATTTCATTATGTTAACTATTTAAAAACATAAATACCTTCATCAAATCAGTTTAAAATATTCTAACCCATCGAATGTTAATGAATACTTGTTTACTGATTAAGACATCGCTACTCGAAGTCAAAGATTGAGAAAGCGGATGGATTCCCGTGTTCCGTACGAAAACCTTTTTTGAATGTAAATGTTCGTAAAAGCGTTACAAACGAATGAAAAACTTACCTGTTCATCCTTTTATTACACAAAAACACTTCAAAACACACTTAAAATAACAACTATTCACCCGAACGAGCACTCGACATCACCGACTGATAGCTGTGAAATTCGCGCGAAGATAAAATGAATTTCTGAACGAAAACTCCATGGACATTCATTCTATTTTTCGTTCATTACCTGTCCTTGTTTTCAAAGAAGGCAGTGACATTTGTTAGAGGAGTGCAGCAATGTTTTTTTTTTCAGTCGATACGAGCTAGGACAGAGGGCCGGTTCATCGACCGGCAGCTGCATTTTCCGCAGACGCGCGAATTTCAAACATTCCGGGAGGTGGCCTTGCGCCACCACACTCACCACCTTTATTTATTTACAATTCAATATTAATTTATACACTGAAAGTGAGGTGTGGAATGAAAAAACTCTTTCGGATAAGACTTGACCTCTAAAGATAAGAATCACTGCCTGTGTTGGGATCTAAGAGACTTTACCGTCGTCTTATTGACTTACGGTTTCATCATCGGGCTTTGGCTACGAAGCCGCAGCCATTGAGGACTTCTAGGTTTTCTGCTAATTCTTTCATCAACATATACATTAACATTTCTGACTAGACCCATTCGAGTTATGTTGAAGGTCGGGATAGAAGCTATATATTAATGCTGGCTCAGTAGCGTTGTGCAGTCTAGAAATTTACCGAGTCCTGGGATCTCCTGGTATATTCGATTCCAACGATATCTTCTCACTTGCAGGCACAATGTTTGCCGACCGGCTATTTTGTATCACCATCTATCTTTGTCATCACTGGAATATTAAAGCCGGGGAGATACGAAAATGATGGCAAATAAGCCCTAGGATATGAATCCTCCCAAAAGTTGCGGACTTCACAGGTATTTCAAGGATTAGTTATTTTTAATTGTTCGACGATCCAGAAAAATTGAAAATCGCCAACGGAAGCAAGCAACCTCCGTTACTGTCACTGTCACAGAGAAGAACCGTCAAGCCAATCAAGACAGCTGCTTGACCACGGTATCAGCACTGCTTACGCCTTATAGCGTTCTATACCCAAACTACATATGGATGTGAAGGCCGCGAGCTCACCAACAATGCAGCTAAACAGCTCTGGATAATCAAAAATGGCACTAATGCAACAGAAAAAACACCAGTGACAGTGATAGCATTTATGCGTATGTAAATAAGATTATGAAAATAAGTAAATAAATTATGGAGGCTTCACTAATGGGCTTGTCCTAAAGCAATATCAAATCACAAATAAAAACTCTAACCTAAAAGATGCGCAAAAGCATGAGAAAATAACAAAGAAAAATCTTAAGTATATACCATTGCCGAAACTCCAAAAACACAAAGTAGATGATCCTGGTGGCAGGATCAGTTTATCCTCGTGGCAAGATCTTGTATAAATAACATTTAAAATAATAACATCCTTCAATCTAAAATTCGCAGGATGGCGAAGATATTTTACGACGATATGGCCAATAATCTGGGATTCTGGAACTTATTGAAAATTCCGATTTTAAGGCATAAATTAGTTAATTCGTGCCCTGCTTCGGTCTTAACATATTGGGTCACAAGATGGTCACAGATCCTTTGAATCTGGTAAGGACATTATAGTTCCCATCAAAATCTGGGACCAAGCGTTATGCTTTAAAAATTTGGTCTGGATCATTAGACGTGGACATGGTTTCTTCACGTGTTTCAACTACACTACCTTAGCTACTTAAATTCCTATTCCTATCTACTGCACTTCCCCTACGAGTCTGTTTATGGGAGACAGACTTTTCCCCTAATTTTCGTGGGTGGAAAATTGTGGAAAAGGAAGCAACACTTCAAAGAAAACGTTCAACGTACTATCAATTCTTTTTCTCTGCACTTGTTTGCCAAGTGCACCACGACAGCGTGCTCGTAGATTCGGAATACCTACCTCGACGAATTCCTTGAGAGATCAGAAAGAGGTCTGTTCGTTTGGAGTCGATCCTGGATTCCTGGACGAATAACCCGTTACTTCCAGGTATCCTACCGCCTGCGCCAATAAAGATAGCCGTTGCCGTTGGTTTAAAAAATAAAAAAAAATACTTTTAACACTTTCAATCAAAATTATTACAAAGAACAAGCTACCAATGAAACTACGTCCGGTCGATTTAGGTATCAAGAGTAGAATGGCCTGCCCAAGGTTTCCGCGAGGTGCGGGAATGTGGTAAGTGCGTCATTTCTGAGTCCGTAGTCGTCGCCTTGTACCGGACGAAAAACAGAAGAGAAAATGCAAGGTCACGGCACGGCAGGTCACGGGTTCGATTCCCGCCCAGGACAAACGTTTGTGTGATGAACATGGACGTTTGTTCTGTGTCTGGGTGTTTTATAATTATCTATGTATGTTTATCAGTCTCGGTGCCCATAGTACTTAGGTATAGTACTTAGGTTTGGGATCAGTTGACCGTGTGTGACATGACCCGTACAACAACAAAAAAACCTTGACTTTTCTTCGTTTCACAGCTATTCGCGTAAGCAGGCCAACTTTCGGATGCAGCAGCGCCTAAGTAAACAAGGAAGGTTACATAATGTATTTAAAATATAATAATAAAAACACATGTACATGTAAAATGAATTAAACAAAACGAGGCTTAAAACAATGTTGTAAAATGTCAAAGTAAATGACGTTTTACTTTGACATTTGACTCCGTCGTTCGACCTCGTGAGAGGCAGACACGTACAACTTTCCTCTTACTAATTTTATTCAAAAGTCAAGTAAAAAGTTAATAAACAGTAGTGAAACATAAATAAGTCAGTTCGTAATAACATTATCCATTGAGTAGTGCAAAGTGAATAACAATAAATTGCGAAATTCTATTGGAAAAAGTGAAGTTTTACGCTAAACCTTGTAGTTAAAACGGTGTTGTTTTTTCGCTACCTGCTTTTGAACCTTTTCGACTCGGTTCGACCAACTGGTTATCGCTTGGAGTTGTATAAGTTGGACTTTGAACTTTTGCTGTTTTGTTTTTTTGCGTTGGCTTATTTCGCAGTGTACGTCATCAGGTCTGGTGGCTGGGCAAATAAAGAGCAGCGCCGCACGTGGTTAATCAAAGTGATACCTGGTTCAAGCCTTGCATATACATATAATTTTTGCACTCATATTTTTATTCTTTTTCGTTTTGTTAACCACTTATAGCCCAAATCTACTTTAAAATGAATGATTTTAAGAAACATTCTTGTGCAGGATGCCTGAAAATAATTCCAGGAAAGGAATTTCTGAAATGTTCCTTCTGTAATAACTACTATGATTTAGAATGTACTATTGTGACCGTAAGCTCCTATAAAACGATGAAGCAAAGCTTAAAAGAGACGTGGAAGTGTCAGGCGTGCCGCAGTAAGGAGCGTAAAGTCGACAATACAAACACGCCAATACGCTCAGCCGCCCAGCATGAAGGTGGTATTCCAGAGGAGGCCAGCAACGTCACCAGGCGTAAAAAAAAAAGCATCTGCATCAACGGTTCTGGTTTCGGATGAGTCTAATGAAGAATGCAATAAGACTTCAGAGGAATTACGGACTCTTATAAGGAATGAAATAAATAAGGCTGTTACTGAATCAATCGGGTCCATAGTTCGAGAGCAGCTTCATATTATAAATGAAACTCTGGGTGGATTTCAGTGCTCGTTGTCATCCATCGAGTCCCAATTAGAAAATCTGAAGTCATCTTTGGCCGAAAAGACTAGTACCATAATTTCATTACAACAAGAAAATGGGCACCTTCGGGAAAGCGTCCAACGGCTTGAAGAACACATTCGACAGACAGAACAACTGTCTCTGGCGAACGATGTGGACATTGTTGGAGTTCCGGAGGCTAAAGGAGAAGCAGTGGTCCACGTCGTGATGGCCCTCGCACGCAAACTTGGGAGTTACTCTCAGTGAAAATGACATCGTCAGTGCCGACCGAGTAGGTGCGGCGCGTGACGACACAACGGGGAACCTACGTGCGCGGCCAATCGCCGTGAGACTAGTTCGCCGCACTGTGCGCGACAACTTACTAAGTGCCGCACGTGTACGCCGTGGCGCCACTACTGCTGATTCTGGCTTAATTGGCGAATCTCGCCGTTTCTATGTAAATGAGCGGCTCACACGGGATAATCGGCAACTATTCCTGAGGGCGCGTGAAATCGGACAGCGAATGAAGTGGAGGTTTGTCTGGACGAAGGACGGTCGGGTATACGCCAGGCAACATCAGAGCGAGGACTCTCCTCGTCACCGATTACGATCAGAGGCAGACCTTGTTAAGGTTTTTGGGGCAGCTGCGGTTCGCTCATCTGATAGAAAAGATGTCCATTAGTCTTCGTCTTTATGCTCATCATGGGCAATCATGTAGTTTTTATCTATTATATTATGCTGTATCACAATTTTCTACACCTACTAACAACAAAATTTTGTGTTCTGTTGCTGCTACAGCAGCGATAGAGATAGTTGTTGCTGCGCTTGACATATCATTTACGCAAAGTATTATATCAATATTACCTATCAATACTACCAAATCACTATACATTTATTATAATATTACCATATTCGATTGTACTATAATTATTTTTTATTTGTTATTGATGTATCTTGTTACATGCTATATAAAACAATATCAAATTTCTATTAGTCACTTTCACGAGTTCCTCATTATTCAACACAAACATATGTATTTAAATATTCTTTAATGGGTTCTAAGTCAAAACTTTTTAAGTTAGGACTTTATAATCCAGGTTCATTAAACACAGGGCACAGTGATTTTATATTCGCCATGGATAGCATGAATTGTGACATTGTTGCAATTAATGAAACGTGGATTAAGTGCGGTAAAGAAGCGCTGGCACCAAGGATACCAGGCTACAAATTTCGAAACAATCCACGACCAAAACACATGAAGCTTGGAAGGGGGGGAGGTGTAGGCTTTTACATTAGACGAGGAGTTAATGCGCGCACACAAAGTCATCCCATCGCCGATATCGAGCAAATGTGGTTGCAGGTTAACATCAACCATTCGCGTATAGCCATTGGTACAGCATATCGTCCGGAATGGATTAAAGATGATATTTTCATTGACGCACTAACCGAGTCCGTTGCACATTTTTCTGGTTGTGACGGTGTTGTCATCCTTGGCGATTTCAATATTGATTTACAAGAAAATGAAAACAATACGACCAAGAAATTTAATCAGTTTCTTCATTACACTGGATTGTCCCAGGCAGTGACGACTCCGACGCATTTTACATCTACCAGTGAGACTCTTATCGATCTGGTTTGCACAGACTGCCGTTTCAGGGATGTTAGAGTTGTTAATGTCACGGGTTCATTTGGACATGCTTTTGTTTCTGTAGTACTTAATATAAAGCGCGAGAGTATTGCTCCAAAAGTTATGGTATATCGACCACTCAAAGATGTTTGTCGTAAAAAATTTGATGAACATATGTTGGAAATTGATTGGAGTAATGTCATGGACGCGGTTAGTGTTGATGAAATGGTGGCCTCTTTTACAACTACTATTACTTGCTTGTTAGATAAACATGCTCCAATTAAAAGAGTTGTAATAAAAAACAAACCTGCCCCATGGATAACGGACACAATTAAGAAAATGATGGCTTGTCGAAATGAAGCACAAGAAAAATTTAGAAGAACTAAATTAGAAAAGGACAAATTACAATATAAGGAACTAAAATCGCTTGTTACACAAAGTATTTACAGAGAGACGCGAGCTTATTACGACTTTTGCATAAACTCACAAGTAAAAAATGAAAAAAAGCTCTGGAAATCTTTGAAAAGGGAAGCGTTGTTTGGTTCACAAGATGATGAATATTTACCTGACAATTTTAGCAATCCGGATGACATAAACAATCACTTCTTAAATATCCCGAGTTCAAACACTGTGCCCTTGTCAGAATTATCATTTTTTGAGTTTAATAAGTACCGCGAAAATTTAATATTTTCAGTAGCACCAGTGTCCGAACAAGAAGTAGCTAAGATTCTTCTAACTATTAAAACAAATGCGCGGGGTGTTGACGGGTTATCTATGGACATGGTTTTGCTGACGTTGCCTCTCACGTTATCCTTGATAACTGCTATCGTGAACAAGTCCATTCTCACATCCACATTTCCCAGTCAGTGGAAAATTGCGATGGTGAATCCCATCCCAAAAATCCCAAACCCTACTGTTATCAAGGATTTGAGGCCTATCAGTATTCTGCCAGTGCTCTCGAAAGTTATCGAAAAAGTAGTATACAACCAACTGAGTAGTTATGTTGAACGAAACAACTTACTGCCTGATGTTCAGTCTGGTTTTCGCAAGGGTAAGGGGACCACAACGGCTTTACTCGATGTGGTCGACAATATACTGGTTGAGGAAGATCAAGGGCTGGCCACTGTTTTGGTACTTCTCGATTACTCTCGTGCATTTGACTCCTTGAATGTACCACTGCTACTTTCTAAATTAGCATACTTTGGTCTGGACACTTCTTCGGTTAAATGGTTCAATAGCTATTTAAGCAACCGGTCCCAGTTTGTTAAAATTAATCGGGCAGATGGGTCCCAGCTGACATCGTCCCTTAGGAGTATAGATCGTGGAGTTCCACAGGGCTCTATTTTAGGGCCTCTTCTGTTTATTATTTACAGTGGAGATGTTTCTTGGCATATCAAAAATTGTAAATTCCATCTATATGCGGATGATGTGCAGCTTTATCTGCCTTTGGATCCCAAAGACGTCCCCCGTAACATAGTAAAGGTAAATGAAGATCTGGATCGTATAGCAACCTGGTCCTTCAATAACTCCCTGGTCTTAAACCCAACCAAATCAAAGTTTATGATCCTAGGTTCAAAACGTCAAACTGACAGCATTAATGTCCATAATATAGATGTAAGTATTCTTGGCCAACGCATTGAACAAGTTCACGAAGCCAAAAATCTTGGAATAACTTTTGATAGCTCTCTGCGCTTTGAAAGTCACGTATTAGGTTTGGTAAAGAATTGTTTTTTTAGGCTAAAGCTTCTCTATAAAATTAAAACCTTCTTGAATGAGGATGTAAGAATTAAAGTCTGCGAAGCTTTAATACTATCAAAGTTAAATTACGGAGACCTAGTGTACGGGCCACGTTTAACATCGAAAACTGCTCGCCTTGTGCAAAGGATCCAGAACGCCTGTTGCCGATTCTGCTATGATGTACCCCCAAGAACTCACATAACACCTTATTTAAACAATAAATCTACTTTAAATATGGTTTCACGGAGGAATCTGCATCTGGCGGTGTTGGTGCACGCTGTTCTGGCATTTGGGACCCCCAAATACCTATATAACAAGCTCAATCGTTCTCGGACTAAGTATAGCACAAGACCTACGAGAGACCTACTGCACTACTCCAAGTATAAAACTGTAGCATTTAGGGGCAGCTTCCGATATCAGGCAACCAAATGTTGGAACAACATACCACCACCGATTCGACAATTAAACTCTAAATATTCTTTCAAAAACCAATATAAAAACCATTTAATTTTATTACAAAAAACTGGGTTGCCTGGTGTTAATAGCTACAGTGCACCTTTCGTTTGTTGAACGGGCAAAATAAGACTGAGGCTAAACATAGCACATAAAAATATAATGAAAACTGCCTTTTTGTTGACAGCGTGGCTTACTTTATCTTTAAATTTGTCTGGTACATTACCTCCAGATTGCTTATTTATGTTATTTATTTATATATTTATGACTATTATGTATACACTTTCTTAAGTTAACACCTATACCTATCTTGCAGCTCATAAATTACATTATTTTCTATAAAATTATTGCAAATATTTAGTTCTCAAAATATTCTAGTATTTCATATATTTTGGTATTTATTTAGGTATTTAAATTTGCGTGGGTATGAGACAGTAAATAGGTGACTTAATCATTAAACTACTTGCAACTTTTGTTTATATATTGACACTGCCTCTCATGTGGTTAAATGACAGAATCAAAGTAGGTCTCGGCAGAATAACAGCGCTGACCTGTCTTCGGATAGCGAAGCATAATGCTGAGTCGGGACCGTTTTACTGCTGTAGCACACAGAACAACACTACATAGATTTGTATTGTCATAATATAGGTACTGTACTCTTTTTATTTTTTAATTTTTCTATACTCTTGTTAATAGTAATTATGTATGTAGGTACTTAGGTTAAACATAAACTGTTTTAGTGATAATTATGCTGTATGTGTGCTTAAGTAGTAAATAAACGTATGTCTATGTCTATGTCTATTTGACAACTTTTTTTTGCGCGATACAGCGTCCGTTTTTTATTTTCAATTAAATATTAAATATTAACATCGTAACCGGATCAGCCGAATCAGATTCCTCCTTTTAAGAAATTCAGCATCGTTTAAATATTACTTGAACCTATTGAGAATCCTTTTTTTTGGATGGTTGGTTATTGGTAAATATCAAACTAATAAGCCAACTGAGTAAGGAAATTAGAGAGAATATCAGAAAAGACAGGAAAAATAACAGACAACAAACACTAGAAAGTGCTCATCAATCTAAAAAAAATAGTTTTATTCGTGCGAATAAAAATTTAATGTAGAATTTTCGTATATTTTCAGTTTTATTTGCTATCATGGTATGTGTTTGTATGTATTTGGGTCGATCAACTTTTTCTTGTAGCAAATGTTCAAAAAGCAAAAAAAAAATATTAAAATATTTAATAGAAAAAGAAATTAATATATATTAAATATTTAGGTGATAAGATGTGGCGTGAAGTAAACCTTAAATAAATACCTTTTTGACATTAATATCTAAGATGAACCTCGAATTATGTCCATTGGCTAACCAGTTTGAAAACCACTATTTTCTCTTGTATTACTAGCTTATTGTTAGATATTTCGCAATTACAGTATTAATAAGACTCTAAAACTACTAATACAGAAAAAATATGTAAAAAACGCTAGTATTTTTTTTAGTAACTATTAATTTACTGTCTCTTGGGTAACCAATGATAAAAACAAATAATTTTTTATTCTGCTACCTGCGATTTAGCTGTTAAACTCAAATTGTTTTATTTAGCTTTTAAATGTCTCATGTATAAATAGCTGTTGCTTAGGAAAATAATTATATAACTTTTACAAATCGATGAAAATTTTAAAAATGTCTTTTCTGAAAATGAGGGGCACTTAGTGACCCAAGAGACAAATTCAGTGACCTAAGATACAGTATATTACGGCAACAACTAACGAGAGCTCTAGACATTGTACAGTAAGCAACAGACAATATGGAGCAGCAGGTGGAGAAATTAAACAAGTTTTAGAAATATTTGCTTTATTGAAATAATATGGCATACATAATAATATGGCATACAGTCTTGGAAATCAGTCTTAAAGGCTACTAATATCACTATTACTGTAGTGAGGTAGTTATAACCTAGGTACATTAATTTACTCTATTAACATCACAAAATATAAACTCAAGAAATAAACAATATCTAAAGAAAACACGCCTATTAGTAATTGAGATCACATCCTTACATTATAACAAATGATTAGCGCAATAATCAACAAACTATAAAGTTTAATCAATTAAACAAGAATTGTCTTACATGTCAGTTTTCAAAAATGTCAAGAACCTCTTTGAATCTATAATAAACTTGACCATATTTGGTCTCAGTCTCTGGTTTTTGGTGTATAACAGTAATTATATCGGTGTGATCGATATATGCTACGTCGCGTGTGTCCAAACGAAACACAATGCCTTTTTTTACACACCGCAGGAATGTTACCTTTATCTCACCATCGTCATCTAAGTCGTCAATAACGCAAACGTATCTGTAGTTTTTACCTTTGGGATTGCGTACATTGACTAGTAAATAATCCCCTAAATGGAAGGCTGCTTTAGTTCCTGATGACTCAGGCTATTGTTCTTCATCATCAGAATTTTTCGGCGAGTAGATTATATCGTATACGCCATTGCCACGATACTTACACAAATTCGTCAGAACAGTGTTTATAGGAATGTCATCCTCGGAATCAGAGTCGGAATCATCATTTTTTTCTTGTCTATCATCAGTTGTCTTCTTACTTCTTTTATCTCTTTTTTTCTTCTTGCTTCTCTTATAGTGCGAAACAATGATAGGCCTATATTTTTTTGGCTGGAAACAGTTGCAGAAACCTCTGTTGCAAAAACATCCTAAATCTCTGTACATCAACTCTTCACGAATATCTGTAAAGATCTGATGCACATGCAAGGTCCCCACAAGTGGTTTGATATTTTTTGGTAATTGTTCAGCAACAGCATCTATGCTTTTTTCAGAAACCATATACAGCCTGATTTTGCTTTGGCCGCGAAGCATTCAAAAAAAATGCTCAGCGGTAGGAATGTCTTTACCTGTAGCTACTATATTATCTGCTGTCCTTTTTAGGAAACCTCCGACTCCATCTGCGGGACCCTTTCCGTGGCCTGCCTCGAAAAAAGACCATGTCACAGATAAAAATCCTTGATCAAAAGTCTTGCTTGAGCATAGGTAAAAATTCTGCTTTTGACGATACTGGCTAAAAGGGCCATCACTGAAGAAATGAATAGTTTTAATTTGAGGGTATTTATTCCGAATTTCATTCAATATTGGTTCTAAGTGGGCCCAGATAGCCGCCGGTTGGTGATTGGTGCATGACGATATTGTGCAATAAGATTCTGCATGGACCTTGCCGTCATCGCCGAGAACATATACCACAACCGTATGAAATGAGACTTGTTCCCTTGATCCACCGAAATGGTGGGCTTGCACTTCTTCATGGTATTTTCCATTGTAATTTTCGCTAAAATCGGCCACAAGAACCACTTCAGTTTCTTGCAGGTGATCAATGGCTTGTCTGAAGCACTTGTATTGCATTTTCATGTTAAAAACATGCTTTTTCAGTATTTTAATATCTTTGTTTAATTCTTCCATCAGTTGTTTTACACTCCCTTCTTTGTTTTCTTAGACATTCTTCACAGTTTTCATTTTTTTCCCTTCCTTTTCGTAGAATTCTTCTTTTCTTCCCCACTCTGCCCACAAAATTTTCTCCATATCCATTTTAGTGTCATACGTTATTTCCTTGCCACAACATTCTTGACACGTCCCATACATACAGGCCTACCTGTTTGGATCACACACTGTAGAGAGCATGATACTATTTAAGTCGTCTGTGTTTATGATATGCTTTTTCTTCAGCTCACATGCCTTGTACGTTGGGTTTACGTGTGGTTTGCACAAACACATTTCTCGACCATCTACAGATGGTTTCACAATGTAGAACGGTCTATTTCTTGCGAAATAGAAATAAGAACATTTCGTTTCAGGATTTTCCCGTTTGAATGCGCGGTTAAGACTTTTAATAGTACCCAATAGAAATCTCTTTTGCTCTTTTATCTTTTTTCTTGTTACCGTTTCTTTTCTTCCTGCAGTAGCTCTTGATATGTCGTTTCTTTTATAAAAGTCCTGGATTCTCCTCTGTAATGCCGTTTTACTCGCTTTCAAGTTGGTCACTGTTCGTAATTTTCCTGACGTGCCTAAAGCATCACTAGCTATCTGTTTTTTCGCAGATTGATCAACTTTGTCAAAAACACTTTTAATTAACCTCTTATCTTTTCTTTGTTTCAGTGAATTGTATCTTTCTTTTATCGCATTACTAAGAGTTTGGTATTTTTCCTTTATAGTTACTTTCTTAACCTTCTTCTTTTCTATCTCTTCTAACATTTTCGCGTACCTTTGCTGTTTCTTTTTATACTTCTCATACATTTGCTTGAGCTTTGCATTATCTAATTTGAGTTTCTGGTTTTCTCTGTATAATTTTGAACTATCTCTTTTTATTTTCTTTCTTCCTCTTATTGCCGCAGGAGAATCAGGTGGAATAAGTTGCGGAGGTACCTCGACGCCACCATTGTCGTTATTAATAGGAACATTTCCGACGTCCTCGTGTACAATATTTTCCTCCTGTATTTTTGGTGAGCTAGGTGGAGTAATCTCAAGAAGCCTGTTCAGGTTTTTATTTCGTGCTCGTTGACTTTTTTTTCTTGCCCTCCAAATCAATCTAGCGTTTCCTTTTTCCTTGCGAGTCTTTTTTTCGCGTGGTAATTTTCTCGCTTCTTTTTTTTATACTCCTCATATTTAACTGGATCCTGTTTTAATTTTTCTTTATAGCGCTTTTGTTTTTCTTTGTTGGTAAGAGGCATTATACCTAAAAAAAAGAGTTTATAATTGTCGCAGGGCGTTTATGAAGACTTGCCTTTTTCTTAACAATATAATATTAACAACCTAATAGACACATAAAAAAGTAGTTCGGCCAAAAATGATCAGTAATAAATTATTAGGTATCCGTGTATCCTCCTACTTCCTATCCTACTAATATTATAAATGCGAAAGATTTGTGAGTATGTATGGATGTATGGATGAATGTTTGTTAGTCTTTCACGCAAAAACTACTGAACGGATATGGATGAAACTTTGAATATACATAGTTCATGACCTGGATTAACACATTAGCTACTGTTTATCCCGGTACCATGCAAGCAAAACCGCGGGCGGAAGCTAGTAACCTATAAACATTATAAATTATAATGTTCTAGTCTCTTGGGTAACCGAAAAGTCTCTTGGGTCACCGCTATAGTGACCCAAGGGACAGGTTATCCAGGGGACATTTGGCGATAAAATAACCAAAAACAAAGAAATAGGGAAAATTAAAAAAAAAAAACCTAGAGTTCATTTTAGAACTAGATTTTGTATTAAGGTAGAAATTACCATATTATGTAAAATACTTACGACTTTTTGGTGGGTCTCCCAGCGGACACGCATTAAACACACGTTGACTCCAATGCAGCCGCGGGCGAAATGGCCGACCGAAATCATGGGAACAGCAACCCGTACCGCGATCGTATGATACCTAGACTCTCCTGATTGGTCAAGCCAACTAATATCGCTATCTCGTTTCCACTCGCTTGAAAATTAGGTGGTGTGACAGGGGACCTCTAATAATTCAAACCACTGAGGACATAGTTTGGCGTAAAGATATTTTAAAATTCTGGAAATTCTGCAAACAATTAATAATGGAATAATGATAAAGTAGTTATTCAATAATGTTGTTATTCGTTAACTATTATTAATTTAGAAATTTTCATTGACATTTTTTTATAGAGTAGTGTGCAAACATTTTAGCTTTGTGAAAGGGACATTGCCGATTTGTATGGGAGGCACGGTGTCATCCCCTGGGAAACCATTATTTTTAAAGAAAAATATATTTATATGGGCTTTATTGTCACGTAAATGTAATGCCAGTTTATCTTATAAATAGTTTAAAGAGTTAAAATCCTAAATAATAGTATCCTCTTGAGTCGATACTCGCAAACTCATGAGGACAGCCTCGGAACAAGAAAAAGTTGATCGACCCATTTCTTCAAGTTTTGGTAATACCGGCACCCAACTTTTGTACCCAATGATTTTGTCTGCAGTAAGTAGGTCCTAAAAATCGTCCCAACTCTGTTTACAAGTTCAACTGAATTTGATCGCGGATTTCTGGCAATAGTATAAATAAGTAAAATTACCCAAACATCTAACTTTTCCATGCTTATTTTGCATATCTAGCTTGTAAACTGCGTTCCATTATCTGACATTTTTGACATGACGTTTTATTATTTCGAAAAATAATGTAAAGTGAAAAGTCAAATATAAAGCGCCCTGGTGGTTGCTTTAATTCAAAAAACATGTTTAAATATTTTTATTTTTCTTGCTTGGAGGCTTCCTTAGCGAACCCTCTATTTTTAAGGGTGCAAACCCTTTTTATGCATATACATATTGTATTATTTTACTTTTATCGTCATAAAATTCACTGAAAAAACGAATTTACTGAACAAGTTATCTAGAAAAAAGCAGTAAACAGTTTTTTTTTTATGGTAGTCGACTGATTCAGTTATGACGTACATGTATTTGTTAAGTAAAAGTGTACAAATGCTACGTAAAACAATGGATGAATCTGCGGCGGCAGAGCGACGACGTCCAAGGAAACAATTGAAAACTAGCTCAATTCCTGGCTTTTGGAAATGAATATTGAAAAATTCAAGGGTGAGTGTGATTTGAGTACTTATAAATAACCTATCTAGGTAGGTAGTTATCGATACTTTGTTTATATCATATGAATACTGTAATAATTAAAAAATGAATGCTAGACAATTGTAATAATTTTTTTTTCATCTTGTTATATTTTGCAGGCGTTCTAGCTCTTTTACAAACAGTGGTCCTGTTATCCATCCACTGGTAGGGCTGTTAGCCAATACAACCATTAGGTCCTCCTGTTATGATGTGTTCCTGAAATCTTGCTCTTAGGTTTATGAACACTGGTTGTAACGCAATTCCCGCGGCATTTACAATTGCGCACTTAATTATTAGTCTGCCTCTTTCAACAGAAACACTTAGTCCAACTTGTTCCACGCTGGGCTAAAACATTGGGAGCTTGGAGGACTGTCATAACATAACATATTTTCATCAATGTTGTATATTCTGTCTGGTGTCAACACTTTTTTTAACACTTTTTCTAAATTGTTTTGTATTTTCGTTACATTGTGGCGGTTAAAACTGGTTGCTCTTGATAAACTCGTTTTCGTATTAGTCGTGTATTGCATAATACTGAGGTTCTGCGTCGTTCTGGAATGTATGGCATGGAGGCTCTCCTTATGCAGCGACAACTCCGGTGGTGTGGACACGTCCTCCGTATGGATGATCATCGTCTACCAAAAGCTGTCTTTTATTCAGAGATGACAGACGGAAAGCGGAAACGCGGTGGTCAGCATCTACGCTACAAGGACATGTTCAAAAGACATCTCAACGCCTGTGATATCGATCCTTCATGTTGGGAGGAGCTTGCCACACAAAGGTCTTCTTGGCGCTCAAGGATCTTTAATAAAGTTAAAATATTCGAGAATAATCGTCTCGATACTCTTGACGCAAAACGTCAAACACTTATAGAGAGGCCTAAGCCCTTCTATACATATACTAACAATTCTGCAGGTCAACTCTATTGCAATTCATGCGATAGGGTATTCAAAACCAAATTTGGTCTGACCAGCCATATTAGGGCTCATAATAGAGACACAAAATAACTAGGGTCGCCGTCATCGAAATCGATGAGGAGGACTATATATATATATGTCGAGGAGTGTCTGGAGCTCATATCTGGTGGTATATGATCTTGAGTGAAATGCCATTTGTAGTGCTGTGGTCGTTGAAATGCTTGACACATCGTAGATGGACTGTCAGATGGGACGTTTGGGTGACGATCCAGAAACGCCATGAAAAAAAGAAGAAGAAGGGAGTGTGGGGCGCGGGAAGGGAGGATGGACGTCGTCCATCGAACACGAAAATAAAAAGGTTAAATATGATGGGATCGCGATGGATTTTGGGAATGAAAAGGAAAAGCACTACAAATGGGAGATCGCTGCATTCCTCGATATGTGCTTACACGTTGGATTTACCTCATCTCCGACATATATATATGTATTGCATAGTGATAGGCTTCTATGCCTCCTCATAAAACCCTTAACCCCTCAATTCCATCAATTTTCTTCTGTTCCCTTGCCTCTGGACTTGTTTTAAAGCCTTAAGCATAACGATACGTCAACCACCTAGTTTTATTGTAGGTTAAACCATAATTCATCTTTGATTATTTAAAAATAAACATCTGCAGCATAACATCTTCATTGAAAAAAAAGTAAGACTCATTATGAGTAGACTCTACACTAAGTTATTGCACCGAAAAAAAAATTGTTTACATTATGTTAGATCTTGTCTAATGTGATCACGCAACATGAATCCGTATGAGCCTGATAAGATCTTGTCTTCTGTGACTATGAGAACTTAGTTAAATCATAAAAGCTCCGTCTACCAAGTAATGAATTGGCCTTATAAAGTTTAGTTATTCAATTTAATTCAGAGCTTGCCCACTCTTGTCATGAAACTGAAACGAATCAACAAATTTCGTTAGTAGATTCAACTAAGTTATGTATCTGGCCGAGCAATGCCAGTTATTCATTTCCGCTAAGTTCTTGTACTGCTTGACGGTGTAGCTTTATCAGATCAATTATCTTATTTTGTTGATTCTTCTTCTTCGTATAAGCTAGTGACCGACTCTGATGTCGCAGTTTTTAGGCCGCCCGAAGGCCTCCGACAAGGCTTAACGACTATCAATTAAGGTTCAATCAACGAAGGTATTCAATTGCATTATTTAGGTGTTTAGGTCAACTGCAATATGGTAATTAACAAGAATACGTGTTGATGTAGCTATGACCGGTAATAGATTCACCTACGAACTTTGTCTTTCTGCGCAAATCTGCTATTTCTTGAGGTCATCATCCTTTAAGTTGACATGTTTCATAAATTTGGAAAACAACACTTGAGGTAAATTACCTTAACACTCAAAAAACAGCAGAAAGTTCAGTGACTATAGCCTCAAAATTTTCTCAAATAATATCAAAATTCTAAAGCCTCAATTTTCTCAAATAATATCGAAATTCTAAAAGTAATCCTATGATATTCGTCATGACTTGCTGAACAATCCCCTATAATGCTTATAGGTATATTACGATACACATTGTAAAAGCGACATCACAGCTATCATAGACAAAACGCATACCTACTTATTATGATTTTAAGTAACAAGTCCAAATGATAATAAATATACAGATGTAATATGTATGTAAAATGTAGATATGGATTAAAAGGGTACCTACTTAATAAATCAAAATGATTATATGTTAATGAAAAGCTTTTATTAATTGTTAAATGTTCTTCTTAAAATTAATTGAATAATTATCAATGAGGGACTTACATTCGTAATGAATTCGTCGAACTACGATAGTACAGAGTGGCCCAGAGAGAAATGCACTATTAAAAATTAAAAGAAAAAAAAACTGTATACTTTTGTACAAATGTATTTATTATATTTTAAAGATAATTAAATGAAATTTACTTTTTAAAAACTACGTCGTCCAAATGACGTCCTTGACGGTTACAGCATTCTTCCAATCTGGCATCAAAATTTTGGAAAACTTTCGTTAGTTTCCCTCGTAATGGATTCCATTTTTTGCCAAATGTTCAGCTTCATTTGCTGCAGAGTTGTTGGATTATTAGAGTATGCTCTACTCTTAAGGTAACCCCACAAAAAGAAGTCTGCTGGAGTGAGATCGGGGCTTCTTGGTGGCCAGGAGATGTCACCCCTTCGTGAAATTAATTTTTGTGGGAACATTTCTCTTACCACCGCGATGCTCTCATTAGAGGTGTGACACGTAGCCCCATCTTGCTGGAACCAAGTATTCCTGGTATAGCCTCGCGATTCTTGCAGCTTTGGAATCAAAAAACTTCTCAACATGGCAGTATAGCGTTCTGAATTGACGGTCACCGCTTGGCCACGGTTGTTTTCAAATAAAAATGTTGCGATGATTAACGACAAATAAACTCGCCATCACCAAGCAGATCCCAATGTAGAGATAACATTCTTCCATGCACAAGTCCAAGCTCCTACCAGTCTTGTAAAAAGCCGTTTGGTTTGTTTTTTCAACAATCAGACTCACAATATCATCATCTATATACTGTTTGAAATAATTGACTGCGTCAAAGCTTTCCACTTCAATGTGTAAGTAGGCAGGCCCCATAAGTTGATTAGATATATGTAAAAATGATTTTACAGACCAATTAGAAGGGCTATTTCTGTCTGGCTGGAACGACCTCGAACCTCGAGCCCTTCTTGCAGTTGTGCCTCGTTGTCTTGCTCTTCCACGTGAAGATGGTGGTGGTTCCACGTGAAGATTCAGAGGAACACAACGATTCTTGCTCATTGTACACCAAGTACTCGGCATCGCCTAAGTCTTCATCACTTGTTATAAAATCTTCAATTTCTGAGTCGACTAAAATGTTTTCGATGTCTTGATCTCCCAAAACTGTAAAACAAATTTAAATTTGAATAAAAACCCAAAGTTAATTATAAATCACAAAAAAATTAAGCCCTTTATGTAACGAAAACCCAATGTCATTTCTAATGTACAAATATGTTTATTTTCAAGGTTAGACTCTAATAGTAAAAAAACTTAAATACATGTCATACTATCCACAATTCACTTAATTTTGGTAAAATATAATGAAAAACTAACTTGTTTTCATGGGTAATTAGAGATAAACTTACCATGTCTTGGAGCACCCGCCATATTCTTCTTTTTTTTCAGAAAAGGGAAATTGGCAATGGCAGTGAGTGATTGAAAAACCGCGAAATTTAAACTAAAAACCAGGTACAACTTTATGTCCTTTGTAAATGACGGTGGGCCTTTAATTTTCCTATGTATTAAGATAGACTGGGCTTCAGTATACTTTCACGTTATGTCAATCTTAAATGACTTTGGGCGTCAAGAGGTTAAATTATCAAACAAAAACCCATACGCATCGCCCAGAAAGAAAAAAATATTATAAATAACATACTTATTATAATTTTAGGTGATTCTGGTTATCCGCTGCGGGAGCATATGATGACGCCTATAGATAATGCTGTTGAGGATTCCCCGGAAGGACGCTACAACTCTCTCCAAAAGCGTGCACGCTCCACCATAGAACGCACGTTTGGAATATTGAAAGGTCGCTGGAGATGTCTTTTGTCAGCTCGGGAACTCCATTACTGCCCTGAAACAGCAGGTAAAATTATAATAGCCTGCTGTGTCCTACATAATTTATGTGTAAGGGCTGGTATTGCAGTTCCCGAGTTGACAGAAGTGCAACTCGAAGCTGAGAGAGGCAGGCAGGTTTCAGCTCCTGCGGAACCTGCCACTACTGCCTCTCAAGCCTTAGATGCAGGCCGAAGAGCAAGAGCTAGGTTAGTGGAGATGTTGGAAAGGAATAGGTAAAATAATTAAATTAAGAATACAATTATTTTTATTTTAATATCTACTTACATTATTACTTAGCTAAAATAAATTTACTATTTCTATTTATCTATTAAATATTCTCTAATAAGCCCAAACAGATCGAGTAGGGCAGCCATGATGCCTGCAAACTCTCTGTTGCTTTCTCTGTTTGCCTCAGAGAGTTCCAGCAGGGTAGCTCTAATGCCTGCCAACTCGGTGTTCCTGACTCTATTAATTTCTAGTCTCTGCTCTTCAATATGAAACAATCTGCTTTTGACATCAGTGTCAGTAGCAGATTGTCTCCTACGTCGTGTTGGTTGAGAGCCTGTAAAAGATAATTCCAATTTACAAAATGCCAAGATACATGTATGGATTTAATTAATATTCATATCTAAATGTTGTGTCCATTTTATCAAGTATTATTTATAAGTCTAAGTATAATCATAGTTCATCTTATTATTACACTCCAAATAATGCTAAACTATTATATCATTATTATACTAGTAATCAAGCCAGGTAAAAAATAGCATTAGGGGAGGCCTATGTCCAGGAGTGAACTGCTATAGGCCGATGATGATGATGATGATGATAACCTTCTGCTGATAGTTACGAACACAACAAAAAAGGATTCAAACAAGTAAAAATATAAATCAATAAAAATACTAAAAACACTTACAGCATCTAGGAGTCAGGATGCTGTATGGGCCGAACATCCTGGCTGGGCTCGACAAACTCCACAACTTGTTCAGGAAAATCCAAGACAATAGGCTGTGAGACACTTATTGATTCGGAGGCTGGTTTATCACCATAAAATCTTATATCAGGCTGACTGGAGGTAGACGGGGTTGGTGCACGGATCTGAAAATAAATTTAATTTATTACATACCCAATACAACAGTTTAAGTAAAAAAAATACTACAAAATGGTCTCTAAATGGCTTATTAAAATAAAACTTATCATAACATAACATATTCATGAGTTAAATATATGAACACATCAAACATTATTAAACTGAGAATTGAATGTATAATTACCTCGTGGAAGGCTGGCACTCTGGCTCCAGGCGTTGACCAAATCCGTCTCCCATTATAGACAGCACTTTCATCTCCCATGGTGACAATTGGGGTGCTGTTGCTGGTCCGCCTCCAGTCGCAGGAGCCGACCTCTGAGATTCAGCAGCAGCCTTTTTTGGTAAATGTTTTCTATCAAACCATACCTGCCAAAATATAAACGTATTAGAAATAGGTATAAAGTAATGTCACTTTATAATAATTTATTTCACTTTCTTACTTTTTGCCACTGCTGAACAGTCTTTGTGCAACCGCCCATGGAATTCAGGGTGTTGCAAATTTCTTCTCACAGTCTTTTAGCTTGGACTTTCCCTTCGACACTCCTCAATCTCCCGCGAGCTAAATCTTTATGCTCGTACAAGAAATTGAGGAGTGTATCGACTTGTTCCGCCGAACACGTATGTGGAGCCATTTGAAACTGAAAAGTGATAAGATATAAAAGATAGGTATTGAAATGTAGTCATGTTTTCAGTAAAAACATCATTAAAACGCTAAAAAATACTTACAATGTTTTATAATCCAAAACAAACAACTTGTCGAGACCCAAAATGCAGACTGCAACCATACCGCAACTTGAAACTTTCCTATGGAATGTGTATCGCGTTTGCGATGAAAAAAAGCACTTTTGATACAACACTTGAGAAACATATTCATAACTTAAGGATTTTTATCGAAACGAAGAATGCAAACAAAAAATGTTGATTTATGGGCCACAACAACAAGTAACAATACGGATATGTAGCAAAGTACTTTGTGAATACGGATATTTTTGGTTGCCCTATGTTACTATCCAATAGAATCTATGAATTGTACTCTTAGTAGTCGGATATGAATAGGTGCTTTTTAGTGCCCCGGGTGAACTACGTCAAAAGTTGAAATTGGTCAAATTTTAGTTATTTAATTACATAAGTTGCTTAGATATAACATAAAATAGTTAATTAACTACAGAATAGATGTAAAATGTAATAACACAGCGAAATATATTATGGTTTATTTTACAATAAAGAAATTTATTAAGTTCACATTAATTTTTGTTCGACGTAGAATCAATGAATTTGCGAATCACTATTGACAGTTAGAGTCATAAGTTCTTCATAAGCAATATTTCCAGTTACTGGGTGTGGTGTAGATCAGCATACTGTTGTGGTGGAGACTGATAAGGAGCGGTATATTCTTGAGTACTGCCTGAGCACGGGTATAGTCATCATATTTACTTAACTTATTTGCTATATGCTCTGCGAAACCAGCAAATTCTTCTTTTTTCACCTGCTTCAAGTATAATGTTTTGAGCCTTTTCCAAAATGGGATCTGCAGTCTTGGACTTCTTAGAAGCACGTGGTTTTGGAGAGGGAACAGAGGAAAGCAGAGAGTGTTGTTTCTGAAACTACCTCTTGGTCAGCAATGCTACTCTCTTGGGCTTCGGTCCCTTGAAAACGAAAGAAATATTCAATATAATTAAAAAGGAATCTTTATTTTACAGATGCCATCACAAGCGACTGAATGAAAACGAGTCGCAAAGGATTTTGAAGACCGTTGGAATTTTCCTCACTGTTTGGGTGCAATGGATGGCAAGCACATTAGAATTATTTGTCCACCCAACAGTACCACTGTTGCACACTCAATATTTTAATTATAAGCAGTTTTTTAGCATAGTGCTATTCGCGGCAACAGACGCAAGGTACAATTTTTTGTATGTACATGCTGGAGTTCAGGGAAGAATATCCGATGGGGGAGTTTTTAGGCATACGGCTTTTGGGCAAGAACTCCTGTACCAAAATCTTGACATACCACATTGTGAACCCCTTCCGGGTCGAGAAGTATCTACACCATATGTTTTCTTGGCAGATGATGCATTTCCCTTAACCGAAAATATATGCAAGCCCTATACTGTAGATTTGAACATAGGATCTCCTAAGCGAGTATGTAACTACAGAATATCTAGAGCACGCCGAATTGTGGAAAACTCATTTGGAATTTTGGCATCCATTTTTCGTATACTACATACTACTATCAATGTTGAGATGAAAGATGTACAAAATATAGTTATGGCTTGTGCATATTTACATAACTTTTTGCGACGAAATACAAGAGCTCAAGCTTTATATTCACCACCTGGGACCTTTGACAGGGAAGATATTGACCTTGGAACGGTGATCCCAGGATCATGGCAAGCTGATGGAGAGCGTTTAACAGATTTAAGGTCTCAGCACACATATGGGATCGGAAAGGGATCGTAACCGTAACGCCTTTCGCCTCGCTGTCAACCAGGCGTCAACCTACCGTATGCACGTAACGAAAGCGTATCAGCAGCGCCTGTACGTCAACTCGGCTACGGCTAGGCGACACCGCGCTTACGCCTCGCCGCCCCCTGGCTGACCTGGTTGGCACCAGATCAGTTTGAATCCAAACGTTAAGTGTAGCGCACGGTTATGTCTTGGTTTACAATACGTGAGTTGGCTATCATAGCCATAGCACTTGATGAAGAGGAAAAAGAAAATAGCAAGAAAAAAAGAAAAAGATATTGGGTACACAGTATGAATAAAGCAAGGAGTACTGAAGGGGAATTTCGGACTATAAAAAAATATTTGATGGATGATGAAGAGAAATTTTATATTTATTTTCATATGCCGAAATATCTCTTTTATAACATATTGCAGTCTATAGATGAATGTATAAGGAAGAAGAATACAACATTCAGAGAAACAATATCGCCCGAAGAAAAACTAGCTGTAACGTTAAGGTGAGAAATTGCATTTGTTTTTGGAATTTTTAATCTGGTCTACATAAATATTTGTACTATAATTTTAATGTTTGTACAGGGTGTCTCAAAAGAAAGTTCACATTTAAAAAATCGATAAAAAAAAAAGTAAGATGTTTATTGAAAAAATGTTTATTACATATTAAAATACACTGTTTGGGAATTTATTTTTTAAAAATGACATCGTCCAAATGTAAACCGTTGCGTTCACGGCATTCGTTTATTCGAGCTCTAAAATTTGCTATGACGGCTCTGCAGGTATTCTCCGAGATGGCTGCGATTTCGTGACGGATATTTTCTTTTAATTGTGCCAGGGAAGTCGGTTTGTTGGCGTAAACTTTGGATTTGAGATAACCCCACAGGAAAAAGTCCATAGGTGTCAAATCGGGACTGCGTGGAGGCCAACTTATGTCACCTCTCCTGGAGATCAATTTGCCAGGAAAAATTTCACGAACTCTTGGCAAAGACCTGTTGGACGTGTGTGAAGTGGCTCCGTCCTGCTGGAACCATGTTCTTTGGTTATAACAAGGAAAGTGCTGCAGCTCAGGCACGAAGAAAACGTCTAACATCTCCACATAACGCTCTGAATTCACTGTAACTGTGCGTCCCCTTCCATCTTCAAAAAAGTAAGGGCCGATAATTCCTCGCGCCGACATTGCGGCCCATACGGTGACTTTAGGCGAATGTAGGGGTGTCTGATGTTTTTGTTTTGGATTGGTTGCACTCCAGTAGCGGCAATTTTGCTTGTTAACATATCCAGTAAGATGAAAATGGGCTTCATCCGAAAAGAAGATGTTGGTAAACGTTGGAAAGCGCTCAATCATCTGGTTTACGTAGTCAAGCCTCTGACCAGCATCCTGAGGCTTTAATTCTTGCACCAACTGAATTTTGTACGGGTGCAGTTTTAAATCTTTATGCAAAATGCGGCATAATGACGATCTGTGCACGTTTAAGGCCACAGCACGCTTCCGAATTGAAAGGTTCGGATCGTCCCGAATAGACTGGGCGACACTGTCTACGTTTTCGACCGTTCTCAAAGATCTTGGACGCCCGGATTTTGGTTTTTCCAGTGTTGAACCGGTCTCTTCAAACTTCTCGACCCATTTTGCAATGAGTCGAGTGGTTGGCGCATCATTCAAGTGACGAATATGTCGAATGCTGCAGAATTTTCTACGCGCTACAGTCGCCGAATTACCGTTTTTATAAAACTCGCGTACGCACAACGCACGGTCCGCTCCCGAGAAACGCTCCATAGCGACTAAATTCCCAAGAGCCAGGCTACCGACTGACACTCCCCCCGCGCCCCTCAGAATAGTTGCGTTCACGCAATAACCAAAACAAATGTGAACTTTCTTTTGAGACACCCAGTATTATCTCTATTGTTCTTTTTTTTAAGTGTACACAAAAATACTCTGTTCCGAAACTACAAGATAGATTAATTTTTATCCTCTGTCGATAAAAAATATTTCTTTTGGAACGCAACCCTCATTTGCGATCAGGTGTGCACAGGGGATGTACGTTTTATGTCTGGTGTATGTGTGTATATATTTTGTGTGATTGCGTAAGGTATTTTAGTAAATGCAACTTTTTTGTAGTTTAGGTAAAAAAAAATACCCGTAAATCACATATTTTTTTATTATACAAAACTATATTATTAAATCCAAAAATTATGGCAATTAATCAAAAATAGCGCCACAACAAAAATACAATCATTGTATAAATTAAAGATTGTTTGAAGTATCAAGATCGTCAGCAT
Source organism: Horisme vitalbata (assembly GCA_951804965.1). NCBI lineage: Eukaryota > Metazoa > Arthropoda > Insecta > Lepidoptera > Geometridae > Horisme > Horisme vitalbata. The sequence continues at coordinate 34,332,356 of OX638090.1, forward strand.
TTGACGCGCCATTTTCTTCTAAGTTTGAAATATTAAAATCATGAATGTTTGAAGCGCCAGATGTTGATTGTATCTCGTGGCTAATTTTATTTATATAACCTCGAGGCATGTCATCTTCTCTTTGGGGAATGTAAGGGTTGCGATAACTATAATAGCTTTGTTTCTCTGCGATTTCTTTTAACTCCATTTCCGAAACTGCGTTATATATTTTACTTTTCATAACAGCTTGGTTATATTCTGAAAAATTTTTAACCGTTGCCGCAATGCTCTTAAAAATGTATCTATCTCATCTTCTTTTTTGGTTTCGTTGTGATTTAATAAATATTTCATTAAAGTTTGTGACGCTGAATTTTTTTCAATATTAAGATTTTTTTTTTTGAAATTTTGGATGCAACTGAAGATGCAGAAGACTCAGGACGCGGCGAAAGTGGAGTAGTTTCCGCTTGTAAGTTTTCTGGAGACTGAATTATGTTTATTGAGTTCTGTGAATCATCATTACCCAAGAAACTGCTAACATCTGAACCGTCATCATCATCAACCGAAGAGATCGTATTTCTTTCTTTGTAATGAGGTACTAAAAAACTCATTTCATCTTCAAAGGTCCACTTTTTCGTCGTCGGGGCTGCCTGACCACTTTAAGTTTTACGCTTCTTCATAGCTCGTCGGTGAGACTCTCTAAGATTTAACCAAGTTTTCTTGCACTCAGATTCTGAAATAAAATAAATCATGGTTAACTATATCAAGCGCATGTAGTTACACATGTATGTGTGAAAGGGAGTACGTACACACACATTCACATAAACATATACACGTATTATAAAACGTATATTAAATATACATTTATTGTTGCAGCTACTTCATAACTGGATCTACGAGTACATTTACTAATTTATCATCGAGCTTCCGTTTAGGAGAATCAACTATTCGTTTGATAGTAATAGATGTGTGCAATGCAATAATAAATAAATTAATGCGAATTCATATACCTCAACCAACTACAGCCTCATGGCAAGGAATCGAAGAAGGATTTAAAAATAAATGGAACTTTCCGAATTGCATAGGCGCCATTGACGGCAAATATGTAAATATAATTGCACCTCCCAATAGTGGATCGTTGTTTTTTAACTATAAAAAAACATTTTCTATTGTTTTGTTAGCTATAGTTGATCCTGAATACAGATTCATAGCGGTTGATGTAGGAGCCTAGGGAAAAAACAGCGATGGCGGAATCTATTCATCATCTATCTATCATTTGGAAAGGCACTTGAAAGAAACACATTCAATATTCCATGTGACAAACCATTACCAGGAACTAATCATGCAATGCCACATGTATTTGTGGGAGACGAGGCATTTCCATTGAAGACATATTTATTAAGACCATATCCTCGCTCAAATACACGGAGACTATCAGATCCTGAACGGCAATATAATTACCGCTTATCACGAGCTAGAAGGGTTGTTGAAAACGCTTTTGGAATTTTATATCAAAAATTTGCGATTTACAACAAAAATATTAAATTGCATCCAAAGTTTGTAGATAAAGTAGTATTAACAACTTGCATTTTACACAATATGATGAGGACATATAACATTGAGATGAATTTACAGGAACCGAACAGAACAGAACAGGAAATTACAGTTGAATTCGGCGAAGACCGATTGTTAAGTCAATTACCAAGTATTAGTGGTGCCCATATGGCTACCGCTTTTAATGTACGTGAAAAGTTCAAAACATATTTTCAAACTTCTACCGGACGAGTTCCATGGCAGTAGCTTTTAGCTTTAAATATTAATGTTAATTCTTAATGGATATTCCAGTTAAATTTTTCATTATAATTATATTAATCACAACTGTTTTATTTCCCATACATACCTACATACGCGAAAAACATTAAATAAATAATTAAATAGGAGTAGGTACTTACCAGATTGCTTTAAAGTAATACTTATTTGTTTCCAAGCCTCGTCCTTTTTTATAGTATTGCTGTATTTAGCATCACTTAAGTCATATAAATATGGATATTTTCTCACTTCTTCAATAAGTTTCTCCCTTTGCATAGTTATTTTGTGTTTGAATCGAACTTAAAATTTTAAATAAAACATACGCGCAACACGAATGAAATACTCCTTGCGAATGGCGGCGTCTTTAGCAGGCAAGTCGCGGGAGGGGAAAGGGGAAAGGGTGGACGAAGAGATGTGAGCTCGGGTACGGAGAGACGTAAGCGCGGGGACGGAGAAACGTAAGCGCGGGGACGATGAGCCGTAAGCGCGGGAATTCAAGTTCGGAGCCTGTTCCGAGGCGAGGCGATTACGTTATTATTCCGATTAGTGTGCGTTGCAGTAGGGAGTTTAATACAAACCATTCTGAACGGCTCGAGGCGATACGGTGACGATCCCTTTCCGATCCCATATGTGTGCTGAGACCTTTAAGAGTATTGGGAAGGAACTCAACAATGAGAGCAAAAGCGATTAGAGATGAATTTATGCATTATTTAATGACAGAGCGTGGACGAGTGGCATGGCAGGACTAATATTTAGGAAATCCATAATCTATTAATAAATATAGGTACATACATTTTCTGTTGCATTTTCACTATCCAGTCCTGTATTTGGAGTATCTTGACTAAGAATAAACGACATCGCATCGTAAGCAAACCATTTTGTTTGTTTGCCAGCACTACCACTTTTATTCTTTTTTCTTTCCTCATTCTTCACATAAGTTCGCAGGCTTCGGAATTTCTTGTAAACGTCATCACTTGATATATCAAACTTAGTAGCAACAATAGACCATGCATCTTTTTTTGCATTTCTGTCTTTATACATTCCTGTTTCCACATTCCATATTTCAGGATGTAATTGCACTTCAATAATAAAGTCAAGAATCTTATTAATTTTAATTAATTTTTTTTTTTTTTTTTTACTTTACTTAGCGCAGAAAGTGAAACGCAAAGTACTTCACGTCGCAGGGAGAAAGGGACGCGCATATACAGTAAAACAGAACAACAATTTAGATGCCCCAGATATATTGCAGTATTTTCGATTGCGAGGCGATCGTTCGGCCACACGCCGGCTACACGCTATCTTTTTGGCAGGGCATTCTAATTCACCTGTCTTGTGATTACTGGGTTTTTAGTAGCGCAGATAGGTTGCACATTTTGCTGGCTATTCTTTCTTTGGGCACTCGTTTGTTTGGTGGTAATAAGTCGCCACAAAGTCGGCAAGTGTAGGCCTCTGCTCGGCAAGTTCTAGCTGCATAACCAAATTGTTGGTGAAGTCTCACAAGAAACGAATACCAACCAATTCACGGAGAATCTGTCTTGGGTTATGAGGGCTTTACGAATAGCGGCAGAGACCTGTATTAAGTACTTACATGTATCTGCATTCTTTTTGCCTGATTTATGGTTAAGCTTGATAGAGGACAATAATTTATCTCTAGTCATGTCGGCGAGCTTATCGCAGATATTCTGCTCGTGCATGCATTGTAGACCTCTTGTTCTTGTATATTAGAAGGCACCCCAATCACCACTATTCTAGGTTTGCGCTTGTGTGGTTCATCGACAGTAAGGTCCGATACGATCAGGTGGATAGAGTTTTTAAGCTTCTCAATGTCACTTGGTGTTTGTGCTGATGATGGAACCCCCATTTTTTGTTTGCAGCTTCATTTCTTCAGGGCTGATAATTTTTTGCACTAATGTCTTTGTATCGTCACTGCTATTTAGTTTATCTTTGGGATAAATAGCTACAGAACTCAGATTAGAAAGGCGGATAAAGGAATTGGTGCTCTTTTTAACCATGTCTGCGAATGAAGTTTCTGTTGGCTTGGACGACTCCTGGACGCTTTGTTGCAGGTCTTGTAGGCGCTCCAAGAGTTCTTTTCTTTGAGGCCTTTGTCGTTTCAATTGAACACACTTCACTGAGGCTCTGATCGATGGTGTTCATCCAGCTCTGAATATCGGAAATATTTACCGTTTCAAAGGTCATTTCATGCCTTGGTGATGGTCGCGGAGACAACGAAGGTCCAGGTTGGGAGGTGGGCGGTGGACTGCGCCACTTTATTGCTCCGGATAAATGTGCAAATGGGCTGTCCATTTTGTAGTTTATTCAAGTAAATTATATTTAAACATAGTCAAAACACACTTGAAAAATGTACTGTTGTCATAAATTTGCACTTAAGGCCAGGTCACATTTTAAATTTGTTTATTAATTTTAGCAGTTACTAATCACGTCCGAATGCAGCGAGAGCAAGTTAACAATTAAAAAAGATAAGATCAAAGCAAGTTCTTCGTCATTAAACACAGTTGGACCTCCGGGATTATTATAATAATATAATTTATAATAATTTATTGGCAACGAACATGGACATTACAATATATTTACTGTTGTAATGGTATTTTCGAAACAGTTCTACAATATTCTACTGACAAGAGCACGCAAATGCAGAAGATATTTAGGTAATAGATAATTAATATTCAAAGTGTTCTTTACAGTTCTTATTGAATATATAAATTTTGATTTTGATTTTAAGTATGTAACCCTATGATTTTACTGGTAACTAGTTTATAAATAAAATACTTTCATTGACATACAATCTTTATTTCCTTTCCCCTAACTTCTTATTACTTACTTTTAACTTTTAACTTTTTTTACATTTATAATTTAATTTTTTGAAGCTCAGGAGGGCGCCAGGTCCCAAGGGACCGATTTAAAAAGGTTAGACGGCAAATATACCGCTCAGCAAAAGACTATTTATCTAGGGTGTAGGAACAGGCCTATAGTAAGAATATCCCACTCTTAGCAACCATATCAAGTAGTAATTTTGTCTACGCTGACTACAGCGGTGAGTGTAGTTTAAAGGTTGAGTTAGTAGAAAACTTCACAGAACTAAGGCGGCTGATAGGGGTGACCCGTATCAGACCGCGATACCGGCAGGGGTAGCTCCGACGATCTAGCCCGAAGGTCCGCGAACGGTGAAACAATCCAGAGAGGCCGGAGGGAACAAGATCCTCAGCCGGTAGACGGACCGTACAGCTAGCTCCCCGCTTTTGACTTTTAGTGGTGGTTAGCGTAAAAGCTAACTAATATAAAAAAAAACCCTGTTGAAGAAACAGGAGGTTAGAACAACTACCTCCTACCTTGGACCTAACCTGACCAAATTAAATAATTAAAGAAACTTACCCCGAGGGGGTTTTTTAAATTTTATGTTTTTTATTACTCAACAGAGCGGACGCATTCTAATATCTCCACATCTGTGGGAACTCCGGCTGGACTCCGCTGGATGGAGGCAGGACGACTCAAAGCAAAGCTCCGAAAAAGTAAAGGCTGATGCCGGTCGACGTGGGTGCTTCACTGGGCAGATGAGGGGGCCAATTCCAAAATTAAGTACACGCCACGCGTTCAACTGCCACCACCTAATTGAATCGGAGCCCTGGAAATACCAGATTCTTTAACTAGAGAACCCCAGTGGCCGCGCCCTTGGCTGAATGCCTTCAGCTTCTCATACAAAAACTTGACTTTGAGAATCGAACGACTTCAATCAAAAGAAAGCGAATGGCCGTCGAGCAATGATTTTTCACTTATCTCCAGTTTCCAACTATTTGAATAAAATTCGTTCCAAAGTTGCTAATATGTTTTATTTAAATTTCTGAAATTGCAAATGTAGAAATTCCCATAACCTTAAAAACAATGGACAATATTTATCTGACTCATTTCGACACTCCAGGTGTAAAACTGCTAATTTATATGTCTATAAAATATTATAAAGTTAAAGAAAATCTTCCAAAATAACCACCCAAAATGGTAGGACGTGGTAGCGTAAGCTTGTTGGCAACTTTCCGAATGACGACGCACTTTAGATGTCAACGTCGACTTCACAATGCCATTTTGACAGTGACACTGTTCAAAAGGGCCAGGACCATGTAAACGCCATGGGTACGAGACATCCGATCCCTTCAACAAAAATTATAAAAACGGGGAAACCAAAAATTACCCGTTACATGTAAATCAGTTAAATAAAATGTCAAAAATAAAAAAAATATAAATGTTTAACTAAGAAAAATCTATATAATGTCATTATCCGTCAAGTATCGATTAATTGTGTAGTTTATTTTGTTTTTTTATAAGTATAATATGATTAAAAGCTTGTACGAGAGTTTTTTTGAAGTAATTTTTAAAGACTTCAGTCTCCATCCACCCATTGGGTGTCACCGCGTAAGCTGTGCAAGGAATTTTTTTCTCTGGTGGTGCTTTCCATTGTTCCCACATATTTTTCCCTTTGAATATTATTAAAGGAGGCACGTTGGCCCATAACGTTACAAGACAAAACAAAAGTTGTATTTTCTTTACCCGAGTTGCTTGTAACTCGGGACGAGCTATGACCTTTTATTCCAACGACTTGATTTAGATGGATCGATGCGGCTGCTTTCATCTATATTCCAGATACGATGAAACTTGTCCTCTATATTCAGTTCAACCAAAACATTTCAATCAAAAGATTGAAATAACCATAAATAATAATAGAATCGGTGGCAGCTTTATTTCTAGCATATTTTAATGGCTCTGGTTTTCGAATAGAAAGATTATGCCGCTTTTTAAAATTGAGAAACCAATCCTCACCTGGAATCCCATCTTTGAAAGGTGTTTGAATATCATTCTTAGTAACAAACTGTCCCACCAATTCCAGAATTTATTTCATGCTCAGACCAAAGCCCCACTCTGCTAGTGTTTTAATGGAACTTTGCTAACACATTCTCTATATTTTCTGAATGTGCGGTTCTTCTCCCTTTTGATTTTTTATATACTCCTCGCATACCCTTGGTTCGACACTTTATTGTCGTTGAAAAAGGAATTCCGTACAAAGTTGACGCCATATGTATTGTTAATCTATCGGCCCTTATTTCTTCAAGAGCTCTGTATAATGTCTTCGAAATATTTGGGTCCCGTCTCTTTTTCTTGACATAATTACGCACCATGTAAAACAAGAAATTATCTAGGGGTAAATGCAATAACAATACATTAAATTTGCCCCAATGACACAAAATTCAGGGGCAATGGACGTGCTATGTAAACAGTACTAAATATATCAAAAATACACATATAAAACTTTCTAGCACATAAGTAGTCATATTGTAATAAACAAATCAAAAACTTTAAATCGTTGCAATGATGGAGAAAAAATCGACACCCTAAATCAAACATGAACTCCACATTCTTATTTTTATGTTCATTACAATTTATGAAATTTGTATTTATTTCTATATACAAAATTGTTTTTGTGAAATTCTTTATATTCAAACTTTTTGTTTGTTTTCTCAATACCCACATTAATACATCTTGTATTTCAGAAAACATTTTAATCAATTTTTCTGTAGGGTATTCTAAGTATTTTTTATTTTTATTGTATTCCCTGGCCCGTATTAATCATTCTTTATCTCTATTAAAAAGATTGTTTTTGCTACGCATACAGTTTTTGAATACATTTATTTTTGTTCTTTTTAAAAGGTAACCAGTAACATATTCTAATTGTCCGATCCCGTTCACAGTTGAAACCAAGTGAATGCATCCCTGTTAAATTAATGATTAACAGAGATGCGAAGGCTACTTCAAAACCAGCTGGAGTAGAGCTTATGTTTCTTAAGCCATGACTCCGAATGCTTCCAAAGAAATTTTCAAGCGGGTCCTGGTTAAAATGTCTCATCCATACAGATTTAATCTGGTATATTGAAAACAAAACATCCCTCAAATATTCTGCGTTATTTACGGTATGTAACCAGTTACTAACGGACGGAATGGTAACCTCATTATTTTTTAAATATTTCATAGCTCTCAAAATATCTTTCGCATTTTGCCATGTAGCATTGTGGATTGAGTTTGGTATTAGTGATCGCAGCAATGGCTTTCCGCTCCTTTTTCTTGAGTTGACCTGGCTTCCATTAAAAGGTCTGTCGGCATTCCATTGGCAAAATATGTTTATCTGAAACATAAAAAATATGCTATTTAAAAACAAGGTTGGGGCAAATGAGTTCTTGAGTGAAGACCGCGGATCGGCAAACGTAGTGTTGGACGCCCTCCGGCCAAGTGGAGTGACGATTTGCGAAAGGCTGCTAGATAGAAGATATAAAGCTGGATGCGTTGAGCTCAGGACAGGGCGCAATGGCGCTCATCAGGGAGGCCGCCGTCCAACAGTGGACGGCGATGATTATGATATAAAAAAAGTCGGAATTAAGCTTAAAATTGCTATCACAAGACTAACTCATATATTAGACTGATAGATCAGGGACTGAAGTCCTCTCGTGACCATGGTCAGTGGAACACCGTTGAAACATTGAGATAAGATAACTGCGAACAGTTTTGTTTTAAATCTATTTCAATCAAGAGACCTTGGTCCAGAGTCAAACCATGTCGGTCTCCTGTTTTAGGTCTCTCTATAGAAAAGTTATTCCGTTACTAGTCTGAATGTTAGTCGGTGGAGCATGATAGCTGCATGAGATGTTTATGCAGCTAACAAACCCTGCAAATATTTGTATTTGTCTAACTAGTCTATTTGGCTAACTACTCTGCTTCTTTACGAGCCTTTTTTTATTTACCATAAAATAAAATATATTAATATTACCTGCTAAATAACCCATTGTGCTTGCAACCTTTTGACTGAATATTTGTGTAGCGAGCTTCACTTTCATCTTACATTTTTCGGGGTTAATGTGATCCTCTGTTAAGTTTTTTAACAATTTTATTCCTGAATATGAAGGGTTTTCTTCATGTAATTTTAATTAAATTTTCCCATTTTGCTATTTTTATAGCTCCATTTAGTGTGCATTTTAAATTCTTGTCCAGTAGATTATTTCTAATGCCTTTAATAAGATGCGGCGGATCGTAAAGCGGGATTATTTCTTCATCATCTATTTCGAAAATGTCTCTTCTGAGCTCTTCTCCTTTTCTTAAATATTTTTCGTTTGTTTCCGCAATCAAATGGTTGATGCAACTCACATTGGCGGCTCCCTGATCGCACACTGTGGCCAAAACCCGCAAACCAACACTGTTCAATTTTCGTATAACCGTTTTTAATAACATGGCCAGTTCTGCTTTTTTAGTGCTGCCAGAGCAATATAATTTCTTAATATACCCCTTATCATAAAAACTAATGCGTGGTCTGCAATTTTATCCTGAGTGTTTATGCCATTAGTTACAAAACCTGTAATTTCATCTTTTCTATGATTGTACTGAAAATGAGGAGATATTGCCATTTCATCAAATAACAATACGCACAATTTGTCATCAGGTTTAAGCTTGTAATTTTTTATATCACATTGTAAGCTTGTAATTTTTTTTATAATTTTTTTTTATCGCATCACATTGAACAACTTTTCATTGATTCCTGCTCTTAAATCCGCCCGCTTTATTAATCTGCTTAATGTTAGTGGAGAAGGCAGCACAAATATTTTACTAAGCAGCCTGTTGTAACATCTTGGTCCCTGTAAATGCTCAGTGCCATAATTTTTTCTTTTTCCGTAAACCTTATACCCATCTTGTTTTTTGTGATTTCTCTGAATTGCATTGCCATAAAAATAGCTGTCAGACTCGTAAACTTTTTCATTATATTTTGAAAAGTGATATTGTCTGATAATTTTCATGCCTTCTTCAGACGTGTTGCATAGTTTTCTTTTTTTCTTGTTTCTTTCTTCAGCAATTGTAACAAGTTTTGTTTTCCACACAAGAAACCGGCCAATACAATCCACTGCTGGACAGAGGCCTCCCTTAATAAAGGGGGATATGGCCATAATCCCCACGCTGGGCATGCGGGTTGGGGATCGCAGGGCACTGCTTCTTGCACTAATGACGAATGTCAGTCATTAATGCAATTTTAATTAAATCAACTAAATTATTATTATTATTCTGAGACTACAGATTAATTTGTTGTTATAAATTGAACAGATCATAAATTCGAAGCTGGATTTTCAATGTACCAGCTATTGCAGTTTTAAAACTTTTTTTTTAAATGTTTCTTTGCTACTTGCTACCTTAATATTACACTAGGTACTTATTAAATATGTGACTGAAGCTAAATCACCTTTAGAAGTAGTGGGAGCCGTGGGTTTCAAATCATGTGTGGTGGCAATGGGCTGTAAAACTACCAAATTTATGGCTTGATCTACTTTAGAAGTAGTGGGACCCATGGGCTGTGGTATAACACCCTCGTATATAATGGGATGGTTTAGTCCCTTGTAAAACAATCTACTATTATACCTATTTCATTGATTCGTAAATTGATATATAATGATATCACGTTGCGAATTGGTGTAGATTAAAAAAATGACGATTCAAAGTGTACTTTAAAGTTCCAATTGAATAAATAAATTTTCATTTTCATTTTTCATTTTCATACACACACACACACACACACACAAAAATACAAAGTTTTCCTCTTGATAATAATAATGTAGATGTAGATTAATTGTAATTAGTTTTTTTAATAATTAATTTTTAATCATAATCAGATTAACTTTTTACCAACCCGCCGTCCAGCAATAATAATAAATAATAATAATAATAATAATGACGGACGAATAATAAAGGACGTAATCACACAGCATCATGTAGCCCCAAACTAATGGACTGCTATAGGCTGAGGATGATGATGATAATTTAGTATTTTTTTTAACTTAACTAACACTTATTACTTATAACATTATATTGAAGAAATAATATATAATTTATATTATTACTATATTAATATTCTAGCTTCCGCACGCATGGTAACCAGATAAAAAGTAGCCTTTAAGTTATTCCTGATCCTATTATTCTAGTATTTAAAGAGAAGCCCTTTTTCTGGAATCAATGCACAGCCTAAACCACTGAAGGTACAAAGTTGAAAGGACAATGCCGTCTGATGTATAGCGCTCGGTACCAATGCTAAAGTGATTGCGTCAAAACGAAACCTACTTTTTTTGAAAGATATTAAACTGTTATTCATGGAATACTAAGTCTTTCTTAAGATAAACGTATACAAATTGTTTTTATTTGATATTAGTTTTAGAGTTTCTTTTAAAAAACTGCTTTCCTGAGACCTTGTGTGTTCCATTTTGTCTACATAATTATAAGTATTACACTATAAACATTTAAATATGATACTATATCTATAAGAAAAGGTTTATATACCTCACACAGACGACCTCTGTGGCGCAGTGGGTGAAGGTCCGCCTGTGACGCAGAAGGTTGCGGGTTCGATTCCCGCTGCGGGACAAATGTTTGCATGTTCTACAGATATTTGTCTCGGGTCTGGGTGTTTTCTATATATGATATGTATGTATTTACAAAAAAAATTGTATCTGTAGTATCTGTATGTAGTATATCAATCATGTGGTTCCCATAATACAAGCTCTGCTTAGTTTGGGGCTACATGATGCTGTGTGATAACGTCCAGGATTATTTATTTATTTATTTATATTATTTTCAAATAATGATAGTGACGAGAAAGTAGATAGGCATTTACATCATTATAATAGGTATTAGTACTTACAAGTGAAGGTGAAATCCAAGCTAAGATACAAGATCTTAACACATTCATCACAACCACGAAAAGGCCATGGATGCCTCTTCCAAACTAGGTTTCGCGTCACCGGTTATTAGCAAACAGTTGATCCCACGATTGTTTATCGTACATTATTGTGATGATGTCTAATAAAATATCAATTTACAGAATAAACACTGCTACACAATGCCACAGAACACTCTAGCGAGAGCATATTAAATACATAAAGATAGGAGATAGTTTAGTAGTACTATACTATATATAGTAATAGTTTAGTACTCTTTGATTAAACAAAGTGAAAAAACCTACAATGTTTCAGTAAATTCTACTGTCTAAAATTAAAAGTGAGGGTGGTTGCAATGTCATGGCGCCGTGCGCCGGAAACCAAATAAACGAAATATTTTTTTACGTGATTATTAATCGAGTCGGTGTGTAAGACTAAAAAAAATGTTAATGTTATTTATAAAATATAGGCAATTTTATGGGATACGTTTGGTTTTGACGCAATTGGTACGGGTTATCGGCATTCTCCTTTGGAGTGTAGCTTCCCTTTATAGAAAAATCTCCGAATAAGAAGGTATTTTTGGATATTCAACTCCTAAGGGGGTTAACGGGTGTGGCAAAGTTTGTGTGCTGGAATTACTTACAAACTATTTTTTATTCAGGTAGGTACCATGCGAGCGAAGCCACAGATGGATATTAGTAGGTACTATACAGCGTGTAAAAAGACTACTACCGAAAACTGAGAGGTTGCGATCTGACCATGATTTTGAAAATATTTAGCGAAAAAAAACAGCAAAAAAAAAATGTTGACCTACCTACGTCATTTTTTTTTTCTAGTTACATACGTATAGTACAACACAATAACACCATAACTTCCTAACTGTCTCATTTATAAAAGCAAAAAACTAATAAAAATTAAAAACCAGCAATGTACATGCAACAAGCAGTCCTCCCGTACAGCGCGCACAGCTGAACGAGGTCATCGATCGCACGCACGTGCCAGCCGGGCGGGACGCGGGAGTGTCGCCATTCGCGCTCTGCCCCGTCTCTATCGCGTCTTTCTTTCTCTTTTGTTGGTTTGGGAAATGCATGCAGCACAACATTGTCAGCACCTGCAAAGATCAAAATAAATTAGTAGGTGCAATCTCATCATTGAAATGAAAATTGAAATGGTATAGGGTCTCACAGATCTCTTGGTATCTCAAGATACCTTGTGGTTTTTAGAGGGTGATACTTGAAGGCACTTCCAAATATTACATTACTAGCTTCCGCCCGCAGCTTCGCTCGCATGGTACCGGGACAAAAAGTAGCCTATGTGTTAATCCAGGTCACAAAATATGTGTATTCCAAGTTTCATCCAAATCCGTTCAGTTGTTTTTGCTTGAAAGAGTAACAGACATTTATCCATACATCCATACATTCTCACAAACTTTCGCATTTATAATATTAGTAGGAAGTAGGATTTATAAATGCGACGAGCATGTATGAATAATGTGATGAGAGTGAATGAAGCAAAAGAGGTACGTCAGGATCGTAGCAAGTGGAGATCCGTGGCCTCTGCAAACCCCTCTGGGAAAAAGGCGTGACGGTATATATGTATGTTTAACCCTTAGTAGCCTGATTTACGCGAGTCTTCTTTTTTAAATATTACTGTATTTGCTTGAGGGTCTAGATGAAGGGAAAAATAGCTAAATAAATCACAATATTTATTTTACATATTTATTTAAAAAAAAAACAGGTATCAATTTTGATACTTCAGGCATTATGGCCATAAAGAAATCTTAAATGACCTATGCATGAAATAATGCGAAACATCGATTGTTTTTAGTATCGCATAAAGATACTTTGCATTTTTTACAGAACCAGGAGGTAAGTTTCCTACAATTACTAAATTTACATTTATTCCTAGACTCCATAAATATTTTTTCATGGCCAATACAATCGGAACGCACGTCAGTTGGGGGTAGTACTTGTGCACCTGTCCGGGGTTTTTTAGAGGGTACTGTATTGTCTTGTTGACTGTTGGTACTGGGTCTGCCCCTTTTATTTTTTGAGTGACTTTGATATCTACATAAAGTATCGGCAAGCTCAGTTCTAAAATCTGCTAACTTCATAATATTCTTCTGAAGTTTTCCTTTCCTTGTGTTTACCTTTTTGTACAGTACCCAAGCATTGATGACAGTCATGTCTAACAAGTGGTAGAAGAGCCTCGTTGTCCACTTTCTCGACTTTATGCGGATGCGATATCGACCAATGAAGCTATCCATCAAATCAACGCCGCCCATGTGTGCATTATATTCTTTTACAACCCGAGGACATGATATTTGAATATTGGCCTTTAGTTTTTTTTCGTAGCGGGTTATAGTATCCGCTGGTTCAGCGCCAACATACGTGGATAGTAATAATACCTGTTTGTTGTCTTTCCAACTTGTGGCCGACAATTCTAGGCCTTCGTGAGAGGCCACATTTTCGTGATATGTTCCTCTGGGTACGTTAGATTTCATAATCTCCCGTTTCTCCGGCAACTTGCACGACTTTCCAAGCCTGTTTCTCTGTACTGTTCCAAGACAATAAATACCTTCGTTGGTCAAGTAATGTACCAGAGGAATATTCGTATAAAAATTGTCAAAATAAATTATATGATTGACATGCCTTGGTACTGGTCGTAGCAATCGAATAACTGTATTCGACACAGCTCCGAGGTCTGGTTCGCCAGGTAAACGGTCCATGTCCTTAGCTCCCGAGTAAATCTCAAAACTGTAGGCATAACCAGACAGAGAGCATAACACGTATAATTTGAATCCCCACTTATGGGGCTTGTTGGGTAAATATTGTTTCATAAAATGTTTCATTTTTGTGGAACACATCTGCTCGTCTAGTGATAGACGATGCTCAAATGGTAAAGTAATAAATTTCTTGTTCAAATAGTCTATCACTGGTCTTACTTTATGCAGTCGGTCGTGCTGGGGGTGATCAATGGGCAAATGTTTAGAGTCGTCATTCATGTGAAAAATTTCTCTAATTTTATCAAATCTGTTGCGATTCATTGTTTGTACTATGGGTTCAAACTTTGTAATGTTTGACCAGTATGACCGGACACTAGGATAATGATATACACTAGTAAAAATAAGAATTCCAATAAATTTACGTAATTCTAAGACAGTTACAGGTTCTGTAAAGTTGGGATTCTTTTGGAAGGCATATTTATTTGACTCGTCCACTAGAAATCTCAAAATGTCTTCACCGAAAAAATAAGAAAAAAACTGAAATGGAGTGTCTAAGTTCATAATTTCTTGTGAATACTCAGTATTTCCAGCAAACTGGAAAGCATTTTGGACTAAATCCATATTTTTTACTCTCCACACTAAGTTTCTAGAGTTGAAAGGTGCAGTTTGCAGGTTGTTCTGGCTGCTGGTTGTAGGAGTTGGGTTTCGTTCAACAGTCTCTAAATTATGTTGCATGTCGGTATCTACGTTTGCTGCAGGCGGATCTGCATCCAAGTTTGGGTCAGTGGGAAAATTACCTACATCCTCTTCATCATCTAGCTCCATCAGACGATCTCTTTGGCTCGAATAATAGTCTATGTCATCTTCATTGTCGGTGGAATCGTCTTCCGAAATTTCACCATTTTCTAACCGCTTCAATATGTTCTCAATCTCTTCTGGCCGCATTTTGGATAAATTTCTATAATAAATAAAAACAAAAGTAATCCCCACACCAAGCTATGCAGAAAAAATATGAAACGAAAGTTCAAAAAGTTTTATAGCTAAAGAGTTAGTAGGTAGGTTTTATGTAGGGCGGAATGCCTGAAGTATCAATATTGATACCAAAAAAAAAGCACTAATTTCTTCAAGTAAAACATGCATTTGCTAAAAATAATTATATCATAGCGAAAATAATGTATTCACTTACCTCAAAAGTATTTATATTCTTCAGAAAAAGAAAATATATCAAATTTATATTCAACAAAACTTTTAGTAAAATGTGTTTACTTGTTCACTTTGCCGCGCAAGTAATATGTCACAGATAAAATAAAACAATAATGACATTTGTTTTTTTTTTTAATTTCGTTGGATAGAATACTATACAACAGTAAAATACATACAGCCAACATATAAAAAAAAACTAATAGTAATGTGAATATTCGGTTTAAAATATTAGTATCAAAATTGAAACTCTAGGTTATTAAGGGTTAAATGCGAAAGTTTCCCAGGATGAATTGCAGAATAGATTTTTGATTCTCTTTCACGCACTATTGAACGGATTTGGCTGGAAACTTAGAATAAACATGGACGACTAACACATTGGCTTCTTGTCATCTGGGCACCTATACTTCAGTCAAATACAATGAAGAATAAATATAAACAAACCACCCATACTTAACCTCAAAAGTACTTTTTTATTATTTGTTTTATAAATATGTGCACTTCATTAATATCTTACATAAACAGTAAATGTTTCATTAATGACATTATATAACTGAAATATTACGTATTTATTGAATAATTGCAAAAAGTGTTGAAATGTTTGTTTACAAACATTCTTCATCCAATATGGCTGAAGTATAGGTACAACGCGAGCGAAGCCTCAGGCGAATACTAGTAAAGAATAGATTATGAAGAGCTAATTGATATTATTACTCAGAATTTCAGTTGGATTTTGGTGAGTACTTACGAGTTTTACCACAATTTTAAACACAACAACTCCTAGCAGAACCAGCCATGTCCCATAACAAAAGTATCCAAATAGTCAGGCATAAAATCAGAGTCCAAAGTGTTTTGCGAGGGTGAGAATTTGTAAGCGGGGTCATCGGAATCCAAGGGCAATGCAAAAGTAGAAGAAAATCACTAAAATCACAAAACACGCACAGCACAACAAACAACGAATCACACACCAGTGTTGCCCGGAGTGAAACGAAAAAATATCTGAATACAAGGTTAAAATCGTCCGAAATGTAAAAAATAAATCAAAATCAATTAGTAAGTTCAATAGGTATTTTAAAAATTATCCTAATTTCTCTTTCCTGCCTCTTCATAAGAACCTGATCAATAAATTTCTATACAAGCTACTACTAAAGCTACAGCTTTTGCCCGCGGCTTCGTTTGCATTGAAAGTTATTTTGCTAATTAACTTTGCGTCGGGAACAGTAGGTGCATTTTCTGGAAGAAAGGTAAGGCCTATGTCCTTTTTTGTACCCCTGATATTGAGTGTGTATGATGTGTATGATGATATTGAGTAGGTAAGGCGTGAAACGTGACAAACAAACTCGCTTTCGCATTAATAAAATTAGTTTGTTTACTTAAAAATTGGATAACGTAGACGAGGTAATGTAATGTAAAAAAAGAAATCCACATTTTTGGTTACATTACAAAGACGAAAGTTATTTCAAGTTAAAGTTTCCAGAAATCCCGCATGAATTCATGGTCATAATTACGTAGTACTATTATTTCTTCTGTGCCATTAGTAACAATCTAACGAGCTACAATTCATTAATGAAGGCCGTTGCCTGTAAGTTATCTCCTTTTCTCTCGCACATGCTCTTTAAACCCCCGCTCACGCTCAACCAGCTTCGATTCGGGTAGGAAAAAAGAAGTAGGTTTAAAAAGTTAGAATCTACATTGTATAATGATTTTTAAATTTGACGCCAGTACTTACAGGAATTTAACTGTTATTCAAAGTGTCCACCTTAATTAACAATGCATACACGCACACGTTTCAAAACATTGTTGATAGTCAAACACTGTTCCAACTTTTGTACGGTGTCCCGTTCAAAAACATAATCACGCAGTTTTATCTCGTCCACATAAAAAGTCCATAGCATCAAATCAAGCGAGCGTGCCGGCCACGCCTAGATACTGACCCAACGTGGCCAAAACAATGGTTTACGAATCCTTGCAGGTACACCAGCGGAAAATCGTCTAACACATCAGCGTGTATTCGCAATAAGTAATTCATAGCATGGAAGTTCCAAACAACGCTGCGTCGAACTTACGCGCTGCTAAGTGGCATGCGCGTGACCTGCTGACCTACTGACCATGATTGGTTGGTTTTGTTTCCGAGGAACCTACCTAATACTACAATAATAATATGAAACCTAGGTACACTACAACTAGTATTTATATTGATACCTAACCTACCTAGGTAATGTGATGGATAGCAATCAAAAGGTAAAAGGGTAGGTATTTAAAATCGGTGAGCGAAGCGAACTGCAATTTTTTTCTAGTAGGTTTTGATTGTCATCTTCATAAGCTACAAAAAATGTAACTGAGGTAAAAAGTCCTCTGAGGCCTGAAAAAGTTCGAAAACGGGCCAAAAAGTCCGCGCTGGCAACGCTATCACGCACAGCGAATAAAATGGCGGCAGGCTGACGAAGCACGTTCCGTTACTCTCAATTAGTGTGTGAACAGGGAATCATTAATCAATTGCCCGAGCTAGTATTGAGCCCTTGCATTCTAGAAAAATAATCACCTAAACATTATAATATCCATTAACTTAATTTTAAAATTCGTTTTCAATTGATTTAACCAGCAGGTGATGTTATATAAATTATTTTTCTGCGTGAAAATAAACGTTAAAGTTAGCCAAATGTTGCCATTATAATAGAAATATCATCACAAAATAATTAAATAAAGTACACTTGGCGACAAAGACGTCTGCAAGACAGTACAAAGACAAGTCTGACTAGCGACTCTCGGCTCAGTGTTGCCGGCAGTCAAACAGAAAAAGATCCGAACCCAAGGTCAAAGTAATCCGTTCTGTAATTTCACTAGGTATAACCTATTTAAAAAAAACCTCCAAAAATCTAAATTTCTCTTTCTTGCTTCATCATCAGACCCTGATCTCTATATTTTCTATATAAAATACAAGCTTTTGCCCGCGGCTTCGCTCGCTTTAAAAGTTATTTTCCTATCCCTCGCGAGAACAAGGCTCAACGCCCACGACCGATTTTTCCACCGATTTTTTGTAGGACATTTAGGGAGGGGAACCTCATGCACGGAGTGTATACCAACCAGGTTGGAGCGACGAATGAAGTAACTCCATACGAGCTAAAATGGAAGTTGGAATTGGATTGTACGTAATTATATAAGTATTTTATGTTCTATTACTTTTTTTCGTAAAGTTCATAGTTAAGGAGTTAGGGCACTTTCAAATAAAAATGAAAATATATTTTTCTGGATTAAGAAAATTTGGTATTAAGGGCTTAAATGGTTGATTAAATGTATTGATTTAAGTATTTTATGTTCTATTACTTTGTTTCGTAAAGTTCATAGTTTAGGAGTTAGGGCACTTTGAAATATGTATTAAAATTTCGTTTTCTGGATTCAGAAAGGCCTTAAGAGCAAAAATGGTTGGAATCGGATTCTACGTATTGATAAAAGTATTTAATGTTCTATTACTTTTTACCTATGGAGAGGTAATTTCATATGTGAAATGTCTGTTCGAGTGAAATCCTGTAATTATAGTTTTGACACAAATTTTAATTAAGCACACTTTGGAATTGGAATTTGCAACACACATGGTTAATGTGATGACAATACAATATTTAAAAAGCTTTTTGCATGAGTGCAAATTGTATATTAATTTTGAAAGGTTCTAGGTTTCTAATGAAATGAAATTATATTTGAAACAAGTGTTCATAAAGTTTCTTGTAAACTAAAAAACTGAAACTAAATTAGGGATAAAAGGCAAGAGCTATTCTATACCATTATGTGAGAACACTCCTGGTGCACAGTTATAGCAATTAAGTTACTATATAATAATTTTATTGTACATAGATTGTAGTAAAGGATGTGACTAAACAAGAAAAAATAGTGACTGAAAAACTTATATCATTACGTATAATCTAATTCCAAACTTTTTAATCCTAAAGGCCTTACTTTCTGAATCCAGAAAAAATAATTTTCATTTATATTTGCAAGTGCCCTAACTCCTAAACTATGAACTCTACGAACAAAAGTAATAGGACATAAAATACTTATATCAATACGTAGAATCCAATTCCAACCATTTTTGCTCTTAAGGCCTTTCTGAATCCAGAAAACGAAATTTTCATACATATTTCAAAGTGCCCTAACTCCTAAACTATGAATTTTACGAAAAAAGTGACAGAACATAAAATACTTATATTAATACGTAAAATGCTATTGCAACCATTTTAGCCCTTAAAACCTAACTGTCTGAATCCAGAAAATGAAATTTTCATACATATTTGAGAGTGTCCTAACTCCTAACCTAAACTATTAACTTTACGAAAAAAAGGAATAGAACATTAAATACTTATATAATTACGAACAATCCGATTCCAACCATTTTGTCTCTTATGGCGTTACTTCATTCGTCGATCTAACCTCGTTATACACTCTGTGCATGAGGTTGCCATGAGGTCCCTCCCTAACTGTCCTACAAAAAATCGGTCGTGGGCGGAGACGCCAATACTTTTTGGTAAGGCCTTTGTCCTTTTCTGTACCCCTGTCATTTTTTTTTGGCATGTGCCAATGATAAAATGTCGTATTTAAAGTGTGTGTTTTTGATAAATGCTGATTTATTCTGTATCACGAGGTCGTGAATGATTATCAGGATGGACGAATTTGTTAGCTTTAGTGAACATTTTTACAGGTTTTTTTTTTTATAATAAATAGGCTTACGTTACGTTGTCCGGAAATCCCGGTTTGATCGTGATTATTCTAATGTATTTTTATCATTTGGTTAAATTGTCAAAACTAGCTCAATAAATGTTGTGTATTTTTATTACATAATTGGAAATGATATAAACTGTATTGATTTTGTTTAAAAAAACATTGTAATGGTTCGTTGTCGGAGTACTTGTAGCACTAGTACTTACCAAGAGTGTCGGTCATTATAATTATAAGTACCTACTGTAAAAAGTTCTAAGTAATTTGTGCTTTGAAAGGAATATACAGTTGAAATAACCATCGTCGTTTCTATACGGCCTTACCTGACTTTTAGATATTAAATTATCACAGTTGGTAGCGTTTGAGCGTCATTTCTTCAGCTATTAGTGGGTATCGAGTTTTCTCGCCCAATAATCCGTATAAGCAGGCATTTGAACAACACCCATCAAAATGTGTATTGCAATAAAACTTTCTAGCTCTTCTTCTGTCAACTGTATCGATCTTCCGTATTGTTGTACCGAATACAAGTTTGTGTTGAAAACGATATCTGTAATGATGTCAG
The DNA here is from genome assembly GCA_951804965.1 of Horisme vitalbata. Classification (NCBI taxonomy): domain Eukaryota; kingdom Metazoa; phylum Arthropoda; class Insecta; order Lepidoptera; family Geometridae; genus Horisme; species Horisme vitalbata. Next base: position 34,353,081 of record OX638090.1, read on the forward strand.
GTGTGAAGAAGGAACGAAAGTATTCCAACACAGTTTCGTTTTGTGTTTCATGGAGCTCATGCAATCCATCATCCATGCATCCTCTATGACGTAAAATAGCCTTCCTCCAGTTGTAGTCAAGTGAGAATTTAGGCTTCTTTTTTACTACTTTCGCAACGGCAGTAATTTTTTGGCGTTTAGATCTAGTCGACGGTAAAGGTGCAGCTTGCGGAGCTCTGCCCGCTTAGCATACGGATCGAAGACAAGGGTTTTCTCTACCAAAGTCAAGAGAAATGACATTTGGTGGTAGACAAATAATTTTGTCTTCTGTCTAGAGCATGGTAATCATGCAAATGAATGGGAAGACATATGTCTACTCTTCCAAGACAAAAGTCTTCAATAGCGAGCACGCCGCCTCTAACTTTGACATTTGAGGTTAGAGATAGTTCTTCCTAATTTGTCTAAACCTCTATAGAGGTAGACAAAAGTTTCTCTACGTGATTTTGTTCAAGAAATATGTACAAATCAGCCAAGTTTGAGTTGAACTCGCGAATTAAGATCACGATTTTAATCGTATGAAATATGTATAACAATACAAACATCATTACGACTTTTTATTTTACTATTTAAGATAGGTACAGTATAGGGGTAGTCAGAAACCAGTCCAAACTTAACATTTACCGCTTTTAATAGAACGCTAACCTAGCACATGACTTTTTAGTTGTAAGGCATAGGTACTGATTTCACCATTTCAAATATGTGGTTAATAATGCGCACATAATTTTTTTGTGCATGCCTAGAATTTGAACTCATGACCTCTGGATTGGAAGTCGGGATACATTGTACTAGGCCACCACAGCTTCTACGGGAAATGAGAATGAAAAAAGAATAATCTACAAATAAAATACCTATATAGCTAAGTAAATATGTACTAAGACATCTCTGAATATCATGAGGTGCTATCATGTCATTGAAAATGGATCTTTACGTTTTTTTCAAAGCGTTTGTGGCATAGCATGCACACCTAGGTCACGTCTCATAATATTTTTTGTATGCCGTCGCATTTTTGATTTTTTTTAAACAATATTTAATTCAATTATGTAAAAAAATACATTGTGGTTGGGTACGTAGTAGTTAAGTTTATTTTATTTGACACACCCTAAATATTTATAGTTCTACAACTTGGTGCCTTTGCCATTCTTGAATGGGTAAGTTTGTACAAAAAGGTAGATCCATTAGTCCAATAATAATTGGAATGATCACGCTCCATGATAACTAAGATTGCTCATCTCCAGACCAAGATGAATAAGTACAATACGTAATCAGTTAGAGAGGTAGGTACTCGAACTGAGGACAGGGCGCAATGGCACTCATTAGCGGAGACCTATGTCCAGCAGTGGACTGCTATAGGCTGATGATAATATTGAAAAACGTAGTTGCAAAAAAGACAAGCCAATAGATAAACAATGATGGATGTCAGGCTCGCCGTTGCTCATCATAGAGCGGAGCGACCCATATCTAAAATTTAGGCAGGCAGACTAGAATCACTGCAGATTCTAGTGTGACTGCCTAAATTCTTCTACCTCTATGACTGATTTATGAGTCGCGAAAAATCTTTTACATTACCTTTTCTTACATGTAGCAACCTAAATACTAGGTAGGTAAAGATTATAATGAATTACTTACCTTTACTTTTATAGACCATCCATGCCAGTGCTTAGTAATTATATTCTTTGCTCTTTTAATGCTTCATAGAATGAGTAATCTATAATTTTTATTCACCATCGAATTTCACATTTCCCATTTCCCATAGTCTTTGTTGTGATTGAAAATTGTCAAATTGACATTAAAGACATTTACGTATTTTACGTTTCGTTAACCTCGAAAGTAGGTTCAAATATATTGTTTGACATACTTTTGGTAACGAAACGTAAAAGAATGAACGACATGTTGGGTGAAATGACTACCTACATCACTAAAGACAACCTCGTTGCTATGGACAGGCCTTGTCTTCCAAGAAACTTTTGTCTTGAATGAACGCCGTGCTCTGGGTGGTAGAGAAAACGAGTGATAGACAAAGAACTTTGTCGAGTCTATGGAAGACACGACAAAATCCCTGTGCTTAGTGGGCTGGTAATCGGTGACTGAAGGGATTCTATAGACGGGGAGGGCAATGATTGAATATAATTCAGAGTTGGTATTGCATTGAAATTCGTATCGTTAGTAATGGGTGATGGGAAAACCTCATGAAAAGTTAGTGTAAGTGGTTTTTCATCAAGGCTATGTTCAGAAGCACAGTCGAGATCTGTATTCAAGATGTCAAGCCGTTCGTATGAGGAATCCAAAGAGGGTGGGTCAGAACTGGCAAGCGAGGGTGATGCAGGAATGGTAACTGGCAAACGAGGGCTATTGTGGATTTTTTGCTCCTCATCAGAACCAGAACTATCACTGGAACATGCGTTTTGAGCATGAACCAAAGCCAAAATTCTATGCGCTCTTGATAGGTTCAAGCACTGCAGACAAAGAAAAAAAACATGCTGTATGCAAGCAAACCAACACCCATTGCACATAAAGAAAATGCAGATATTTATTTTTGTACCTATTTGGCAATGTACTTCGTGTGTACCGTAACCTATTTCAAGTAGTTTACAACGAGATTGACAACGGTATTCACGGAGTACATACATTGTTTTCATGTTATAAAATGTTGATTATGACATGTTCACACGAAATAACTACTGAATTGTATTATTTACTTTATTTCCTTAGTACCAAATACTGATCCCGGAGAAAAAACACCAAAAACCCATATAAAATAATCAAATAACTTACCCGTCGCGCAGGAGCAGCTGACCGCTTTGAAGCCATTTTGAAAATGACAGTAAATGCAAATGTTGCCACCCACAATATTTTATTGTACCAAAATAGGTAAAATTTGTTACACTTTGGCCTTACAAAATGGTAGAAAAGTTTAATAATTACGAGCCTAGAATTGTACAAAGTTTGTGTACTCTGTGGAGTACCCTGTCAATTTAAGTGTTAAGTCGTCTATGTTTATGATATGCTTTTTCTTCAGCTCACATGCCTTGTACATCGGGTTTACATGTGGTTTACATAAATTTCTTGACCATCTGCAGATGGTTTCACGACACGACATAGAACGGCATGTTTCTTGCAAAATAGAAATATGAACATTTTGTTCTAGAGTAATCTCAAGAAGCCTGTTCAGATTTTTATTCCGTGCTCGTTGACTTTATGAAGGCTTGCCTTTTTCTTAACAAAATAAATAAATAAATAATTCTGGACGTTATCACATAGCATCATGTAGCCCCAATAATACTCGTATTAACAACCTAATACACATAAAACAAAAAATCATCGGTAATAAATTATTAGGTATCCGTGTATTACGTATAAACATATAAATTGTAAGCAAAAGTAATAAAATCTCTTGGTTAACAGTAATGTCTCTTGGATCACCGCTATAGTGATTCAAGGCACGGGTTATCCAGGGGAGATTTGGCGATAAAATAACCTAATATAAAAAGAAATTGGGGAAGATACACCTAGATTTCAACTTAGAACTAATGACATGAGAAATTGCCATATTATGTAAAATACTTACGACTTTTTGGTGGGTTTCCCAGCGGACACACAATGACACAGTGACAATGACACACAATCACACAATGCAGCCGCGGGCGAAATGACCGAGCGAAATCAAGGGAATAGCAACTTTGGCCGCGATCGTATGATATCTAAACTCTTTTATGATTGGTCAAGCTAACTAATATCGCTACCTCGTTTACACTTGCTTGCACAATGATTCAAACAACTGAGGACACAGTTATGCGTAAATATAGTTAAAATTCTGGAAATTTTGAAAACAATTAATAATGAAATATTGATAAAGTACTTCTTCAGTTATGTTTTTATTCGTCATCTATTTTTAATTTAGATATTTTCATTCTCAATTTTTATAAAGCAGTGAGCAAACATTTGATTTTGTGAAAAAGACATTTTCGCTTTGTATGGGAGGCACGGTCTTCCCTGGGAAACCATTATTTTTTAAAGAAAACTTAAACATACTTTTTTTTGCTTTTTACAGCTCACTTTCGACTTGATGGTTAAAATTGTTTGCTGACATAAACGTATGACCTAGTTCAAGGTACTTAATTGTTATATTTGTTGCATCAATTTACAGTCTTTACTTTACTAGGAAAGTAAAAAATGTCCAGTTTTTATTTAGGCCTGTACAGTTATCCGTCCAAATAGTGATTTCAGTGCAGTCACGCTCACTTTAAAAAAATGCTCATTAAGCACTTATTATATCTTCTTGTTTCCTATCAGATATACCTTCATGCCACGGCACGCCGCGGCTGCACAGCGAGGCCGTGTGACCACGAACGCGTGGCAGATATGCAACGATTTCGGCGTTTGTAACGTTTGTAGCTTTTAAAGATACAATTCACGCAGTGTAGCTTATTAATAGCAATTCAATTTGAGTGTCGAGCCGTAGGGCTGCCAGCATTCTGTATTCCACACCACTCTTTGTTACTTCTTGTTCAGAGTTCTTTGTTCTCCAATGTCGACGGCAGCGGCGTGGTCTCTCGTCTTACTTTGACTTTCTTCTTATTTTATCAATGTTCTTCCATCGGCTACGCCATGTATTATTCAAATAAAAGATAAGATGGTCTTGGGAAACAACACTTTATTTAATTTTATTTACAGATACAATTTCTATATTTGCTTTTAGTGGGGTCCTGCCGCCATGCCAATTAGTGTTGCCCTCTCCACTCTATAGATATTGCTACCACTATGCTACACTCCGTAACGAAATGGATTCCGACGAGGAAACACTGCTGTTGAAGAAATAAATATTTCGGGTATTTGGCAACTGGCTATTCACTGGGTTTTCATTTAGAATCAAGCTATAATTAAAACTTGTTTGATATCTTTCCGGTGCATTCGACCCTTAAACCAACATTAAATACGATAACCTTAGACCCTAAAGCCATTATCTAAAAAAATATTCTAATAAAGAATGAAACCCAAATTGAATTTGACCCAAAATGAACCGTTCTCGATTTGCATTTTCCTCAAAAAGCCAATTTCAAATGGATTGTAGTCAACATGTACACAGAAGACTCCTTTCTTAAAATACCCTAAAGTTGAAATTGCACAACACCCCATTCCCATAATTATTGATTCACAAAATACACTAAATTCTCGAGTACGTTGTTAACTAGAACTAGCGCATTAAGAATAAACATTTTACATGTATTGTTTTATTTTCTGAGAAAATTAATTACGATACGAGGGGGGTAAAATTTCAAAGTCAGCTTACTCGATCAAGGGTGTCATTAAAAAGGTTATATTCTTCTTATAAAATCTGTATTCTCATGCAATTTTAGGAATAAAACCCACTGTTAACTGTTACTGTAAGTATGATGAAAAAGTTTGTTGCTAATCAAGGCTTTCATGTAATAGAAAAGTAACATAGCATTAATAAAACTGCAAAAACGATTTTTTTGGGCAAATAAAAAAACATTTCTTTTCAAACTTAAACAATATTTCTGTCATTTTCTGAGTTTGATCACATTTTTTAACAATTGTTTTCCACGGGTGTCTTTGCCGCGCTGCAGATTATCAACAGATTATATTTTAAATTTCTTTAAAATACCTACTTAATTAAGCGTATCTGTGACAGTTTTATATTATTTTCATTTAGCTGTAATTCCAATCCTAGAAAATGACTTACCTAGTTTTTTGCTTTATATTCTTCTTGCAATAATATGATTATTATATCAACTTCTTCTTTATTCCCCATTAGTATCAATAAATAGTATTAGTCATATACATATATTGTCCATATAAGCAAATATCGTTTTTCGATCTCGTCAGGTTTATTTTCTTGCAGAATTTATCAAATGTTTTTCCATTTAAGAATTATGTGGGTATATCAAATTGATTTATTGCCCAGTAATTTTTATAGCTTGTGATAAACCCATTCTTATAGTTGTAATTTTTACTACTTTTGCATATACATAGTCTTCTGCTTCTTTGCTTTTGTTGGAAGCCTTGTTCAACCAACCTTGCTTTTTTTTAGCATCAGATTTGGTTTTAATTAGCTACTTTGTATCAATAGTCTTGCATCATGTTTTTTGCTCTTATGACTTTATCTCATTTTTTACTGCTGTTTTCCATTCTGTGTTTTGCTCTATAGCCTGTTAGTATGTTGTAGGTTCTACTTCTCCATTTAGTAAGTAGTATAGACTTCATAGTCTGTCAGATGCTTAGGCTTATTTATTTTTCTTCCTTTTCTTGTGTGTTTCACATTTTTCGATTAATTTCCTTCTTCTACCTCTGTAGATTGATTAATTTCTTCCAAAAAAAAACATTCTTCGTATGAACTGTAAACACGACCAAGATCCTGATGACTAGGAACTGCATCGCCTTGCTTCGGACGTAGAAAATTCAACGATGTAGTGTTCCAAGTGTAATAACGTGGCATCTCTGAGTAAAACAACGTTCTGTTCAACGCCCGGACTGACCAGAATGAGAGGTTCTGATGTAGTTGTTAGTATGAAGGTTGCTAAAGTCTGCATATTTATGTACTTGGTACGGCTATAACAGTTCGTGTAAGCGGATCGCTTTGGAAAATCGCAAAGGAACTGGTTAATGTTGTTGGAGGTGTTTCATCACCTTGAGCAGCATTCGACGCTTTGAAATATACTCTTAGACCGTTCTCCAGATGCACCTCCAAATGTACAACAGTGGAATGACGTTCGTGAAAAAGGAATGAGAATATACGCCAAATTGCTTCATTGCACTTCACATATCTACTATCGAGATAGCGCGTAATTTCATCGTTTGAATTGGATGTTTGAATACCAAAAACCTTCTTTCGTGACATATTTGCAAATGTATTTATTGGACTTGTAGTGATCACTATCACACAAAGGGAATCACTAAAAGATATCACTGGCTCACTACTACACCCAGAACCGAGCGTAAGCGCATGTCCAACCCGCACCGCGTCTATCGACAGACTGGCGATTGACTGCTACGCCCTCTACTGGTGTACATGAGACAATCTACTATATCTATTATCTAGATACAAACACTACATCCCTTTCTTGTTAACAAATTTTATTTCTTCTCAATGTAATCATTACCCAAGATAATTATGTTTACTTATTATTTACTTATAAAATCAATCAATCTTTAAATCTTTGAATCAATCTCTAATCAAAACATTACGCTTTAATTTCTATAGGTTTACTTCATTTAATTTATTCTGATTGACATTTTTATTGGTCTCATCTTCTACTGATTTCCATTGTCCTTCCACACGCTTTAGACACATTCCTTCTTAGTCTCTGTCCAGTTTCTTCATTCCTTACTGTAGCATCCCCTCCAACTGATTGTTCTACCACATGTGGTGTAGGATTGAAAGTAGTTGACAGCTTATTAGTCTTTTCTATTTCTTTAACGTACACTTTTTCACCTTCTGACAATTCTGGGTTTTCCGCTCTTCTCTCCCGGTCTCCACATTCCTGTCCTTTTTCTTTTAGCAATTTATCTCGGTCTCTAACTTCAGTATCATTATCCGTCTCATTTATATTTTTCTACATGGGTATTTTATCCCTGTTCATTCTTTTGAAAAAAAGTTCTGACGGCGTCTTTCCCGTGACTGAATGAGGAGTGGAGTTGTACATCATTAGGTATTCGTATAAAGTGTCTCTCATATCTCGTTTTTCACTGGAACCTATTTTGAGTCTTTTAACTATGTCTTTGTTTTGGCGCTCCACTTCTCCATTCATTTGTGGCCAATATGGCACAGTACTAAAAAGTTTAATGTTACAGTCCCGGCAGAAAGTCTTAAACTCTTCGCTCACGAATTGCCGGCCGTTATCAGCGGTAATCGATAGCGGATAGCCTAGTCGACTAAAAAGTTCTTTCAGAATCTTGATGATTTGCGAGCTCGTTATACTTCTGGTAATCTTGATCTCTTTATAGCGGCTGTAATAGTCAATGACTACCAGTATATAATCATTATTCGGAAATGGACCCAGTAGGTCCATCACAATATCAATCCAAGGTTCAGATGGAAGTTCTCGACGTTTCATTGGTGCTGGAGGGTTTGGTAAGCTAACTAGGGTGCATCCTTTGCAACTCTTTACCATCAACTCGACGTCCTTATCTATCCTGGGCCACCAGACCTTAGAACGAAGGCGACTCTTCATGGCGACCACTCCTGGATGACCCTCATGAGCTGCTAATAAAACTTGCTGTCTGAGATTTTGTGGAATAACTATCCTGTTTCCTCTCAAAAGGATGTTCTCATATAAACACAATTCATCCGAAAATATCTTATATGATTTAACAGACTCATCCCATTGGTGATTATAAATTCCTTTTTTTACATTGGTGATTTCCCGATCGTTTTCAGAATCCTTTATTATTTGTTGCATTGAGATTGCGCAGGGTCTCGCGAGTTCAACTATCTGATGAACATAATTCTCTTCTGATGAGTGAATTGGCCTTTCTGAATCTTTACATAACCTCGATAATGGGTTCGCAATATTGGTCTTTCCTGGTTTATATTTTATGTTATAGCGATACGCCTGAAGTCGCAAAACCCACCTTTCCACACGAGCACAAGGTTTGGATCTTGGACAAAACAGAAATTCCAATGGCTTGTGATCTGTGATCAAATCAAATTCTTTACCAAATAGAAATGTTCGATTGCCCATACCAGCGCAAGGGCCTCTTTTTCCGTCTGGCTATATTTTCTTTCACATTGACTGAGTGTCCTATCATCCTGTTCACTTTAGAAAGTCGCAAGTCATGTTCTTTCTCGGTGCTCCCCCAGATTAATATGTCATCGATAAAATTCGTAGCTCCTTCGCACTTTATCAGCATTCTCTCCATGATTTTCTGGAAGAGTTCTGGGGCACATGTGTTTTTGCCATTCGATTGATTACATCCAGCATCTATTAATCCCAAACACGTGTTGCTTAATTTTGTGTATGTAATAATAAAATATGCTGAGTAACTATAAATTTATTTTATCACACGAGTATTCTAGTTCTAGGTTAGACAGCAATCTGATGAATTCATGCGGGATCCCACGGCGCTGTCATCTGTCAATTATGACAGTGGTAGCTAGACAGATGCATGATGCTAACACTCTCCCTCGTTGCAATTTACATTTAATAAATTACAATTATTATGTAATGTAATAAATGTAAATAACAACGTATTTCACACACATATTCAACAACTGTTTTGGTGCTCCCACATTGCCGTTATAAAATGTTTGTAAACATTTTATAACACCAAAACATTTACTAACAAATGTTAACAATTGTTGCACTTTGTTAGAAACTGTTACATGTTATAAGTGCTCCTACATTGATGGAAAATGTTTAAACATTTTATAACATCTAGTATTGGCTCGCAGTTTGGTTTCGCCTTCTGAGGGCCGAGGACGTCTACACGAAAATGGAAGAAGATTTGCTCATTGGAATAGCTTTTATTTTTTGTTTAAAAAAGAAGAAAAAGCGCTCTTATTGGATGCGCCAAACGCTAAAAGCTAGAGGAAAATATAGTGCCACAGACTATCTCAAGGATTTGGGTATTGACGGTTGCTTAAAAGATTTTATAAGAATGAACAGTTCCGAATTTGAATATCTACAAAATTTAATTGGGGCAAAAATAGGCAAACGAGACACTACATTTAGAAAATCTGTAAGTGTGACGGAAAGACTTGCGGTAACGTTAAGATTTTTGGCAACTGGTAGCAGTTATAAAAGTCTTGGAAATGTGTTCAAGTTGTCAGACCAAGTGATATCTATTATCGTACCAGAAGTGTGCGAGGCTCTCAATGAGGTTTTAAAGGAATACATACAGGTAAGTCAAACAACATTTTTAATTATTTTTTTATTTACTTTTAATATGATCTAATCTAATCATACTTTAGGTAGGTACCTACCTTACCTTACTAATAATTTTTTTAATAATTAACAAACCAAACATGTATTTTTTAATTTTTGATTGATTCCAACAAATCGTTTAATGATTGGGTCGAATCTTGGCTTGATTCCGATAAATTAGACGGACTCTGTGTTCTTGCGCTGGTACGAGTATGTGTCCTGGAGTTATCCGAAGAACTGGTTTCAAATGAAGCCGAGGGACTCGGTGCGGTGTAGTATCCTCTCGAGCTACAGTCAGCATTATTTTCCGAAAAAGTGGATAGATTTGGTTCAGAGTTGTATCCCCAGGAACTACTAGCGGTTGGGTCTGTAAAGGTTGTTGGAAAATCATATTGTCCCATTGTCGCATTGTACAAAATATTGTTAATGTGATGTTGAGCAGTATTCTTAGCATGACTGTTTTTTATTTGTTTCAGTTTCATCGAGACATACTTTCCAAATGCGTCATTTTCATCCCTGCTTTTTCTAGATTCGTACATTCTTTGTAAAATATTTACAGCTTCTTGTTGTGTTGGATCTTGTTCTACTTCAGGCCGTCTTCTTTTCCGAAATGGTTTTGGGGTGGCGAAAGGCGTGCCCGTAGTTTCATCAGTGACAGTATTTCCTGTTTCGTTCAAACTGAGAGTGTTTTCTGAAGCAATTCTGTTTTCTTCGTTACCCTGAAAGAATAGAATTAAACGATAATTTCAAGTTATAGGCGCGTCAAATTAGCTAAAATTGTAAAAAAATCTATAACTGCGATTTTCTTTTTCTATTACTTAACAACCCTTAACTGAAATCATATTTTTTTATAGTGTATTCTATTAATATTTCATACTTAATAAAAATATCCAATAAAATTTGTTAGAATAACGAGTTATAAATTTATTTTTCGCGCCTATTTCTTAATCTTCTATTTTTGTTCCAGATACCAACAACACCTCAAGAGTGGCTACACGTGGCAAATTCATTTGAAGAAAAATGGAATTTCCCAAATTGCTTAGGAAGTATCGATGGAAAGCACGTAGCCATACAAAAGCCAATTGATAGCGGCAGTGAATATTACAACTATAAAGGATTTTACAGCGTTGTACTTTTAGCGATAGTGGACGCAGAATACAACTTTCTGTACGTGAATATTGGCTGCCAAGGACGCATAAGTGATGGCGGAGTTTTCGCAAACACAAAATTTCGAAATAAAATTAACGACAATAGTTTGAAAATACCCAGTGACAGCTCACTACCAGGCAGAAACAAAACTGTTCCTTATGTGTTCGTAACAGATGATGCGTTCCCTTTAGAAAAACACTTATTAAAACCTTTTCCAGGACCACAGGATAGCAATTCTAAGGAAAGAATCTTCAGTTACAGACTGAGTCGTGCGAGGAGAACAGTAGAGAACGCATTTGGGATTTTGTCAGCCAGATTTAGAGTTTTACGAACTACAATATTATTAGATCCAGAAAAAACTACTACTTTAATTATGACATGCGTGCTACTGCATAATTTTATAAGAAAAACTGAATCGAGCATGATTTACGCGCCATCTCAATACTATGATGGAGATGACATAGTAACTGGTACACGTATCGATTTACAATGGAGATTAGAACAGCAGCAATTAACACCACTTGAAGCATGTGAATCCCTGACAGATGATGGGAAAGAAATAAGAAAAGAATTCGCAGAATATTTTTCAAATGAAGGGTTTTTGGACTGGGCATCTAAATATTATTAAAAGACGTTAAAATAAAACTCACCTGCAACCCTCCATCGACAGTTAAACTTGGAATATTTTTGCCTTTAAGGAACATGAGTTTTTTAAATGCAAACCATTTACTTGACTCATTAGCTCCTGCACCAGATTTATTAGATTTACATTCTCGGTTAAATTGACCTACGAGTGATCGAATCTTTTTTTCAATTACTTTTTTATCCATATTAAATTCACTGGCAATTTCCATCCAAGCATCGTGTTTTTTATTTCGGTCTTTGTAGCTCTCTGACATCGTGTTCCATAGTACTTCTCTTGCTTGAAACATTTCAATCAGTTTGTAAACATCATCGTTATTCCAATTACCGGACATATTTTATTGCTTGGCGCACGCGCAACCACTAATACACACGCACAGCGATGCACGCTGACACAAAGGGACTGACAAGCGAGACACCACGCGCAGCGACCTGCGTACTCTAACCCCCACCGCACCGCACCGCCTATCCCGCCATCACCCTTATAAAATGTTTACAAACAAAAGATAACACATGTTTTATTTTGTTATAATTTGTTTTGTTATAAAATGTTTACTAACATTACTAAACATTTTCTAACATGAAAATTTATTTGTGATTAAATGTTTGCTAACAAATATTTACTAACGTTATTAAACATTTTCTAACGGCAATGTGGGAGCACCATTTCACATTACATATTCAACAATTGGTTGAAAATTCTTAACCAAGAATATTTGTGCAAACCTCCACACAATTTCAGGGTTGAAATTTCCTACTATTCCATGAGGGGGGAAATCCTTCAAATCAGGGATCTGAGCATCTATGATTTTATGCCCATTTAGTGTCTTTACAGACTCTTCTTCTGGTTGTCTGTTGTATTCATAAGCTCTATTTACAGTTGCAGCTATACATATGGTGCAGGTTTCAATGTCCATAACGTGGTGGGTTAGTATACAGATATTACCACTCATCATATGCAGTCCATTTGTTGCTTCAGGGTTTATATATGATTTGATTATTATAAAATTTTTGTTTCTTCGTCACCAGGCTGGCTTAGAGTGAAAGCAACTAAACAGTTTAATTTGTTCTGTAATTTATATTTTTCTCTGTACTCATTCATTTTTCATTTTTGTCTATCTCTTCTTGCAGCTTTAAATCTTTAATTTCATTGACTCAGAGATTCGAGATCCGGAGGTCTTCTAATTCTAGTACACCGTCGCACAGGCTCTACCGAAGGTTGCTAAACTTCAATAGCCACAGTAGAGCTGCTACGGTTTGAATTAGGCATGCTAGGTATTTGTATGGATCTTCTTACTGGCTCTGGTGTTATCTATGTAGCTTTTATCACCGTAGGGTCTCTAGCATTATTAGTGTTAGGTACTTCCGGGGTGTTATCTATGAAGTCTCTTTGTACTGCTTCTTTACTAGTTCCGTACATGTTGAACTAACATCTGTACGTGGATTCCCAAATCCGACGTTATTTTATATGGGTACCTATTAAGAATTCTTAAATAACAATCTTTTTCTTGAGGTACCGCTTGCGTACAGAACATCCTTTTCATTTTTTAAATTATGAATAAATTTGTTGGTACAAAAATGTAGATTTCGCTACTTATTACACTGTATACATAATTACCTTACCTACATTAGGTAGTTAGATTTTATTATGATACACGAAGATGGCACTATCCCATGGCCCACCTGATGTAAAGTAGTAACCATTACTTATAACAAAGTATTCTTCGCATTTCGCGCTTGTTTGGAACGTTCAATACCATGCAATGCCCTCCTTCCATCAACTTGAGACAAAGATGATAAGCGTTTTGTGCCTGTAATTTCACCGGCACCCACACCCATAAATAAAAAAAAATGGTTTTCAATCCCTCTAAATCAATATTTATGGAACTTGGCTCAAAAAGTTTATAAGTGACACAGCAGGGCAAAAATTAACTGTAATTATTTTTGGTAATAATATTGAACCGGTTTATGAAGGCCGTTTGTAAAATTATTAGATTTAATTGTTATATCAGCGTGTGGTGTAGTCAATCTATTGCTATATCAACGTGTGGTGTAGTAAATCTTCAAGAATGTTTATTTAAATAAAAAAGCTTATGTCAAATAAAATGTTTTCAAACTTTATCAAGTATTGTTTTATTTGTATTGTATGATATACATTCAGAATAATGTTTAATGAAGTTTTTCAAATATAGCTTTTTCCAAAATGCATTGCAATCGGAAAATAGGGTCGAACTCAAAAAGCTCCTCCTATTTTGAATTTGGTTAATAAAATAGTTTTCATCATAGTCAAATTCCGTTTAGACTTATCCTGTTCAAACTGAGGGCTCGCTACGCAAAACGAGCATTTTCTTATCTTTGCGTAAAACAACCCAACCCAACTGGTACCCGTACAAACCCAACTGGTTTGTGCTTTGCATTTGTTAGATATAATCCCATCAGTTATTTAAGATTCTGACAAATTTTATGAGGTTGGGCATTTAATATCGAAGAAAAAAAACCTGTACTTTTCAATGCCGATATTTTTCTTTTTACTGATTTCTCTTCTTAATTCGTGTTTCAATGGCTCCAAATACTTGTTCTACTAGAGCTCCAACATATTTTTTACAGTGAGCAGCTTCGTACGTTTTTGATGCTGTGAAATTTAATGTTGTGCCAACTTTTGCTATTTAGGTTTGGCCCAATAACATTTAATTGTTGTGGGCAACGCCTCTTCACTACGTCGATGTAGCCACATCAAAATAGCAACACTATGTTTGCAGCCCCCTATTTGAGTCTTCACATTTGGCGATTTCATTACATTTTAAAACACAACTATAAACCTTATTTCGTACATAAGGTACGGGGCCTTATTTCGTACATATTGCTGGCATCGGTTGCTCTTCTCTGTTTATTAAATTCACGGCTCTTCTTAATTCACACTTGAAGTAAATGTTCGACTTGCACATTTTGCATTCCGCTAAAGAGCCACCCTTATCAATAAAATGGTCCCACGCCATACTCTTTTTGGGTGCCATAATTTCCTACTAACTACGTAGGTAGGTAGGTATAGGTAGACTAACACACAACTTCACACGATATTTATTAAAAGTCGAAAGTAGAAGTAGAAGAAATGTTGGTAAACTTAACTATAAGTAACCTAATCGAATAACGAAGTCGCGCACATCGATCGAAAAATCAATCAAAAATACTGAACGACCACGACACGACGCGTAACAAGTGCAAGTAATAATAATAACGGAAATTATGGATGGTGGTATTTCAAATTTATCAAAAACGAAAAAGTTGGAAAGGTTCCAGGTTCCAAACCCTAGTAGGGTTTGGAACCTGGAAATCCCGGAATCGAAAATCCCGGGAGTTTCAGCACTTAGGAACCGGGAATCCATAAACCAAATCCCGATTCTTACTTCATTTAGCTCTTTTAATAAGAATATTAAAGTTAACAAATTAAAGTCCGGTGCCAACCATTTGGTGTGCAATTGAGTTAATAAATGAGGCCTCTGATCCCAAAAAGCAATTTGTAGCCTTACGGTACAAGCACTTCAACTCTGAACCGGTTTTCGATCGGGCATCGCTGTAATGATGATACTGCACTGCCTAGGTCTCGACTGAATCTGAGGCTGTTTCGCAGTCCACAAACGCTAGGCATAATGGCCGAGTACACTCCTCAGTTTTCTGTATAATTTGAATCTAAATTGAAGAATATATGGTCTACGGTTGCAGAACCTAGCGTGTTCAGGAGGCTGACATCCATAAAGTCTACGAGTGAGACAGTTGGTTACTATTAGTGATCGCACGTAGGCTCTCGAGGATCAGTGCTCTCTTATTACCTACCTTATATTTATATTAACAAACCTTTATACGACTAAATATTGTGAAGCGCGCTCCGTTTTCATTTTCTTTTGCTTTATGCACGAAATAAGTACCTAATAATAGTAGGCCTTTAGCAATAAAAATAATCTTGGTACCGAAATTCCCAGGAATACCGGTTCTGACATCAAAAGTACCGGGAATCCCGTTTTTTTTATAACTTAACCGGTTCTGCAAACCCTAGAAAGTACCTTTACTAGGCACGTAAAGGACAATGCCGTCTGATGTATGGCGCTCGGTACCAATGCTAGTGATTGCGTCAAAACGAAACCTAATTACACTCGAGAGCAATGAATCCGGGTCACTCAAAGAATCCAAAAAATCTCGGAAAGTAAGAATGCTAGGTTAATGCAATAAATTGTATTTAATAGACAATTTAATACTCCTTAAATGA
Organism: Horisme vitalbata; assembly: GCA_951804965.1. Taxonomy (NCBI): domain Eukaryota; kingdom Metazoa; phylum Arthropoda; class Insecta; order Lepidoptera; family Geometridae; genus Horisme; species Horisme vitalbata. The sequence goes on from OX638090.1 coordinate 34,369,053, forward strand.
AAGTTAAAAAAATATGAGTCACCATACATTTTATTTACACAAAATTACATAAAGAAAAAAAACTGCTGATCTCTCCTTAAAACAAAAATAGGAAACATGAAATTTTTGAACTTTATGACGATTTTCTTGAATTTCAATACTTCGTATTACCTCCTCGTGCTTCCATTACTGCGTTTACGCGGTTTGGCATGCTGTACACCAAGTTCCTTATACGATTTTGGGGAATATTCTCCCATTCCTCTGTGAGAGCAATTTTGAGCTCAGGAAGCGTGATTGGGGGAGGGTTTCGTTGTTTTACGCATCTCCCTAGCTCGTCCCAAGCATGCTCGATCGGGTTGATATCCGGGCTGCGCGCTGGCCACTCCATACAAGTAATGTTCATCTCTTGAAGGTAGTCATTCACAATCCTATCTGTATGAGGTCGGGCATTGTCATGCATAAATATAGCATCCTCACCCAAATTGACCATAAATGGACCAACGTGTTCGTTGAGGATTTCTTCCACATATCTTACGCTAGTTAAAGAGCCGTTTTCTATGATCACCAGCTCTGTGCGACTTTCAGAGGAAATTCCGGCCCACACAAGTACAGACCCACCACCGTAGGCTACTTTTTCTTCGATGCATGCTTGCTTGAATCTTTCCCCTGGTCTTCTATACACTCTGTGTCTTCCATCGTGCTTGTAGAGCATAAATTTTGATTCGTCGGAGAACATAACTTTCGACCAATCTTCAATACTCCAATTTACGTGGTTCTGGGCATATCTTAGTCTTGAAATACGATGGCCACGCTCCAGTTTAGGGCCGTTTGCAGGTCTAAGGGGTTTTAAGTTAGATTCAGCAAGCCGACGTCTTACTGTCCATGCACTTGGGTTACTTCCTCCGAGGCGTCGAAACTGATTTGTGAGTTCAGTTCCTGTGAGAAAGCGATTTCGAAGCATGGTGTTCACCAAGTATCGGTCTTCTCGTGCTGTGGTACACCTAGTTCTGCCCGTTCCTGGTCTGCGTAGGTTAGAACCAGTTTCTTCGTAACTTCGGAGAACTCTTTGTACTGTTGACAGCGACACACCGACAGTCCTGGCTGTATCGCGCTGACTCCGGCCAGTTTCCACCAATGTAAGTATTCTGGTGCATTCTTCAAGTGTAAGCGACATGATTTCAGCTTGAATAATGAATATTGAGCACTATCAACCTGGTTTATGTACCAACATAAATGACAGATTACAAACAAAAGCAAAAACAAATCCTGTAATTTCGTAGTTCCATCTTCGACAGTGTTCCCTTTTCAAATTTGATTTTTTTATGATATAACTTTACAATAACTAAGAAGTTTTAATACTTTCATTTAAGGAGTATTAAATTGTCTATTAAATACAATTTATTGCATTAACCTAGCATTCTTACTTTCCGAGATTTTTTGGATTCTTTGAGTGACCCGGATTCATTGCTCTCGAGGGTATTTCGAAAGATAAAACTCTGATTCATGGAATACTAAGTCTTTTTTTAAGATAAACGTAAACAAATTTTTTGTATTTGATATTAGTTTTAAGCGCGCTCCACATTCTCCACGAGAGGTTTTGTCTCGGGTCTCGCCAAAACTATTGACGAGACGGGAGCAGCTCTCCACATTCTCGCTCGCGCATTTGTGCGCTCGGTACTCGAACGAGATGGACGTGGAAACTGGCTGTCGCTGCAGCATTATGTGCTGTGGCTTATTACAATTATACGTTTATTCGAGAAAAAAAAGTTATCAAGAGACGTTGGAAAAAACGAAGATGGTGGATGACAGCAATACATCGCAACAGAACAAGGTAAAAATCTATATAATTTTAATACTACACAGTAGATGCGGTATGGAACAGAATGTTTTGGTTTTGAAACGTTTTATAGACCTCCCAAAGAATAACTTATAAAAATATCTGCAGTAACTACTATGTAATAATTGTAAATATGTATGACAAATGTATTTATCTATTTGACTGAGTTATTTGATCAAGAAACTTAATAGCTAGCAAACAAAAAATTACCAAATAGTGTACATAATGTATGTAGTACCTACAGAACCAATTTATTAACCTTTTTTTTCTCGATTTATAATGAAATTAGTATTTTGTGTCTGCAATAAAGTGTTACTCATGGTTTGGTTTTATTTCAGTGAAACAATTATCAGAACTAATTTACGAACCCAGTCGTGAGTTTCACAAGTTCACTCGGATGTCAAGAGAGGATTTTGAAGATTTACTCTCTAAAGTTAACCCATTTATTATAAAAAAAGATACCCAGTTACGTGAAGCTGTTCCTGCTAAAATACGTTTGGCTCTCACGCTGCGCTTCTTGGCTTCAGGAGACAGTTACGAAAGCCTACATTTTCTTTTTAAAATTTCACTTCAATTGATTTCTCAAATTGTACCGGAAGTATGTGAGGCTTTGAATAAAGTCTTAAAGGATGAGTTAAAGGTGAGTTAATAAAAACAAAAATATATGAAATTATTACATTTATTTCAATGAAAACACTCTAATGTATGTAGGATGTAAAATTAAGTGGAAGTGCAAGTTAGCTACAATATTTATAAATTATTCGCGGCTAGCTACTCATTACTATGAGACTTAAGATTTGTGTGGACCCAATCCACGTGTGGACTTAATCGATGTATATCTATGTATTGAAAAATTAAATAATTTTATTTCGTTCGGTGTTCCCTGCAGACGGAGGAAAAATTAGTAAATCGGATAAAACAGTTATAGAATTTTGATTGTTTTGAGTACTCTCCAGAGATTAATCTGGAGATAATAGGCGATCTGGTATGTGGAGTAAGACTGAATGTTGCATGTTTGTGTTATAATTGTCACTTTGTTGTGACAGATGTTGTTGAGACGGTTGTTGCTGTGACAGATGTTGTTGAGACGGTTGTTGCTGTGGTAGATGTTGAGACTGTTGTTGTGGCAGCTGTTGTTGTGTTGGAGACGAGACGGTGACGAGACGGTGACATATAATATGATAATGCTGGGGTAGATAATGGTCTGTCTTCAAATAAATAACGCTCAGTAAGTTCTGAATACGAAATAGGACTGGAGTGTAGTCGGTTCATTTTAGTGGAGAAAATAGGTTCAGAGTAAGAACTATGAGCAGAAAGTGGTGAAGGTGTTGTAACATGTCTATGTGAAGTGTTGCGTGAAAGTAGACGAATGATCGTCCCATCGAGTTCATACATGACATTCACTCTTTCATGTTCTGGAAATTTTCTTAGTTTCTTCGCTAACATTCTGCCATAAAGATCGCACTCATCTTCTTGATGGGCAAAATTATTCTCACTTTTTTGGTTTAATACTGCATTAAGAGTATTAAGCGCTTTGTTCATAATTTTTCCAGCTTCTATTAATTCTGGAAGGTTTTTACGTCGGCGATTTGTTTGCAAAGTATTAGATGGTCCTGGTGTAGGTTCATTAATTGTGATATTTCTGTCTTCATTCACTGATTCCTGAGACCCTCCTACGTCATCTTGACTACAATCAGTTTCTTGGATCTGTGAAATAAACCAAAGTACCTGTTAAATAGTTTGTTTGTATGGATTCTAATCTATTTCAATTATTTACAGATACCATCATCAAAAGAAGAATGGATTGAAATAGAAAAAGGGTACAGAAATAAATTTCCCCGATGCATTGGATCATTAGACGGAAAGCATGTTGTTATAGCCAATTCAGGATCGGAATATAACAATTACAAAAAAGATTTTAGTATTGTTCTCCTCGCCTTAGTAGATAGTAATTACAATTTCATTTTTGCTGACATAGGAAGCAATGGTCGAATGAGTGATGGAGGTATTTTTCGGGACACTGAATTATGGAACAAAATTGCAACAGAAGCACTCAATTTACCTGATCCCCATCCATTACCAGGTTCTGACATAAATATACCCTACGTATTACTAGCAGACAGTGCATTTGCACTTCACAAAAATGTCATGAAACCGTACCCTGGAATACATAATATTGGAAATCCGAAGCGTATATTTAATGAAAAATTATCAAGATCACGAGTGATTGTTGAAAATACGTTTGGAGTACTTTGTACAAAATTTAGAATTTTTAGAAAGCCATTTGCGCTGTGTCCAGACAAAGTTACACTTATTACTTTGACCTGTATACAATAAAACCTCGTCTCAAGTTTATACACCACCAGGTACCATGGACATATACGACAATTACAACATGCTAGTTCAATCAGGATCATGGAGAAATGAAATCGACGAAAACGGCGCTCTTCGTAATTTACCAAGAGTAGCGCGTCGGTCAGCATTGGACGCAATAGAAGTTAGGGAAGAGTTTACAAAATATTTTTGTAGGTAACTTCTGTAATTTAATTGAAGTTTATCAATATGTCCAAAATCATTATTTCATATTAAACATGAAAAATCTAATAAATAGATTTATTAGAGGCCAATATATATTTTTTCATTAAACCTGTACATGTATAAACAACGTAGGTATATTAGCGAAATTCTATAAAACTATACTAAAGAAGATTTTTTTGCCACAGAAAAAAAATTTTTGGACATGTGACATATTTTTTAAACTTCGATTCTAGCAGTAAAGAACAATAAAAATAAATAATACCTTCTTACGGTTATTGTGTTTTTTGTTTTGTTGCTGTTACTATCGATGATATCCCCCAAAAAAGAATCCATCAAACTAAAAGCAAACCATAGCGGCGTATAAATATCATCAGATCCGGCTCCTGATTGTTCTGATGATTTTATTTTTCGTTTATTCATCCTAAAAGTAGTCATGAGGGAGTCTTTCTTGCTTTTTAATTCTTTGATCGATATATTCAAGATTCCACTTATTTCATTCCAAGCGTCGTGTACTTTGTTTCTATCCTTATGTTCACGACATTTAGGATCCCAGATCATAGGATAACACTGGTAAGTTTCTAAAAACCTCAATTCGAGATCGTGCGTCCAAATCGTAGGCATTTTCGTTCTATCGTGCGTGCGCGTGCGCTCACCGTGCTCCCTGCAAGCAGACTGACGCGGCGGGAATATGGAGGGAGTGTTTTGTGTTTCGGCAAAACTACACGAGAGCCCTTTGATTCGGATACGAAATACCGACACGGGATGGAGACTGCACGAACATAGGCGAGACTTTCCGAATATGTGCACTCTCGTATTCGCTATGTCTCGTGTAGTTTTGCCGAGAATGTGGAGCGCGCTTTAGAGTTTGTTTTTTAGAAAATGCTTTCCCGAGACCTTGTGTTCAATTTTGTCTACATTATTATAAGTATTACACTATTAACATTTAACTATCATGCTATATCTTTAAGCAAATATTTATATACCTCACACAGATAGCTAAAAGGGTGTTTTAACTTCTACTTCGTAGGTAGGACATTACATACATTACTACTGTGTTCTACTTTATATTATTTTCAAATAATGATAGTAGATAGGCATTTACATCACTTATGGTTATAATAGGTATTAGTACTTACTGGTGAAGGTGAAATCCAATCTAAGATCCAAGATCTTAACACATTCTTCACAACCACGAATAGGCCATGGCTGCCTCTTCCAAACTATGCTGGCGTCACCGCCGGTGCTACCCGGTGAGTCACCGTTTGCTTATAACCGGTAACTCACCGGTTATTAGCAAACAGTTGATGCAACAATTGTTTACCGTACATTATTGTGATGATGTCTAATAAAATATCTATTTACAGAAAAAACACTGCTTCACAATGCCACAGAACACTCTAGCGAGAGTATATTAATTACATAAAGATAGGAGATAGTTCAGTAGTACCACAAAAACGTTTCTGATCCAACCTCTTTGACAAAGTGAAAAAATCTCCAATGTTGTTAGTCGATTCTACTGTCTAAAATTTAAATTGAGGGTTGTTGCAGTATCATGGTGCCGTGCGCCGGAAACCAAATAAACGAAATATTTTTACATGATTATTAATCGAGTCGGTGTGTAAAACTAAAGGAAATGTTAATGTTATTTATAAAATAAATGCAATTTTATGGGATACTTTTGGTTTTGACCCAATTGGTACGGGTAATCGGCATTCTCTTTTATAATTTAATAACAAAACAAAAAATACGCGATAGTGAATCTTATTGCTATTCACTTTGGTCTATTCAGTTCTATAATAATGTACCAAAAATATTACTTACAAGAATGTTAAATTTTAACAACCCTTATTATTATTCTAATTATTATTTTATATTTAGGCTCAACGCCCACGACCGATTTTTCCACCGGTTTTTTGTAGGACAGTTAGGGAGGAGCACCTCATGTCAACTTCATGCACAGAGTGTATACCAACCAGTTTGGATCGACAAATGAAGTAACACCATAAGAGCTAAAATGTTGGAATTAGATTGTACGTAATTATATAAGTATTTTATGTTCTATTTCTTTTTCTCGTAAAGTTCATAGTTTAGGAGTTGATGTAAACTATTTTTATCTTCTTCTTCTTCGTATGAGTTTGTGGCCAACTTTAGTGTCGGAGTTTTTAGACCGCCCGAAGGCTTCCGACATGGCTTAACGACTGAAAAATCCGGGACAAACATGTTAACGTGCCTTCCGAAGCACGGAAGAGCTCAAATCTTAATGTCACTAACGGTCACCCATCCAAGTAGTGACCGGGCGGAATGTTACTTAACCAAGGTCATCTACTAAGATAAACGAAGTAAGCCACGCCACGAGCGTTATTTTGATTAAAATGGCTTGTAGGGAGCGAGCTGCGCTGGTTATGTTAGTTGTAGGCAATTAGATTTGATGAAAACACTGAGAGTTCATACACTTATTAATTTTTATTCTTGGCTTCACACATTACAACTCCACCATCTTGAACGAAGTCTTATTTGTCCCATACACAATTAGTATAATATTATAATGATATATTATAGATTTACGTTGGGCTGCCAACATGGCTAATTAGTGATTTTTGGAAAAACCAATCTGGATACCATTGAGATATTAAATACTTGTCTAAAATATTTCTTCTTCTTCTTCTTCTTCTTTTGTGGCTTTGGATACGTATATTTGCAGTTTGTGTCACTGTCGCTGTCCGAAGTAAGTCATTGAGTCAGCCCCGCACGCCCCGAATACAGAATACTTGCAGAAATACTTGCAAGCCAAGCCACACGGATATCGGCTAAAAAAAACTTTCATAGGAAAATGATCCGCGTTTGCTTTGTTTTAAGGAACAAAATAGTGTCAACAAAAATATTCCCGAATACTTTCGCCTCGCACCTTCACACTAAAATACTTGCATAGGAGATTCTCTCACCTCATCGAAGTATTTCGACTCATACCAGTTTTCCGTACTTGCAAGCAATATAAAAACCTGGTCGCGTAAATACGTCTAATCCCTAGTGTATAGCAATGGACAAAATATTGTTATTTTGTTAATAGTAGTAATCGGAATTGATTGTTTTTTTGAACGTTTGTTATTGTTTTTAACATATTGTTATTTATTAGTAGCTTTACTAATTCAGTTATTAAAAATTAAATATTTGTTGCTATGTGACCTTACTCCATTGCTATGAGCGACTAAACCATTTAGCTATTGCCATGGTTATCTTACCTCACTAAGTGTTGTTACTAGCTAAACTGTTTTGTTATTTCCATGTGTATACTTCTGTAGTTGATAACTAAACTGTTTAGCTATTTCAATGTGTATACTTCTGTAGTTGGTGTAGTGTACTGTTAAATTAATAAGGTGTAGTGGGCCCGCACACGGCGGTTGAGGCGAGCAGACGTACCGCAGCGATACAATTTTGTGCATTTTCATTCGACCCCCCTTAGTGTATAGTTCCTATAACCTATATTGGCGACGAGGATTAATTACATAGAAAAGAACGTGAAAAAGTATTACACGACTTGAAAAAATTAGAGTTGTAAGTGAATTCATTCCATGGAAAAAAAGAAGGAGGGAAGGTATGTAGGTAAATCGACCTATCTGAGTTAATCATACCTCCTTACCTCTGATATGCCGGAACGCGAATCTACGTAAACCATAATACATTTTCTATTGTGTATTTAGGCGCATAAGAAGTTAAATTCGCTACTTATAACCGTAAAAGTATGATGTTGGTAGGATAATTTGGTTTTTTATTTCAAACTACTGATAATGCTTGAAGAAGTCCTTGAATTTGTGCTTGCTAAAAAATACCAGAAATACTCTTATTAATTCTTTTAAATTATTGTTATATAAGTTTTTCTTTAAAATTTCATTATTTATATCTTGCACAGCAGATATGCAAGAGAGGAGAGACTCAGATAAACTGACAAGCCGTCACGAGCATATTCTTTTTTTTAAATATAATCATTCTCTTGAGATGCCACTGTATATTTTAAACATTGTTTGCAGTTTTTAAAAACCTTTTTTCGAGCTTTGTGGACTGTAAAGGCGCCCACCCACCGGCACTTTACCCTACAGTACGTCTCTGGTGAACGCACGGGTGTGTAGTGAATAGGCGTCTTTACGGATATATTACCTACCTAACTCCTACCGTAGAGGCCGTTTAGTCTTCAGTACTTTACCCTACGTGTCCTGGTACACGGGTGTACTAGAACCAAACGTCTCTACTACCTACTACGCCTAACTCTACGTAGCACTTAACCCTAAGACCTAACCCCTACCTAAGTTGCCTACAGTTGGACCCTTATGGTGTGTTACCCTAGCTATGTGCGAGTGTATCCCTAGCTAGCGGTGTGACCTAACGACCCTATGTGTGTACCTATGTGTTCCTACCACCCTAGCCCTAACCATATAAGTGTGATATATAAATGTATAAATAAGTGCGGGAAGTCTGTCACCAAGCGACCTAAGGTAACAGACGGAAGGTGGGTAGGAAGTAGGGATGTGTACGGCGTGCAATGTACACAGGAATGATTTTCTCACTGCCGGTCAAGCAGGCTCACAAGACCGATCAGGGTGCTGACGGCTAAAGGAATCTTGGCCGTAGTGAGAGGATGTTAGGGTATGGGAAGGCAGCTCATCCAGCGGACTGCTGGGAACCTCTGGGCGGCTCCTCCAGCGGGTTGCTGGGCACTTCTGGGCGGGCGGCTCCTCCAGCGGTTGTGCTGGGTACTTCAGGGCGGCTCCTCCAGCGGTTGTGCTGGGTACTTCAGGGCGGCTCCTCCGGCGGGTTGAGCTGGGTACTTCAGGGCGGCTCCTCCAGCGGGTTGCTGGGCATTTCTGGACAGCGGTTGCGGAGAGCCTCTGGTCGGCTCCACCGGCGTGTGCTGGGTTCCTTTTGGCAGCGCTTCCAGCGGCTTGCTGGGGACTTCTTGGTGGCTCCTTGGGCAGGGTCTTCGTGTGGTGGAGGAGGAGTAAAACTCGACTCAGTTCTTGGTTCCAATCAATTTATTTACAAAATTTACAGTATTTATATAAGATGATCTTTACATGTGTGCCGTCGGTGTACATGCTGAATTTGCAATATTCTGCTGGCTCAGAAAGATCTTTGCCCTCGACTTACATTAGTTGGTAGGAAAAATGCTATGACGGCGTTTATTAAGTAGTACGGCATATGTTTTGCCGTTGACTTGGCTTGCCTCTTAAGTTTATACAATACAATTAATATAGTTTTTATCTAGGTAATTGTTATAAGTAAGAATTATGTTTAGGTTAAGATTCTACAGTATTTATTTAAATTAATTAATACTACCTACGTACTCTAGTTTTACGTTATAATTAAATGTATAAAAACATGTTCAATAGTTTGGACATTCTGGGGCCTCTCCAGGACAGGATTTTAGTTGGTATAATTCGATTACATCAGTTGGTTGCTCGCCAGTGCCATCTTTTGGTGAGAGGGTAGCCCTAGGTGGTTTTCTTGGTGGTATCCGACTGTACACCGGTTCGATGTTATCGTTGTGTTCCATGTCCTTGTGGTGGGAATGGCTAGGTAGATGCTGGAAGACCGGTTGAGGCTCGAGTCCTGTTGCGACCGTGGCGAGGTGATAGCTTTGCTCCTTGGCTCGGCCATTACGGATACACTGGCGCCGGACGATCGCTCCAACCTCTCTCACTATCTTTACTAGGTCTTGTTCTCCTATAACTCTACGCAAATAATGTTTCATAAATTTCACTCCTGCTTCCCAAATCCCACCAAAATGAGGGGCGGATGGTGGGATGAAGTGCCATTTTGTGCCAAACGTTGTTATTGTATTTTGAAAATCATCTGACTGAGTTATTTCTAGGATTTCTTTGTAAAGGAAGTTAGCAGCTCCAACGAAATTGGTTGCATTGTCACTGTATATGTGGGACACTGGGCCTCTTCGCGACGTAAATCTACGCAGCGCTGCAATAAAGGACTCTGTTGACAAATCACCTACTAGCTCTAGGTGTATTGCTTTTGTAGCCATACATACAAAGACGGATATATATCCCTTGTATGACTTGTGTCCTCTACCTTTCATTGCTCTGATTTGTATTGGACCTGCGTAGTCTATGCCTGTATGACTGAATGGAAACGACTCTGTGACTCGTGCTCTAGGTAGCGTCCCCATTTTTTGTGATGTTGTCGATGCTTTGTATCTAAGACATTTTACGCATTTGGATATGCAGCTTTTGACTTTTCTCTTTCCTCCTAGTATCCAATACTTCTGTCGTATATACGCCAAAGTTAGAGTATTACCTCCATGTAAGGTTTTCAAGTGTGCATCTTGAATGATAGTTAGTGTGACATGATGGTCATGTGGTAGCAATATTGGATGTTTTTGATCATATGGTAGATTAGAGTTTTGTAATCTTCCTCCAATCCTTAGCAAATTATCTTCCTCACTTATAAATGGATCTAAGCTTGATAACTTGCTTCCTTTTTCCAGTGAAGTTCCTTTTTTGATCGATTTGTATTCTTTGAAGAAAACTTCTTGTTGTACTTGTGATAAAATTTTGTTAGTTGTTATGAGGATTTCCTCACAACTTAAGGGTTCTTTGCTTCTTATTTTGTTTTTGAACCTGAAGCAATATGATAATACCCGTACCATTTTATGAAAACTGGAGAATTTGTCCCAAATTTCAAAACGTGGTTTAATTGTAGTAGTGATTACTGTGAAGTTTCGTTTGATCTCTTCACATATTTCTGGTACTGTTTTTGTTGTCGGAAGAGTATTATTGGTTTTCAGCCATTCCGGGCCGTTCCACCATAATGCAAAATCTTGTAGTTTGCTTGGTTCGATTCCTCTTGAAATAACGTCAGCTGGATTTTGAGATGAGTTGACATGATTCCATTTTGCTTGCGGTACCAAGCTCTGTATGTCAGAAACCCTGTTAGCTACAAATGTTTTCCATCGCTCAGCTTCTCCTTTGATCCAACCGAGAGTTATCATTGAATCTGTCCAACAGTACATCTCTACGTCTTTGAGTTCCATTGTAGTGATAACTTTTTCCATTAATTGAGCGAGTAATAGTGCTGCACCTAGTTCTAGTTTTGGTAATGTGGTTTTTTGTTTTATCGGTGCTACTTTTGATTTAGCTTGTAACATCGTAATATCGTACTCATTATCTTTGGTCTGAATACGACAGTAGACCACAGCTCCAAAAGCTTTTTCTGACGCATCGCTAAAGCCGTGTAGCTCTATTTTAGATCCTGTCGTAAACCGACACCACCTGGGTATGGTCACGTGTTCCAAACTTTTTAATTGGTCTTGAATTGTGATCCACCTTTCCTTGATTTTATCGTCTACTATTTGATCCCATTCTGCACCCTTTATCCATAACTCTTGTATTATTAGCTTCATGTTGATAATAACTGGTGCTAACCATCCTAATGGATCAAACAACTTTGCGATTTCTGATAGAATGAATCGTTTTGTAGGATTTTCTCTTTTGTTTACTGTAATCTGGAAGCAGAAACTATCGTCTTTAGGTGACCATAACACTCCCAATGATTTCCTGGTTTCATCTAACGGTATTTTCAACATCTTCTCTTCTTGCTCTTCCTTTGAAACATCATACATCATAGGGTAACACCCCATAAGTGTGTACCTATGTGTTCCTACCACCCTAGCCCTAACCATATAAGTGTGATATATAAATATATAAATAAGTGCGGGAAGTCTGTCACCAAGCGACCTAAGGTAACAGACGGAAGGTGGGTAGGAAGTAGGGATGTGTACGGCGTGCAATGTACACAGGAATGATTTTCTCACTGCCGGTCAAGCAGGCTCACAAGACCGATCAGGGTGCTGACGGCTAAAGGAATCTTGGCCGCAGTGAGAGGATGTTAGGGTATGGGAAGGCAGCTCATCCAGCGGACTGCTGGGAACCTCTGGGCGGCTCCTCCAGCGGGTTGCTGGGCACTTCTGGGCGGGCGGCTCCTCCAGCGGTTGTGCTGGGTACTTCAGCCCGCTGGAGGAGCCGCCCTGAAGTAAGAAAGTAGGGCTCTGTGTCGTCAATACAAGTTTGTTCGCTTATTCAAAACCACGTGGTTGGCGACACAGCGCTTTGCTATAAATACGCGCCCACTGTCGACAATCGGGCTATAGCTCCCATGCACGCCAGGCCACCCGACGAGCCAGGCAAGAGAAAAACGAAACCTTACGCGATAATTATAGTCAATGCCGACATCAATGAAGACACCATTACAACGGGGGCGCCCCCCCCGGTGACCACCACCACAGTTGCTGATCGGTTCGCTGGGCCTTCCCTGGGTAACCAGGGATCTCACCCGGCAGGGCTTGATCGCACCGGCACTTAAGTGGCACCGGAGAAGGTGCCCACGACACCTATCACCCTAAAGACACACCCATAGCAATGGGTGTAGAAGAGCCAGGGGAAAAGGGCACAGCCCTGAAACCCTCTCTCCCCCCCCCCCTACAGGGGTGAGACGACAACGAAGGCAATCGGGCATTCTAGCTCGAGCTGTCGGACAGTGCGGACCTAAACACTGCTACCCGACAATAAATTGGAAAAACGTCTACTGGAGTTTCATTTCCTCCATGGACATCCACCACCAGCCTGATGACAGGAGTATGTCATGGGCATCCACCACCAGCCTGGTGACAGGAGTATGTCATTGTCATGGGCATCCACCACCAGCCTGATGACAGGAGTATGTCATGGGCATCCACCACCAGCCTGATGACAGGAGTATGTCATGGGCATCCACCACCAGCCTGATGACAGGAGTATGTCATGGGCATCCACCACCAGCCTGATGACAGGAGTATGTCATGGGCATCCACCACCAGCCTGATGACAGGAGTATGTCATGGGCATCCACCACCAGCCTGATGACAGGAGTAATGTCATGGGCGACCATCACCTGCCTGGTGATATGCGTGTCACGGGTGACCACCACACTGCCTTGACCTGCCTGGTGCAGAGCGTGTCGCGGACGACCACGACCTGCCTGATGACATGCGTATCATGGGCTACCACTACCCGCCTGATAGCAACCCCTACTTCATGGGGGACCACCACTCTCTGACGACAGGAGTGACGTCTGTTCCGTGAATGACGTCACTTCCATTAACAACAACCACCTATGGGGTATACCTCTGAATATGAATATGAATATGTGCTGTGCAGCACTGTTAGTGTCTGCTGACGTCACTTCCCGTATCAACATTCATCTATGGAGCGTACTTGCTCCGTCATATATATTTTTTTTCACCAGATTTCAACGAACAGAAAACATACCCACTTTTTGAAAAAAGCTGATATTTTGACGGGTGAATTTTAGATTGAAAATTAGGGTGCTTTTTCGATATTAATTCAAAATAAAGTGAAAAAATAAATATTTCTAATCAAATAAATTACAGCGTATTTGGGACATAAAAAGGTAAGTTTTCACCAAATTTCTTGACAAAAAATTTTTTGTAAAAGATAAAAATAAAAAACCAAATACTTAGTTTTTTGAATTTTTCAAATAAATTTTGAGGTTATGTGAAAAAAGTGATAATACAAAAGTTTTAGATCCTTTGACCTACAACTTTGCCATTTCAATTTTTTGCCATAGGACTTTTAGTTTTGCCGGGAATCGAGAATACCGTTCAAGCGCATAAATTGATTAGTTTCATGGTTGAAGTAGGTTTGCAATGGCCCAAATACTGCCATTGTCTGTAATGTCTGCCAATTGCGTTGAAACAGCCAACGAACGTCATTGTTTCACCTTTCTCGGCAGATGTGACTGAATTGGCGAATTTTGCATCTTTTGAATTCCGGATTCATCCATATTGTATATCCTTTCCGGTTTGTCCAACAGATCATTTTCGGTCAGAACTTTAATCAAAAGATCATAGAAGTTATTTACTTCTTCTCTACTAAGACCTTTGCATCTTGCCACAGACAAACCTTCAGCTTGTCTGACTGACAGCTCCGGATTTCGTTCGATAAAACTTTTCAACCATGCACCTCCAGCCATTTCGTTTTTATGGTCAAAATTATGCTATAGCCCTAGCTTTTCAGCAAATTGATAAGCTAACATGCGTATGGCTTGTCTATTTGGGGGAAATCCTGCATCGCCAAGCTTTAGAATGTGATTACAAGCCTTTTCTCGTTGTCAAAATCCAAAACAGGATGTTTTCCTAAAAAAAAATAGTCAATAGATGAGAATTGGAAACTGACAGCAATTAGATAAATCTTCATTTAAACCCCATAGAAAGTTGCCCTTAAAATTATTTATTTATCTTACTACGGTACTTTAGGCCCCATAACTTTTCTTGTCCACAATTTTCTGGTGTAGAATATTTTTGCAGGACCCTAAGACTCTAACGATTAAAACAAGACCATTAGCAGACCGGTCCCATGGATAGATTTTGAGCTACAGGTAGTTTTAGTAAATAATTCACAAAAAAGTCAAATAAAAAATAAAAATAAATTAAAAAAAAACCTTGAGGCCAAGGTCAATATAATGGGCGGGGGTAGGTAGCAGACTATCCCTAGTTTCTACCCTAGGCGTATGTACAGCACTCTTCCAAACACCCTGTATATCTTATAGATATAGTATCATAGTTAAATGTTTATAGTGCAATTCGTATAATTATGTAGACAAAACTGAACACACAAGGTATCGGAAAAGCATTTTTTTTTTAAATAAACTCTAGGACTAATATCAAATTAAAACAATTTGTTACGTTTATCTTAAAAAAAACTTTAATATCTTTCAAAAAAATTAGGTTTCCTTTTGACGCAATCACTTTAGCATTGGTACTAGGGCGTGTAAAAACCGGGTTGTTTTTATCAACCGGTTTTTCGTTTTTTTTTTCAATAACCGATTAAAACCGATTAATCGGTTATTTTTCGATTTTTTTTGTAAAGGTATCTTAGGACAAAATAAAACCAAGATTTAATAAAATATACTTGTTATTTTAATAAGCAAGCACCAATTTAATCAACTTAAGTTAACTAAACTAAAGTTTTAAATATTATATACTCTTGCTCAAACAGAGGAGGTAATAATAATCAACAATATAGTTAGCCGAAAATATTATCATTAATCAGTCCTCAATGTAACTAAGTGAGTAAGTTAAAAAATCAACAATTTAGTTATATTTATAACAAAGATTACAATAAATCAATCTTTAAAATGGGTAATGGTTATCTGATTTTTGATTCAACTCTCTCTTTTACACAAATAAAATCGACACAGACAATGAGACCTACTTTTTGTTTTGATAATAAGACCTGAGTGATACAAGTGCGTTTAGAGAGTCGTCACCCAGTGATCTTCGGATTTTGTTGCACATTAGGCCTGCCGATGAAAATATTCTCTCCGATTCTACAGAAGTGGGAGGAATCGACTTAAGAGCTTGGTACACTTTCTTGAAGTTGTTTCCCATGTGTGCCCCTTCATCATACAAGGCCATTGCAACCCTAACTCGCGTTTCTAGATCGAGCATTCTTGAATCAGCTGTTTTTGAGGTTGGCTGTAGGGCCTATCTTATTTCTTGTCCAAGCTGGTCTTTGATGTCTAATGATGAAACATCTATGGTTCTAATATGTTCTAGTTCTGGTTCTATATCTTCCGTTGCAAATTTTTTGATGTGATGAGTTTTGCGTTTCACTGACAAAGGGCTCTTACGGAGGCTTTTATTATGGCTAAAGATTCTGATAATTCCGTTAAGTTTTGTATTTCCGCCTCAGAAAATCTTATTTCAGACTTAAGGTCAATTAATGCCTTTGATACAGAGTCTCTAAGCCTAAAAAATCGGGTTATCATCTCCCCTATGGAACTCCACCGAGTTTTGAAGTCCAATATCAGACCGAGTTCTTTGTTTCCTTCTAACAGGCCATACTTTTTAAGAATGTCGTTTTTTTTTGGGGATTTACGAAACATTCTCGCCACTTTTTCTATAATTGCCTTGTAAACTACAATCTAAACCGTTTTGTATTGCTCTTCTCCATTAATTTTCTCAAATGCACCATTTTCATCATCACTATCTTCACTTTCCTCGGCTTCTTCAGTTGTATTCTCTGTAATAACTTGTTCTTCAGTCTGACTTGAAGTGGTATTTTTGTATAGGACATCAATGATGCCTAGTTGCACCCCATGGGCTAGACAAAGCTGCTGATTGGTTTTAGCAGCCTGGCCCAAGGCCGTCATTATTGAAGCCCCATCGGTTGTTAAGCATATGATGTCCTTATCCAATGACAAATTGAAACTTTCCAATTTCTTCCTCAAAATGTCTAAGCAATGTTCTTCTTTCTTCAATGGCTGTTCTTTTGGCTCCTATTCGTGCAAGTCCTAAGTTTTTGAACTTGGTTGAGTCCTTGAAATGTGGAGAGAAAATATTCACATTCATATATCGGCGGTTTTTATTCGATGTCCACTCGTCTAATGTTACTGCATATTTCACCTCGTTCGACTTTAGGTTCTCGATTTCTTGTATTATGCTGGTTTTCAAGTTTTCATTGGTTTCTATCACCATATTTTTTATAGTTTTGGGCGAGCTTGGCAGTTTGTAGCCACTTTTTGAAAATAGTTTTCTCAGCTCTTTGGAAGAACAAAAAGTTTTGAAGGGCAAACCGTACAAAGCAGCCATTTTGGAAACGACGTATTCAACCGAATTTAACTTATTGTAAAAATCTGTCATCTTTTGTTTCTTAGGCTTTGAAATGTCGGCTCGGGAATCGTGAATGACTTCTTGTTGACTTGAACATGGATCAGATACAGGTACTGCTGGTGTAGCTTTTAAATCGATTGAATGTTGTGTGCGCAAATGGCTCCATAAACTGGAAGTACTGTTGCCTGCCGCCATAAGTATTTTGTTACATTTCTTACATTTGGCGTTGTATCCGTCTGTTGACCGTAAATAGTAAAACCATACTGACGATCGATCCGCAGATTTTTTATATTCCTCGTATTTGATTTGCACTGCACCTGCGTCTACAGCTCTCTTCATGCTTTTCTGCAAATAAGTATTATTACCAACCATAAAAAATCGATACTAAATAAAACTTACCATGTTATTACCAAAAACAATCAAATTTCCCTCTGAATAAATTAAGTGTGTAGAGATAATTTAGAATACCAAATGTCGTATTTAGTGTCCTCTATAACATTGTAAATTTTAGAAATGTACTTTAATTGCACTCTTTGTTTTGGTATTGGTTCATTATGTTATGTCTCACATTTGTGTATCTGTAAGTAGGTAAGTTAAAGTATTCCCAAACAACCTGCCTGAGGCGCTGGTAACAAATCATTTACATAAATACAATTATTACCTACGTACAATAATATATTCTGCAAAGTAGGTACTTACTTGTAATAGAATCTGCCTTTCAAAAATAACACAACACCGAGCGTAAAGCAAGGTTGCAACTTCTCACTTACTTTGTAACTGCACTGCGTCTGAACTAAACTGATCACAGAACAATACTATCGCGTCTGACAAACAATCAGTGTTGCCACCTTGGTTTTTCAAAAAAGTCGACAAGCTAGAAAGGGCTAGGTATAGCTAATTTAGTCATGAAATGGGCTAAAAATCGATGTAAAGACGTAAAATCAGTCGGTTAATCGGTTTTTCGGTTAATCGGTTTACATGCCCTAATTGGTACCGAGCGCCATACATCAGACGGCATTGTCCTTTCTTCAAGCGAAGTAGAAATAATAGGTTCAATTTTCCGTCGCGTCGTGACAATAGACAAAATAAAGTTTTTAGTGTGTGACCGAAGCACGTTCCGTTTACCGTCTTATGAAGACAAGCATTCGAGTCGCACTTGAAGTAAATTAAATTGTGATCACGATACCGTGGAGTCTCGAGCAAGGATACCCAAATGGAAGCTGGTCCAGGTGTGCTTGGCTGGTGTTGCGTTACGTACGCTCCGCGCGTCAAGGTCAGGTTGGGGTCGGGTTGTCCGGCGCTAAATTTTCACGAACTCAACAAACTGCCATCCGTAACCAAAAAAGCCCGCTGTAAAGATACAACGGTGACTTTAGAAAATGAAACAAATGAAGTTACGATCGCGTGCCGCCAACATGACAACGCGCTCGTTCGAAATTATAAAATAAAAATGCCGCTAAGCAGCCACAATTAACGAGAAGACAAACACTGCGAACTAACCTTTTTACGAGCTTTAAAATATCCTGCCATTGTATATGGACGAGGATTCCGGCTACTCCGCCTAGCAAACATTTCCAAAAGGAAGCCATCTTCACATCTCCGTCAGAAAGAAGAACGTCAAAAATGACAGAATCAATCACCGAGAAAGCATCGCGTTTCGTTATCACCAAGTTTCACAAATACATATTCCTTGACTTCTCAAACAAACTAAACAGAAAAATCACAAAGCTAATAAAAATTACGTTTCGTTCTTGTCAAACCAGAGAACAAACTTTTATAAAACAATCGACCCATCGATCTAGCTAACGACTGATAAACGACAGTACAGCGTATCTGTCAACGTCAACCTCAAACATGAAGTACCGTCAAGCATGAGGTTATGTCAAAAAAAAGTTTCGAAACAAATGTAAACAAAACAAAACAATGAATGGATTTCAGTTTGGTGAAGTAAATAATCATCAATAATGCTGAAAAACCAGTGCGAAAGTGAAAAAGTTGTGCTAAATATGTAGCTACGCTACATATCCTTTGTGATAAGGATTGAGGCTCAAGTATTTTTTAACTTAATTAAAAACAAAAGGCTAGAAAATGACTAATATTGGAAATAAAGTCCATTATAAGTACTCTCTGCACAAAACATTTCCAGAGAGGAGACATGCAGTTCTCTGCTCAGTAGCAGATGTCAGTACATCAGGATGCTGTTGCAGCTGCTGCGAATTCTGTTTATCAGGGATGTAAATATTTTGCGCATGACGGCATGAAAGCTATGATAGTAGGGCAAACATCCCTGATGCACTACAGAATCTGGGCAGCCCAACATCATCCTGAATATATTATTATACTGTACACGCAAAATACATACATAAGAGGCGGGTACAACACTCCAGGAAGCCATTTTGTTCGCCAAATAATTTTTAGGTATATTCATTTAGGTATGGCCGGACCATAGGATTTTTAGTAATTCAAAATCAAAATCAATATCAAAATACGTTTATTCAATAAGCTCATAAAGTACACTTTGAAACGTCAATTTCATAACATTTTAATTGACACCAATTTGTAACGTGATTACGCGATCAAACAGAGAAGAATTGGCAAGAAACTCTGCTTGGCTTATATTATTTTAGTCTTGTTTTTTTACAAAGTTTATTCTTAACTATTACATTGTTTTTGAGGGAGTTGGAGACAGTTTCATCTCAAGCTTTTTTGTCATCTTTATAATAATCAGATATTTTATTTCTGGAGCGTAGCTACATTTTTAGCACAACTTTTGCACTGATTTTTCAGCATTTTTGATGAGTATTCACTTCACGAAACTGAAATCCATTTGTTTCTGGACAAATTAAAATTTTCAAATATTAGTAATATATTTGTAATCAATCTTATTTTTATATTTTAGTTTTTTACAATTATTCACGGCTTGCTTGTTTGGCTAAAATTTTGTAAGTGAATAGACAGATTGAAAATGACAGTCACAGAGCAATTAATCGAAAGACAGTGACAGTGACATTTTATAAAGTTTTTGTGGCTTCTGGCCTTAAGGGCACCCCATACGCCTGTTATTTCTTAACATAATTGGGGCGGCGGCAAGAAGAGTAAAGTAAAATAATTTATCTTAAAGAAATTACAAAGGATATTTTAAATGATAAAAATAACGGTAATAAATAAATAGCGAGTGTCTTTTAAAGTTAGTTCCCCACCACTGAACTCCAGGGGGAGTGGACCTTCTGCTCCTCCTTTACTAGCAGAGTTGGCAGATCTTCTTCCCGTTTCCCCTCCTTTGTTCCTGGTTCCTGGTTGGTTGACCGCGCCTGGGTTGGGCCTGCCCAGTGTCTCATTCTCACCTCCACCATGGGAGACTCTTTCTGTTGCCCAGTTGCCGCGCTGCTGACCGCCTTGCATAAAAAAGTCATGTTGGGTGGATCAGGGTACTCCGTAGGTGACACTGCCCATAGCGTGCACATAAACTCTTCAGTCAAGATTGAAGTAAGGATCAACAATGATCCAACCTTATTTACATCCCTGTAATGGTATCTTAGAGAGTGACACATCACATTCGAGACGAAACCGTTTTCTAAGGCTTTACTGCCTTTGCGTCCTATTGTTTGCACAGCCCAATTGTCCACAGACAGGGGTAAGAACTGATGGTTTGAGTGGGGCGAGTATGAAAGTATGCGCGGGATACGTTTGAATGTATTCCCAGTTGAAGCGTACCAAGGCATGGCAGTTCTTTGGGTCTCTGTTATCTCTACATACGTGGAGGCGTACTCATCTGTTACAGATCCGTACTTCCCCTTGACCGCAATGTATGTCGGTATACCAAACTTAGCTGCCCACTGCAACACAGCAAAATAGGGAACAGGTATGCTTTGGGCCCAATGCCCCCTATCTATGTTCACTCCGTAATAGGCACGCACATCATGTTCGACGGTGACCCCCGCCCTGGTCTCAGATCTGAAGAGAGAGGAGGCGTCCAATGGGATTACGTGACTCAGAGTTGTCGTCTTGACCTTGTTCCTTGCAGATGATGTTGCAACCTATCCTCCAACGGTAATAATAATAAGTAATCAGGTAGCGAGTTTTGTATATAAAGTATTCATCTTATTAAGTAGGTACTTAAAGTAGACCTTACATTAAAAGTATTTTAAATTGTATTGCATTTGCATCATGCACATAAAGTTTAAGTAAAAGAAATAGAAGAGTCGGGTGACTCCAATTTATTATTAACAATTATTAATATCCCATTTATTAGTAAATTTATATTATCCAAACATGACTAAGAAGGAATCACTTAACCATATTTTAAAGTTAAATATATCAACAAAATTTACAACGATAAAGTTTACATAGTCGAGGCACTTTTAACGAATACTAAAGCTAATTATTTGCAAAAAAATTATATGTGTAGTATATCTATCATGTGGTTCCCATAATACAAGTTCTGCTTAGTTTGGGGCTGTGTGATTACGTCCCGCATTATTATTATTATTAATCATTAAAAAAAACTACAATTTTTGAAATAGCTCAAGAATATTTTCCTGTTTTGGATTTAACTTCTACAACACGAACCTTCCTTACAGTCGGGGCCAACAAACACCTTCGAAATTCTACGTGTAGGCCATTGCAAGCTAGGCATATTGTCGTGGCATATTGTCGTGTTTGAGTAAAACTAACATACCTTCCTTTATGTTAGGATAGGTTTTGGGCCATTCCGTTCTTTGATTAAGAAGAGACAGGTATTGACCACTCCAGACCTTCCAGAAATGTTGCTGTAATTGTGTGCATCTCCTCCAATAGGTGAGTTTATTTTTAGGCACCTCGGTCAGACTCTACTCTGGGTAGCTGGACGACCTGGCCCCGACAAGGAAGTGACCAGGATTGAGATAGGTGTATTCACTAGCATCGGAGGATAGGTCCATGATGGGACAACTACTAAAAATTCCCTCTATTTGAATCATCATAGTATTGAATTCTTCATAGGTATAAGAAGAGTTACCTACTAGATATTTTACTGATTTCTCAGCTGAGTTCTTGGAAATTTGGAGAGTAGCCAAAAGTGGAAGGTGTTTTCTTTTGAGAAGCATAGTCTAACACCTGAGACTGATGGTTGGTCTTACGGTGAAGCTCATATAGCGCTTTAAGTTCGTTACTGCCCCCTTGAAGTTGCCGGCAGGTAGTGTCGCCAGGATAACCCCTGCGCGAACAAAATCTTTTGAAGGCTGCGAAAAAACAGGGTGGTTTCATGTCGGAAACCAACTCTAAATGAATCGCCTTAGTGGAAAAACACACAACACTGTACACTTTGGATATGACGCTACTTCTAATGCGGGACTGCTTTTCTTGAAAAGGACCGCAGTAATCAATACCCATCTTCTGAAATGGGCGCGAAGGCTTCACTCTATCAATAGGTAAGGTTCCCATCAGCTGTTTAGCATTATCACATTTTATACGACAGTATATTTTATTAATACGTTTAATTTGCCGAGTGGCGCTCACGATCCAATATATTTGGAGTAAAGATGCTAATGTTAATTTTAATTAATAAATAAATGAAAAAACGTTTATTTCTGACAATGTCCATATAAGTAGGTATACCAAATTACAAATTTAAGTAATTCAAATATTGTAAGTATATTAATAACTTATTATTTTGTGCCAACATTAAAACAACTAAACCAACTCGCACTCGATTCTGGCTCCGGTTAAGGTGGTGAAGCTGGTGGCTCCCACCAGTTTGCCCACACTGCTGATGCCGGCGTCGTGGGCTCTGGCTCCGGTGAGTTCGCCTGATTGTTGACCGATGAACGCGATCCAGGAATGTCCTCTGATCCAGGATCCTCGGCACTTCCCGCATTCAGATCTGAGAATACTAATGTGATACGGTTTCTCATTTCTTCAGCCGTATCACACTCCCGATCAAAGACTTTTTCCTTGAAATGACCCTAAAGAAAAAAGTCTAATGGAGTCAAGTCAGGTGACTTAGGAGGCCATGCACGAGGTTCAACTCGTCCAATCGTCTCTTTCTGGGCTAGGGGAATATCGTCTAGATATGAGGCCACTAGATCTTTGATCAAATCCAAGTACGCTACTCTATTCATTCTCGAAGGCAAAAACACGGATCCTACAGCAGTCCCCTGATGGATCCTTGCCTAAACGTTTACATGAAACCACATGTCTCTTTGCTGGGCTAGGGGAATATTGTCTAGATATGAGGTCACTGGACCTCTGATCAAATCCAAGTACACTACTCCGTTCATTCTCGAAGGAACACGGACCCTACAACAGTCCCCTGATGGATCCCTGCCTAAACGTTTACACCGTTATACCACCGTACCTGATGTCCCGCCTAGAAAAGCACGAAGATTTCTCTATGACTAAAAGTGGGAGTTCCGTCAGCGTGGAAAAGCAAAAGTGGGAATTCTACATGCCATTCCGCGTGAAGGTGGATTCGTCTGTCCATAAAACATTTTTGGTAAACGTGGTAGGGTTACCTTGGCCCAAAATCCATTGACAAATAGTCATGTTAGTATTCTGTGGGGCTTCTTTTTATTTTGTGCACTGTTTTGTGGTTTGACGACCCCTGGGCAATTTCGCTACTGTAGTACGCGTTCGTACCTGAAGGATTCTTCCAACAATTTCCAAGACCCTGCTCTTCTACCGGAAGATCTACGTCTCTGCCAACTCCGCGCCTTTGGGGCGTGACTCTCATTATTCAGAACCCTCTGATAGGCAGCCGTGATGATTCTAGCATCATGCGGATGGTGTTGGTTCGGGTACCTATCGTGGTAGATGCGCAAGGCTCGTGACGCATTTCCGTGAGCTTGACCATAGCACAAAAGCATATGTCCATACGCCCTCGCACTAAACATAATGAATAGCTAAACACTATCACTCTACTATCCAATAACCAAACAAAAGTTCCTACCTACTCTAGAAATAACTTATGCTGGCCGCATAATATTAGGTGCTTACCTATGAAATTGGCGTTTTATATGAAAAAAGTAAAACGACTTTTTTTAGGACATAAAAATATTTATTCAATCAAAGTATGTACCATCGTTATCTATGCACTTTTGCCATTTAATAGGTAGTTCATTGATTCCTTTGCTAAAAAAATTGTGGGGGCGAGAATCAATAAAATCTTTGAAGGCGGCTTTGACTGCCTCGTCGGAATTGAATTTTTTTCCTTGCAAGAAATTATCCAAATTCCGGAAAAAGTGGTAATCTGTTGGAGCAAGGTCCGGGGAGTATGGTGGGTGACGGAGACATTCCAATCGCAGCTCCTTTAATTTAGAGACCGTCTGTTGTGCAGTGTGTGGTCTAGCGTTGTCATGAAGCAGTAGCGGGCTAGAGCAATTGACCAGTCTCGGTTGTTTAACAGCTAGCTTTTCCATCATGGTTTGCAATTGTTGACAATACAGATCTGCCGTAATCGTCTGACCAGACCGTAAGAAGCTGGAGTGGATAACACCAGCACTGGTCCACCAGGCACTTACCAGTACTTTCTTCTGAGTCAACTTTCGCTTGGGGCAGGATTTGGCCGGTTCTCCTAGGTTCAACCATTGTGATGAGCGTTTCCGATTATCGTACAGGATCCATTTTTCATCACAAGTTACGATGCAATTCAAAATTCCCTCGTTATTGTGACGATTAAGTAGAGTAACGCAGCACTCGACGCGTGTTTGTTGGTGTGCTTCGCTCATTTCATGCGGTACCCATTTTTCCAACTTTTTTACTTTTCCAATCTTCATCTTCAAGTGATCTAAAATGGCTTTATCACTTACGCCGAAGCCTGCCGCTAGCTCTGACGTAGTTTGCGATGGATCCGCTTCCACCATCACTTTTAGTTCTTCATTGTCTCCGGCCGTCCACGGGGTTTGTTCTGTAGATCAAAATTTCCAGAACGAAAACGTTGAAACCAAAATCGTACCGTGCTTTCTTTTACTGTATCTTCCTCATACACATCATGAATCCTTCGAGCTGTTTCTACAGCGCTGGTTCCTCGGAGGAACTCGTATTCGAAAATAACGCGATATTTTAAGTTTTCCATAGTGTAAACAGAACGATGTCAAAGAAAAATCAAATGGTGAAAACAAATGTACCATTAAATCCCAAGCACAGATACACAAGCATACATTTAAAATAAATTTAAATTTGGAATTCCTAACCAAACGCCAGATATTTGAGATCAAAGTGGCCAGTTCGACAAAACGCCAATTTCATAGGTAAGGACCTAATATATACATAAGAAAAAAGAAAAAACTTATTGCTTTATTTATATTTTATTAGATTTATTACTAACACATAATTAACAAATATCTATTATTTACAAAAGACAAACAAACAACTTATTAAATATACATATGTCATGATTTCTTTAATACATTCGAGAGCAATGAATCCGGGTCACTCAAAGAATCCAAAAAATCTCGGAAAGTAAGAATGCTAGGTTAATGCAATAAATTATATTTAATAGACAATTTAATACTCCTGAAATGAAAGTTAAAAAAATATGAGTCACCATACATTTTATTTACACAAAATTACATAAAGGAAAAAAACTGCTGATCTCTCCTTAAAACAAAAATAGGAAACATGAAAATTTTGAACTTTATGACGATTTTCTTGAATTTCAATACTTCGTATTACCTCCTCGTGCTTCCATTACTGCGTTTACGCGGTTTGGCATGCTGTACACCAAGTTCCTTATACGATTTTGGGGAATATTCTCCCATTCCTCTGTGAGAGCAATTTTGAGCTCAGGAAGCGTGATTGGGGGAGGGTTTCGTTGTTTTACGCATCTCCCTAGCTCGTCCCAAGCATGCTCGATCGGGTTGATATCCGGGCTGCGCGCTGGCCACTCCATACAAGTAATGTTCATCTCTTGAAGGTAGTCATTCACAATCCTACCTGTATGAGGTCGGGCATTGTCATGCATAAATATAGCATCCTCACCCAAATTGACCATAAATGGACCAACGTGTTCGTTGAGGATTTCTTCCACAAATCTTACGCTAGTTAAAGAGCCGTTTTCTATGATCACCAGCTCTGTGCGACTTTCAGAGGAAATTCCGGCCCACACAAGTACAGACCCACCACCGTAGGCTACTTTTTCTTCGATGCATGCTTGCTTGAATCTTTCCCCTGGTCTTCTATACACTCTGTGTCTTCCATCGTGCTTGTAGAGCATAAATTTTGATTCGTCGGAGAACATAACTTTCGACCAATCTTCAATACTCCAATTTACGTGGTTCTGGGCATATCTTAGTCTTGAAATACGATGGCCACGCTCCAGTTTAGGGCCGTTTGCAGGTCTAAGGGGTTTTAAGTTAGATTCAGCAAGCCGACGTCTTACTGTCCATGCACTTGGGTTACTTCCTCCGAGGCGTCGAAACTGATTTTTGAGTTCAGTTCCTGTGAGAAAGCGATTTCGAAGCATGGTGTTCACCAAGTATCGGTCTTCTCGTGCTGTGGTACACCTAGTTCTGCCCGTTCCTGGTCTGCGTAGGTTAGAACCAGTTTCTTCGTAACGTCGGAGAACTCTTTGTACTGTTGACAGCGACACACCGACAGTCCTGGCTGTATCGCGCTGACTCCGGCCGGTTTCCACCAATGTAAGTATTCTGGTGCATTCTTCAAGTGTAAGCGACATGATTTCAGCTTGAATAATGAATATTGAGCACTATCAACCTGGTTTATGTACCAACATAAATGACAGATTACAAACAAAAGCAAAAACAAATCCTGTAATTTCGTAGTTCCATCTTCGACAGTGTTCCCTTTTCAAATTTGATTTTTTTATGATATAACTTTACAATAACTAAGAAGTTTTAATACTTTCATTTAAGGAGTATTAAATTGTCTATTAAATACAATTTATTGCATTAACCTAGCATTCTTACTTTCCGAGATTTTTTGGATTCTTTGAGTGACCCGGATTCATTGCTCTCGAGGGTATTATAAGTTTATTTTAACAATCATTATTATTCAATAATCTATTTTATAAGCAAATAATAATTACCGGATGTAAAAAGTATTAATCATGCATATTACGGCAACTAGGAACCCGACTGACGAAAACCAGAGAGCAAGTCTATGGTTTTGTCGATGGTTGGATTTTGCAGGGAGGTATTGTCTGAGAGTACCGAACGAAAAATGACGAGGCTTGGGCATTCCGAAAAGTGAAGCGGTAGCGACAAGTCGTCTTGAGAATTGAGATTGAGCCACAAGCCTCGTTAGTTTTTGAACAATATGATCTCCAAGTAACCTCTGTACAATAATGTCTAGAAAGTATCTAAAATGGATCCAAAAGCAAAAATAAAGTCTTATCCCAAGATAAATGTGTATCATTTATCACACATCAGAAGTGGAGATGAACCAAGGTACGAAAGTGTTGATTTTATTATTTAACATTAAAGTAAATGTATATTTCATCGCCATCTTGTTCTATAAGAATTGAATCGTGTTTTATGTGCCGGTCGGTAATGCACCGAGATTACCTGGCCATGTTAGCACCTTTCTATTTTTAGAACTTGGTACATAATTCCGAATAGGTCCGATACCTACCCGCATTTTGAATATCTAATTTAAATAAGTAGGGAAATTACCAGTTTTTCTAGCATGGATCAGTCGGTATTGAACCGAGAATATCTGTCTGTGCTAGCCTAATTTGTAATACAAAGCTTGGATTGAATACTGTTCGATCAGGGCCACTCTCTGATAGCAGTATTTGGTTTGCGAATTTTAAAAATGTGAGTTTAGATCTAAATATGTAGATGCCCAATTTTGCTGGTATAGATCAGTCGGTTTTAGCCGAGATTATCTGACTGTGCTAGCCTAGTTGGTAGTACAAAGTTTGAATTGAACACTGTTTGGTCAGGGCTACTCCCTGATAGCGGTATTTGATTTTTACTATTCTGCATATCTAATTCGTAATACAAAGTTTGAATTGAACACTGTTTGGTCAGGGCTACTCCCTGATAGCGGTGTTTGATTCTTACTGTTCTGCATACAGGGTGTACTTGAATTGAATCGACAATTTAATTTTTGAGGAATTATGTGCCATGTGTGTTAATACTTTTATTTCAAACAGTTATTTTGCAACTTATATGTTGGGTTGGCGGTTAATGATTTTTACTTTAGTGGTTATGTACGTCACAATCACAAGGCTATGTATGTCATTGTAGGGAAAAGTTTGAACCATGTGCGTTCAAGTGGCTATTTACGTCACAAAGCTAGGCTAAGTATGCCATTGGAGGGAAAGGTATGATATGAACCATGTGAGTTAAAGTGGCTGAGTACGTCACAAAATTACACGGACTGAATAGCAGTATGATCCAATGCATCTAATTTAAGTATGGACTACTCTTAGGACCTGAACATGGCTATGTACGTCACAACATTACGCGGACTTTTTAGCAGTATGATCGAATGCTATGTATACATCAGAATAAAGTAAGCACTACACGTAGGACCAGTAGGTTAGGTGGCTATATACGTCACAACGTTACATGGACTGCGTAGTAGGAGCCCAAGTGTGCTATATATTCTAGAATTTTATTTTGTACTAATGAGCAAACTAAAATGATTATTTTATTTATTTCTATGGAATCTGATGACATGCTGACTCCCAAGAGAGAACCTTCAGTAAAACACACAAGCATTATAAAAGCAAGCAAGAAGTCTTCGATATGGAAGGAAAAAGATGCGTTCAAGGAAATGCAGGTCCACATCGACCTCTCCAAGCTCTACTTCATCTTCTGACTGCCCAGGTATATAGAAACGTCGTATAAAGCATAAGAGAACTGTAAGGTTAGCCCACCAAGAATGTACCTATTTAATAATATTGTGCCAGATTTGATCCGTTGAGTAAATCTAAAAGTATTGACAGCTGTCTTAGAAAAGTTATGTTAAGTGTGCCGCTATTTACGAATGGGATCAAAAGCAGATCATACATTTTGCTTTATTATTTAGAAACTAATAGGCCTGACAAAGGAGTGGTTCGAAGCCCTTCCAAGCATAGTGTTTAGCTGGACAGAGTGGTAGGCAAAACTTTAGAGGGTGTTTCCAAAAGAACAAAATTATGATCGGCTTTTGAAAACTTATCTTGTATGTCACGAAATAATGAAAACTTCCGGGACTATTATGACGATATGCTAACATTTTTTTTAAATGTGTGAATTTAGTGATAAGAGGGCAGATAGTATTGTTAGATTCTAGTACACTGTATTGTTTAAATGTTCATGGCATAAATGATAAATTTGTGAAATTTTAGACTGGCGAGCTTAACAGTTTTCTTCCAATAAAACCTTTGAGTAGGATATGGAACAGCACAAAACAGGTAGAAAAGTGTACAACCGGCAAGAATTTATGTAGACAATAGAAACAACGGACTAATGTTAGGCCTCGTCTTCCAAGGCACCAACCAGTAGTGATGTCGCAGTTCACAGGATAAAATACTGTTAGTGCTAACTGTTCTTGGACTTATAGATTTAAATAAAACAGCGTATCGACGCATAAAATCCACTAATTTATTCAGCAAGTAGGGAGAACAACCTTCCTCGACCACGTCTAGCTAACGAATGCCCTCCCGATCTTATTATCTCTCTAACCTCAACTTTACAACGACCCGAACATTCTATCTAGCTTGACGTCACTTCGACTACCGAGTGAAGTCAAGCGAATTATTGGTAATTTAAAATCCCAACCGGAAGTACAGATTAAAATCAGTAATTTTAATTAAAATACTTAACGAAAGTGCAGATTGACATCAAATTAACTACTTTATGATAAAAATAGTTAACAGCTCGGCCATCCGTTAGCTTTACGAGTCCCTCGTAACTTAATAACCTAGGTGTATAATCAGATAAATATAACTCAGCCAGAGATTACTTACGAAATCACAATAATAGGACATTGGGTGCTTCTAATTTTAATTATAATTAGGGTATGATAATTTTGACATTCTCTATCATGTTACTTTACATACATACATAATTTACTTAAATACCAATTAAACATAGCATAACACCTTGACCGTAGACGCTCTACTAATGCAGCAGGCTGTCCTGGCAGAAAGTAGGTCTACGATCAGAGTACTAACGGGTCCATGACCTTAACCAGAATAATATGTTTAAAATTATGCGCTGGATGATCCATGACATTGAACAGCCAGCGAGATAAGTACACAGATCCATGACTTTGATCCGTGTATTTAATTTCTGATGAATGATCCATGACGTCGATTATACATCAGTTTGAAGTATATACATTTTATCTAAATGACCCATGACCTTGATCATTATTAACTAATACAAATACTTAAATTATCCCGTATATTAATCAATATCTTCGGTATATTTTACAGTAAAAATTCTCTTTGACATTGAGATAATTTTCTTACTTATTATTAATTAATCCACAAGTGCCTTATACATAATGACCCATGACTTTGATCACTTCACCAACAATATAATTGTGTTTAAAATACATACTACTTCAGAACATAACACTTGATTTATACGAACTAGTTAAAACAGCAAGTCTTATTGTGAACAGTTTCTCGAATTTTCCTCATTTACATGTTCACTTGCAGAATCATAATCTACAGAACCCTCTTCATCAGATGACATTGGCTGATCAAAGCTTAGCCATGGAAATATTTTATCGATTGCTATAGCTTCATAACGCCTTCCTTTCTTTGTAATGGGGGTGTCTTCTATAACAAACCTATCATTGGGAAGTACTTTTTTTATACGGTAGGGACCTCTACATTTTGGTTCTAACTTCTTTGATTGGCCTTCTATACCCGTAGCCGCCCTTATAACTCTAACTAAATCACCCTCATTGTAAACATTCTTATTATTTCTATGCCTATCATAATTTTCTTTAGATTTTTCTTGTTGGATTCGAATTAGATCACTCGCGTCAGATCTTGACTGTTCCAAGTCATCTGTAGCGGGATCTGGAGTTATATCAGAAATAACTTCGTTAAGTAGACCCTCAGATGGATTGATAGCATTATATCCAAACAGTAACTCAGTTGGGGTTTTTCGAGTCGTTGCGTTAATAGTGGTGTTAATACCTAGTTGTATATCTGGCAAGTGTTCGTCCCATTTACCATTAGGTTCATTGTGGTTCATAGCGCCAAGTGCTGCCAGTATAGTGCGATTATATCGCTCTACCTGGCCATTTGCGCGAGGCGTAGCGACAGCATTGTATATATGTTTAATTCCTGTATTTTGTATATAAGCCTTAAAAGTTTTACTTGTAAAACTGGTACCCTGGTCAGTAATCAAGCGCGTTGGCGTGCCAAAGTAACTAAAATGTTCTCGGAACACATTTTTGCTAGTGATTGATTTGGTGTTTCGTACGGCTGTGAGATTAATAAACTTGGTAAATGCATCTATTATCACAAGAATATAAGTATTTCCCCTTTTAGTGCGTATGAATGGACCTAAATGGTCAGCATGAATTGTGTGAAAAGGTTTATTCATTACGGGTATGGGATGTAATTCACCTGCCTTGGGCCCACTGGGTATTTTGTGGTGGGCACATTCAAGGTATGCCGTGACATATTTTTTTACAAATCGCCTCATTTTGGGGAACCAATAAGTCGTTTGAATACGAGACGTTTTGTCAACGCCAAAATGACCTATGTCGTCATGGTTACTTTTAAGTATTTGCCATCTAGCACCTTTTGGTACCATCCATCGTTCAGTGTTGTCACTGGTAATACGGAAGACTCTGCCATGTTTCAACTTATAGTTGTTGAAAATATCTACAACGTCTTTGGTTTTAGGATCTTTTAAAATGCCAGCAATATTTTTAATTTCATCATCAGCTTGCTGTATTGTAACTAACCAGTCATCCGTATTAACCGTGAGAACATCTATAATATAGCTATCATTAATACCGCTATCAATGGGACCCCTACTCAAGGCGTCTACGTGAGCCATCTTTTCACCAGGTCTATACTCAATTTCACAGTCGAATTCAAGGAATTGCAACCACCATCGAGCAATTCTCGGGATTAAATCTCGCTTGATCAAGGTAGTGCGCAAAGCATTACAGTCAGTAATAATTTTGAATTTTATTCCTAACAAATAAACTCTAAATTTGGCGAGAGACGCAATGACTGCAAGAGTTTCGAGTTCGAATGAGTGTAATTTTTGTTCGTCTCTAGATGTTTGTCTGCTATAGTACGCTACAACCTTGAACAAGCCCGATTCATCTTTCTGCATGAGTATTCCAGCTACCCCAATTTTACTGGCGTCAGTGTGTAGCTGTGTTTCCGCTTTTGGATCGTATATTGTAAGTATCGGTCGCTCAGTGAGGCACATTTTTAGGGTTTCGAATGCAGTTACTTGTTCATCATTCCATTTCCAAGGGATGTCTTTTTTTAGTAGCGAAGTAAGAGGGCATGCTATAATAGCAAAGTTCCTAACAAACCTCCTAAAGAAGCTTACTAGTCCTAGAAACCTTCTTACGTCGTGGACGTTTTTCGGGGCCGGAAATTTAGAAACCGCTTCTGTTTTTACTGATCCAGGCCTTACACCCACAGAGCTAACTTCGTAACCCAAGTAGTCAATTTTTTCATAAAAGAAATTACATTTGCTCAATTTTAAAGTCAATCCATTTACCTTAAGCAAGTCCAGAACTTCTCGTAACCTAAGCATCCCCTCGTTAAAAGAGCTGGCAGGAATGAGGATGTCGTCCATGTAGACGAGTGTATACGTGCGTACAGAGGACTTTTGTATAATTTTGTTGATGGTGCGTTGAAACACGGACGGGGCATTTACTAATCCAAATGGCATTCTATTGTATTCAAATTGACCATCTGGTGTAACAAAGGCAGTTTTGTCACGGGACTCTTCCGAAATAGGGATCTGATAATATCCAGAGGCAAGGTCTAATGTTATGAAATGTGAGCTCCCTGATAGTAGATCAAGTTGGTTCAACCTATTATTTAGGGTTTGCGAGTTATGGGTATTTTGCGGATTTCCACGGTTGTCTTTATTTTTATTCCTAACGTCAACGGCAAAATTCCTATCCTGGTTTATTTTAATGGATTTGAAGAATTTAAGTACCTGTTCAGGCACAGTAAATTCTACTGCCTGTGCTCCTAACCGGACACCCCTATCTTCAACACCATAAATTAGACAGTCAACCGCCCTTTTACCAACTATTTCGCATCGATTGAGAAGATTCATTTTCGCATAATAATAGAGCTCGAGAGATTCACCGTAACGAGCTCTCTTGCCTATCATTTCATTAAGAAGCTCCGCGTAATTATCTCGGGACGGAAAAGAGTCTTTAAGTTTCAATTTCCATTCCGACCATGTGAATAGAAGAGAAGGTAGCCCTTGGTACCATGTTTTTGCTACCCCAGAAAGTTTAGGTAAGGCGTAATGAACAATCTGTTTGTCGTCCCAATTGTAAATCTGCGCACATTCTTCTATCTTATGAATCCACAAGTCAACAGTTTGTTCTTTGCATAATGGATCAAACTCGGGAATAACATTATTAAGAATTGGGAATTTTTCCCGCACAGAGGCACCCTTATTATTATCACTAATTGTTTGCATCACACTTAAAAACTTTTCATAAAACTCATCTTGTGTTTCCACGTACCTGGTGTCTCTATTTGTTTCTTCTGGGATCACTTGCTCATTGTTTGTAGGCGGCTGCACCAGAGTTGGTCGGGGGGTGCTCCGCCTGATACTTCTGGTCCTTGATCGTGCCGACCGCTCCTTGCCACGTAGTCTGTTGCTCTGCCTGATACTTCTGGTCCTTGATCGCGCCGATCGCTCCTTGCCACGTAGTCTGTGATGTGTAGACCGATGTCTCTCATGCTTACTACTCCGCGAGCGCCTTCTCTTACGGGAGCGACTGACACTACGTGCAGCGTCGCTTTCAGCAGAGCTTGCCCTTTTCTTTCGCTTCGGCATCTCAGGAGATCACCTCCAACAAAAAAAACAAAAGTATTAAATATCATGCTAAAAAGCAACAAAAAAAATAAAATACAAAGTATACGAGTATTTTTTTTAGCAGAATGATTATAAGAGCGTGTAATGTAATCAAGTATGTGGACATGTAAAATACATGCTCGTACCTATCACCAAATTGTAATTGCCTACTATAATCTATAGTATACAAAAAAAAAAAACTATGCATCCATGAAAATGTTACGAAATATAATTAAAGCACTCAAAAGTTGTAGGAATGTAGGTACATCTCTAATTAGT
Organism: Horisme vitalbata; assembly: GCA_951804965.1. Lineage (NCBI taxonomy): Eukaryota > Metazoa > Arthropoda > Insecta > Lepidoptera > Geometridae > Horisme > Horisme vitalbata. The sequence continues at coordinate 34,403,326 of OX638090.1, forward strand.
TCTATTAATAATAATAATTTTACTAACCGTGATTGAAACAATGTATAACATGCATAGCTTAGAAAAGATAAATAGTCTAAACTCTCAGCCATTACCAGGGAGTGCCCTGGCCAAATGGTACTGCGATCTTAGACTATCTGCTGATTGCCTTGCTAACACTATCAGGGAGTGCCCTGACCACGTGCTAACAAGATAAATATGGGCAGACAGGTCACAGCAAGGGTAAAATAAAATACTGATTATATACAACTCAATACCTTGATAAAAACAATGTTATTTGAGATGCAAAGAGAAAAAAAAGTTTTTATGGGTTCGGAAAAATAAATAGTCTAAACTCTCAGCCATTACCAGGGAGTGCCCTGGCCAAATGGTACTGCGATCTTAGGCTATCCACTATTTACCTTGCTAACACTATCAGGGAGTGCCCTGACCACGTGCTAACGAGATAATTATGGGCAGAGGGGCGATAACAAGGACAAAATTGAATATTGGTACACAAAATCACATGTTTTACGTAAAAAAGTGCACTTTAACGTACCTTGTTATCTTTATGATCCCACTTCTGAGCTGTTAGGCCTCGTCTTCCAAGGCACCAACCAGTAGTGATGTCGCAGTTCACAGGATAAAATACTGTTAGTGCTAACTGTTCTTGGACTAATAGATTTAAATAAAACAGCGTATCGACGCATAAAATCCACTAATTTATTCAGCAAGTAGGGAGAACAACCTTCCTCGACCACGTCTAGCTAACGAATGCCCTCCCGATCTTATTATCTCTCTAACCTCAACTTTACAACGACCCGAACATTCTATCTAGCTTGACGTCACTTCGACTACCGAGTGAAGTCAAGCGAATTATTGGTAATTTAAAATCCCAACCGGAAGTACAGATTAAAATCAGTAATTTTAATTAAAATACTTAACGAAAGTGCAGATTGACATCAAATTAACTACTTTATGATAAAAATAGTTAACACTAATTACCAAAAATTATAATAAACATAAATAGATATAAAACAAATGCAAAGTACTCACAACTATAATAGCAAAATACATATATATAACAAGAATAAATGAACGATGATACTTATAAAGATAAATAATATAAAAATATAAAGATAAAAAAATATATAAAGATAAACCTAAATTATTATGACCTATTGTTTAGAAATATACTTAGTGCTTTTTTTATTTTGATTCTCCCAATTCATGTATCTAAGCCTGTATTTAAGTGCTAAAAATGTCTAAGGGTGGGCCTCGATAACGACAACTGTAAGCTTTAACCAACGATTAAAACAAATACAACCCTTGCAGAGTTTCTTGCCAATTCTTCTCTGTTTGGGCGCGTTACGAATTGGTGTAAATTTAAAATAACAAATAAATAATAAAAATATAACTTTAATTTAACTATTTGGGGAGGTGCCTCAAAAATGAAGTTTCTAGATCTTGAAAGAGCTCATAGATCTTTATTAAAGGTCATGTATTTTAAACCGTATAGATACCCTACTCAGTTACTATATTCGGAAGCAGGGATACTGACTGTGCGAAAAATATATATATTACAATCCGTTCTTAAACTACACAAGACAATAAAATACGACCCTAAGATACTAAATAAAAGAAGGAAAGACAAAGTTATAGTAAAACTAGTAGTTAACTCAAAGTTTGCATCACGGCAATACATTACACAGTCAGCTCGCCTGTATAATAGTATAAATAGAGTTAAGAATATATATCCTGTGAACAACTACAAATGTAAAATTACCCTAAATGAATGGCTTTTGTCTTTAAACTATGGTGAAACAGAAGATCTCTTAGAAATTGTTTCATAGCTTGTAAATTTACTCTAGTACACATGTTCACACACACTCGTGGGTTATCCTGTGATAACCAGACTCCTAAGAGACTGGGGGGAACAGGATAACTCACATTCACTTACACACACACACACACACACACTCACACACACACACACACACACTCACACACACACACACACACACAACACACACTCATACCCTTACCTCACACTCACATACCATTTAGAACAAATATTATTATAACTTACCTTTGATTGTTTTATTACATTTTTTTTTCTAGTTAAGTAACTTTATTATATTATTAATACTATATACATTATACTCTGTTAAGGAAGAGCGAGGTCTCCTAACACAAGTATTTCATACTTAAAAGGAGACTTCAAACACATTCAAACTCTGTACTGTTTATGTTAATGAAATAAAATATTTGTATTTGTATTTGTATTTGTAATTTAGTGTTCACAAAATCTTACACAAACAATTTCATGTACCTACTTACTACATTGCACAATAACAGGTGAGAATATAAGCTAACAGAAAAATGTAAGTTTGGGAAAAGGTATTCACAGGTTACATACAGTCAATCTCCAAAACTTAGCTCACACAGCCATACATAGTTATTATAATCAGTAGGTTATTGAAGAAAAATGAAAGAAAAACTTCATCTGTTTTGTATCTGGATTTGTACATACATATAATTAGTTAGTTATTTACCTACATTGACCATGGCTGCGCTCAAACTCCCAACTAGGTCCCTGTGTTAGGGAAACAGCAGGCTAGCAGTATCAGTAGGCAGTAGTACAAAGCGTATCTACTTATTACCGTATTGCCGCGAGCTTTGATGAAGAATTAAGAGATTTTCACTTTTTAACATAATTAGAATTTAATGTTGCTAGGCAGATAAGTGACACTTATGAAGGACAGCATCAGCCAATATACATAGATGCAAGATTTTGTGTGTGTTAGTATGTTTGATCTCACTAAATTCAGGAATGGCTGAACGGATGAATGATACGATTAAAAGTGTTCCTTAAGATTCCAAATTAATAAATTAATTATGTATCATTGTATCACAGTCAGTAAAATAGAACTACGATTAAATAATCTTTTCAATCAAGGAACTTAAGTGTAGGTGACGGGAGGTGTACCTATTCTTGTTTGACAAATTTGACAGGTCTCACCATAAGTTTAACGGCAAACACTTTCATTGCCAGAGCTATATCTTTTATCGGTAAAAGATATTTTATATGCTTATATAATAACCAAAGATTTATACACTTTAGAATTTTTTGACCGAGACTGATGTTAAGGTTGGACTCAATACTCATTACTCAATCATTTATTGCATTCCATAATGAAAACATACAGGTGTTAACAGCTTTTTAGTATTAAATTGAAAGAGATAAGTTGAAGTGAATATACTTTTACTTGGTCAATATTTAGGTAATAGGTAGGTATTATCGGCAGATTACTTTAGTCATATTATTAATATCGTTTTACAATTTTATTTACGACTCTAGGTTGACGTGAAAATAAAAACATTGGATGAACTTTATGAACTCTTTGATATCCTACCCTGACTGTTGTGAATTAAATTTAGTGGGTATTAGGCTGTACAACTCGTAATTCTATAAGGATAAAGATACGACCTGATGGATGATAGCCCGGTTATCTATAAAAAGGTTGATGAGAATCTTTGCACAGTTGTTCCGCCGGCGTGATGCTCTTGATAAATATGTTGGTCTAGCCATGACGATGTAGGACGTTTAGGTATTACCAGTATTACCTATACAACTTTATTTTATCTTTTGAGGAACAATAACGACTTGGAGAATACAGAGATTATCGTCGTCGCCAAAATTGCGGTGATATTGTAAAATTTAAAAGGGTTATGTTAATGCTGTTAATTATTTCACTCAAAATATTTCCACTTATGTTTTATTTGGTATCAGATTGAGAAATAGTTTAAAGTTGGATATTGGCACTCTAGCTGCTCCCGAATAGCTTGAAAATATAAGGAAGAGAAGTTCCAATTGTAGCTGTAACTAGCAAAGCTAAGCAAAAGGCTAATTACGTTACTGGTAAAGTCTTTTTCTCCTATGTAGGTAAATACACTGTAGGTTATGAATAAAATAACACTTAACTCATTTTATCAACAAAAAGAACTGTACGAAACTTATGTAACATTCATAGGCCCTTTAGGAATAATCAGAAATAATCAGGAACAATCAATATTTACATATGAATGTTTTACATATGAATGTTTTACATATCATTATGAATTATAATTATATTAAGTACCTAATGACTGAATATAAAGTTGCCATAATTCCAGGCTTTAGGAAGTTAGGTACTTAAATTATAGGCACAATTAAACATATTTTGTACGTTAAACCAATTTGAGTCCACATGTTGTAAGCAAGAGTGCCTATCACAAAAAGAAAAAAAAAAAAACAATATACTAATGGTAAAATTAAATAGAAAATTCTTTATTGCACAAGATAGATTATGTATATAGGCGAACTTAATGCTAAATAGCATTTTCTTCCAGATAACTTTTATATTGTGGGAAAATGGATTGATAGTGCTACAAATTTGATAAATGAAATAGCAGAGAATATAACTTTACTCTAAAACCTAACAAATGAAAAAAAAAAAAACAAAACATAAAACAATAATTAGGCAAGTAAAGGTAAAATAAACTTACATGCAAAAGCTAAGATATCATATCATAAATTACTTAATGTACCTAGAAGCAAATCCAATAATAACAGCAGTAGCTCAACATCTAAGTAGGTACCTAAATCAAATCGAAAATCGAGCAATAACCGAATGTCATGATTTCTATGTAATTACTTGTAGACTTAATTTAGTAAGTGGGTATATCATTAAGTCTCATTTTTGTATGTATATTTCCATTTGTACAGACAGCGTCAGAGTCTGGTAACCCCCCTAGTTAACGTTAGTAGGTTCAAACCGTCGCGGTGTCGGTCGTGGACAGGCCTGGCCAACATTGGTCGGAGCGCGGGGAATACCTACTGGGGGTTACAACAACAGAACGAGATAAGAGAAGAGTGTTTCCTCTTCTTATCATGTTTCCTTTGATTTTTGGACTGATTGAACATATATCAAGAAGGCTTAATACGGGAGTGCTCGCTTTTAACAAAAAAAGGCACACTTTTTACGGGAGTGCTCGCTTTTAACAAAAAAAGGCACACTCTTTACGGGAGTGCTCGCTTTTAACAAAAAAGTGTGCCTTTTTTTGTTAACAGCGAGCACTCCCTTAGCTCCCGAGCGAGAGACATGCTACTTAGTGTTCTGCACTCTTCAGTGTTTACATATTATAAGACCAATACCAATATTTTGAAATCATTTCCCTCGTGCGGGTTCGATTCTCGCATTGGGAAATATGTTTGTATGATGTAAGATATTGAATACGTTGTATTTACTTATACTATTGTAGAGCGAGGTTCGGGACATACAATGTCCCGCATAGTAACATTGCGTAATTGTAAGACGATATTATTGTCGTCATCATCATCAGCCTATAGTAGTCCACTGCTGAAAATAAGGCTCCCCTAATGAGCACCTTGCGCCCTGTCCTCAGCTCGACACATCCATCTTCTAGCAGCCTTTTGCAGATCGTCATTCCACCTCGCCGGGCAAGGCGTCCTATACAACGTTTACCGAGCCGCAGTCTCCACTCAAGAACTCGTTTCAGCTTGCAGATTCTCTGAGCTATGTCAACTTTAGTTCTAAGTTGGATAGACTCATTGCGGATTCTATCCTTCAGAGAAACTCCGAGCATAGCTCGTTCCATAGCTCAAGAAGGTGACCATTAACGACGACAGGTCTCTGATCAATTCGGTCATTGACCATGACTTTTGCTTATCCAAATTCATGCCGAGACCTACCTATCGTTCGCGAGGCTAATGCTAGGCCGTCCAACATTATGTAATTATTATAAAAATCGAGTAATTTGCGTTGAATTAGTGTTACAATCTTGTACATATAGACTGTGTCAACACATTAAACATCGTAACTGTGAAATAGTGTATAAAATACCTAGGTACCTACCATACAAAGCCTACTAATTACCTAATTATTACACCATGTAAAATTGATCATAAAGCTAGGGAGGTACATTATTAATCATTATGATTGTAATTAGGAGTACCTAGGTATGGCTTTATCCCGTTTTGTTTTTTTTACGTATGGGTAGTAATTATAAGACAGAGTACACAAATTTTACAAAGTGGAAAGTATTTCGCTGGGTCAGTGATATCGATATCAATGGGTACTTAGTACCTACCTACTGGGACCATTTTTAATTTGTAAGCAAAGATAATTCAATACTATTTGTAAACGATTGGGGCACTCACATAGATGGGTTGTCGAACAGACTCAGTTCTGCAGCATACGCAGTCAAAAGAATCCGTCAACTTACTGACGTAGAAACGGCTAGACTAGTTTATTTCAGCTACTTCCATAGCATTATGTCGTACGGAATTTTGTTGTGGGGGAATGCTTCAGATATTAACACCATATTTGTGTTGCAGAAGAGGGCTGTTCGTGCAATTTATAATATGGGCCCCAGAGAATCACTTAGAACTAAGTTTAAAGAAATAAATGTTATGACAGTGCCGTGCCAATATATATATGAAAACTTAATGTATGTCCGAAAACATATTGACATGTTCAAGAAAAATAGCGACTATCATAATGTTAACACTAGAAATATTGATAAACTAGCTGTTCCTATTGTAAGGCTCCATAAAGTTAGTCAATTTTTTAAAGGGATGTGTGTACGATTTTTTAACAAAATCCCAAATGACGTGATTAATCTATCTGTAAATAAATTCAAAAATGTTGTTAAACGTCATCTATGTAATAAAGCTTATTATAAAATATCTGATTATTTCGATGACAAAAAAGCTTGGGATGAAACTGCCTCCAACTCTATCAAAAACAATGTAATAATTATTAAGAACAATGACGTTAAAAAAATATATAAGCCAAGCAGAGTTTCTTTCCAATTATTCTCTGTTTGGTGAAGTTACGAATTGGTGGTAAATTAAAAAAATGACGTTTCAAAGTGTACTATACAGTTCCTACTGAATAAATGAATTTTGAATTGAATTGAATTGAATTCGTCATCTCCATGTATAGGTGGAGGCAGGTACTACTATGTACCTACTTAAAAGGAAACACCAATATTTCTACCTATGAATAGGGAGGGGTCCCTATGAATCTGGAGTGCATTTTATAATTCGTATGAAACCTTTTTTAAAACTTGACTTTTGACAAAATGTCAAAATAGGTTTTGAAATATTTATTATTGGACAAATTTTGGATATTTCTTGTAAAAATGGTGATATTGTATGGTGAACAAGATAGCAGACGTAAAAATTACCCTGGAAGTGGTGTTTCTGTCTATAGGTAAGCCAAATTTCAGATAATTTCATCATTTCATCACTTTTTCATATATTTGTTATTTTTGTATATTTTTCAAGTCTAAATGCCGTTATTACAACCTCTGCTCCTCTGTTTTGATTATATTTACATTTTATGTTTCTGTCGGCATTCTCTGATACATATTTTCATATTTTACAAACAAAACAAAATAATTGTTGTAAATATTGTAGGGTGACCAAAACTACCAAAGTCTAAGGATAATAAATAAATTAGGTATATACATAATTATATTATAAACATCGGACATAAATACCACCTAATTGACAGAAAATAAAGTTTGTATTAATTTTATGGTTAGGCAATTTTTATAAAGACATCTTTATTTAATAATTTACAATTAATAATATTATTTTTGTTTGTTTTAGTTTTCTGACGCAAGAAGACGTATTGATTGCTTAGCTTAAAGAAGTCATGTTAGAAGGACATAAATAAAATAGTTTACCTTACTTCAAATGTCAAGATTTTGTTAATTCCAGAAAACGCATAACGGATAAAATATGGCCATCAGTTCAAGGTTATGTTGTTACTTTTATAAACCTAAATTATATTTATTTTAGCGCATACAATAAAGTGTAGAAGGTATATTTCCAGCACTTGACAGCTATAGGTTGATGATGATAAATAAAGTATTAAAGAATATAAGTTTACCAATTTATATACAAAAATGGAAAAGCAAAACTAAATATTAAATAATTAATTGAAAATTTTGGTTCAATGTGAACACTTACTAAATTCCATAAGGGCTGAATGGATTCAGATGAAACTATAACTAATATAATGCATAGTGATTTTTATAATTTCAAATAATACAATAATAATAATAATAATGCGGGATGTAATCACACTGCATCATGTATATGTAACCTATAAAATAAATATTCATAGTGGGCTACTTCTTATCCAGGCACCAGGCGAGCAAAGGAATGCTAGTTTTTAATAAGACTAATTTGTCCGCTGCGGGACAAATGTTTGCATGTTCTGTAGATATTTGTCTCGGACTCTCGGGTCTGGGTGTTTTCTATGTATGATATGTATAAATTTACAAAAAAAAAATGTAATATATCAATCATGTGGTTCCCATAATACAAGCTTTGCTTAGTTTGAGGCTACATGATGCAGTGTGATTAGTCCCGCATTAATCATTTATTTATTTATTTTATTTTAATCCAACAAATATTATCATTATAAAGTGTTATAACATCATATTTTTTCTTTTAGATGCCTGTTAAACATTGGAGATTATCAGTAATAAACCATTCAAAACGCTAAATACCATACAAGGTGATCTAGCTACATCAATGAATACCGAATTAGGCAGAATAAATATATCATCTCAGGAAATTATTACAAAGAATCGACTATTGTATGTTAATATGTACGAGCATAAGTTTCGAAAGGTTTTATCGAATTAATCTATAAATAGTAGTAGTTATTTAAAAAAAACACGATAACAAGGTAGACTACATAGTAGTAGTCCACCATGTAAACCTGTTTTTTTTAAAGTAAATACTTCTCTTATTATTATTTATATTATTAAAATTAAATTGCCACGAGCCTAAGAGCCTCTAGATCCCTCGCGTTTAAGCGTCTAAATACTAGCTATGTTTTTGCGTCTAATTATAGTTTCCACTATTTTTGTTTAAACTTACCTAACTTAAATACCTACAATAATACTAAACATAACATAAAAGAGGTTAGGTATATGATTTAAATATAACCCTTTTGAAGTCATTGTTGTATCTCTAAATAGTTATACAATTTTAAATGCTTAGATATATTTGAGTGTGTAAATAGGGGTGATCCAAAAGTAATGATAATCAAAATAATACTTGGTGGTTAAAGTTACAATTTTTTTTCTACATAGTCTCAAGTCAAAACATTTAGTTAAATGTTTTTCTAAACCTAGGATTCCCTTAGAAAAAAAAAATCTTGACTCTCCCAAAATGCCTCGACGGCTGCCATCACTTCGCTAACATCTTCAAATTTCTGGCCTCGGAGATGTTCTTTGAGCCGGGGAAAGAGGAAGAAGTCACTGGGGGCTAGATCTGGCGAATAGGGTGGGTGTTCGAACAGTTCGAACCTTGTTTCTTGAATGGCAGCCATCGCAACTGCGGCTTTGTGAGCCGGTGCGTTGTCTTGGTGAAACAGCACCCCAGCTCGCAGTTTGCCGCGCCTTTTTTTCTTGAATGGCCTACCGTTATCTTCTTATTTGGTCTGCGTAGTAAGAGCCCGTAATAGTAGCTCCCTTTTCCAAGTATTCGACCATAATAATTCCTTCAGCGTCCAAAAAAACGGACGCCATAACCTTTCCCGCCGAACTTAAGACTTTGAATTTTTTCGGCGTCGGTCAGGAGGCTCGTTTCCAAGACATCGACTGCTTTTTAGTTTCCGTTGCACAAAATGGTGGACCCAAGTCTCGTCCATGGTCACGAAACGTGACAAAAAATTTCTGTATCGGCTTGGAACTTCTCGAGATTAACCCTTGAAATGTCAAGTCGTTTTTTCTTTTGCTCGTCTGTTAACATTCTCGGTACCCAACGCGCAGAGACCTTCTTCATGTGCAATTCATTGGTCAAAATTCTTTGAACGCTGCTATAAGAGATCCCTGTCATCTCAGCTACGTGCCTGATGGTCACTCTTCGATCTGCCATCACGATATCCTCTATCTTTTTGACATTGTCCTCAGTGGTGGACGTGGATGGGCGGCCTTCGCGATGTTCATCTTTCGTGGATGCTCTACCCAGCTTAAACTCCTTGGCCCAGCGTGCAACCGTGGAATATGGAGTGGCAGAGTCCCTCAATGTTTGCACCAAGTCGTGTGTATGCCTTTGGTAGACATTTTTTTTCAGACAGAGATTTGATGACAGCTCTGATTTCGTTTTTCTCCATTTTGATGTTATTACTCCAGTTGTTAGTATTCAAATGAATGTATCTCCCTGGAATCATGGTCTATTTATACGATTTTTTCACGCGCATCTAGTGGATGTTTGAGCAACAAAAAATTTTTTGGATTTTAATATGGTCTAGAAATACCTGATTATCATTACTTTTGGATCACCCCTCATAATGTATGTATGCGAGTATGATATGCAGCTGCTTTGCCACGAACATGGCGCATAGCATCATGCACAATACCCGCAGTCAACATGCCAAGTCCAGGACTCAGCGTTTATGTCTGAGTAGCGAGTAAAACTTTGACTGATAATAATCGAGATGTTGTAAGTAGTTTATTGTTTTTTACTTGCATTCTCATTTATTTTTCATTGACTTGTCATAGCGTGGTACACAGCTTAACTAGTAAACAGAGTAACTACCTCTTCCTAAAGACACCGAAAACATGCCACGAGCCTCACAAGCTACGAGAGAGTCTACAACTAAATTGTAAGCTTATTATGAAATAATATCAAATATTTGATTATTATCAAATATTGATTATTATCAAATATTTGACCTGCCTCTGTGGCGCAGTGGGCGAAGGTCCGCCTGAGACGCAGAAGGTTGCGGGTTCGATTCCCGCCGCGGGACAAATGTTTGCATGTTTGCAGATATTTGTCTCGGGTCTGAGTGTTTTCTATGTATGATATGTATGTATTTACAAAAAAATGTATATTTGTAATATATCAATCATGTGGTTCCCATAATACAAGCTCTGCTTAGTTTGGGGCTACATGATGCTGTGTGATAGTATCCAGCATTATTTATTATTTTATTTATTTATTTAAATTTGCTTTAAATTAAATTGTAGACTTATTCAAGTGGACTCATTACTTTAAAGGTTATAATTTAATACACGTTTTCTGTTGATTCTACATAAATCATTGCATTTTTGCTGATCTTGATTCAAGTAGAATGTTTGATCGATGACTTTATTGAACGATCCCTAAATACGCATAGCTACAATAAATAATTGACTATTTTGTTATGATCCAAATTGACCTGAAAGTTACTAAGTTAGCTAGATGACTCGCAACTTAGTGTGAGAGCTTGTAGGTATCCTTATCTGCCTAACTTAACTACGTAGTAGGTACTTTTAGAAAAGTTTATCTTTGACTCGTACATGGTGCGTGGGTCCATACCAAGTCACGCTGTGTTTTCTTCAGTCAAAGTGTTATGACTACTAAAAAAGTACCTAATTAAAAATTGTATCAATTCTAAAAGAAATTTAACTCAATACTAAGAAATAATATTTTTATATTATACTCAAAATAAACCAACAAAAACCATATCAACAGTAGTTATTATTTTACTCATAAAATTAACGTGAATTAACTATTATTAAGTAGTTATTATGTTAGTTATCATATTATTATCAATCAATTAACGTTAAAGTTATATTCAAACTCTCTTTACGAGGTTTATTCAACTACTTAAAACTATTAATTCCTTTGTAATTGTCAAGACCACTTCACTCAGTAGTGGTCCCATTTACATTTTGGTTACAATTTGATAATTCATTCATTTATAAGTATTTATATGGTCACCTATTCACTTTCTATATTTACTATTGTAACGATACGTTTAATTGAGGTGACGGTGGTCAGTTTTTTTATTAAATAAAAGCAAAATATTCACATGAATGCTGTCATTTTACTTTCAACCTTTCCTTTTATTATAGCAATTAGACAACCTTGCAAAAATACTTTTATTTTTATTAGGGCCTATTGAATTAGGAGAATTTCACTTAAATAATGTAGGTCCAAATAAAAAGCTAAGTTAACGATACTACTATAGTTTTCTAGGTCCAAATAAAAAGCTAAGTGAACGATACTACTATAGTTTGAATATTCCCGCCTTTGACATTAGCGCCATCTATCATCTGGCCCCAATTCAAGTCAAAGCTAGAATAAAGCAGTCCCTTTTTTTTGTACTGTGTCGATATTCTTCTCCCCTGTGGAGTAATAGTGTTCTGTGGTCGTGGATCTCGAACTTTTTGCACAAATGTGTGTTTTATAAACCTTCACCTCCTCGCTTACGTATATTTAATTTCGTCCATATATCTATATGAGACGATGGAGTGGCGGTTACAACACTCGACATTAATCTATACGTTATAAGTGTACTGGGTTCAAATCCCTCAATGCTTATATGTATTTTTGTTTATTTTTATTTTCGTTACTAACACAAAGGACTACGTTTTAAGTGTAGTAGGTAAGTTACCTAATTATTTAAGGTAAAATAATAAATCAATTTTCAAAAGTTATAACAAATTTATTAAAACACCATTTCACATAACACAATATAGATAAGATATTCTATAAGACAAGATATTTAGTACAAATTCCGCTAACTTTAAAGTTAGCAAAAACTTAAAGTAACTTTAAAGTTAAAAGTTAGCGGAATTTGTACTAAATATCTTGTCTTATAGAATATCTTGTAATGGATTTCCGCAAAGTCACGCCTGAGTCAATTAATTAACAATATAGATAGTTATTACTTATTTTTTAGAATTTTCAATAATGTTTTAAATGATAGAATAATACTTAATTTAGCCATATAAGATTAGCGAGTGAACAAACATGTCAACATTGGAACAGGTTATACTTGCCGTATAAAATCCAATTAACAATTTAGATCACTCGCAAATACTTACTCTGGTATTTTATCTATTATTGAAAACATTATATATCTGAATATTTATTAATACCGAATGGGATGGATGTCTTTCATTTAAAATAATTTGTTGAAGCCTTCTTTTCATTTGGGTAACCAAAGTCCGCCCAAAACCACTAGGACGCACCAGTTCCCAGGTTCTCAGGACCTGTTGCAGGTGGACAACACTTCACTCGTGTCCCAATTAGGACAAATTGACCCCACATAATGCTCACACATTCTCCACATATTTAAATCTGGACTTTTAGATGACCAATGCTGTGGTGATTATGCCCGTCTGAGAAGCGAGCCAATAGGTCAGAATTCGCGAACGATGAACCACGCAGTTATCATGAACTAATTATACTGTTCCTTCTGGACGCTTATCCACTGCTTGCACTGTTAACAGCATAATTTCTTGCAAAACTGGTCAATTATGCGTCCACTCACTTCAACAATTTCTCCTGGTCCCATTGATGACATCCATCACCAATAACCTGAAAATAAAAACACAATATTATAAACGTATGACTGTGTTTATATAATATAAAAGGGAATAGGTTTACTAAGCACATTGTTTATGATAATCTTACTTATAATTGTCTTACCACTTACCTAATGTTATTCTGCCATTTCCTCTTACATTTGATGGGTTGTAGCGTTCCGAAATGTTATTTTGCAAAACCCACTCTTAAGCTCAATTTTTCGGCTGTTATATATGCACAATTATTTTTCATAAATAAAATCAATGACACACACCCAAGACGAAACAAGTAACCTTTTGTTCTGAAATATCATTTAATACACAACTACCCTCAATAGTCCAGTGCTGCACCGAATAATTTTAAGTAGTTGCCGTGATAAACAAATGAAAAAGTTACTAGCTGACGCATCCATTCATACTTAGACAAAATAATAAACGTATACTGTAACTTAAAATTTCGTCATAATTGCCAACCGCTACGATAGCTCAGTTGGTTAGAGCGGTTCATAAACTGGTGTGAATAAATTGCTGGTTCGATTCCCCAGCCAAGTATAAATATTTTTGTATAAGATTTTGGCCATTTGAATATGGTAGCCTCCACGGCAGCAGTTTAAATTTATACTTGAAAGGGGTATACCAGATCGTGACGCTGTGTGTACATTTAGTAGGTACCTACCTACTTATACTTATCTACACCATGAAGATGTTACTTCTTTTAGTACCCATCTATAACAAGCAATGATAACCTGCGAGGAAATGATTTTGCAATTAGCTTGAAACTGTACCTACCTACTTTGTGAATGAAAGCAGAAATCAGATAATTAATTTATTTATAAACATCGTATTGTATTGTAACATAAATCATTTGTTTTCTTTATGGTGTTGTCGTATACAACGTTCTGTGTTATGTACCAGTGGTTACGAAAAGCAAATATTCGTAGTATTGTAAAGGCAGGTTAGGTACATTAATGTATATACATTGTTATGTAATAAGTAGGTAGATTTTTTTTACATTATACCTAAGCATATGCCTACGTAATAAGCTGATAGTGCCATTAGTTCTGTGTTTGTACGTTGTTTATGTGTTAAATTACATTCCAAGATTTAGCTGTTTTTTTTTTGTTTGAATATTTCGAAATTGACTTTTCGAATTCAAATGAGTATCTTTCTAATAAATGAAATATTTTTACAGTTTCTATGGAAGTATTATCAAAATTGTCAATTCAGTAAAGAGCAATTGTAAGTTGTAGGTATCTTAGTTTTGGTGTTATTCATTACAAAATTGAGGTTAAATGAAATGAAATGAAATGGTTTATTTGCTTGAAATATGGTAACAAAGTTCTTAAGTGCTAAGGTACAGGATTCTCATATTTCACCAAATACAATTGGCATTCAAAATTTAAATATTTAATTGTCAAGGAATTTAAATTACATAATTCTAATTAATACAAACATGTCACTTCAATAAATCAATAAATAAAACATAGGATTAAAATTAATAATTTTGAAATTGTCAGATTATGGTTTAATTTTTGTGTTGAGAAATTCATCTACGCTGTAGAAAGTTTTAAACAATCAATTCAATTAAATTCTAAACTAAATAGACCTACTGTAATAACTTTTAGTTGTATCGTTGTTGTACTCGTGTCTGTAGGTACAATTGGACAATGCTGTAATTATTACTGTATCGTTATTTTTACTAATGGCTTGATTTGTTTCAATCATGCGTCAGGAGATCGCATGAAGACGGACGGCCGAATGTCATGATTTCTTTAATATTATAAGTTTATTTTAACAATCATTATTATTCAATAATCTATTTTATAAGCAAATAATAATTACCGGATGTAAAAAGTATTAATCATGCATATTACGGCAACTCGGAACCCGACTGACGAAAACCAGAGAGCAAGTCTATGGTTTTGTCGATGGTTGGATTTTGCAGGGAGGTATTGTCTGAGAGTACCGAACGAAAAATGACGAGGCTTGGGCATTCCGAAAAGTGAAGCGGTAGCGACAAGTCGTCTTGAGAATTGAGATTGAGCCACAAGCCTCGTTAGTTTTTGAACAATATGATCTCCAAGTAAACTCTGTACAATAATGTCTAGAAAGTATCTAAAATGGATCCAAAAGCAAAAATAAAGTCTTATCCCAAGATAAATGTGTATCATTTATCACACATAGTACCTAATAACTAAAAACATAACTTACAGCAAACAATAAACCTTAATATTTAGCCATAGCTCCATTTGCGTTTATAACGGCATCGCACATAAGTCAGGTTCTCGTAACATGAGGCACAGACAATATGGCCACGTGTTACGAGAACGAGACTTAGTGGATTATCCACGCATACGCCACACGTAATGCTTTATTCTTCTTATGTTCGGATGAGGGTCTGGGCAACAAGGTGTTCAGGTGCCGACTCCATTTCTCCCCCAACATCAGGGATGTTAACATCTTCTACCAGCACTCCTGCTCTCACATCTATCAAGCGTTTGGTGGAAGTAAGGTATTCCCTCTGTGTTATTCTGACGTCATATTCGAAAAGGCCGCAAGTAACATATACATGATATCGAGAAAAAAAATCTTTAAGTTAAAAACATACATCAAAATGCGCCTTATAAATATAGTCATATGTTAAAGATAAATGTAAATGCGCCCTTTTGCTTAACGTTAACTTTTTGTATGAAAGTTCTAGAAAACAGATCTTTTTACTATCAGATGCTTCTTTTTTCGCTGATCATGGTAATATATGTAACTCAATTTTGGAAAAATTGTTATACGCGGCCCTTTTTGAATAATATGACGGCAGTTTTGTGCCCCTTTCAAGTGCCGCCTCATTTCTTCGCCTTATTGTTGACCGGATATAGTGGCGCTCGAGGTTACGCCTGGGTAAGTTCCCATCCGCGCGAAAGGCTTGAAGATGGGATGCGGTAACACATGTAAGAATAGATTTGTTTTTTTCTTATATAAATATTCTATTAGTAGTGTTTATCACCGACCAGGAGAAATGGGCAGTGAATAAGTCGGGTTCTCGTAACATGGCAACAACAATATGGCCACGTGTTACGAGAACGAGACTTAGTGGATTATCCACGCATACGCCACACGTAATTCTTTATTGTTGTTCATGTTGGGATGGTGGTCTGGCATGGTCTGGGCAGCAATGCGTTCAGATGCCGACTCCATCTCCCCCCCAACATCAGCGATGTTAATATATTCTACCAGCGTTCCTACTCCCACATCTATCAAGCGTTTGGTGGAAGTAAGGTTCCCTCAGTGTTATTGTGCCCCTTTCAAGTGCCGCCTCATTTCTTCGCTGAATTGTTGACCGGATATAGTGGCGATGGTGGTTACGCCTGAGTAAGTTCCCAACTTCGAACAAGGCTTGAAGATGGGATGCGGTAAAACAGGTAAGAATAGATTCTATTCTTATATAAATATTTTGTTAGTTGTTTTTATCACTGACCGGCAAAATTGGCAGAGTGAATAAGTCAGGTTCTCGTAACATGAGGGACAAACAATATGGCAACATGTTACAAGAACGAGAATTGGTGGATTTTCCACGCATATCCCACACGTAATGCCTAATTCTTCTTATGTTCGGATGAGACTCTGGGCAACAAGGCGTTCAGGTGCCGTCTCCATCTCTCCCCCAACATCAGGGATGTTAATATCTTCTACCAGCACTCCTGCTCCCACATCTATCTATCAAGCGTTTAATGAAAGTAAGGTATTCCCTCAGTGTAAATGGGCCGCTTCATTTCTTCGCTGAATTGTGGGCCGGATATAGTGGCGCTCGCCGCTATCCCTGAGTAAGTTCCCATCTTCGCACAAGGTTTGAAGATGGGATGCGGTAACACATGTAAGAATAGCTTTATTATATTCCCATATAAATATTTTGTTAGTTGTTTTTATCACCGACCGGCAAAATGGGCAGAGTTAATTAGTCAGGTTTTATTTGTCCATGTTACGAGAAGGAGATAGTGGATTTTCCACGCATATGCCACACGTAATGCTTTATTACTCTGCCGTCCTTAAGCTATAATGCCGTTACCTACCAAAACCTAATTTCGAGGTATGCGTAAAATTACGGAAAATAATTTAAAATAAATAAAAAAAATAATAAAATAAAATAAAATAAAAATAAAAATTGTTTATTTCAGACACACTATTGTCCATATTATGGTTAATTTATAAAAAGACTTATAACTAATGTTAGTACAAAAGAAAAATAATTTGTGATTAAACGAACTTACCTGTAAGTGAAGTTCTATCATAATTATGCTCGGCTTGTCCGAAGAGACTAGATTTGACGTGTATTTATTTTATTTGTAGTTGCGCTTAGCGATCACCATTCCATTGCACTTATTTGAGGGTACAGTAGTTTTTTTTTTTTTTTGTGGGTAATCATACATTTCTCGGTCGCAGGCTGTTCTTTGTTCGTCATTTAGTTTAGAGCCATGTAGGTAATATTTCACATTAGGGATGGGTTTCTTTCATTTGAAAATGAATTCCCTAGAGGGGTGGGTTGCTCTAGTCTCTTCGGACAAGCCGAGCATAATTATGATAGAACTTCACTTACAGGTAAGTTCGTTTAATCACAAATTATGCTGCGGCTTGGTCCGAAGAGACTAGATTTGACGTGTATTTATTTTATTTGTAGACTTTTAGAGCCTGTTTGTGAAATATTAGACCTATCTTTTAGTAGAGTACCTACCAACGTAGTACTTCCTTTAGTAGGCAATAAAAAAAATAAATAAAAATAATTTGTTTAATCAACAAATTTATTATGTCTAAGGACTGACATTATTAATTATCGCATGAGCAAATGATTCATCATTAGCAACGTAATTAACTAAAGGCTTATTATAAAACTTAAAGAAAGTGTTGGAGGTGGCGCTCCAGCCAGCTGTTCTCCTTATAAGGTCGAGGCTAATGCCCAGAGAGTGAGCTCGTGTGGCGGCGGCGTGCCGCGTGCTGTGCGCGCAAAACGCCGCCGGCACGCCGCTATCATGCAACTTGCTTCTGATCCAGCGGCTCAACGTCTGGCTGGTAACGCCACCATGTGGACGTTTAAGTCCTAGGAACAAGCTCTTTACATTCCCACGCAGGGGTTCTGTTTTTGATAAATAGAATTGTAATGTTTTCGCAGGACATATCTCCGGTTTTTGATTATAAAATGGTAGAATCAATAAAGGTTGGGGAGTGCCAACCTTGGATGTTTTAATAAAATCTGTAATCTTGATTAAAATACGAGAAGTAGTACATGATATATTATCGATCTTGATTTTCGAAAATGTTTGCACTCTATGAGCGGTTACTAATGCCAATAGAGTAACCAACTTCCTAGATAAATTCTCAAATGAAATTTCTTCTAAGGGATAAAATTTTCCTAAAAAATCTAAAACAATAGCAGGATCCCATGTGGTTTCATATTTGGGCATAGGTGGGCGTAAACGATATATTCCCTTGAAAAAACGTCTAATGTTTTGATCAGACCCCACATGATCTCCTACGACTAAAGCGAGAGCAGAACGACAAGTATTCAAGGTTCCGTACTGAGCCCCTTCGCTGTACAAGGAAGTGAGAAAGGTAATAATTTCCGATATAGAAGCATTATATAATTCAATCCTGTTATTTCTACAGTACGAGTACCACCTTCTAATGTAAACCTCGTACTGCTTAATCGAGTTATTTGATAGAGACGCGAGCATAATTTCTAACGCTGCTTGGGGAGTTTGTCTCCTGAGGAATGCTGACTTGATAACACTGCGGCCGCCAGGGTAATCCGGGAGTGCATCTTGCGAGTACTGGAATAAGAGCACCGAATTACATTTTGATAAGGCTCGAAAATAAGTATCTCGGAAGAAACTAGGCTTTTAAAAATAGGGTACCAGGGCTGAGTAGGCCACATTGGTACCACCATTATGCCTATGGCATTGTCATTTATTATTTTACGCAGGGTTTTTAGAATAACAGAAAATGGTGGGAATGCGTAAAAATAAAAAGAGGACCAGTCTACCGTATATGCATTAACCGCATAGGCCTCTGGGTCACGGTGCCAGGAAATGTATCTATGACATTTTTTGTTTAACCTGCTAGCAAAGAGATCAATATTGGGACGGCCAAACTTTTTTATCACCCTTTGAAATGCCTCTGCCTCCAACTCCCATTCTATATCAGGGTGCACTCGTCTAGATTCGAAATCTGCCTCAGAGTTCTCTATGGAGCTAATGTAGGAGGCGTAAACGTATATATTACGGTTCTCACACCATTGCCATAGTGTTTTGGTAACCTCTGTTAGGTGGGGAAATTGTATTCCACCCATACGGTTTATGTAAGAGATAGCAGTCGTATTATCTATTCGTAATAAAATTTGGCAGTTATTCAAGTCCTTTGTGAAAATTTTAAGACCAAAAAATGCAGCCAAAATTTCTAAATAGTTTATGTGCCTAGCACTTTCTTGTTCAGACCATGGACCGCTAGCTCTATCTTCACCACAAGCGACACCCCATCCCGTAGTTGAGGCGTCTGAAAAAATCTCCAAGTCGTAGCTGTCATGCTTAATTTTATTAACAGAGTCACAAATTGCCCCTCTCCACCATTTAAGATCGGGTTCGATAGATTTTGGGATTACCATATATTTATTATAATTATTGGCATTGTCATTAAGGCTGAGGTATTTGATACGTTCAAATAGTTTAGTATATAGCCAGCCATACTCTATGGCTGGACATGCAGATACAAGCAAACCAACAAAACGAGCAAAGTCCCGTATTTTACACCTGTTTATCGAGAGGAATCTTTCAATTTCTTTCTTTATTCGATTAACTTTATCCGAAGGAAGGCTTACTTGAAGATTTTTTGAGCTAATGATATAACCGAGAAAGACGCAAGAATTACTTGGTATAATAATACTTTTTTCTTCATTAATAATGAACCCTAAGGATGACAACAATTGCCTAGTGGCATTGATATTTTCTAAGCAATGTTCATATGATCGAGCTATAATAAACCAGTCATCTAAGTATACGGTGGATAAGTATCCTATAGAACGGAGCAGTTTTGCTACAGGTTTCATTATTTTAGTAATAACGTACGGAGACGTACTAAGCCCAAATGGCAGAACTTCAAATTGGTACATAGTCCCCCCGCAATAAAAGCGTAAGTATTTTTTATAGTCCGGGTGCACTTTCACAAAAAAATATGCATCTTTAAGATCCAGCTTTGCCATGAAACAATCCCGAGTAACGAGCTTTAGCGCTGTACGAAAATCTTCCATTTTAAAATGTTTATTATCAACAAACCTATTTAGATTCTTTAAATTTAATATAAATCTCATTTTTCCATTTGGTTTAGGCACTAGGAAAGTACTTGATATATATTGGCCCTCACATGGTTGACATTTAGAGATAGCGCCTATTGACAATAATTCATCAACGGCTTGCATAAAATGCAATCTTTTTTCACTAGGTTGATTTCTAGTAGAAACATTATTTTGTACAACTGGCTTAGAAAATGGAATTTTATAGCCTTGGATGTATGACAAAATGACGGGATCATTAGTGATCATCGCCCATTGTTCATAAAATTGTGATAGCCTACCAGCATAATTTACCGGTGGCGGCGAGGATAGCGGCGACAGCGGCGGCTGGGCGGCTGCGGTTGCTAGCGGCGCTGCGGTCGGCTGCTTGCAGACGTGGGACGCCGACTCTGCGACTGCCTGTAGGAGGTCACGTGAAAATTCCTCGTTGCCATAGGCGCGTTCGTGTCCTTGGCCTTCGACATCGCTGCCGCCTTTCGAGCAGGAGGCGGATTTCTCCAGTTTTTTGACGGAGCTCCAGGTGTTTTACTCGTCGATGGCTTTGGTGCAGCAATTTTCAGCTCTTCGCCAGATTTATGAATCGCTTTAGCGGCCTTCAGCGTCTCTGCAAGACCTTCACCGAACAGGAAGCTGTCGACTTTGGTATTCTGGAGTGATTCTTTCATCTCTTTTTTGACAGAAAATATTATAAAATTACGCCTTGTAATTGTATCGCTATGTTGGCAATCACACATTGTACGACCGGTATCGATGAGAAGACGCAACAGTTCGGTGTTCTTATCTTTTAAAGACATGACTTGCGTAATAGCTTGACCAAGGCTCGAAAGAGCAGAAGCCATTACAGTTTGTTTCAATTCTATTGCCTTATCACGCTTTATAACCATCTCAGATAGCGCGGCCTTAACTTCGGGGTTCAAGGACGGCCCAGCGATAAGTTTGCAGTTATTTGGTACAAGATATTTGTCCAAGAGTTCCTTACGATCATCTTTCGATAGTCCTGATGTAGCCACATGTTCAAAACGTATGGCAACATCTTTTTGGATATTATTACCAAATTTTTTCGGAACCGTAGGGTCCACGCCTAGTATCTCGCGGATCTCAGCGTCTAATTCTGATATGTCGTCATCAAGCGATTCCGGTAGTGTAGAAGGGCCTGCCTCATTGGTTAGGGCATCCCGTGTGGAACTAGCCGCTTGCTCGTCCGAAATGGGCATCGCTTCCGCATCTGCTGATGAAGGCGTTTGCTCTTCCGAGCAAAGTTCAGCACAAGCAGGGATGCTGTCTGCAACAACAAGTATCAACTGATTTATGCTTGTTAGGTAACAATTTTATTTTGTCTGCAAAAATCGTTGGCAGGTTAGAGATAATATCAGTGATGAGATAGCCCCTTAAGCTATCCGCAACACCAGATCTCTAAAATGCACGAATAACGCATGCTCTTACCGTTAGGTAGGTGAGCAGTGACAGTGAAGAGATAGCCTCATAAGCTACCCACAACACTATATGGTGGCACGAGACAGCCTCAAAAGCTGCCCACAATACCAATGCGTTTAAGGCAGTTGTTTACCAATGTAGGTATGTACGTAATTAGTGGTAATTAATTACAATTACTAACCATTATGTTGCGACAGTCGGTCTGGAGATGAGTCCTGTAATAGCGGCGGTACTGATGATGCCGATGATGAGCTGGATATGACACGTACACGTCGTCGTTTCACTTCACTAGCACGGCTTTGTTTCCGATTGCGATCAATTTCTTCTTCCAGAATTTTTAATTTCTTACGTAATTTTTCGTACTTTGTATCTTCATTCTTCCTTTTAGGCATTTTGCTGAATTTTCCTTGTATTTTACTTTAGATTTACTGCTAAGAAACTTTTATAATTATTGAGTGTGCGGAATGGTTGAGCACTAAAAACGCGAATGACGAACAAAGAACAGCCTGCGACCGAGAAATGTATGATTACCCACAAAAAAAAAAAAAAAAAAAACTACTGTACCCTCAAATAAGTGCAATGGAATGGTGATCGCTAAGCGCAACTACAAATAAAATAAATACACGTCAAATCTAGTCTCTTCGGACCAAGCCGCAGCATAATAAAAACGTAATGATACATTTGTTGCTCACTGAGAAGGCATGCACTCAGTGATAGGTGTAGGTGGCTAGCACCGAGTGCACCCCCACCCAGTGACGCACAAAATGGCTATCCAGCCTGCCGGCCACCACGGATAGGAGATTGTTGCGACTGGCACGAAGTCGGCGCAGTGACGCAGCACAACGAGCTCGCATCATGGCAGGGAAACTGTCCACCCGTGCATCAGCGAACATGCCAGACGCACTGCACCATCGTGGCAGCCGCAACAACACCCTAAACGCGTTATTGAACTGTACTCGAAGGGCACTTATTGACTTCTGCTTATAATTGGTCCACAGACTGCATGTGTAAAGTGAAGTACAAAATGCTCTAAAAAAAGTAATTTTAACTGGAACGGAGCAGCATCTGAATCTATGTGCTACCATGTTTGCTCTAGTTGCAAGCGCCCTTCGCTCACGTTCTATATCCTCATCATCAGACAAGGTTTCGGTTACAAAGTGCCCTAAGTACTTGAAAACAGACACCCTCATTAGCGGAGTGCCATTAAGTAACACTGAGGGAACATACAATGGACACTTAGTACCCGACTTAAAGATCATAAGTTCACTTTTGGTCACATTGTACTTAAGGCCATGATCAATAGCAAATTGTTCACATATGCTAACAAGCTTGCGCAGCCCACTCACTGATGGGCTCAGCAGCACCATGTCATCAGCATAGCTAATATTATTGAAGCAGACATCATGTATCCAACATCCAACATGTTGGCTGCTGAGTCCAGCAATGAGTGCGTTTACATAAATGTTGAAAAGCTTGGGCGAGCTCAACCCCCCTTGCCTCACGCCACATTCTAGCCCATATTCATCTGATAGAGTATCGCCCCACCTTACATAGTTGACCTGACTAGCATACCATTGTCGAAGTATGGATATCACATCATTCGGCACTTCTAATTCATATAGCTTATTCCATAAAATCTCATAGTTCACCAGATCAAATGCCTTTGACAAATCTAAATAACATGCATAGACAGGTGTATTTCTTTGAGTATAGTATTTCACAGTTTCCTTTAGACAGATAATAGCACTTTCTGTAGATAGACCAGCTCTAAAGCCAAACTGTGCATCCTGTAATACTACATATTTATCTAGCTCTGCATTAAGAAGACTATCAAAAACCTTGGCTATAACTGTGGCAAGAGAGATAGGTCTATAATTAGCCTTGGATGCAATGTCGCCAGTTTTATTTTTAATAATAGGCACAACAATCGTTTTAGTCATCTCACTAGGCACATAGGAGTGACTTACACATAAACAAAACAACATTGCTAGTAAACGGGCAATTTGCGGACCAGCATGTTGCAGGTGCTCAATGCTGAGACTGTCATGGCCAGGGGACCTTCCTCTTTTCATGCCTTTTATGACTTCATCAACTTGTTTGGCATTGAATCTAGTTTGAAAGACCCCTTCCAATCGAATTCCAGCATCCAGCACCCGTACGTTCTGTGGTTTAACAGAGAAGTGCTCCCTGAAAAGATTTGCAATGCCCTTGGGATCAGTCATGCTATCAACACTCACAGGCAGGCCCGGTTTACTGTTTAGTTTACTTGTTCCCTTCCAAAAACGACGGAAGTCTTTTTTAGCATGCTGTGAAGCGAGAATATCAAGCTTTATTTGATCTTGGTGTGTCTGACACCATTTAAGTTTTGTTTTAAACACTCTTCTACTACTGCACATCTCATCAAAAACCAAACCTTGTGTTGGCCTACCAAAAAGAACCCAGGTATTAAATTTTCCCCGGGCCTCCCTGTGTGCACTGGCAACATGCTTGTTCCAACCCATAATCTGCCTTTTACGCACCTTGGCACGATCGTTACTCAGATTGGTTAGTGTCGAAGCTGATACAAGTGAAATTACAATTTCATTATATAACTTATTAATGATTTCTCTATGTTCCAAGTTATGACAAGACCTGTCACAACAGCTACCCAGGGCATCAGGAAAATCAATGACTCTAAGCAATTCATTACATTTTATGCTATAATTTTTAATTTGATCAGGTTGCCTCTCACCCCATATAATACTATTTTTATTAATATTAAGACTAAACTTTTTATCTTGAATAACCCCTAAGTTACATTTTACAAGTAATGGATAATGATCTGACCAGAATACATCCTGCCTAACAGTAATATCAGTAACAGTAGCCCAGGCCGATTTGGTGACTATGCAATGATCTAACCATCTCCTAGAGCCATGAGCTTCACTCATAAAAGTATAACAATCTGAATCATAGCCAAACTTTTCAAAATCTGCACACAACCATTCCTGGTCATTACAGTAACTGATTAATTCAGTACAGAAGGGTTCATATGGGTGAGCATTAAAGTCCCCTAATATAAACACTGTCTCGATATTTTGGCTCTCAATTATGGCATTAATAGTACTCACACAATGAGTAAATTCTGGCAAATTGTCTGCACTGTCCGTGGGCAGGTACACACTGAAAACCAGAAATAATCTATCACTCACTGACACTTTTATGCAACTAATGCGGGTGTTACTTTATTCTATCACTGAAACTGATGGGAAAACACTTTTTTTCCAAAGAAGCGCAGTGCCTCCATGAGGTCTGCCTCGCAGCATTCCCGATGTGGTGTCAATAGCTGAGGTTCCCGTACAGGCGAAGTCCTGGCTGATGGTGTTTAGGTATGTCAGATCATGCGGGTAAAGCCACGTCCCCTGGAGAGCAATTATATCCACCTGAGAACAAAGTTCTCTAATATGTTCGATAGACCGTTTCACATTCTTACAGTTGAAACTACTAAGAAGACAGCAACTATCCATATAGGGCTGGAGTGGGTTCGATCACGGCACCTCTAACTGCCCCTACTGGTGGCGGCTTCTGAGGTATGAAGCGACGAAAAATGATACCCTCTGGCCACAGTTTTTCATCAAGAAACTGCGCCAGCTTCAGCTTCGACACAAAAATCTTGAAAGAGCTGTGCTTCTTTACATCTCTGCTCTTAATCAGCTGCAGGGACACCTGCTCTCCCGTCTTGTTCCTAATGTAGGCTGCTATGTCTTCCGCTGAGGTCTGCTTGTCTACATTACTTATAAACAGAGGCAGCATAACCTCTGCTGCCTTGAACTTCGATTCAGGTACAATGCTGGCCGCGCCCGTCCTTCCGATAAACTTGTTAGCATTTTTCCTGGCTTTACGGCGTTCGACTGGTTTCCAATCTCCTTCCGCTACAAGCTGCGCCATGCTTTTTTGTTGTAATGGCGTACACAACAACGCAGGCAGCGCCGTCGTTGGCGTCGAAAACTTCATTTGCCGGCCCTGAGGTGTCCGCAACTCAGGCCCATTATCTCTCAAAGGCTCCTCCACCATGATATTTCGTTTGCAACGATCCGCTGAGATGCTCATCCAACTTAGTGAGCAAAATTTTTCCTCACAATCCGACATGACTGTAGCGTGTTTCTTCGTTGCTTGTTGCATATGTTTGTTTGTTGCTTGCTTGGAATTGGAGGCAAACATACAAGGAACCACACGCGCGTGCGAGGGAGACGACAACACAGTTTGATTACGGGGAGACTCGACAAGAGGAAACGAGACAGATGACTTATTTCTTTCATTACTGTCACTGGTACACTTTCTTTCATTACCGTCACTGTCACACTCCCGTTGTGGTTTCGAACACTCATCTTTTGACACATTCTTGTTAACGTGTGTGTCACGGTCCTGTGTGGGGGTGACTTTATTCAAACACATAGACTTCTCCACTGACTGTTCCAACGGTTGACGTCTGTCAGCTTGATGTGACAGATCAAAATTTGAGAAGCCCATTGGTCCGCTGTCCGTGCATGTAACGCATGTACCTCCTCGCTGTCTTGTGTTTACATTTGAGAAAGTACCGTTAAAGTATGACGGAAATTTCAAAGGTTGTTGTCCTTGATCCTGATTTTCCGGGATGATCTGATGGTTTTCAAGGTCTTCCACTCTACAAACCAGGCTGTGTAGATGTTCTTGAGACATATAGCACGATTTAATTTCATTGATTTCAGCTCTCATTAGGGTCATTTTCCTCAAGAAATCTGAGACATCTATATGGTCGAAAGTGACAGGCGGTAGCAGAGACAGATCACGAGCAACAAACACTGGTATTTTCTCCGGGTCTGTAGTCTTTAACAAGGATATAATATCATCCAAGTCCCTTTGCTGTTTTCCTGCTTTCTTGCGAACTATCTTCCTTTTGTCAGTTGTTATCGATTCAAAAAGCAACGACTTTGAATTCTTTATCACCGCCGGTTCAAATGAGAAGACACAGATTCTACACAAGCTATCCTCATCCATTACATCAATTTTGTTTTGTACAAAAGCTAGGAGCTCGTCTACCACAATATTGCAGTTATTACACTTTATAACGTTAGTCATGATTGTATCACAACTCGCGGTTGGTACGTAGTTAGCACAGAGCAACACGTCCGCTTTCGAGCGCGTACGTCGGTCGACTGTGAAAATGGTTGCTGTTTTGAAACCATCAACAATTTGTTCGACCTGAAGGTATAAAAAAAAGTACTTTCTAAAAGCTTATCTTTTATCAAATAACTATAACTAAAACCATGTAAAAACATGTTTTTTGCATTTTAGTCCAGTTTTTTTATTTTTATTTTCATTGTACGAATGCAAAACTAAAATGCCGTTACGTTAACACTAACGGCAATTTAGTGTTTGATTTTTATTTACTTCTATTGAATTTTACTTTACTAAATACAAATAAAAAATCCTAAGCTTCAATGTCGTTAGAGACCATAAGTGTTATTTGATTTTATTTTCGCTCATGCTTGAGAAGGTGCAGAAAGCATTCCTGCGTTTCCTATAAAAGCGTCGCTATGGCTACTACCCCTTTCTTTAATCTACTAAGTTTCTATTGGGATGCTCTGGTTACAATTCTCTGGAGGTAAGACGTTTCTATGACCAAATCACCACAGTCTGCAAAATCCTCCACAACAAAATCGACGCCTTAGACCTGAGTCGCGAATTGGGTCGACTTTATTTTTATTTTATTTTATTTTATTTATTTGGGTAAACAAACAGTAGCACAATACAATATTGGTTAACAAGAACAGGGTTGGTTAATAAAGTGTTAATTGTGGTTGATAATGAGAAGCCGATACGGTCGTTTTACAGCATTTAATTAAAAAATACAATTGCGAAAACTGTGGTATTTGGTTTCAAAATAAAATTTTACGTGCGGTCGTCGTCGTGTCTAATGGTCCCTTCTGTATTCTGTGCTAATGGTGAATGCGGTGCGGGCGCGGCGGCGCGGGGGGCGGCCGACCCGGCTCCCAGAGAATTGAAGTAGGCAGCGTTAACAAGGTCCCAGCGTTGGAACATCCTGTTCCAAAATTGGTAGTGGTACCAGACGGTTAAAAGCTCTTCTTATTGTTCCAGTCGATGTTTTCAAATCTGCGACGCGAGCGACCCCGTCGCTGCCTTTGTGTAGGTTGGTGATTCTTCCAATCACCCATCGGTTTGGTGGTAGTCGCTCGTCTTTGACAATCATCATATCGCCTTCGCGTAGCTCTCCATTACTCCTCTGCCACTTTACTCTTTTCTGCAGTTCTGAAATGTATTCAGTATAAAATCTATTCCAGAAATGAGCCTTCAACTGCTGGACTCTCTGGTATCGTGGCAGTATCTGAAGTGAGTTCTGATCTTGTACCTGAGGAGAGGGAAGCAATGTCAATGATCGCCCAATTAAAAAATGTGATGGAGTGAGTGGGACTAAGTCGGACGGATCTGAGGATAATGGAGTGATGGGTCTAGAGTTTAGTATAGCCTCTATTTGCACTAACAATGTGTTCATTTCCTCATATGTTAGAAAGGCCATTGATACAACTCTTTTCAAATGATGCTTAACTGACTTTACGGCACTCTCGGCCATTGAATTAAAATGGGGACTATAGGCAGGTGAGAATTTGAAGACTATGGAATGTTGAGAAGCGTACGAACTGATTTCCTGATTACATTGCTTTAAGAATCTTGCAAGATCGTTACATGCGCCTACAAAATTGGTACCGTTATCCGAGAACAGATAAGCAGGACGTCCCCTGCGTGCAATAAATCGATTGAGTGCAGCTAGAAAACACTCTTTTGTTAGATCGGTGACCAATTCAATATGTACAGCCTTCACAGTCAGACACACAAATACGCATATATATGCCTTGATATGCTTACAACCTCTGCCCTTTTTGTTCGCTATCAATATTGGTCCCGCGTAGTCAACTGCTGAGTTGACAAAGGGAAACTCGCCTTGAACCCGTTCTTTAGGTAGATTACCCATTATTGGTTGAATTGATTTACCTGAAAAACGTAAACATATGTGACAGTTATGAACTGTTTTCCTAGCGAGGTTACGTCCACCTATAGCCCAATATTTGTGCCGTATTGACGATAATAAAAGTTGAGGCCCAGCATGCATTAAACTGGTATGATAATGTTTGAATATAAGTTGTGTGATGTGATGTGATGCGTGTAGTAATATTGGGTGCTTAGTATCATAATCATAATTTGAGTTAGATAAGCGACCGCCGACCCTGATCAGGCCGTTATCGTTTTGAAAGAATGGATTTAATTTTACTAATTGATTTTTAATTCTTAATTGTCCTTTGTTGCATAAAATTTGATATTCTTCAGCAAATGACTCCATCTGAGACAATCTGCACAATAAGTACATAGCTGACATTAACTCTGTTATTTTTAAATAATTTGTGTATTTGTTTTGTGGACTACGACAGTTATGTTTAAAACGAAGTACATACGCTGTAACGTGTTGCAATTTAGTAATGTCTGAGTATCTATGCATGAGAGAACTGTTTGACTGTGTGTTGTTATTGTGTATGTACTGTCGTTTTGAAATTGTATGACATTGTATCTTCATTTCTGATAGGTCGCTATCGTTAATTTGGGGGTGCTGTGGCCAGTGACACTCCGATTCAAATAAGAAAGAAGGACCGTGCCACCAAAGTTTACTGCCCTGTAAGGTAGCAGGTTCAAGCCCACGTGAGCCTATATCTGCGGGGTTCATGTTAGTAGGTACGTATCTCCACGAGTTGGGCTCGGTATACTCGACTATTTCATTGATTCTATTTGAAACAAACATTTTTAGTAAATGAGTATTAGATCCCTTTATCCAACCTAAAACGATAGTGGAATCACACCAGTATGTGATGGAATCTATAGTAAGTCTAACGGATTCCTTTACCTTGTTTACTAGTCGAGCAGTAAGAAGTGCACCGCAAAGTTCTAAGCGCGGCATGGTCAAGGGTTTTATTGGAGCTACTCTGCTCTTGGCCATCACCAAATTAACTGTAATTTTATTATCAGCTGTTAGGGAACGAAAATAGACACAACCACTATATGCATGAAGAGATGCGTCTGAAAATGCATGTATTTGAACGCTGATGGGTTCGTCACAAACTATATGTCGTGGGATTTTAAAATTATTCAAGTGAGGTAGTGAATTTACGAACCTTGACCACTGGATGGCCACATCTGTAGGAATAGGTTCATCCCATGAGATTTTCGAAGCCCACAACTTCTGAAGTATGAGTTTTCCTAACAAAATTGAAGGATTAATAAGTCCTAAAGGATCAAATATTTGTGAAATGGTAGATAACACTGTTCTTTTGTTATTAACCTTAGGAAATTCTATATTTTTGACAGAATATACGAAACAATCATCCTGGCATGCCCATATTAGGCCTAGAGTTTTAGATTGTTCATCCTTGCTTAGGTTAAGTAGCGTGTCTGTGTTATTGCCATGTAGTTGCTCAAGAATGTTCGAATTGTTTGAATGCCACTTACGGAGGTGAAACTGCGCGCCTTTTAAATGATTTATGACACCTTCAGAGATTCGTATAAGTTCTGTCTCATTATTATGACCAGAAATAAAATCATCAACATAAAAATCATTAATTATGGCCTCACTTACCGGAATGTCATTACATAGCTGGCCTAACTCAACGATACACCTTGTCGTTAACCATGGAGCTGATGCAGTCCCGTAAGTGGCTGTAAGTAGGTTATATGACTTTATTTCTTGTGTAGGATCGAATCTCCACAGTATTTGTTGCAAGTTATGTTGAGAACTATTTATAACAACCATTCTAAACATTTTCTCAACGTCAGCAGTTACGACGTACTTGTGTTGACGAAATCTAGTTAAAATGCTTATTAAGTCGTTTTGCACTATCGGACCTACAAGCTGAATATCATTAAATGATAGGCCCGACGTCGTAACAGCTGATGCATCGAAAACGACACGTAATTTGGTGGTAAGACTTGTTTCGCGCATGACCCCATGATGTGGTAAATAGTTTTGTATTGTGTTATGTTTATGTATGGATTTGTTTTCAGACATGTGTCCAAGATCGATGTATTCTTGAATAAATTGACTGTATAATTGCTTGAAATTGGGTTCCCTCTTAAATCTGCGCTCAAGTGATAAGAACCTGTTTGTTGCTTGTTCATAAGAATCACCTAAAGTTTCACGTGACTGCTTGAGTGGAATGGTAACCACAAATCGACCATCTGGTTGACGAGTCGTTGTTTGTTTAAATAATTGTTCGCATGTATGCTGTTCTTTGGACATGTTGTTACCTATTGATGAAGTAACTGATTCAAGTTCAAAAAACCTACTGAGTTGATCTGAAATATCTATGTTTTGTATGTGATGACAGTGGACTGTATGTGAATTGAATGATGTGTATTTTGATTCGATAACACCTGATACTAACCAACCTAATCGTGTTTCACTTAGAGTTGGTTTTGTTTTGCCTAATGAAATGCGTTGATTGCCTAGTATGTCCCAGAAAATGTCGGCTCCCAATAACATATCTACCTGCGAGGGTGTGTTAAATGTGGGGTCAGCCAACTGAATATGACTCGGTATGTTGAGTGTGATGTAGTCGATCTGTGTGATCGGCAATGATTGTGTGATGTGTGGAACAACAAAGCAGCTAATGTCTGTTGTGTAAGTGTGATCGTAGTGCGATGATATTGTAACATCACAACGTTTTGTGATTTGTGATGTTTGATGGTTTAACCCTTCAACTGAGGTACACGTTGAAAAGGTTTTTAGATCAAGTTTTTTGGCTAACATTTCTGTGATAAAACTTGACGTACTGCCATTATCGAGCAACACTCGTACTGAATAGGTGCGATTGGCATTATGATTTGAAACATTAATGACAGCTGTTGATAGCAGCACTAAATTATTATTTGTAGAAGAAAGTGATATGTTTTGTGTACCTATATCTGATTGACTTTCTTCATCCTTTGTTTGTGTATTGTTGTGAGAAGCGGATAACACGACACTACTAGATTGTAAATTTTTTGTTTCGGATTCTTGATGCAAAAGTGAGTTATGACGTTCTGAACAGATAGTACATGGCCCCGAAAAACAGTCTCTGCCACTGTGACTACGTAAGCAATTTAGGCAAAGTTGTAATGATTTGACTTGTTCAATTCGTTTCTTAACAGGCATTGCTTTGAATTTGTAACATCTAAATATAGCATGATTATGCTTGCATATCGGGCAAGGGAGAGCTCTCTTCCGTGTATCTACGAATGATGATGATGATGATGTAACGAATGCCTTACTGCGTATAACTGAACTGTCACTATGTCTTCGTTTATTGCTCGACTGTTCTTCTACTGTCTCTAACAAGTCTGCACGGCCCTTTAGAAAGTTATTAAACTCGTTCAGTGTGGGAATGCTTGCTTCTGTTTTGCTACGATAGACCTCCCATTCGCGGCAAGTTACAGAGTCCAATTTGTTTGAAACAATGTGAATAATAAGTACATCCCAGTGCTCAGTAGGTAGCTTCAATGTTTTTAAAGATCTAAGATTTTTGTTTATTGCATCAAGAATATTGCGCAAAGCTTTTGCGGATTCTTTGCTGATTGGTTCTATATTGAAAATTGATTGAATATGATTATTGATTAAAAGTCTGCTATTATGAAAACGCTCGCAAAGAAGCTGCCAAGCAATAGCGTAGTTATCAGCTGAAAAATCCAGAGCCTGAATAATACAGGCTGCACTATCCTTCAAAGCTGCGCGTAAGTAATGAAATTTATTGATATCAGGTATTGAAGCGTTGTTATGTATAAGTGAGGTGTATGTGTCGTGAAACTCTAACCAATCTTGATAGCGACCAGAAAAGTTTGGCAGGTGTATGACTGGTAATTTAAGCGTAGGTCTACCTGCTACAGCTGTACTTTAACCAGTCACCGACGCGCTACTTCCAGCGCCTGCTTCCGCGGTGCACGCAGCGGTATGCCTGTCTAATGCGTCTCGGGCCGTGGCGATGGTACTGTAGTACTGTGTCTCGAAAGTTTCTCGTTCTTTGTACTGATCATCTGGAATTTCAGAAAGGCTTTCTATGTCAGTTTGCACGCCATCATATTCTGAATAGAGATCGTCCAGCTTGGATAAACGAATATTTAATTCGTTGATTTGAAGTCTACTGAGTGATTTGCAACAACTTAGTAATGAATCTAAATAAGCTTTGAATTGAGTGAGCTTAGTTTTATGGCTTGCTCTTCGTCTTACTAAAGATTTGAAGTCCATAGTGACGAAAAAGTTGAAAAAAAGTTGCTATAAAAAATAGTTTTTAAATATTGAATGCACAAAGCTTATAAAATAAATTAATTTGCAGAAGAATTAGTTTTTTAAGATAGGTAGATCTGTAAAAAATTGCTAGAGGAAAACGAGAATAAAAATTTGTATTAATTGGAAAAGGAACGATACTTAAATTATGCAAGCAGTAGTTATTGCATCAGCTGGGATTTCAAATGACCGTTAGCGCGCACGGTCAAGGTCAAGGGTATGCCCAAGTACATGCGCCCGCGCACGACTCGTTTATTGCTGGAATGTGTGAAAAAAGTATGATTATTGCTAATAATGACAAATGGAGACTATGGGGGATAATTATGAACACTTGTTTGCAAATTAGAAGACTAAACTAATGAAAGAAAATCAAATATTGGGAAAGATAGATGTTTGAAATCACGTTAAACGTTAATTTATAATGAAAAAGGATGTTTAGGATGATAGGGAAAATTGGAACGAACTCAAGACATGCGTTACCCTTCCTCGGTTATCACTTCTCTTTGTTTAGAATGTCCACAACTCCGCCACGAATTGATTTTTGTAGTCGAATCTTGTAACTACGCCGTCCGTTGACCGTTATAATGACCCTCTTGTTGGGTTAAATTGCTCGCTGATTTTGCGAATTTGGCTCGATTGGACCAAAATGATAATGAGAAGCCGATACGGTCGTTTTACAGCATTCAATTAAAAAATACAATTGCGAAAACTGTGGTATTTGGTTTCAAAATAAAATTTTACGTGCGGTCGTCGTCGTGTCTAATGGTCCCTTCTGTATTCTGTGCTAATGGTGAATGCGGTGCGGGCGCGGCGGCGCGGGGGGCGGCCGACCCGGCTCCCAGAGAATTGAAGTAGGCAGCGTTAACAGTGGTACCAACACCGTTTACCACACATTACAAAGATTTACTATTAAAAAGGCTATTATTGAGAAGTTAGCAGGTAGTTACAGCTAGGTTATGAACCATCTTATTTTTTTAAGTTTTCGAGTAATGATTTTTTTAAATTACTAGGTCGTATTGCCGCAATATCAAGACTGTTAAAATTTGTGTTAAATGAGTCAACTAGACGGAATAGTGGCGAACGTCTACCAGCGTTAGTACGACAGCGTGAAGTGTAGGATAGGCGACAAGGATTACGGCAGTGCGTTCTAGTAGGGATTCTATAGCATAATCTGTTAACTATAGGGATACAGTCATACTTATTATGGCACAGGTCGTACAATAACATTGTTTCTAGTTGTGAGCGTCTAAGTTTAAGACTAAGTCGTTTATAATTCTCAAGCAATCTTTCATAAGACAAACGACTACGAGTACATTTGTAATGCATACAACGCAGGAACTTTCTCTGAACAGTTTCAAGTGCATCATTATACATATCGTAAAACGGATTCCAAATAGGCACAGCATATTCCAATTGTGAGCGGATGAGAGCTTTATAAAGAAAGAGATAGGTTGATGATCTGGTGAATTGTTTGCTACAGCGTATAACGAACCCATACATTTTAAGTGCTTTACTTCAATGTTATCACTATGTATATTCAGATGTAGTTTGCTATCCAGTGTAATTCTTAGATCCCTAATGGTGTTAACCCGTTCAAGTTCTACACCACCTAGTTTGTAGGCGAAAACGTTTATTTTTTTTTCTTTGTAAATGAAATTGCTTTACATTTACTAATGCTTAGATTAAGTTTGTTATTGGTACAGTATACAGTATACGATCTAGATCCTCTTGAAACTTTCTATGGTCGATGGCATCGGCTATTGTTTGAAATATTTTCATAACAAGAAATCACAGAAATCAAAACATTGACCTAAGTCATTAATAAACAAGATAAAAAGCAGAGGACCTAGAATGGATCCCTGCGGGACTCCAGAACTAATTGGAATGAAATCTGATTCAAAACCGTTAGATGCCACTTTTTGCGTGCGATTAGTGATATAAGATTTAAACCATCGCCACGGATTTCCTTTTATTCCGTTATAAGCTAACTTGTCTAGGAGTATTTTATGGTCCACTCTGTCCAAAGCCTTTTCAAAGTCGGGATAAATGCTATCAGTTTCTCTATTTGAGTCTAGCCCTTCAAAAAGTATTATTGTGTACAACATTAAATTAGTAGTCGTAGATCGTTGTTTTACGAATCCGTGCTGTTGAGGTATAATAGTAGCATGTAGAGATGGATATATAACATTGTGCACTAATCTTTCAAAAAGCTTCGCAAGAACTGGGAGTATTGAGATTGGTCTATAGTTTTCAACATTACACTTATTCCCATTCTTATAAACTGGTACAATACGAGCTGCTTTCCAGATTGTACGGAAAACACCTTATCATAAACGGCCGTTACATGATGTAATATTTGCATGTGATCCTGCTTCATTTCTGTACTATTATTTAATATCTTAATATAAGTACAATAATCTCTCTGAATACTGGTTAGCACGGTTCTTGTTGATAAAGTTTCAAAGCTAAACCTAAGTTGTAGTGATAAAAGATAAGAAAATATTTCTTTAGGCTCATAATTACTAATGTTTATATAAAATTAACTATTGGAATCTGTGCCCATTTGGAAATGTTTAGTGACCAGCAGATAAGTATTTTAATGCTGTATACAAACCTAGAAACTGGCATGAACTCGTTATTTACTGAAATAAAGATAGCCTTTATACTGACTGTAAAAAAATTAATATACTAAGTTATGTAACTTATTTTACCTAAATAATATAAACCACTTATTATTAACTGTTTAGCGCTTTTTAACTTACTAAATTTATATACTTCTATATTATCATTTTTATTTAGCTCACTAATATTATATGAAAGAATATTGAATGTTTTGCATAGAAGATGATGGTAATTACCTGAGAATAAATAAGATGTCACACTGAGAAAATTAGTTATAGGGTTATACTTGAGCAAGTTTATGCACTGGTCCCTGTAGCAGTCCTTACTCATGTTATTACACTTATTCTTTACACAATAATAAGCATGTATCCACTAAGAACAAATAGACTGGATTAAATGGTCAAAAATTTTATTTCTGTGTTTAGATAAAGAAAAATAAATTAATTCAATGAAATATTAAAAGATTGTTGATATTTTCACGAAACAAGTTATGGAAATTTTATCAGGAAGCGTTACGTCATCCAGTGTAAAACACCATTGCTGTTGTTGAAACTTTCGTAGATAAGAGCGTCAGTAATTGTTTCACGGTTGTATTTATTGTTTCATTTAGTTATATAAAACATTATATAGAAAGAGAACATTATGGAATCTGGATTTTTGAAAGGAAACAGCAATAACCTGCCCAGAATTGACGTTGTTATTCTTGGCAAGTTTTTCGCATCAAACAGCGACTTTTGCTCATCGGAATTCCGCAATGTTAAAACTTCGATGTAAGTTTACATGAGTGTAATATAAAATAATTATAAGTTAAACCCCCAATTTTTCAGTATTGTTATCTATAATGTTTTATTTATTGATTGATCTAACTACAGTTTTGACATAGTTTAAAGTTAGAATTACAAAGCAAAATATACACAAATGACACTTTTACATATTAGGTACTGTCTTTACATTTACTAACTTCCAGCTTGTCTAGTTGTAAACATAAAAATAGAATAATAAATCAGCTGCTTCACTTAACGCACAGATCGTAAAAGCCAACCCCAGGAATAGAAAAATGTCTTGGAAATCATGTTAAAGGCAATAATACTAGCCACTCTCAATCTCTAGTCAATATAAAGTGTTCTTATTGTTACCCTTACACTGTAAATGTTAAAAATGTGATTAATGTACTTAAATTAATATTACTTAATTTCAGGTCCACACGAGATTCATATGGAGACGATGTTGTGAGCTATGTACAAGTGAAACGAGAGGGTAAACTGTGTACAGTGAAGTGCAAAATATGCCCGGAGCATAAAGTTCATGCTAAATTATATAATTGCACACTTATTTTATATATTTAATTTATTAATTATTATATTATTCATTTTAATAAATCCTGGGTTGACCGCACAGCCATGACTGGCGCAGTGTCAGATTTTGTGACCAGGATGGTCCCATGCTTGACCCACACGTACTTGAAGTCCTGGGCTCTGGCGGCCTCACGGCATTGTCGAAACAGCAGCTTGTTGCTGAGTGTCAGGTGCTCGTTCAGGTATATGGTGGCAGGTGTCCCACTGATAGATAGTTTGGATGAGTCCAGGCCCTTGGTTGCACGGTAGGCGGCTATCATATTATCCACCAGCCTCTTACTTGGAAACTTGACGATAACATTCTTGGGTTTTCCATTTTTTATGGGGTACGCGGTGGACAGCCACGATACTAGTCGCTTCTATGGGACATTTGATGAGAGTGGCCAGTCATAAGATAATGCTGACAAGGTTCTCTCCTCGTCTTTCAGGCAGGTTAGAAATCTCCAAGTTACACTGCCTGGCCTGCTGCTCCATTGCTGATATCTTGTTTTCCAGGGCGCGTACGTGACCATCGGATTGTTGTTGTTTTTCGTTTTGCAAATTGAGTTTACAAATGGTCTCGTTTAATTGTGCTAGCGAAGTCGTAAACTTGGATAGTTCGCTTGAGATCGCGGACTGGATACTTGTGGACAAGGAATTAAATTTTTCTTCAAAAAATTTTGTTATACTCTCGACAATTGTGCACTCGATATCTGGCGATATTACGTTTACGGCTATGTGAGAGATCGCCTTCCACTAAAGCAGGAATGTTCGTGTCGGAAATTGATGCAAGCGAAAATTTGTTTGGCGGCGTGCGATGTGTAGAAGCCATTTTGTTGTGACGATAACGTGGCTTTGCTTTGGCGTCTCACTTCCACCTACGCGTAAGATGCAAGTGCGAGGGAGATAGACTCTTCCACCAGTTGGCTCAATTTTACACGATTGTGACACTAGTATCAATAGAGCTGTAACACCACCAGTCTCAATGCTAGCCCGACGGTGAATGATGAATTTATGTCCCGAACAATTATCGTCGTAGTAGGAAACATAAGTTGTTTGCCGTGCCGTTGTCTCGTACGGTGGCACGAGCCCTGTCACCCATCCCGCGTGTCCTCACTGCGCTTAACGCTCTCCTGGATGAAAATCCTGATTGTGACCTGTTTGCTGATAATTGGACCACAATCTTATCAAAGTGTCTGTGTTTTTGTGAGCGTCATTGTTAAGTCTGTTTATTATGTTTGTATTGACATTAGTTGTTTAATTATTTAAATTGTTTCTTGACAAACCTATCATTATGACACTGCATGTTTCGTACTTTTAATATATCTGTCAATATTGTACTGTAATGTTGTATGTATGTTGGTGTTGGTATGGTGTATGTTGTAATGTTTAATTAATGTAATTAATAAAAAGGGCAGTACCCCGTTTTAATTAAAATAAAATAAAAATAAATAATAAAATAAATTAGCCTAGCATTGTGCCTCCTTAATCCTAATCAGTAAGGCATATAAAAGCCAGTTTTTATTTTGACTACTGCAGTTATCAAGCCATTTGTGAATTTTAGCAACGTCTCCGTTTTCAAGGAGAAAATGATAAGATGTAGTATTTATGTCCTCCTGCTTTCTCCCTGCAATTCCATCATGCCAGATAGCTGTAAGAAGTTTCGAGTTAGTCGTTATTTTACCCAGTGTTGCAAACGTTTGATTATAAGCCACAAGGCGTTGACAAAAAATTGCAGCCTTGAACGACTCTAATATCGGCAACATAATAACCTTTTCTAGGTCTGCGCTATAATAAATCTGAGTTCTCTCTTGTGGTCTGGTTTTATGCTCGCTATATAGCTCTCTCGCCTTCTTATACTTATCATGATGAGTGGACTAATTCACACAAACAATACAGTCTGCGACAAATTGGTTGCTAGCATCATGCGATGTTTCCTTTTTATGTAAATTGTTACCCTCACATGTTTCGCACTCTTCGTTGCCCAGTCGCGTAAAAGATATTTTTTTTTAGTGTTGCCTGCAGAGTTTCTTTATCTGCGGCTTCGTTGACCCGATGAACGCATCTTCTGCCTTGTTATTTATTTTATAAGTACCTACCTACTTCAGATTTGTTTGATATGATTCAGATGCTTGACAACTCCCTGGGATCCGCTTGTGATAGTAGTGTAGGTACTCCTTCAGTATGATAGCTTTTAATTTATTAAACCTTAAATACGTACCTACTTTGTCGAAATTGCATGCGTCTCATAAGGTTAATAGGTCAGAAGGCACAAAGTGTTCTATGTAATTCAATAAAAAAAATCATAGTACATAATAAAAAAAATTATTTACCTGGTTTTTTACATTTAGGGGAGGGTAATTTAAGTGTTACTAGCTTCTCCCACCGCTTCGCTCGCGTGGTACCGGGATAAAAGTATGTGTTAATTCAGGTTACTAACTATGTATATTCCAAGTTTCATCCAAATCCGTTCAGTAGTTTTTGCGTGAAAGAAAAAAAAACAAACATTCATCCATACTCACAAACTTTCGCATTCATAATATTAGTAGGATTAATTGCGATTGCGATGAAGCCGTCATGCTGCCCATAATTCTTGTGATAGGCGAGCATGAGCTTCAATTCCTCTTCTCGGCTCAGGGGAAGCAGGATCAGCCACTTGAGCTTCCTGTAAACGAGCTAGGTTTACAGGAAGCGTCTATGTTTTTTGCGCACATACTCTTCACTTTCATCCTGATAACGTGCTTTGTTGCAAATACCCTCGAGAGCAATGAATCCGGGTCACTCAAAGAATCCAAAAAATCTCGGAATGTAAGAATGCTAGGTTAATGCAATAAATTGTATTTAATAGACAAAATTTATGCTCTACAAGCACGATGGAAGACACAGAGTGTATAGAAGACCAGGACAAAGGTTCAAGCAAGCATGCATCGAAGAAAAAGTAGCCTACGGTGGTGGGTCTGTACTTGTGTGGGCCGGAATTTCCTCTGAAAGTCGCACAGAGCTGGTGATCATAGAAAACGGCTCTTTAACTAGCGTAAGATATGTGGAAGAAATCCTCAACGAACACGTTGGTCCATTTATGGTCAATTTGGGTGAGGATGCTATATTTATGCATGACAATGCCCGACCTCATACAGGTAGGATTGTGAATGACTACCTTCAAGAGATGAACATTACTTGTATGGAGTGGCCAGCGCGCAGCCCGGATATCAACCCGATCGAGCATGCTTGGGACGAGCTAGGGAGATGCGTAAAACAACGAAACCCTCCCCCAATCACGCTTCCTGAGCTCAAAATTGCTCTCACAGAGGAATGGGAGAATATTCCCCAAAATCGTATAAGGAACTTGGTGTACAGCATGCCAAACCGCGTAAACGCAGTAATGGAAGCACGAGGAGGTAATACGAAGTATTGAAATTCAAGAAAATCGTCATAAAGTTAAAAAATTTCATGTTTCCTATTTTTGTTTTAAGGAGAGATCAGCAGTTTTTTTTCTTTATGTAATATTGTGTAAATAAAATGTATGGTGACTCATATTTTTTTAACTTTCATTTAAGGAGTATTAAATTGTCTATTAAATACAATTTATTGCATTAACCTAGCATTCTTACTTTCCGAGATTTTTTGGATTCTTTTAGTGACCCGGATTCATTGCTCTCGAGTGTATTATTTAGCACCCAGCAAGCATTTATTATTTTTGCAGCTTTATCAGGATGATAGTGAAGAACTGTGAGGCAGAAGACATCTCCATTTGTTTTTTAAAACGCCTATGGTGCGCTCCACAGTGTTACGGGCCATGCACTGCAATTTTGTGCAATGTTCTTCTGAAGAACCTTGCGGTGCATTCACTATCGGCGTCATCAGGTACTCTCTTTGAGGTTAACTAGAATCACCTATTAAATGAGAAAGAATTATACATTAAAGGAGATATTAATCTTATTAGGATTACATAAATTATTATCATATAAGTTTTATCAAATAAATACCAAGTAAGAAAATCCTTTCCGCTTCATTATTTAAATTTCTTAGATGGTCTATTACAGGGTGCTGGTTCCAAATGAAGGTGTCATGCGTAGCACCTCCAAAGGAGAGATCTACACTCAGGATGTTTAGATCCGCGTCATAAATCTACAAAAAAGAAAGCCAAATTTAAATATTTAAATATTTTTTTTTACATGGTAATTATGGGGTAACTCAGGATGCTTACTAATGGGATTTACTAAGAAATACCACAAAAAACACAAAGTTTACAATAAGAACATTTCTTGAGTGATTACCCTTTTCTGTTGTAATACCGTGCTTCATGTTCTGTCGGTTTTATGAGGGCTATGTGGGTTCCGTCTATGCAACCACACACCGATGGGATTTGAAACATTTCATAAAACCTATAATAAAACTACAAGTAGGTAAGTACAGACCTATTATACTCACAGAGTATACTATTGATATATCTAGTGTCTGACACAGGTTGGTAGGTATCATTAATAGTAAGTATGAATTAAGTACCTAAATAACCGGTCATCAAATTCTAGCATATTCTTTAAATTAAATCCCATTCTTCTCTAGTCTGAGGGAACTTCACCCACTTTTGTGTTACTTCTATTGAGTTAAGTGCAGGCGTAACTTCATCAACTGCCTCTGAAACAGTATGCTGGGCCATCGAGGTGCCTCGCGTTTCACCAATCAACCGTTGGTAGCTTCCAGTCGCGTAAAACAAACGAGCTACCAAAATCTGAAACATAACATAGGAGGTAGGTATACGTACATAGGTAAGCTTGTTTCAATAGATAAAAATGTAAATGTAGTACTTCCTAAAACTTTAGTGCATAGGTTGGTACCTATGAAGATATAGCTAAATGCACTATCTCAAAGGCAGTTCGAGCATTATTTTGGTTAATACAAGGTTTAAGTTATTACTAACATAAGGTGGGTACAGACTATGTAACATGTTATATAACTTGTGTTTTATAACACGTCCACATTATGTAACATTGTTATTCAAAATTGCAACATAAAACAATAATTTAAAAATTAGAATAACAATGCAATATTAAAATGTTATATAACCATTGTAGTTTGTCGTTCTTCAGTGCTATCCTCAATGTCGACAATAGAGGGCGTTTTGCTGGCTGCGGCAGTGACTGTTGTATTTTTAAATAATAAAAGAAAAACAAAAAAAACGTAGATGCTGGGTTCGTCTTAGTTTATTGACCAGAAGAAAATACTGTGGCGAAACTATGGTGAATAACCCGTCTATTCCCACTGGTTCAGTTGACTGAACTACCCACTAGTTCAGTTGTCCAGTTCAGTTGACTGAACTAGTGAGATTCCTTTTCTCGTTTTTTCAATTGAAAATAAGACCAGCTTTTGCGCCTTGTTACATTTATTATTATTAATTTAACTGATACGAAGTTTTTTCAAAAAGGTAGCCACAATAATTCCGCCATTTAGTAACTGCATTTGTACATGACGAATGAATTCGTCGTTTTCGATTTTAATTTCTGTCGTCTCCTTTGTAATTATTTTTTGTAAGTGGGTGTGATCTAACTGAATGAAAGTCTTCTGATTGCAGATTACTGATTTTATTTGAGAGAAGCCGAGACACTTGGTTATAATTTTTGATGGCGATTGATAAGACATTAATAGTGTTGCCATATGCAACATAATTACTAAGTGTTGCAAATATTATTCAGCTAATTCTACTATTGTTTTATGTAGCCCTGTAGTGACGTCATTTGAAAAGCACATGACGTCATCCATCCAAGGGC
The DNA here is from genome assembly GCA_951804965.1 of Horisme vitalbata. Taxonomy (NCBI): domain Eukaryota; kingdom Metazoa; phylum Arthropoda; class Insecta; order Lepidoptera; family Geometridae; genus Horisme; species Horisme vitalbata. Next base: position 34,446,520 of record OX638090.1, read on the forward strand.
CCGAGAGCTGTGTTGATGCACCGCTGATACACGGAAGCGGCATTTCGTAAACCAAACAGCATGGTCAAATATTCGAATTGACCATCCGGTGTCACAAATGCCGTTCTCGCTACGCTATTGGGATCAACTGGTATTTGGTGGTAGCCAGACGCCATATCTAATGCCGAAAAGTAATGCGCGCCATGGAGATGGTCAATTTGTTCGTCAATACGGGGCAGCGGATAATGCTCGGGACGCGTGTTGGCATTGAGTTCCCTATAGTCTACACACATCCTATCAGTGTTGTCGTGCTTTTTAACCAATAAAATGGGGCTCGCAAAAGGCGAACTACTTTCCCGGATAACGTTCGCTTTTAATAGGGACTCTATTTTCCGGTTGACTATTTCTTTTTCTGCGGGCGCTAGCCTATAAGGATGCCTTTGCACCGTCTTGTTTGGATCAATAGGATCTATCCGGAGAACACCTGTCGTGACTCGTCGCGTTGGTATATCGTCAATGAAAAACTCACTATATTTGTCTAAAATTCTAATCAAAGCCATTTTGTCATTCCCTTGTAGGTCCGTATCAATGTTTGTAAAATTAAAACCGCTAGACTGGTCAGCTAAGTTAACTTCTTTAAGCTGAGTAAAGGTAATTCGATCGTATCGATATGCACGTGCACGTTCTTTTCTAATATATCCCTACCTATTATTACCGGTTCAGCAATAGCGCCATCAGGTACTATGTGAAACACTACTGAGAGCGAGAGACCTTGAACATTGATGGAACTAATGACCTGGGAAACACATTCCACATCACCGCTACCAATGCCCGTTAGATACACTAATTCACTCAGCGCAGTACCCAGGAACTTATCGGCGTAGCTATTAGTTACTAATGAACAGGCAGATCCACTATCAAAAAGAAAGGAAACTGGCTCACCGGATGATGTAGTCAACGTGCACCTCGATGCCTTGCGTTCACACACGTGGACCTCTTTGACCGCCGCTGCTCCGCTGCCGCCCGCTCGATCTGGGCACGCCGACGCCATGTGTCCGGGTCGTCCACACACGAAGCAGGTGATTGGTCTGTCAGTGCCTCTGGTTGCTTGATGGCGCGTCTTGTCCGAAGTAGCAGGCTCCTCTTTTCGCTTGCGGCAGTCCATCGCTTTATGACCCGAAGTACCGCAGCGGTGACATGTTCCCGTGAAGCGCACGTCGTTGAATCGGGTTCTTTTCACATCCGGATCATGGTTCTCACTGCCCTCATGCTTTCGTTTCAGCGAAATTCCGTTGAGAATTCGCAGAAGTTGAGATCTAGTAGTCGGGTTATGAGAGTGGAGCTCACGACGAATCACTCCATCCTTTTGGCATAAAACGGACGATACAAATCCCGTGGTAATGTCTTCAGCCATTTCCGTCCGTGGAATGCGTCCGATGATGTTCCAAAGGCGTATGGCTGCCTCACTCGCGGTTTTTTAACACTGACTTGGAATCGTAGAATTTCATCGAAGTAATCTTGTGGCATCATAGGTTTGGCAAACTTCGCGAGCAATAGTTCCTTTATTTGAGGCCATGTCAGCTGCGATGCCTGTAGTCGTGTTAAGCAGGTAGTAGCTCGGCCTTAGAGTGCACGCGTAAGTAACAAAAGCAGGTCTGCACCTCAAATGAAAACAAATGTCAAAAAGTAAGTATTTCAAATAAAATAATGTAAAAAAAAAAAATATGTCATAGATTCACTCAAAATATCAAAATTTATAATTTAAATATTCCTTTTATTTCATAAAACCAGTTTTCCAATAACCATTTTCTTAATCTTGATTTAAAAATATTAAAAGGTAGGCGTTTTAGGTCGTCCGGTAATTTATTAAAAATTGTAATGGCGTGGTAATAGACACTTTTTTTGCAATTTTCAGTCGGCAACAAGGAATATACAGTTTCTCCTTGTGCCTTGTTTGCCTATTTATCACATCTGTCTTTTTATTGAAGTACCGAGGATACTGTTTCACAAACAAGCATAAATCATTTGTGTACATGCAAGCTAGTGGAAGATTTTATATTTTTTAAATAACGGTTTGCAAGAATCCATACTCCATGCACCACAGATAGCCCGTACGCATTTTTCTGTATAATGAAGGCTTTTTCTGTATCGGTTGAATTCCCCCACAATATTAGTCCGTAAGCGAGTGTCGACGATACATATCCGTGATAAGCATTTAGCGCTGCTTGGGTAGATACGCGAAGCCTAAGGCTTTTTATTGCATACACAAATCTATTTAATTTATCACAGATAAATTTTATATGTGTCTTCCAATCGAAGTACTGATCAAGCCAAATACCCAAAAACTTTGTTGTATTAACTTCTTCGATTGGAGTATTATTATATTTAATTGCAATGTTCTCTTTTTTATGTCTATCTGCTCTAAATTGTATAATATTAGTTTTATTTAAATTTATTTGTAAATTATACATTAACTTACTATTAACCATTTTATTGTATTAAATAGTGTATCATTTATTTCTCTTTCGAACGTCACTTTGTTTTCACCCCTTATAATGATGGTACGGTGATTTCGGTTTAGTACGGTGATTTCCACCCAAATCTTCAAAACCCTCAATTATATCATATTTCTTAGAATATTCCAAATTAGACATTATTGACATTTCATCAAAGCAAATTACACATGCCTTCTCTTTTATCGAGGCATGTTCGAAGCGCTTTTCAATATTTTCAAATACATCGGAGCACATGCCGGGCAAACAATTTGATTTGGCCAACCACATTCTTATTGTCGATGGCGCGGCAAGGACTACACCTTGGCGCCTTAAAAAAATATATGTTGCTGGTGATTTATAAAATAAGGACAGACACACATTTTTTTCCTCATTTGTCCACTTCTTTTTTTCATTTTTCTTTCGCAGTTGCATAACTGCAATTGTTTTCGAAAACTCCCGAACGAAAATCAGCAGTTTCTATAGATTGTTTTCTTTTAGATTTTGTTTGCAGTCTACTAATTCGAGACTTCTGTGCTATGTTCTTTTTAAGTAAAGCTGATGCAGTGTTTTTCAAGTTTAGTTTTTTAGATAGTCTTCTTTTAGGGCCTTCAAACATGCATTTCCTGGACATTCTTCCAGTTGGTATTGGTACATTCATCAGTTCCTTGTACAACATAGTTGGAGATGATGCTGATGCTTCTTCTGGGACAGAAGATCTTCTCTTCATATAAACTTTTTTTGGTGTCTTGACTTTTAACACTTCTGGTGCCACAATTACATCTGAAAAAAATAACTAAGTGAACACAATGGCATAAGGGATGACTGGCAGAAAATGCTTCTTAGCATTAAGTCCACCAATTGTACTATTATCTTTGTAAAGTGCAATAAAGAATTAAATAAATGTCTTAATGCACTACACATGGTGCATGTGAGCCGAAAGTCCAAACAAAAAGCAAATCTGTCAAAGTTGTTTACTTCAAAGTTTTCTTTCAAGAACGCAACAGAATTTTTTTTGTTGCGATAAAGTTGCATAATACAGATAGATGAAAGTGAATACCTAACACTACTAAAATACAATGACTTTGGCTGGAAGAAACGACGATGCCACATCATCTGCAATGCGGAAGGGTGGCGATGATGCCGCTATTAGAAAGATTAGAATGTTGATTGGACAATTCAAGGGTCGCATGTCACGAGCAGCTAAATTCGCTCATGAGCAAGAAGATCAGGTACTGCTGAATATCGAGGGCATTAAGCTCAGATTGGAGGAGCTACTAAAGTGTTACCAGAACTACAAAGGATGGGCCGTGGACGTTATGCTGTTCACAGGAGAACACGACAATGAGGACGACGAAGTTGAAGACCGATATTTTAACGTCGTATCGAGGTTGTGCAACTTGCTGCGGAAGGCGACAGCGGAAGAAGGCCAGCCAGAAAACAAGCAGCCTGCCGCCAACCACAGGAACAAGCTCCTTCAATTGGATATATTGGTATTTGACGGAAAGGATATAACTGGATACACGCCGTTCATCAGTGTTTTCAAGAGGCAGTAGTAGACAAGGAAGAAGGCCTTACTTGTGTTCAAAAACTTTGCTACCTCCGCAAGTATGTAAAAGGTGATCCATTGTGCTTAATTGAAGGCCTACCTTTAGTCGACGATTCTTACAAACAGGCTTTATGTCTATTAGATAAAAGGTATAACAATAAATGTCTGCTCATAACCCATCATGTGAACGCTATTTTAGACTTCCAACCAATCTCAAGGGGTACATCCCCTGAATTACGACACTTGATTTCCATAGCTAGACAGCATTTAGGTGCACTTAAAAACTTTGGTAAACAAACTGAACATTGGGATAAGATAATTATACCGATTTTACAACGAAAACTGGACACTCTTTCTTGCAGGGAATATCATTCTGATCGAGATCCTACAAACTTACCAAAATTAGAAGAATTTCTAGATTGCATGGAGAGACGAGCAATGAGCTTCGAAGAAGCACAAGTATCTACAAGTGAGTCCTATCAAAATAAGTTTTATAACCCAAATAGGGCTGTCGATTTGGCCAACACTTGCAACAAGATACGCAACTGCAAGTATTGCAAGGGAACAACCCATAAATTATTTGCTTGCAAAGAATTCTTAGCACTTAGTGCTCAAGACAGAACAAACTTCGTCAATGAACAAGAATTATGCAACATTTGTCTTAATTCGCATGGCAACAAATGCAATTTTCATTTCAAATGCTCCGTGTGCAAAAGCAAAGATCATAATTCAATATTGCATGTTGAGTAAAATGTTTGTAATTTAGCAGAGTCCACTCATAAGAATGTGTCAAAGGGCATGGTTCTGCTGCCTACCATTAAGGTCAATTTTAGGGCAGCCGATGGAACTTATGTCACAGCAAGAGGTTTGGTTGATAGTGGTAGTCAGATCTCACTCATAAATGAAAAATTGATTAACAAATTAGATGCTCCTACATTTAATTACATTGTTAATGTTACATGTCTTGGCCAAAAGCAGAAACCTGTTGCCAAGGCTGTCAATTTATCCATGTATTCAATGCACGACAATTTCAGTTGCAATGCACTGTTCTCTGTGGTAGACAATATTACTACCTATCTGCCGCAGACTTCAATATTAGTGACATTGAAATACCAGATTCGGTCATGTTAGCTGTCAACGAGTTCAACATTCGTGGCGAAATAGCATTTCTAATATCTGCTGATATACGAAAAAAGTGTTTTTATTAACTACACATAAAGGTTTATTTTTGTTACTGTTAATAATATTTTTTTATAATATTTTTTTTGTTTGTAATGTTTGTAAAAAGATCATATCTACAAAACAAAAGCCATTAAATTTATTAAGTCAGAGCTTCCCAGTAAACAATATTTGATGTTCTTTTATTTTGTGGCATTAAAATAAATTGATTTCCAGGAGCACCGACCCGCGATAGGCCAACATACAGTTGGCCATGAGTAAAACATTCTTTTCGTAAGTAAATACCTACTAATTAAAAAGTTTGTCCTTGAGACTTGTTAATAGTTAACAGAAAAGATGTTTTACTGGAAATTGAAGCCGTTTAAATGGGATTGGCAGATCAGTTGGGATCATCGGTATCCTCGGTATATGAGCTAGTTGACCAGCTGCTGGGCCGGTGATAATAGTCGCTACTGTCAAATTGTCTTTCAATTCCTTAATAAGTAGCCTCGTCCCATTGCACATGCTCGGAGGGCTTAAATTTCTCAACAGCACGATTGGAATTCCAATTTTTAACGTCAATTCATGTGGTGGAAGTCCAGAAGGGTTTAGTGAATTTAAAAATTCCTGTGGATAATCGACTGCATCTTCGATATTAGTTACGGTGTCGATCGATATGTATTTTTTTATTTGGCCGGGGACTTTTTGAACAATCAGATTGTTTATTTCATTGACAGTATCATTCCTAGGTGATACTATTGTCCTAGAATACAGCCAATGAAAGTCTTTTTCGTGCAAATTCTCGATTTCAGGGTATACAGCATCTATTAAAAATTCTAAATTATGAACTACTTGGCCTAGAGACTCATCCAGAAGGATGTCACAATTTCTGCTTAAATTTGGAGTGGGAAAAATTCCTTCCCCAAGTTTTAGCAGTTGTTGTGGGAAACTATCTGTGATTCCATGAAGATGAGCTCTCATATTCGTCCGTAATTTTAAATTTTCAATCGAAGTCCATAGGGGAGACGATTATACACTCCAAAACTGACTCTCCTATCCTTCTGTCTTCTATAAATTTTAATATTAGGCCCAGTCTTGATATCCGTTTCAAAATACTTTCGCCCTTCAGGTACTAATAACACTTCATAATGAATATGCATCATTCATGTCGTCTGAATAATGATTTGTTTATTAATAATAGAGGAAATATTGTCATTTTTAACGATAAATTACATAAATTCTAAAATGTCATTTTAGCCACTCTCAATAAAGAGAGTGCAAGTAATTATTTGTAAATTAGATGTTTAAATCTGTTTTTAATTTATTTTTGTTTTGCTGAATTATTTTTATTTGGGTTGCCTACACAAAACTGTTTTTTAATATTCTACTTTATCATGCTGTATACACATATGCCTTGGGATACAATCTAGAACTTATAATTGTGATATTTTTATATGTTTTAATTTCATTGTGTTCCGTTTTGTGTGCCAAATAAATAAAATAAAAATAAAATAAGCTATAATGTTTCATAAATGCAAAATGTAAATCTCTCTACAAGGCTTCACAAAAACTGCTTACGTATACATAGCTTATATTTATTTATTTAATAAGTAAAAACTCTTACGGAGCTCACTAATTACGTACGGCTGCTGGCGAGGATACAAAGAAAACCGAAATACTTCTGTAGTACTAATTTAATTAATTCAAAATTACATTTAAGTTATTACTAAAACCATTAACGTGACGATCGTCCGATGTAAGGAACAAAAGTAATCTTATTTTCACGAAACTCGCCCGGCACTCGAGTATTAGGAAATCATGAATCGGCGTTCCCACAGTCTTTCGCGGTAGCGTTCGACACTTCGGTGTACTTATTGCGAAACACGAATTCTTCTTGGTATCGCTCGGGGATTGCGGTTGCTTAACATCTCCCTCCTCAAGAACTACAACTATTTGGAGACTTTCGTTGAAAATAGTGCAGAAAGACAAGCAGCAGGATCTCTGGAGGTAGTCCCTTCTGGGGTTGCAATAGGATTTTGTTCTTCCTCTTTCTTGCAGTAGACCTCGCTTGATGAGCTAACTTTACAATCTTTGAATGGCTGGTTCATTTTACGACGGGAAGAGTACGATGATAACGAGTGCTAATGCACCATAGAGCACGTAGAGTGGTATTGTAGTGTGGTATATACTTTCGACATTAGCTGAATTTATAGACACTGGTTCTTGGAGAGCGATTTTAGAATTGCTAGAATGCATGTCAACAACCTTTTCACGATTTTTTCAAGCCGGCCAAAAACACGATCAGCTGGTAAAAATTAATAGCCACGCACAAGGGAAAGTGAGTTGTATTGTTTTCAGATTGACTGGTGAGTTTTTTGACAGCCAGTATACCAGCGTGTGTACAATATGTTTGTTTTTATTTTGGCCACCGCACCCGTCAGCAAAAAGATGCAAAGTACTTATATCAGTAAAATTTGGCTGAGTTTAGAAAGTTTAACAAAGCGGATGCGATTTCTGTTGCACCTCTTCCTGATTGTTCTTCAGACCGGCAATAAAATGTTGGTGATTTTGAGTCAGTCCCAACTTTACAGAAGTTATAGAAGCTAATCTGGCGCTAATAAAATGCTTCTGGAATTGGTGTTCTTGGTAATCGATTAACTTGTTGCAAGTCAAAACAAAACTTAAGCTCTTTGTGTCCATTTTCCTTCATGATATAATAAAAGGCATTCGACCTAAGTTTATGAATGCGAGCCTCTGTTATCAGCTTTTGCTTGGTGAACTCGTTTGTCTCATGTTTTTTTGATCAAAACACAATATGTACAAATGTCAGATGCAGGTGATGAAAATCCGATATTTAATTTTGTAACAAAAATATTTCCCCTATTTGATGTAAAAAATGTTCTTAGTTATGCTATTTTTCCTTAATTTAAATAATATGTAAAAGGCAGTTATATTTCTTGAGTCTAGCAAAGATTAAGAAGGTCCTTACACTTCTGATGTTTTTCCTGTTAATAGTGGTTATTGAATTTTATCACGCAGTCAACGAAAATGTAATAATTTAATGTTAACTTAACTTTTTACATTTTCGTTGACTGCGTGATAAAATTCAATAACCACTATTTCCCCTATTGAATTTTATCACGCAGTCAACGAAAATTATTTATTATTTTTATTATTTATAATAACATTCGGCTTTTTTGAAAAATTGGAATTAATGAAAAAAGTATTCGGCTATGTTTTATTGTTCACACTGGAAATGTACAAGATCCTAAGCTATTTGATGCAAAAAGAACTTTTGAAATGTAAAAAGGATTTAAAGATGGAGGTACTCATAATAATAAAAAAATGCATTCATAAGTTCAATCAGTCTTTATTTTAATTGAAATGGCATAAAATCACAGATATCTTAATTATATAATATTCCCAATTAAATTCATAAGTTCAATCAGTCTTTATTTTAATTGAAATGGCATAAAATCACAGATATCTTAATTATATAATATTCCCAATTAAATTGTTAGTTATCATTCGCAAGAAAATACCAAAAAGGAAACGAACGTATTAAAAATTACAGATCACGAATATACAATATCCTCATTGATAGAATTAGATAGGTACACATCGTTAGATTATAAACTTAAATTAGCATTTTTTAAACAAATAGTATTTTTACATCCTAAATAGTAACAAATCTAATAGTTCTAAATCAAGTAACACATAAATGCACATTATCCGGAATTAGCATTTCTTGACATTATTATTTATATAGGAACATAATCAACAACCCTTAAAACAAACTTAAACTAAATTCTTCGAAATAATCGAGATAAAAAATCATTAATCATCATCTTCGATGTCAGATTCTGGGAGAGTATCGTGGACGTTATTACCAGTTGTAAGACTGTATATTCATTATGGAATAATTCAGGAATCACTTTATCTCGATAAAGTTTTAGAAGATCATCATGTTTTGCTTTTGATAAAGGTGGTTGTGATTATAACATGCAGCGGGGCTAACTTTGTTTTTGAATATAACTTCAATGGAATAGGATATTTCATGGGTATTCATGGAGTTTTTGACAACAATCTCAGAACATTTCTTTTAAAAGTCACAATTCGCATTTTACTAATTTTACCAGTAAGGTTTCCTAAAAAGTATTTTTCACTAAATGCGCCCCATCTATTGAAGTCTTTAAAATTGACTAACTACTTTGTACACTACTTTGTACGGTTCTGGATCTTGCCTCGCCGTATTAAAAACAATATACCGTTGTGATGTTTTTGTTTTAATTTCTTTCTATTACGGTATAAACAGAGTCGGCTGGCATACAGGTATGACCAGTTAGTAAAAAGATTATCTGTAGAGTTTCAATATTCTTGCATGATTGCAATGTTGTGTGTAACATTGCAACAATATTCTGACCTGGGCAACAGTCACAGTATAGTAACAAATTCTTTACTGTACTACGCAAATTAACAATGTTGATATGTCTGTTAAGTATAGTTGCAATTTCGTTACCACCTCTTTTCCCGTTTGCTTCGACCCAATAAAAAGAATACACTTTACGTGTACACAAAGCGCCACTATCTGGTATACCCCCTTCAAGTAATTATTGTTTCTTAGATTTATCAAGTCATGATATTCGCTTTCATCTATTTCAATGCCGTGCATAAGCTTACAAGCAGATAGATTGTTTAGCGAAGGACTACATCCTCTTGAGCTATACATACTTAATCTGTCCACTGACGATGAGCGAGGTGTAGACAATCCTTTTGATGTCTGTGGTGTAGGTTTATTTTTAAATTCTGTAATGTTAAAAAAGGTAAGTGGAATAAAATTAATCTACACTAATATTATAAATGTGAAACTTTAGATGTATGGATGTTTGCTACTCTTTCACGCAAAAAGTACTGAACGGATTTAAATGAAACTTTACAGTAATATAAGTAAAAAATTAAATAAAACATGAAATGTAGAGAGATGTTGACAGATGCTCGGCAGATACTGTAACACTAAAAGCAAAGAAATCATTTAAATTAAGACATACCGGTTTTAGATTCATGTGAAAACGAGACTTGTTTGAGAATATGAAATTTTCTTCCACTTTCTTCTACTGTAAACGTCCGATGTTCACAAAAAAAGTTTACTGTGAATCTTATTGTGACTCACTTAGCGAGAGCAAGGAGTGTTGGGGTAAGAGCGGACGGATTTTGGAAATTATAAAAGCAATTTCTTTTAGCCACTAAACACAACCTCTGCTTGCATTTGGAACAATGTATGTTCAATATTTTCCAACAAAATCACTAGTTTCTTTTATAAAGAATAAAATAAACTAGTTGCCGGTTACCTGCTTTAGTCCCTTTATACGGTATTGTCATCTCATCAATGCTAAACTTCGTCTCTTCTTCCGTTGCGAGGCAGTTTCTCCTTATTTTTTCAATGAATGGTCGTATCTTGCAATATCTGTCCTTGTCCGAATAGGCGTTGTCTACAAAGTGAATGTTGCGTCGAATCAACTCGAATCGTTTCAATGGCATGACGTCAGCCACTTGAGAATATCTGAATTCTGTAGACCAATAGTCTAGATAGGAAGGCATGTTCACTATACCCATGATAAGAAGAATCATGAGAAAGTCTTTCAACTCCTCGATTGTCATTTGGATGCATTTGCCCGTTCTTTGGGTTGAGTACAAGTTCGTGTTGTTGACGATATCAACGAGTATATCTGGGGAGAAGAACCGGTAAAAAAAGTCAATCGGAGAGTCAGTATCCGGTAAATCAAACACAAAGTCATCTGACGGAATGTCAGCCTTATGTCTGAATTGACCCTTTTTCCATTTGTGGCTTGGTAATGCACTATAATTTACTTCGCCATTAGGTGATAGTACGTTATTAATAATAGGGGTCAATGGAGATCGCTCATCGTTCAAGTTGACTTCGACTTCTAACACAGGGTTGTTCTCACTGCCACTGACGCTAGGATGGTCCTCTGTTAGAAGATTTTCGTTTCCTGTGACCATGAACGTATCATCTTCAACGTTAGTCTTATCACTATGGGTTGAACTATTGTCTTGTGTATCATTTTCGGAGCTGTCTAATATATTCATGCGCTCTAGGCATGAATCGATGGAAGGGCAAGGTGAGGAGGAGAACTCTTCAGTTCTATTGACTGCAAATTCCTCTTCATTCTCAGGTTCAGAACCAGTATCTATATCAGAAGGAGCATTTTCAGGTGGCTCCAATGCTACTAAGCGTTGTCCTCTAGACTTGAAGCTCTGAAAAACGAAAAATATCAAGGCACAAAATATTTTATTTGCGAATCCCTAAAATTATAAGAAACAACAAAGTATTTTGTTTTATATAATACGGCAACGGGAAAAATACTAACTATACGATTTTATATTTAGTTTTCGACTATTTTGATACGGGGAAGAATACTGGACATAGTATTTAACAGTTATTTTACTAGTAAATCGACAAGGGGAAGAATGCTGGACATACTATTTAGCACTTATTTTACTAGTAATTCGACAACGGGAAGTATACTAGACATGCAAGTTGTGGGTATCGTAAAAACTAAACAATACTCAGTAAGACAATAAAAACATCATAAGTAGCTTTCCGGGTATAGTATCTGTAGTTTTCAATGATATTACAAAAAAATAAGCCATAAAACAATGAATAAAATGCAACTTACCGAGAGCCCGCGCAGCGCGTCCTTTCTCCCAGCCATCTCGCCGGCAACTGCTCGCGTCCCGTTAATGTGTGTGTATTACCGATTGTTAAGGGGTCCCTAGACGATCAAAATTGCTTGACAAGCATTTACGTGCTTGACAAGCATGCTTGACGAGGTCACGACATCAAAAAACATTCTTGTCAAGCATTCGCATCATTTTGTCGGATAGAGTGAGCCAGTGTTGAACTTGCGCTAAAACAGAAACATTTGCAAAGTAGTAGAATGTCTCTAGATGCAGATATGGCTTTTCTTGCTCTCACAATTGCTTTGTTGAAGAAAACAAAAAAGAAACGAACAAGACGATGGTCTAAGCAGTGGTATTTGTTAAGAGATAGATTTACCCATGAGCATTTGCAAAAGATTCTACAAGTGACGGAGCTCAATGATTTCAAAAATTTTTTGAGGATGGATAATGAAGCATTTGAGACATTATTGGAAATGGTTAGGCCAAACATTGAAAAACAGGACTCTAACATGCGACAGGCGCTTCCAGCTAGTCAGCGATTATCTGTGACTTTAAGATTCTTGGCTACTGGCATGGATTTGGAAGATTTAAAATTTACTTGTGCTATTGCTCCTTACACATTAGAAGGTATAATAATGGAAACTTGTGAGGCTATCATAGAGAAATTAAAAGAAAACATTGCGGTAAGTAGAAATTAACACTTTATTTAGGTAGTTATCTTAATTAACAAAAGTATTAAGGAATTTTATTAAAAAGATGAATATGTTCTAAGAAATTCGGCTGCTGTTGTATCTTCGTTGTTGTATTCCTCCAATATATTGGACTGATTAGAAAGGAATTGAATTTTATTGGAAGCGGAAGATTGTTGGACATTGTAGGACTGAGTAGAGGGCGACTGATAGGGCAGAGGTGATTGAATGAGAGCGGGAGATTGCTGAATATTGTGAGATTGATGAGATGGTGATTGATATGGCAGAGGTGATTGAATGGGAGCGGGAGATTGCTGAATATTGTGAGATTGATGAGATGGTGATTGATATGGCAGAGGTGATTGAATGGGAGCGGGAGATTCCTCGGAAATATAAGAATGGTTGGAACTAGGTGAGTTATATCTGAACATTGGCGATTGAGATGAAAGTGGACTAGGCAAAGGATTTTGTAAAAAAGTAACACCATGTCTAGTTAATGTGCCCATTTCTCCTTCAAATAAAACATCGTTAATTATCTTCTCAGCATATCGGCGTTGATCTGCAGCTAATCTTCTAATCTTGACAGCCCAACCTTTTGCGATGACATCAGCGTCATCTTCAGTACGATTCTTGAAATAGGAAGTAGCAGCAGAAAATAATTCTGATGTTTCACAACTATCTTCTTTTTTTTTCTTCCTTGATGTGGTTGGTGGTGGCATTTTCTGAAACATATTTTTTGTTTAAAGGTACCCAGATCTTCAGAAGGATGGAAAAAGATTGCAAAGGAATTTGAAACTCGATGGAATTTCCCTAATGTGATCGGGGCTGTGGATGGAAAACATGTTCGAATACAGAAACCTTATAACTCCGGATCATACTATTTTAATTATAAACAAACACATAGTATTGTTTTAATGGCTATTGTAAATGCTAAATACGAGTTTATAATGGTGGATGTTGGAGCAAATGGCAGAATATCTGACGGAGGTGTTTTAAAAAATACAGAATTTTGGTATAAATTCACCAGCAGTGACAATTGTTTGAATCTACCTGAACAGTCAGAGTTACCATCAACAAATAAAAAAAAGCCATACGTTTTAATAGGCGATGAAGCATTTCAATTAACTCCCAATTTCATGAAGCCCTACAATAAAACTGTTTTAAACAATGAACGCAGAATTTTTAACTATAGATTATCACGTGCCCGCAACGTTGTGGAGAATGCCTTCGGGATTTTATCATCACGTTTTAAGATATTTAAGCGATCTGTTAATTTAGATCCACAAAAAGTCAGTAAAATAGTTTTAGCATGTTGTCACTTGCATAATTATCTGTCAAAGTCAGAAAAATACATTCGAAATAATGACGTTGATTTTGAAAATATTAATACAGGAGAAATTAGGCCAGGCTCGTGGAGAACAGAATCACAAGAGTTGATCCCTACACCAAGGTTAAGGGGAAATCCTACTATTGAAGCCAAAGCAGTCCGAGATGAGTTTTGCGAATATTTTAATACAACAGGAGCAGTTCCATGGCAAAATAGATGCTTGAATACTGCGTAGTACATAATAGTGTAACATGATAAGAAGGGGAACTTACTTGTGATCCTTCCGAACTGATTGTTGGCGAGATTTCCGTTCCGTCTGCTATGAACATTAAGTCGTTGTAATAAAACAATTTTGGGCTATAAACTTCACTTGCTCCCATTCCAGACTTAATAGAATTTTTATATTTTGTATGTTCTCGATTAAAATTTGTTCGTAACAAATTAATTTTTTTCTTCAATTCCTCAATGCTGAAATTACTCTTATATCTTTTTAAAATATCCACCATATTCATGAGAGCCATATTCTTTTTATTTTTGTCTTTATAGTCCCGAGCCTTAATAATTGTTTTATTAATTTATTAATTAAAAAAAAAAAAAAAAAAAAAAAAAAAAAAATGTCACCGCTGACACAAGCTTTTTCAACAAATATTTTCTTCATTTTTATTTTTCATGGTTTTCCCAATGTTTTGCCGAGATTTTGTTGTAAATCACAAACCGTAAAAAGTAATAACAATATATAAAGATGCAGTTCAACCTATTTTTATCATACATAATACTAGTCTGTGATTTTTATTTCACGTCAATCTCTATAAAATGTCAAAATAGAAAAATAGCTCCATACAATGATTACAAGAAGTAAAGGAAAAGCAAAAGCGGAAACTAGCGTAGCACACCCAACACCACCTCCACCTGCTCCGTCAAGCTCCGCGTCGTCGTCTCGGGCTCCGCGTCGTCGGGATGAGGTATTCGCCACCCCCCCGGACACCAGCGCGTCGAGCGACGAGAGCAGGCCCCCGTCGCCTCCGCCGCCGCGACCACCTGTGCGGCGTGGGCGGCCACCGCTGTCGGCCGGCTTGGGGTCTGCGGGACAATCTGCCCCGCGTCCGACCCCCGCCTCCACCAGCAATGTGCGACGTATGAAGTGGACAAAGATAATAAATGAAAACGTCATGCGCGCATATTATAGGGCTACAGAGGGAGGAACCAACCGCACCGCGTACATTGTCCGGATGCTGCCTCTATTTCAGGTGCTTGAGCCAGCTGTCACCGCCACTGCACAACGGCTATCGGATCAGGTACGAGCCATCCAACGATTAAAATTGTTGGATGACTCGTTACTTGACCGGCTTCGCGCTGAAATCCAAAGTGATCAAGTAGCTGACCACTCGCAGCGGGTCCTGGCTGCCGCTCTGCCGGTTACGACAACTCTGATACCGGTAACGACGCAGCCGGACCCCGCTGCTGACGACGTCGACTACGAGATCACCAGCGTGACAAACCAGGTAAATGAGCAATTGAGGAGGACTTTGGAGGATGCGATTTTATCGTACCGGTCCGCACCTCTCGATGAAAGACCGCGTTTGCCTCGCTTGCCCACTCACAGACGAAACTTAGATGTAATGGAGGCCTTGAATCCTTTGTTGGTCCCTTATCTAGAGACTAGCGAAGGACTAGCCGATACCCATTCGATCCTTTACTGCGGAGCCGTGGCGGCATGTCGTGTTGCACGTGTCAAGTTCCCAAACTTCACGCGAGCACCACGACCTGTCGACAAAATTCCAGCTTGGCAAGTACGGATCGAACGGCGGATCGGTAAATTCAGGACCCTCATTGCAAAGCTAAGTTGCTTCAGAGGAGGCAATACTCGCCCCCGAGTGATGCGTTTTGTGACACAGGCCTTTGCTGGAACCGATACTCGGCCCCGAGATTATATGGCATGTGTCACAGAACGCATTGACTTTCTGAAGCAGAAAATCTCTGCATGGGCAAGCCGCATTCGTCGGTATCGAGAACGTTTGGACCGATATTGGCAAAATCGAAACTTCCAAAGTGACCAGAGGAAGGTGTACCGAAACTGGGAGAAACCTGACCAATGTGTGATGGACAGGCGTGTACCGGATGCGGACGCCATGAATAATTTCTGGCGCAGCATCTGGTCTGTGCCCATCCAGCACACGGAGGGAGATTGGATGGATGTGGTGAGTAGAGAGTGTGAACCAATCGAAACCATGGGGGCTGTTGAGATTACCCCCATAGATGTCAGATTTGCAATCCGTTCGACCCATAACTGGAAAAGTCCTGGACCGGACGGGTTGCATAACTTCTGGCTGAAGTGGTTTCGGTGTTCACACCCTGTACTCGCCACACAGTTTCAAGAAGCCCTCGAGCTTGGGTCTCTCCCAAGTTTCATGACGACTGGAGTCACCTTCCTGCTCCACAAATCTGGTAGTACCGCGGAAGCAAAGAACTACAGACCCATCACGTGCCTACCTACCATCTACAAGCTCCTTACGTCCATTCTGACCGTAAAAATTAATGCGCACATAGTTGCAAATAATATTTTGGCTCCTGCTCAGAATGGATGTAGGGTGGGGTCCCGCGGTACTAAGGAGCTCCTCCTCATTGACATGACCATTAGCCAGCAGATCAGGCGCAGCAAGGGGAACCTCTCCACTGCATGGATAGACTACAAGAAGGCGTATGATTCGGTACCTCATACATGGCTGGAGAGGATCTTAGAGTTGTATAAAATTGATGCAACTTTGAGATCCTTCTTAGGTACATGCATGAGACAGTGGATCACAGTTCTTCGTCATCCAGGTAGCGGACGGGATCCCTCTGCTCCGCAAGATCTGATTCGCATAGAGCGGGGTATTTTCCAGGGCGACAGTCTGAGTCCCCTATGGTTCTGCCTGGCACTGAATCCTCTTAGTACTCTGCTAAAGGATTCAGGGCTAGGCTATCGACTTCGGAGAGAGGGTGGTATCGTTTCTCACCTGTTGTACATGGATGACCTCAAACTTTTCGCGCCGAGAAAACCAGAGCTGCTGACTCTGTTGAATATCACACATATATTCAGCAGTGCCATCAGCATGGAGTTCGGTGTCGATAAGTGTGCGGTCATGCAAGTACAGCGGGGGAAAGTTGTAAATACTACAAACTTACAGCTTTCCGATACGATATCCCTCAGATCTCTTTCCGATATCGAAACCTACAAATATCTCGGTATGTCAGAAGCGTTAGGTATAGTAGACAGAGACATAAAACAGTCTGTGAAGGAGCGATTCTTTTGCCGCCTTACTAAAGTACTCAATAGTCTTCTGTCGGGTGGTAACAAGGTTCGAGCCTTCAACGGCTGGGTTATGCCTCTGCTCATCTATACTTTTGGCATATTGAAATGGACTCAGACTGAACTTGACGCCCTTGACTGTAAGGTTCGTCAACTTCTTACGACACACAGAATGCGACATCCACGCTCGTCGGTAATGAGGATGTACATCCCGCGGAAATGTGGGGGCCGCGGCTTTTTAAATGCCAAGACCCTCCATAACCGCGAGGTGTGCAAGCTCAGAGAATACTTCCTCCATGCCGACAGTGAGATGCATCGTGATGTCGTAGCAGTTGACAAGAACCTTACCCCGCTCTCACTGGCTAAGGAGAACTGGCACAAACCTACGGTGCTGAGTGCCCTCGAACGCAAGGTGGTATGGGAGAGTAAGGAGCTGCACGGACGGTTCTACAAAGCCCTTACAGGGCCTGATGTAGACCTACTCGCATCCGTAAACTGGCTACGTTTCGGTGACCTCTTTGGGGAAACTGAAGGTTTTGTCTGTGCGATTATGGATGAGGTAATAAAGACGAACAACTACCGAAAGTATATCATGAAGGATGGAACCGTTGACATTTGCAGAGCTTGTCATCGTCCCGGTGAATCCCTCAGACATATACTTTCGGGTTGTTCGCACCTCGCTAACACTGAATACTTGCACAGACATAACCAAGTAGCAAAGATCATCCATCAGCAGCTTGCTCTCCAATACGACCTTGTCGGTCCAGAGGTTCCGTACTATAAGTACGCACCGGTACCGGTTCTCGAAAATGGTCGTGCTACTCTCTACTGGGACCGCTCTATCATCACGGACAGGACTATTCTTGCGAATAAACCTGATATCGTCTTGGTAGACCGGTCGGAACGCCGGGCGATACTTGTTGACATCACCATCCCACATGACGCTAATCTCGTGAAGGCCGAGAAGGACAAGCTTAGCAAGTACCTTGACTTGGCACACGAGATTACCGCTATGTGGGATGTCGACTCAACAATTATCGTTCCGATAGTCGTTTCAGTGAACGGTCTGATAGCGAAGAGCCTTGACCAATACCTTAAGAGGCTCTCGCTAGGCAGCTGGATCAAGGGTCAGATACAGAAGGCGGCTCTCCTGGACTCGGCACGCATTGTGCGGAGGTTCCTCTCTCTGCAGCCCTAGCCACCGACCGTTTGAGCCTTGCCCCGCGGTCGGTGGTCCACCATTTTGGATATATTTTTTACTATAATGTTTTTTTTATATTATTTTTGTACATAGTAGATTAATAATGTTTTAAATTTTATAGTAAAAAATGTATTTTTTATGAGTTTTAAAATGAATAAAGTGTCATAAAAATAATAAAATAGTTTATTCAAAAATTTCTTAAATTGGTAACATAAAAATATTAAAAGGTACAGAAATCTTAATTAAACATAGGTATAATAAAAACAAGAGCCTGAACTAGGTAATCCTGTGTTTCAGGCGAAGAGAGCTAACAAATAGAACATAGGAAATAAAATATGTGATTAAAATAAAATAATATCAAACAAAATAATAAGCTACTGCATTTTATTACTAAGGTACGATTAAATATTTAATAGGTATGTACATTATAGTGAATTAAAATTAAATCAAAATAACAGTCTCTAATGACGTAGGTAGTATTTGAGAAATCTTATATAACTTAAACTTAACTTAAAATAAATTAAACAGTTTATACGTTATAGTTATAACTTATTTTAGCACAGTTAATAATTTCTCTGTATCATCGTAGGACATTTTTTGCAGTACATCCTTAAGGATTATTTTGCAGATGTAATAATTAAGGGGATATATATTAGCTAAAGCATTCAGTCTATTATACAGGAGCGGACCAAGGAACATATAAAATTTGGATGTAAACGAGTATGACCCTGATTGTTTGGGGCAAACTATATCTTTCCGTCTTTTATTAGTAAGCACAGTGCTGTAAGGAAGGGCTACGTGCTGTTTTAGTACTATACTCATTATGAATAGCTGCCTAACTGTTAAAACTCCACAAGATTCATATAAAAGACTAGTTGGAAACATAAAAGGACGGCAAGTGGCCACTTTGAGAATTGCTCTTTGAGCTCTCTCTGTTGTAAGTAGTAAAGTTTTACCAGCTCCACCCCATGTTGTTATACAATAAGTTATAATTGATTGGCATAGTGCAAAGTAAACTTGTTTAATTATTTTCAGATCCGCAATATAACGTAACTTCTTGAACACAAATATTAACTTACGAATTCTATTATTTAAAGTTTCTATATGATATTTGAAAGAAAGAGTTTCATCTATTAAAAGCCTAAGGTATTTTATTTTATTTGACCTTTTAATGACGGGACACTTACATTGGTTGTTAGTGGGGACTTTACAATAGTGGGCATACAATTTTGGTGAACTTTCAGTTGACTTTATTTTGCGCATCGAAAATTTTATATAATTTGTTTTATCGGTGTTTAGTGTTAGCAGGTTTTCCTGAAGCCAATTATTTACAATATTGAATCCGAATTGCGCATACTTGTAGACTTCTGTTTCAGATTCAGCCGAAAACAACAGAGCAGTATCATCAGCATAGGATATGATAATGCCATGGCTTAGAGATAGATTACAGAGGTCATTTAAATAAATTAAGAACAGAGTTGGCCCTAATATACTTCCTTGTGGAACTCCAAAAGTTGTGTTATTCAGATCATCACTGAGAACATTACCAATTCTAACGCATTGCGTGCGTTCTTCTAGATAGCTTTTTAGAAGTTTTAGCTGAGTGCCTCTTATACCTATGGTTTCAAGCTTGTGCAATAGAATTGGGGTGGAGACAGTGTCGAAGGCTTTAGCGAGGTCCAAAAAGATTCCTATAGTGTGGTTACCTTCGTCAAGTTTTTGCGCAAGATAGTTAGTCAACTGATGAGCAGCATCTGCAGTTGACATTTTGGGTCTAAATCCAAACTGCGTATTTGACAAAATCATTTTATCATCCAAATATTTCATCAATCTTTTATTTATAATTTTTTCTAATATTTTGGACATCGCAGGAAGTAAGGAAATCGGTCTGTAATTAGTTACCTCATCTTTACAACCAGATTTATACACTGGTACAACCACAGCTTTTTTTAGGCACTTTGGAAAAATTCCTGTGTGTAAGCATTTGTTGAAAATATGAGTAAGCGGACTGATTAAAAATTGCCTGAATTGTTTTATTATTTTCGTGGATATATTATCCCATCCAACGGCACAGTCATCTTTTAGACCCATAATTATCATTTCTACCTCGGTTTCATCCGTATCCAATAACACAAAGGAAGTTGTTATTGTGCTACACGTAGAAAGAGTGCTAGTAAGCTCCTGTGAATAACCTTGAACTTTTCCCGCTAAACATTTACCGATGTTTACAAAGAAATTATTTGCTGCGTTAGCACATGCCAGCTGTGATGAGTTACTTTGTAATAAACATAAAGATGACTCATGATGTTTCGCGGTAAGTGCAACATTTTTAATACATTGCCAAATTTTTTTGCTATTTGTTCCAGCCTTTTCCAGTTCAATTTTGTCATAGTTGATCTTTATTTTTCTAAGAAGATCATTACAAAAATTGCGATATCGTTTGTACGATAATTGCAACGTTGAATTATTTGGATTAGATTTGGCTATTTTATGTAGTCTATCTCTATGTTTCATGCATCGAATGAGTCCTGCTGTTATCCATGGTTTAATGTTATAATTTTTATTATTCAAGCGAACAGTATAAGAGTTTATTTTAATTGCATGTTGTACATTATTTATAACAAACGACATGCAAAACTGCGGGTCAGCTGAATCGTAAACTGGGCCAAAGTCTATGTTACGCAAATCTTCTTCAAGTTTATGCATATTTAATTTAGTAATTGTGCGAGCGTTATTTATTTTAGGTAATTTACAATTTAAGGTTAATAGGGCAGCATTATGATCGGTTATCGACGAGTTAATAATGAGTGTCATAGATGGAAAACTCGATTTAAGCATGATGTGGTCCAAACAAGAACCACTTTGATGTGTAGGAAGTGTGTGCGCGGGAAGTAAGCCATGAAAGGAACATAGGTTGAGAAATTCCTGGGCAGCGGGATCGCTACTCTCTGGAAGAATATTTATGTTAATATCCCCGATTAAAATTATATTATTATAGGATGACAAGTTTTGTAAAGTATTGTTCAGAGAATCCGTAAAATTACTTAAGTTTCTAAAGGAGGGGGGTCTGTATAAAGCTAGTATCGCAAATTCTGAACCGATTTTAATTAAAAGTCTGTTGCAGTCATGAATATTTGGTTCCTCTACAGATACCTTAAGATAGTTCCTTGCGTAAACTATCACCCCATCATTTTGGTTGTAGTTTATATTACTACTATACATACAATATCCTGGCATTGGTGGCAAGTCGTATTGTTTGTTGAGCCAACATTCCGTGAACACGATAATGTCACAGAATCTTTGTTGAAAAGTACAAAAATTGTCAAAGTTTTTATAAATACTACGTATGTTTTGAGTAAGAATGGTTAGTGGGTTTTTGTAAGAGGATAGATATTGTTTGCACTGTTCAACTTCACAGATTTTAGACTCTGATACAGAGAAATTATCCAAATCATTAATTAAATCATTAATCATTGTGAAAATAAATAAAAAGATCAAATAGTATTTCTAATTAAACGGCGCTCTTAGGCGCCTTCATAATCTATGGAATTTAAGTACCTTTTTTCTGCCATTATTTTCGCGGGGCAGTCAGCCGCACCCGTATTATGCTTACAGGGCTTTTTGAAGTGCGAGCAAGTTGCGCAAATTGGTTCATCTGCTTTCTTCGTGCATTCTTTGATCGTATGGCCTTGACCGGCACAGTGGCCGCAGGTGTATGTGGTCTCCCGACACGTCTTAGCCGCGTGACCGTACTGTTGGCACTTGTAACAGCGTGTGACCAAAGTAAAGTCCCTTACAGGGCAAGATGACCAGTTCACATATACTCGATCCTTTGAAATCAAGACTTTGCGCATGAATGCAGGCACTTCTATAACATAATTGCAGGACTCTGTGTTTTTTTTGCCTGATTTATGGCTTAACTTTATGGAGCTCAAAAATTTATCAAGATTGCATTCTTGAAGCGTTTCAGCCAGATTTTGATGGTATAAGCAGGTGAAGACTTCTTTTTCATCCATCGCTGAGGGGACTCCGACAACCACAACTCTAGGTTTTCGTTTATGCGGCTCGTCAACTATCAGGCCGGATTTTGTTAGCTCCACCGATTGTTTGAGCTTTTCGATGTCATTCTTTGAGTCAGTGCTGATGATGACACCTCCGTTCCTTGTCTTACGCAGACCTCTAACGTGGAGCTTCAATTGCTCAGGGCAGATAATTTTTTGTACAAGTGATTTTGTGTCCTCGCTTGACTTTAATTTGTCATTAGGATATATGGCCACTGAACTCACATTAGTCGGCTTAATAAAGTTGTTCGTTCCTTTTCTGACCATGTCAGCAAAGGAATATCCCGATGTGGGTTTCGAGGACTCCGTAATACTAAGCTTAAGTTCTTGCAGCCGCTGAGACAGGTCAAGTTGGTCTTTAAGAGACTGTATGGATGAGTGGGCTTGTATCGTTCTCTGCTTAAGGGACTGGTACGTCACAGCCATCTGTGAGGTTCCGTGCCCTACTTTTCGGCACAAAGCATTTATGCGCAATTTTTGTTCAGAGTTCAGCTTTCCCTCCGTGACAATAGAGCACACTTCGTTCAGGCACTGTTCGATGGACGACATCCAGTTCTGTATTTCGGGAGTAGAAATAACTTCTAGGACATCATCCCCATGGGTCGGCGCCTGAGGGCGAGGTGCGGGAGCGCGGGAGGGCGAGGGGGGCGGCGAGCGGGCTGTCCTGCTGCTCCGGTTAAAGGGACTGCTGTCCATTTTTGCGGGAATTAACTTGATCTGTGATAATAATTTGTCATTTCCACAAAAACACTACAAATTGTCCAATGTCCATACCTCACGAATGACACAGATTTTTTAAAGTCACTACCACTAAACTAGGTCACGACTCAGCTAGTTATTATTTGTTTATTTTAATTTAAATTAGACACGTCTGTTCCAAACAAAGACAAGACGATGATTAATGTCCCACAATATCGTCGCATCTTTGTATAATGATATCAACAACAAGCAATTTTGATCGTCTAGGGACCCCTTTAGTAGTGTAGTTTGATAGTTCACGGTCCAATTATACACCTTGAAATCTAGGTACACGGTCTAATTTTTAATGTGGATTTTTTTTTATTCAATGGGAAGTATACTGCACGGCGTCGTATTCAGGGTTAAGACGGCAGAATAAGGTCAGTGAATAAAATTGAATCTGAAGTAATAAAGTTACTAAGCATAAATTTATGAACAAAATATTTATGAAATTAAAGTTTGAAAACCACTGCTTCATTTTATACTGAGAAAAAACGGATGATTTCATTTGATTTTTAACCGTTAGCGAAGGACTGCATCCTCTTGAGCTATGCATACTTATTCTGTCCGCTGACGATGAGCAAGGTGAAGACAATCCTTATGAAGTCCATGGTGTAGGCTTTTTTTAAATTCTGTAATGCAAAAAAAGTAAGTTGAATAAAATTTATCTACACTAATGTTAAAAATTATATTGTGAAAGTTTAGATGTATCCATGTTTGCTATTCTTTCACGAAAAACTACTGCTACTTATGGGTGCGTGGTAGTAAAGCCAAACAGCTATTGCTATTTAGTAAAGATATGTATCTTTAACATTTATGTAATTTTTAACATTAGTGTAGATAAATTTTATTCAACTTACTTTTTTTGCATTACAGAATTTAAAAAAAAAGCCTGCACCATGGATTTCAAAAGGATTGTCTTCACCTTGCTCATCGTCAGCGGACAGATTAAGTATGCATAGCTCTGTGCACCGGCAGGCCAGATACAGAAACCAAATCAGCCATATACGTCTAATCATTGCCTCGGTCTGCGTCGGTTTTCCATTATGGCGATTATTGGAAGGGAAATTATGGCAATGTATGACGTGTAAAGTTAGCAGTTGAACTGCTGGCAGCCGGCTGCGGGAACTGTTAAAAATGTTCCGTCGGCGGCTTTTGTCCTGAAATAAAGGAAATTCATTTATTTTCCAAAAATACAAAATATATAGATCGATTTGATTTCAATCACAAAATAATTATTTAAAAATACAAAATGAATAAATTAAATTAAGATTACAAAAAATATTAATAAAAATTATAAAATAAATTAATCAAAATTACGATTGAAATAAATTTGTCACTTAAAAACCGGGACACGAAATTATTTGGCACAACGCACCGAGTTCAATCAATCAATTAATCAAATTCTTTATTCCAATTGTACACTAGGAAATGTCACATTTACAATTATTAGCATGATAACAGTAATATTTTAAAACAGAAACAGCACAATTTTGTTACCTACATACTAAAATCATCAGCATAGCTTCGTCAAGATGATACGATTTGGACAGTAAAAAATTCTAATATTAACATTCCATTGCTTAAAAGCTAAATTTTGTATATAAAAATGCAGTTTATTAAAAAGATTGATGCTTACATATAAAAAGCTGTTACCTACCTTTGCAAGTCTCCGGTTGGGAATGACTATATTATGTCTATTGCGTGTATTATAGTTGTGGGTATCACTCGTTATTTTAAAATCGTCAATATGTCATTTAGCATAAATTAAATTTTGATAAATATATTCACCAGTTAATGTCATTATATCTTATTCCTTAAACCGTAGTCTATACGATTCTAATTTATTTATTTGCAATATAAACCGTATGGCCCGCTTCTGCAACACAAACACTCTATTAGACTGCGAGGTTTTTCCCCAGGCTAGTATTCCATACGTCATCATTGAGTGAAAATACGCATGATACACAGCTTTAGCTGATTGTGCATCGCTTAACTGTCTTATGGTTTTTTTTTGCACCATGCCATGCAAATGCAGCAATCGATGCACCGCCACTGGATGCTTGTTCCGTTTCTCTGTGGTGGTTCCCGATTTCCGTTTCTCCATTGTGATTTCCGTTTCTCCGTTGCGATTACCGTTTCTCAGTTGCGATTTCCGTTTCTCCGTTACGATTTTCGTTTCCCAGTGTAGCTCCTTGTCTTGTCTTGTGCTTCTGTGATTTGATTGAGGAAAATTATTATTTTATAAATTGAGTCTAATTTAAAAAAGTGTAGCAGCATGTATGTAATAAAAATTGCTCTTGAAGTCGAACGTATTTTGAGTAGTGCTCACTTTCATCTACGAAAGTGGGTATCTCAACTAATATTCTAAACACGGTTAGTAACACAACCACCACTCAACCTAGTAACACATACCTACCTACACAAGATACCTGTAAAGTACTAGGTCTCTTATGAAATAGTCATTATGACTATATTACCTATTCACAAGTAAATTATCCAATGCCAGATAATCTCACCAAAAGAAAGGTTTTATCCCTTGCCTCCGAGATATTCGATCCATTAGGGTTGTTGACACCAGTACTAATCATTGCTAAAATTCAAATCCAATCATTATGGAAGTTAAAGTCTAATACCTAATCTTTTCTATGACCAATGGAAAGAATATTATACAAACCTAGTCCATCTCAATTCTCTAATTATACCTAGACACGTGCTCATTCACGATTATATAAATGTTGAAATGCATGGCTTTTCTGACAGCTCAATGAATACGGCGCAGTTATCTACCAACGGTCTATAGACATAGGAGGTAACATTCTTGTCCGATTATTGTGCGCTAAATCAAGGGTAGCTAGAAAAGAAACGATACCTAGACTAGATTTGAGAGCAGCTGTGCTATTAGCTAATCTTTATAATGATGTCCAAAACGCGTTATCATGTAAATGTAATGATTATTATCTCTGGTCAGATTCTTGCATAGTTTTGGCATGGATAAAAACTTCATCGAATAATAAGTTAAATCAATTTGTAAGCAATCGCGTAACCGAAATAAACTCATTGACGAAAATAAATCATTGGCATTGGGTAGCTTCTAGTGATAATCCCGCTGATTTTATAACTAGGGGTATTCAGGCAAATAAAATCGCAATGACTAAAATGTGGTGGCTCTTTTTTATATCCAAAAACAGAATGGCCACCACAACAATTACATAACCCACTAATTACAAAAAGTGAAATAAATAATGAGACGTCATGTAATATTTCGAACAATCTTCCAATTAATGATTTTTATACTAGCTTGTTTCAAAGATTGTCAAATGCTAACAAACTCGTGGGAGTGTTTGCATTTATAAAAAGATTTATACAAAACCTTAAGGGAAACATAAATAAATCACCCTTAAGTTTAATTGAACTGAAAGATTCCCTGCTTACCCTAGTAAAACATGCTCAAATGGAGTCTTTTCCTATAGAATATAACCTATTAAAAAATAATAAATCAATACCTAAATCGTCAAACATACTATGTTTAAATCCCTTTATGCAAAATGAAATAATAAGAGTAGGAGGTCGTTTAGTATTTTCCCCGTATTCCTATGACAAGAAACACCCAATAATTTTACACCACGATCACTCACTCACCAAACTTATCATGCATACCGAAAATGTTAAATTATTACACGCAGCTCCACAGTTATTACAATAGGCAATTAGAGAACGACTCATGGAAAGTCTCTCGCCTCTATGACAGTACATAAGTGTGTAACTTGTTTTAGAGCCAAGCCGAACACATATAACCCTATCATGGGTAATTTACCTACTAGTCGAGTAACACCGTCCCCTCCGTTTCTCAATACGAGCATCGATTATGCTGGGCCTTTTCTAATACGGAACGGGCGAGAACGTGGTTATAAAACTTCCAAGTGTTACATAGCTATATGTGTTTGTTTTGCGACGAAGGCGGTTCACATTGAGTTGGTTACAGGTCTTGAGTCTCAAACATTCCTAGCCGCGCTACAGAGATTCATATCCAGGCGAGGTAAACCACGGGAGATGGTGAGTGACAATGCGACTACATTTCATGGGGCTCATAACGAATTAAATGAACTATATAAATTTTTGCACGTGTACTCTAATGAACTTAAGTCATCATGTTCAGAGGAGGGCATTGTATTTAAATTTTTACCAGCATACACACCCCATATGGGGGGATTACACGAGGCAGCCGTTAAAAGTTGTAAATATCACCTAAAGAGGATATTGGGCCAAGCTTTGTTAACATATGAGGAATTTTCAACTGTTTTAATTCAGGTAGAAGGAATCTTAAACTCGCGTCCTTTATGTCCATTATCTAGTAATAATAGCGATTTGTCTGTGTTGACGCCAGCTCACTTCCTAATTGGTAGGTCTATAACGTCGTTGCCTGACTATAAGGACGTACCTATTCACAAACTGACACATTTCCAGCAACTACAGCAAATTCAACAAGATTTTTGGAGAAGATGGGCCAAAGATTACATCGGAAACCTTCAGCAGCGGACCAAGTGGCGGAGCTCCAAGGGATCTGCCCTCGCTGTCGGCACGTTGGTGCTGATGAAAGACGACCGTCTGCCATCCTGCCAGTGGAAACTTGGACGAATTATCAAAACCCATGCCGGAGAAGACAACGAGAGATGAGTAGCTACGATCCAAACGGCGAAATCTATTATAAAACGCGCATTTAAGGCGACTATACCCCTCAGAATACGAAAACGAGGTACATACAGACCAATTTTCTGTCGGAACTAAAGCACGTGGAGCTTTGAAATTAACACAGCTTGTCACACATATCTTGAACTTAGATTTGATGGATCAAAATCATTGATGTTAGTTTCAGCTAGCACTCAGAAATATTTTGAAGCAACAAGATTTTTTGCCAAGAGACCCAATTTTTTATCGGTGTGTCAAATTTGTTTATTACTAAACTCGGAACGGAATATTCGTATTGCTCGGAAAAGTAGTCCACAATGAGGATTTTAAACGTAAATACTATATGCACCTACTGAAAATAAGTTCACCCGAAAACGATTGCTCACAAAAATTTAGAAGGTGTTATAGGTACTTTATTGGTACGGCGACCTAGCTGGGCCCCCCGGCTCACCGCGCGTGCGCGGCTAGCCTGTCTCGTGCGTGACGCGTTGCATTGTTGCATTGCCAGGCGAAGTGAATCTAGCGGCTAGTATCTAAGTATCTATCTACCTATTTGTCAGCGCACGTCCAGGACAGTACCTATTAGAACTTAGAACCAGAAGAGTGTTTTTATAAAGCCGATTGATTTGATAGTGTTGGTGTAAAAAAAATGGGAAAAAAGAAAAAATCGTTGAAGTTGTTGCGAAAACGAGTATCACGTATGGCAAATGGTGTAAAAACTCAACGAGCCCAGCAAATGCCTGATTCCCCAGGGTAAGTAGTTTATCCGTACCTACCTAGGTACTACCTAAAACAAATGTTTTTTTTCTTTGCATGCCCAAAAGATTCATGTCATCACATGAATCTTCTGAAAATGTCTGTGGAAAATGAAGGATCTATATTTATCAGATTACGATATTAGTGGGTAGGTAGGTAGGCTATATTCCGCGCGCAATCAGAATTTTATTGTTTTCTTTACATATTCAAAAGATTTCTAAAGGATTACGATCTTACTAGGTAAGTACTAAGAACCTAAATACCTACCAACCTAGATAGGGTGATTGTGCCGGTTTCGCGTCCAGCATCGATATGCGACCACATGAGGATCCCACTGCAGAAATAATACGAAAATAGCAGTTCTATCTCTATTTTCCAAAGAAATTTGACTTTGTGTAGAGTAGGATAGATGTATGTTTTTGACCTATTAAAATTGGTCGCATAGTATTACCCGCCAACCAACAAATCATTGCTCATTCTGGGACCGGCGCTGAGAGAGGCTTCCGTCGATTGGGACCGGTAGGTATAGGGACCGCGGTCCCTTTCGCCGGATTGCTTTAATTTTATTATTTTTCTTCCGGCGAAAGGGACCGCTCTCGAAATGATCGAAAAAATCTATTGTCCAAGGCAGAAAAGTACAGTCAAAGGAAAAAGTAGATAGCAAGTAATATTATAGAACGAAACTCTTTGATTGTAGACATTATTTATTTCAAAAAAGAACAAATTATCAACTACTACAAATATATATTCCTACATAAAATAATACTACAAATAATCAACAAATTACAAACAAACAATTTAAAAAATCAGTCTTAACACATTTTACTTATATTAATTATGGTCTTTGTTTGCATTTTAAATGTAGTAACAATATACATAATAATCGTACCTACTATAAATATAATCAACATACTAAAAAATAAAATTATAAATCACTCCTAGGCTCTATAAAAATAATCAAGAAACTATGTACAATAATCACAGTAAACAATCACAATTCGTTAAAGTGCTCATCGTTATTTCGATGAATTTTAGTTATCGTCTTTGTTTTTTAAAATATAATAAAATTGTAGATGTAAATCATACTTAGGTACTATTATTACAACAATCACAATTAGTCACTGTTCATCGTAATTTCTCTAAACAATGGCCAATACTTATTTTACGGCTAAGTAAATCACTTACAGCAGTCTCAATTTTTTTCAACTGGGCAATTGTTGAACGTTTCCTCTTTGATATTTGGATGCCGTCAGGATTTTTTAATAATTCGGAATAATATTTGTCATCTTTTTGGAGTCCTTCCAACAATTGGGCAATATTTGGCTTTGGTTTTATATACTTTCTAATGTGACTGTTCCATTGCTCGACAGCATTATTTGTTTTATGTGGTTCACCATAAGTGGTGAATGTATTTGCGAGTATTGTGTTTTCTAGCCATGTTTTGACAAAGTAGTCATTAAATTTTGTCACTTCTGCACTATTGGGTGACTCTTCCATGACATACAACCAGCCATCATCGATTAAATCCGATGGGAGATGAGAAAGAGCCGCACAAAGCTTAACGTGTTCTTTTCCTAGTCGAGTTTTGCTGACTCCAATTTCCTTTGCTTTACGCCACAGACTTCGACTGAAATGAAAGTAACAGCCTACTATTTTCACACCTGGGAAAACATTTCGAACCGCTTTTATTGCTGAAGCTTCGAAGTCCATGGACATTACAGTCGGGTCCCATTCGGGTATCTGTTTTTTTATCATTTCAAAAAGAAGCTTGTAGGTAGATGTCTTCTTATCAGGTAGAAGTGCATAAACAAGTGGAACAACATTTACGTGGTCTTCAGTACTTCCTACATCTGCATGTATGGTGTACAGTTGACAGAATGTATTGAGGCAGATTTTAAAAGTGCCGTCAATTAAAAAACGTTTGCACTCTTTCAAATATTTTTTAATCTCTTCACTGGCAAAAACAATTATGCGTTTTTCCCCTCTGTAGTCTGCAAGCACAAACTTTTTGTACTTTTTTGGTACTGCGACATCGCCAGCTTTGTGGAAAGTTACTTTTTTGGCTCCAATTGAATCGTTTCTTTTTTTGTAGAGTCGCTTTTCTATGTTGTGAAACTTTGGTATTTTAGTAACTAGATGTAGTCCCTTGTCTTTGAGAACTTCCATACGTTTTTCAAATACTTGTCCAACAGGGACATGTAAATCTTTTTGAACATCTTTTAAACATATTTGCATTTGGTGTTTCACTTGAACATTTTCCAAATTAATAGGTCCATGACAATGATTAGTTTCGTTCAAAATCGTCATCGCGTCATCTTTGATTTTTATCGTCGCATTACAAATTTTCTTTTTCGCACATCGCCAGAGTTTTGAGCCATCATTGTTTGTTCTTTTGAAATGATATTCATAACCAGCTCTGCACAAAAGTTCAGATCCCTTTTGTGTGACACTAATGTGAAAAGATGGCTGAGCTTGAGATGTTGAAGGGGCGCGAACTCGTTCGCAAAACTACAAAAAAAATAGCGAACACGCGCTGCTTTCGAGGTGAGTATTACTTGATTTATTTTTTTGTAGCTGATTGTTTGTGTTTCTACTATTAGATAAGTATAAGATACTTGAGTTTTCTACCATTTTTGATATGAAAATAAAACATTATGTGTAAAATAATGGGTGGTCGCAAAATGGAATATAAATAATTACGTTAATTGAGTTTACGTCCATGTGGTCGCAAACAGACTTATAGAATTAAAATTTCGTTTTTAATTTTAACTGCTATAACAATAAGGGTTGGAATTTCACGTCTTGTGTTTACGTTATGCTTAGTGAAGGTATGTTTCTGTTAGTTTGCGCCCACCAAAATTGTAAATCCAATAAAAATAAAAATCAGCTTCGCCTAACATATTCTTCTTTCTGTTTACGACCACGATCAATGCCAGTTTGCGACCAACGAAAAATGTATGAAAATCGAATGGTCGCTAACTGAATAATGAAACTTGGTGTACTGTTTTACGACCATTTGAAGACAGTTTGAAGTAAGTATATTATAATATAAAGTTTTTGTTACAGATGTTCTCTAAACCAAAGAAAAAGTCTGTGAACTATTCACAAACATCTTTAGAATCGGCTTTAAAAGATATCAGAGAAGGGGGACAGGGTATAAGAGAAACGTGTAGAAAATATGAAATTCCAAAGACAACAATACTAGACAGATTGAGTGGCAAAAGAACTGATGAGATAAAAAACAGAGGACCAGAACCAATATTAGGTATAGCAGGAGAAAAAAAAGTGGTTGAGTGGTTAATTAGCATTGCCAAGTGTGGTTTTCCTATTAAGAAACCTGAATTGTTGGACATTGTACAAAAATTTTTAAAAGATGATGAGAAACCGAACCCTTTTAAGGATGACCGCCCTGGTCAGACTTGGTACTTAGGTTTCCTTAAAAGAAACCCTGAAATTTCTGTACGATCTGCAGAGAGCGTAAACAAAGCTCGCGCACGTGTAACTGAGGAGTCTATTAGACTATGGTTTAGAGAACTTAATATGTTTTTGACGGAATCTGGGCATTTAGATTTACTTGAACACCCAGAAAGGATATTTAATGGTGACGAAAGCGGATTTTCATTGTGCCCTAAAACTGGGAAAGTGCTTGGGCCGAAAGGCTATCGCAACCTCTACCAGATTAAAGCTGGCAACGAAAAAGATAATTTGACCGTCTTAGTGACTTTCAATGCTAGTGGACTCATGTGCCCACCTGTAGTGGTGTTTCCGTATTTACGCCCACCAAAAGCAGTCACTGACAGTATGCCTCCAGATTGGACGCTTGGAAGAAGTGAATCGGGCTGGATGAAGGGTGAAATATTTTTCGAATATATTGTGAACGATTTTAACTCATGGGTAGAGCGAAAAGGGATACAGAAACCCATTTTGCTGCTTGTAGATGGGCACAAATCGCACATGTCTCTTGAATTGAGCGCGATGTGTGAGCAACTAGGGATCATATTATATGCTCTCCCTCCCAACACAACACATACGAGGGGCGTTCAATGTATTCTCGGTATAGGTATGAAATAATAAGCAGAAAATTCTAAATAAAATTTATTTTTCAATATAGTCTCCCATAACCTCAATACACTTATTTGCTCGGGTAAATAACTTTTCGATACCCTCTAAAAATAATTTTCTTCTTTGTCCGAAAAATGATCATTAATTGCTGCCTTCAACTCTTCATCGTCAGAAAAATGCTTACCCCGAAGATTTTTCTTCAGGTTTGGGAACAAAAAGTAATCACTGGGGGCCAGGTCTGGGCTGTAGGGT
Organism: Horisme vitalbata; assembly: GCA_951804965.1. NCBI lineage: Eukaryota > Metazoa > Arthropoda > Insecta > Lepidoptera > Geometridae > Horisme > Horisme vitalbata. Next base: position 34,479,464 of record OX638090.1, read on the forward strand.
GGATGAGTGATTTCTTCAAATCCACAATCCCTCACAGCAGCCTTGGCAACGCGCCCTGTGTGAACCGGCGCGTTGTCGTGAAGAAGCAAGACACCAGCGGTCAGTTTTCCACGTCTTTTTTCTTTTATTGCCTCCTTTAAATTGCGTAGGGTGTTTGCGTAAGATGCGGCAGTAATACTCTGACCCTTTTTTGTGTATTCGATCAGTAAGATTCCCTTAGAATCCCAAAACACTGTGGCCATGAGTTTTCCAGCAGATGGGGTGACTTTAAACTTCTTCGGTGGGCCTGTTCCTTTTTTATGCCACTGCATGGACTCTTGCTTACTCTCAGGATCATAGTGATGAACCCACGTTTCATCACCGGTGACTATGCGGTCAAAAACTCTACGCGGATTTTCACTACAGAGCTCCAAAAATTCTTTACAGCACTCGACTCGCACTTGTTTCTGATGCGCCGTGAACATTCGCGGCACCCATCTTGCACTGACTTTTGACAGATTCAGATGCTCATGAAGGATAGTGTGAATGGTACCCACGGATAGCTTAGTCTTTTCCACCGCCCATTGTAGACCGGCTATTGTACATTTTTATTTTTAAGGTTCTATCTGCTGTTTTTTAAATTATAGTGTACAATAAAGAGTTTTCATTCATTCATTCATTCTTTTCTGCTAATGTTTTCTCTCTTGTACGGGCATCTTCCAGTACAAGTTTCTCAATTATTTTCACATTTTCTTCAGAAGTGGCACTAACCGGCCCACCAACACGGGGGTCATCTTCAACACTCTCTCTACCCCGTTTGAATTCACTGGACCACTTCTGAATAGTGGATAATGAAGGAGCAGAATCTTGGTAAACAGCCACCATTTCTTCATGAATCACTTTTTGAGTTTTTCCTTGTTTTGTAAGGAATTTAATCACAGCGCGATGCTCGATTTTCGTTAACATTGTGGCATCTGTCATTGTAGCTGTCTTCTAGTATTGATATCTTGAATACTAATGATGACAATTAAATGAAATTTTATATTTATACCCTCAAAAAGTGTCATTAGCTAATGAGGTAATTTATTTACTCTCATCATAAGTCAATCACCCCGATACCGAGAATACATTGAACGCCCCTCGTATGTTGCAACCTGCTGATGTGAGCGTTTTCGCCCCGCTGAAAGCTCATTGGAGGAAGGTCGTCCGAAATTTCTTGTCAAGTCCAGAAAATATAAATACATCTGTGACGAAAACAAATTTTTGTCAATTATTTAAAACCATAATTGAAGACCCGCAGATGCAAACATATATAATTAATGGGTTTAGAAGGTGTGGTTTATTTCCATTTAATCCGGATGCAGTCGACTATACAAAGTGTGTCCAGAATACAATAGAACGATTGAATCAACCACGAGATATCACAGGACACGGTATAACTAATCAGGACCTTGTTTCAACACGAAAAGTCATACGCCACTTAAGACCAGTCCTCAAAACGAAAAAAGTCGACGTCAAATTTATTTTGCGTGAAGTCAAAAAATTGAGAAAAGTGGAACCTAGGGAAGTCTTGTACGAAACTGGATCAGAGGACAAAACCAACTCAACTATTAACCTAACGTCTTCTGTGCAGAGAGATGATGAAATCAATTTGAGTAACACCAACCCCGGGACTAGTGATTTTTCACCGCACCTTAGTACACAATTGACTAAACAAAGCACACATCATTCAGCAGAAGTCGCTATAACGTACCCCGACTTAAATGATACACATTGCGCAAGCCCTCGTCTTGATGTCAGTGAATTGTTGTTGCAATTACAACGGAAGAAAGCAATGTGATAAATGCAGTTCCTTCCCATGGCATTCCGGTGGAAATAGACATTCATAATGTTTCAGGATCATTATTCCCAAATTTGGACGAAAATATGGTGACCATTGAAACTGTTTCTGCACCAGGTAATTCCGAGGAAGCAACAAAGAAAAACGAAGGAAGTCTCTCTACGTTGCATATTTCTGGCAGTTATCTTGAACAAGGTACCCTTGTTTCATTAGACGATGTGGTAATAATACCCTTTCAAACAAGTACTCCAACGAAAATGCAACAAATCACGTCGCCAACTAAAGTATCTTTGTCCCCTGTAAAAAGTAATGCCTTGTCAACAGAGACACAAAAACTCGTTAATGAAGAAACACCATCGTTCAAAATACCATGTACAACTTATACGATTATTGAACGATCGCTAGGCTCTACTGAGGCTAGGCATCTTGACTCTCCTGAGAAACCACATGCGACATCTCCCAATAACGCAATGAGTGATGATAATAACTTGTCGACACTGGACGTGACCATGAGCCAATTTGAATCCAGATCCATCGTTCCGCATAAGGAAGTAGGAACCAAACAAAAAGAAAAAAACATGCCTATCGATGCCTTCGGCAGACATTTATATCTGCCTAAGCCTTTGGGGACTTCCAACAGAAGTTTTTATAAACCTCGGATTCCAGCTGCAATATCATCTTTAGCATGGCGAAAACACTATGAAGAAAAGGAAAAAGCTAAATTAGATAAGAAGGAGGCTATAAAACGTAGGAGGGAAGAATCAAATAGAAAAAAAGTTGAAAATCAACAAGTTAAGAAAAGAAAAATAAAAAAAAATAAAAACTTTGAATTACAGTCAATTGAATATTATGAGAATCAAAGTGTCAAACAGAACTGCGCTCATTGTAAAGTGATATTAAATAGCGACACTGAAGAAGTCGAAGACAAAAATGTAGGATGTGACTTTTGTACCAAATGGTTTCACTTGAAATGTACTGATTTTATAGGACTAAGTTATGAAGCTGTCAGAGATAAACCTTTCAAATGCAATGCTTGCACAATTGAAGGTGTAAAAATATAAAATGGGTATAATACGTCAATCATATTACTACCTAAAATGGCGTTGATTTGATAAATCTGTAAGGCTTGGTTTTTAAATTATAATTTGTTAGTAAGACTAATTAAGTCAAGACTGACTAGGTTATTTCAAATCATGTATAATTTCATTATTATGTGAGGCTTAGTTAACAATAAATATTATATTAGTAAGACTAATCAAGTCAAGACTGTTAGATTCTTTAAAATCATGTTGATTTTATTATTTTTAAAAGTGTAGTTTTCAAGTATCCATTAAAATTACCACTTTTCTCACTGAAGAAGACGAAGACAAAAATATAGGATGTGACTTTTGAACCAAATGGTTTCACTTGAAATGTACTTATAGGACAGAGTTATGAAGCTGGCAGAGATAAAGCTTTCAAATGCAATTCTTGCATAACTAAAGGTGTAAAAATATAAAATGGGTATAATACGTCAATCATATTACTACCTAAAATCGCGTTGATTATTCTGTAAGGCATAATTTTAATTTTTTTTTTTTTTTTTTTTTTATTATAATTTGTTAGTAAGACTAATTAAGTCAAGACTGACTAGGTTATTTCAAATCATGTTTAATTTGATAATTATGTGAGGCTTAGTTATCAATAAATAATATGTTAGTAAGACTAAATCAAGTCAAGACTGTTAGATTCTTAAAAATCATGTTGTTTTTATTATTCCTTAAAGTTTAGTTTTCAATTATTAATTAAAATTATCGTGTTACTATGACTGTTAAAGACCTATTTTTCAAGGTTATTATTAATTTTATTATTAAAGGTTACATTATGAGTACTTTACAAGTGTAAACCTAAAAGTGATGATTATATTGTGATAAAAATAGTCTAAGTTAATAATTATTCTTTGTGTATAAGAATGAAAATATAATAAGGTCCATTAAGAGACTGTGCCAATAATAACAAGTCTACAAAACCGAGTGATTTTATGAAAAAGTTGATTGTTTCTACTGTAATAAATATGTTACATATAATTAAAAGTTATCTTTGCAAACAATTTTGTGTTATTAATATTTTAACAATAGGAACCTGAGTATTTTCCATTGCAGACTAAGTGGTCGCAAACTAGATAGGAGTTGGTCGCATACTAATAAAAGCGGTCGCTAACTGGCATTTCACCCACTTTTTCAATTAAAATTCGTTTTAAATTATGTTTTAATATTATTGATCATTTTTAAAGGTCCAATCATATCTTGATCATGTTTGACATGTAAACAAATACTTTCGATAAGTGTCAAGTATATTTTTAGTACTAAACAGATGACGTAAAGTTGAGCACCCCACTAATTGGTCGTAAACCGGCGCAACGACCCTACCTATAATCTGCGTGCAATCAGAACTGCATTTGTTTTCTTTAGAGTCCAAAATAATTATCAGATTACGATCTTAGTAGGTAGGTAGATACCTACCTAACTAGGTACCTATAATCCGCACAATAAGAATTGGATGGAACCTTGTCTAAGTTAAACGAAATCCCATTTAGATTTACTTTGGCAAGGTTTTATCATCTCCTTCAAGAACTTTGGAGAGGTAAATCGTAATAGGATTTCGATTTACTTTGACATGGTTCTATCCCATCGAGCAAAAATATTACCAAAGTAGGTATGTTTATTCCACCTAACTTTGGTAAGATTGTTGTTCACGAGTCATTCGCTGTGTGCATTTTATGCACAGAGTAGTAGCCGTACAGAGACATCATGTTAGGTTGGTACATCATTATCATAAAAGTTACAATGGTTTGCAAATTTTACATTTTAGTCGTAGGTATTTTAAAAATATTTGTATTTGTATTTATTTATTATTTATAAGTTTCATACATACCACATTTCAAATACATTTGAATTTTTTAGGCAACTCCCATACTCTACACTGTCTGCACCTATAACAGCCAATGACAGGAATCTTGTTGCGAAGAGTAGTGACAGTATGCTAACGGAAACGTGCAACCTGTGAGACACTTATTTTATTATGCATCTCTAAACGTTCTCTTTGAATATTTTTCATATTTTATATTGGTTTCAGGTCGGTTCCTGTTTGTTGTGAAAATATTGATGATATATTATGTGAAACCAATAGCAATCATTCATCGATAGAGCCAAGGCCGTAAGTAAAGATAAAAAAATGACAATAAATTATAATATGTGATCAATGTTTTAAAAATACATTGTTTTCCATCCAACAAAATCAAGATAAAGGTAGTGATAGTATGGTGCCGAAAATGTGCAACCTGCAAGAAATTTATTTTACTAAGTTACGATTTGGTTTAAACATGCATTCTTTTGAATATTTTCACATTTTATTTTCGTTTCAGTTATATTCCTGGTTGTTTTGAAAATGATGATGATACCTTAATATATAAAACCAATGAGCAATCATCCACAGAGACAACACCGTAAGTTAACTTTCATTTAATGTTAAATTAAATGTTTTTTTTAAAATATTTGTATTTGTATTTATTTATTATTTATAAGTTTCATACATACCACATTTCAAATACATTTGAATTTTTTAGGCAACTCCCATACTCTACACTGTCTGCACCTATAACAGCCAATGACAGGAATCTTGTTGCGAAGAGTAGTGACAGTATGCTAACGGAAACGTGCAACCTGTGAGACACTTATTTTATTATGCATCTCTAAACGTTCTCTTTGAATATTTTTCATATTTTATATTGGTTTCAGGTCGGTTCCTGTTTGTTGTGAAAATATTGATGATATATTATGTGAAACCAATAGCAATCATTCATCGATAGAGCCAAGGCCGTAAGTAAAGATAAAAAAATGACAATAAATTATAATATGTGATCAATGTTTTAAAAATACATTGTTTTCCATCCAACAAAATCAAGATAAAGGTAGTGATAGTATGGTGCCGAAAATGTGCAACCTGCAAGAAATTTATTTTACTAAGTTACGATTTGGTTTAAACATGCATTCTTTTGAATATTTTCACATTTTATTTTCGTTTCAGTTATATTCCTGGTTGTTTTGAAAATGATGATGATACCTTAATATATAAAACCAATGAGCAATCATCCACAGAGACAACACCGTAAGTTAACTTTCATTTAATGTTAAATTAAATGTTTTTTTTTTATATATGAACCCTGTTACTTGAAATAAAATGTTTTTTATTTATTTACATTCATTTTTCTATCGACAGAGGCCATGAAAATAATTTTGGAAGAAGAATAATTAATGTGTCTCAGTTTTTCAATCAACTTCAAAAAGTATCATCTCATGGCCCTCTGAATTGTGGTTTGGAATCAATGCAAATAATATCAGAAAAACGCAATGGCCTTAATTCTCGATTCAAATTGAAGTGCAAAATGTGCAATTTGTCTTTTTTCATTTCTAATGATAATTCAATAGATGAAATGGATATAAATACCGGCGCAGTAGCTGGGACGATAGCTATTGGCTGTGGATACAGTCAACTAACAGAATTATCTGCTGCTATTGGACTTGTTCCTATGAGCAAAACCATTTTCTCAACAAAAATGGAAGTTATCAATAATAAATGGGAAAATGAATTAAACAAGTCAATGACCGAAGCTGCCGAAGAAGAACGTGGATTAGCTATCGAAGAGGGAAGAGTAAACTCCGATGGTATTGCCATTATAGATGTTATAGCTGACAGGTGCTATGGAAAAAGATCTTATAAAAAAAATTATTCATCATTGTCGGGCGCTGCTGCTATTATTGGTAAAAGATCTAATAAAATATTATATTTGGCCATCAAAAATAAATATTGTAGACTTTGTGCAGTTGCACAAAATAAGGGTCTAGAGGCAAAAGACCACACTTGCTATAAGAATTATTCAGGTTAGTACTTTTTACATGCTATATTTTTTTTTGCTGTAGGCATTTTGTCCCTATCATCATAATTATGATAACAAATGTATATTTTTGTTTTTTCAGGGGCATCTACTGGAATGGAGTCTGAGATCTTAACAGAGGGTTTCAAAAAGAGTTTGGAGATGCACAATCTGATATATGGGAGATTGATATCAGATGGAGATGCAAACACGTATTCAAAAATACTCCAATCAAGACCATATGACAACTATACTGTTGAGAAAGTGGAATGCCGAAACCACTTGCTCAGGAATATGTGCAATAAATTGGTGGCTTTATCAACAGACACAAAATACATTTTAAAATACAGGAAATACATAACAAAGAAAACAATTTTGTCCACAAGACAAGTAATCATTGAAGCGATCAAAAAATATAAAAATTCTGATAATATTACTAGTCTTCATCGAGATATAGTAACAGCACCTGATCACGCATTTGGCCGTCACGGCAAGTGCAAAGAATATTTTTGTTCAAAAACTGAAGACGACGAGAACATAGATAGAGAAATGTTCTCCAATAGCATCTGGCAAAGGATCAAGCTTATTATAACTCAACTCGCAGCCCATGCAAGAAGCTTAATTTTGGACGTCGACAGTAACTCCGTAGAAAGATACCATAGCGTTGTTGCTAAATTTGTTGGTGGCAAACGAATAAATTTCAGCCAAAAGTTTCAGTATCAAATGCGATGTAATGCTGCTAACGGGTGGCGCAAAAGTACTGGCACTAAAGAAAATACTTTTTTTTTTTATATGACATTTTCTGTCATTCTGTTGTTGAAAATTGTGTAGTGAACAAATGTAAAATACACTGAAAATAAACATGGACCGTTTTACTCCCCAAGAACGTGGAATAATTGTGTCAATGTTCTTACGGAATAATTCATCAGTGATAAGAACACAACGTGAATTTCGTCGACGATTTCCCCACCGTCCGGCACCGATTGGTCGCACAATTCGACGCTTTGCCACACGCCTTGAAGCAACTGGCTCAACATTGGATAGACCTAAGTCTGGGAGACCAAGAACAGGCCGTTCAGCTGAAAATATCGATGCTGTGCGCGAAGATGTGGAAGAGTGTCCAGAAACATCAACGAGGCGACGTGCCACGCAATTGGGCATTTCCAGACGGACCCTGCAGCGTATTTTGGTGAAAGACTTAAAGATGTTCCCGTATAAAACTCAAATGACTCATCAGCTGCTGCCTGCTGACCACCGAGCTCGTCTAGATTACTGCCAGCGCGTCATAAACCTCAACCTTGAAGAGGATGATTTTCCTTCAAAATTGGTTATGAGTGACGAAGCGCATTTCCATCTCTCAGGGCATGTCAATAAGCAGAATACTCGGTTCTGGGGCACTGATAATCCGCGCATTATTCAAGAAACACCTCTACACCCACTAAAAGTTACTGTATGGTGTGGCATCTGTGTTGACAGAGTGATCGGACCCTATTTTTTCGAAGACGCTGGAGGCAATGCAATAACTGTCACTGGAGAACGCTACAGAACCATGTTACGTGAGTTTTTGATACCCAGTTTGGACGAATTGGGGCTGGAGCACATCTGGTTTCAACAAGACGGCGCTACGGCACACACAGCGCGCGACACTATGGACTTAGTGAGTGACGCTTTTCCAGGCCGAGTTATCTCTCGTTTTGGCGATTTGCCTTGGCCTGCAAGATCACCCGATCTGACCAGTCCAGACTTCTTTCTTTGGGGTTTTTTGAAATCTCGGGTGTATGTGAACAAGCCACAGACTCTCGCAGCTCTAAAAGAAAACATTCGTCAAGAAATAACGAACATATCGCAGGAAGTGTTACGGCAAGTTATGCAAAATGTCATAAATAGGGCTCAAATGTGTATCAACTCTGGAGGTCACCATTTAAAAGACATCATCTTTAAATCCTAATGGTACGAAATTTAATGGCACAAATATACATTTAAAAATATCTAAATCTAGTTTTCTAATTTAGAAAAAATGTTATAGCTGAACCAAATAGGGTCTTTACTTTTGCGCCACCCAGTATATCTTATAATAAGCAAAAACCACTATCCATTCTTCACAAATCTATAGTAGGAAGAAGTCCGCATAATGAAATTCAAAGGAACAAACGTAAAGTCCTGAGAAGTCGTCAACTGACTCAAAAATATTTAAGAAAGAAGAGAAGATTGTTTCATACGCAAGATACAAGAAACTATGGTGACGATTGCTCCAAACCGGACATGGATGAGGAAATGATGGCAGAATCAAAAAGAGTGTTTATACAAAATTTACATAAAACCAGTGATGAAAGACAAAAAATTACAGAAAAAACAGTTTTACAAAGTGGAAGCAGCGAATGGTTGGAGATTCGCCGTAACATTTTAACTGCGTCAAATTTTGGATGTGTAATAAAGAGACGCATGGACGTTAGTTGTCATAATATGGTAAAAAACATCTTGTATAAAAAATCGATACAGCACGTTAAGTCAATAAAACATGGAAGAGAAAGTGAAAAACTAGCCCTTGATCAGTTGTCCCAACAGGAAAAGGTTGAAATAAATATATGTGGATTATTTATTGACCCGGACTTGCCATATTTTGGTGCAACACCAGATGGTATAATAGGAGAGGACATGTTAGTCGAAATTAAGTGCCCGAAAACATCATTTAACATCGGATTAGAAAAAGCAGTAGATGAAAAAAAACTTCCATTTTATAAAAAAAATAAAGACGGACTACTTGAAATAAATAAAGATCATTTCTGATATTTTCAAATACAGGGACAGCTACACGTGACCAGGAGAAAAAAATGTATTTTTGGCCTTTGGTCAGGAAAAAAAATTCCTGTAAAGACTGAGCTTATTGAAAGAGATGAGGAATTCTGGTCTAACAAAATGGAAAAAAAGTTAAAAGCTTTTTATATGGATTGTTTGTTACCTGAATTAGTCGATCCCAGGTTCCCTCGAAAAATGGCTATAAGAGACTTAGTGTACATAACGGAAGCCATTCAACGTAAGAAAGAAAGAACTACAGCACCGAAGAAAAAAAAATGACTCCAGACACAGCTTCAGGAACAAACCAGCCATCTACCAGCACTGTACGAATAAAAGAAGAAAAACGGCGGCAGCAAATTTTCTATCCCCAGATCAGCTAACCAAAGACTAAAATAAATGCGCTGTTTTTTAGTTTATTTTGTTTTTATTGCTTCATAATCATCATTGTCCACTGCTGAACAAATGCCTCCCTCCCCCAAGGAATTCCACGAAAATTTTATTGCTTGCCAAATAAAATTACAAAAACATATCTACAATTTTCATCTAAATTCGTTCAGCCGTTACAGAGTTTGGGAACACACTAACTAACACAAAAACTTTCACATTTAAAATATTACTGTCATTTTTCGGAACTTATACGCAAAGAGCATCGAAAATCTTTGACATGCCTACTAGTCTTTGGCATACTTAGGAGTTCTCCCACAGTGAACGACGGAGTTGAAGAGGTTCCGCAACTCCTGCACAATAGGAGCTCCTCCAGCCTTCAGAAGTTCTGAAGTAACACCGTCTTCACGTGTCTTCAAAAGCCTCCAGCTTTTCCATTTTTTAAGCTGTCTCAGGGTTAGTCTTTGCTGATTTCTGACAGTTCGTCGGTGTAATGGTGGGTGAGGGTAGACTTTGGAATCGTGGTTGTTACGTTAGGGCCAAGGAGCATGCCGCGTACAGTCGGCCATAAAAGTCCTCTATCTCAGATAATATTTCCGGCCTTGACTATATAGTTCGGCCATCGTGTGTTGTTAACTTCGTCAGGTGGCTCCTGCTAAGCTGCTGAGTGAATACTTTGGACCCTCGGTTTCGCTCTATTGCCTCTTCAATGAGACGTGTGTTGGAGCTCCGAAGGTCGCGCCGTATCATCTTCGCATTATAGCAGTAGGTATAACTATTAGTTGGTTATTGCTGTGTGATAAAGTCAAAAATAAAATAAAAACTCTATATAATGTCTGATAATTATTGAATCCAAAAATGCAACTTGTGATTAAGGCCAACCGCACCAGCCCGTGGCACACCTTGCTAACAAACGGTCCTGGCGACGGCCAATTGCGGCATAGAGGCCTGTCTAGCAGTGGAGTGATATAGGCTGATGATGATGAGGACGACTTCTATATAAAAATGTGTTCAAGAAATTACCCTATTAAATAAGGTAAAGTAAGGTATAACATAGCTCAGGATCAGATTTTTTTTACAGTGTTCAGAACCAATTATCTCATAATCCGTTTCACTTAGGAGATTTGTTCACTGAACACTTTTTGTTTGTAATCATTTACTCTGTCGATTGGCATGCGTTTCATCACTGGCTGCTGAAACAGGTTTTTTATCAAAATGGCAGACTAGGTATGCCAGGCGCCATACAAAAATGTTCGAAGAGATTTCTCTAATTAAAATTACTCTGTGACATAGAAATTGGAAATTTGTCTCTTTGATCTGTAGTGAATGATGATGAATAAAAAATCTCTGTCATAAAAATGCTCTATGCTAAAATCCAAACCGAGTGTGACCGAGGCATACCAGCGCCATTATATCGCAGCCAAAGTAAATCGACGCACTGACTATTTAATTCGACCCTTGTTGCATAGATGGCGCGCTTGCGGTTTTAGTGATACTAAATCGTAAAATTTTATTCACCCTACCCTACGCCTTAATAATATATGCCCATTACCTACCTAATTTACCTGTAAGATAATGATGTAACTTCCTATTTTTAAAAACTTATATAAATATTATTAAGTCACTACCTAATTAAGTAAATATTTGTACCTATAAGATTATTAAATAACTACCTACCAATTTTTAAGAAACTAAGATGATTTAACTTTGTAATGTGTTACTTAAGTACCTAGGTACCTACCTTAGTTAATAAATTATGTTCCCTTTGTTGTTTCAATCAAAAATACTTAGGCAGGAGCTAAGCACCTAGTAGTTAGGTAGTTCACTTAGGTAAGTATACCTACTCATAGGCAGAACCTTCTGTTCTGTGCTAGTCAGATAATTCAATGATACATATAAAACCTTCTGTTCTATAGATACTAGCTAGATCTATACTACCTAGGCAGTAGATAAATTTAAAGTAGGTAGGTTAGATTCAATTGAATCCAGATGTAGGTAACTAGGTAGCTGTCTACCTATTTAGTCAATCAATCGACACCTAGGTATGCAGTACTTACATTTATATTAGGTAGCTTAGCGCAATTCAGATGTAACCTAGATAGCTATCTACCTACCTATTTAGCAAATCAAGACCTATACCTATGTAACTAGAGAATACCTATGATTATATGTATATTAAGATCTATCTATTTATATAGAAACCTTTGTAAAGAAACCAGATAGCCCAGAGACTGCATCACTACCTTACCTGCCCAGTACCTACCTATTTCGCGGTGGCAGTATATTGCAGCACCATCTGTGCTGCCACTGCTGAACCACAAGGTATGAAAGAATTTATGCATTACATATTACTTTCGAGTTCCTCCGATGGAGGCGCTGATTAAACCTATAAAAGCAAAGATGGCGGCTCTGGGCGCTCTTATTCCGAACGACGACTGTCTACCTACTTACACAATAAATACATATTACTCTGTTCTAGCTGGGGTTTTCTTGGTCCACTGCAACAGAAAATACAGACAGTGACATCAAAGTGTAATTATTTCAGAGAGGACTGTCAGTTAGTTGTAAGTTCAGTCCTTGCCATTGAGATGAAATGTAAACAATGAATTTACAAAGTTATTTTAGTATTTTGTAATGTGTTTTAGTAATGAACGGTGGAAAAGGTACCGTGCAAGAGTGTAACGTTACAGTACCCCGTCCACCAGAGAAAGGATTTTCCTAGGGAAATCCGCTAGAACTGCAACCCTACCTTCTGCAACTATACTTTCACACACAATCTTTCATACTTCAACATTTATCGATCCACTAAAGCATTACGCTGTAGAACCAGCAGAAATACCCACACACAGAGGATGCCTACATTAGAGGATAAGCATACTCAAGATTACAGAAGCTTAGTTAACAGTATTATTTAGCATCAGTTCCTAGTTAATCGTCAAAGTGAGAGGATCTTACAAAACAGTAAGTTTATACTATCTAACTAGTGTGCATGTTGAGTGTGTGTAGAGTTACCTAACAGATGGAGATTTTGTTTTAGATCCAACATCCTAAGTTCCTACAATTGGAGTAGTCACTACAGCATCCTTATTATCCCAAGCAGCATATAGGCGTCGCCTCTGGTTTAGTCCCAGGGCAACAAGGCAGACAAAATCTATGGTTTAGTCCCATGAATCATGTAAAGTTCCTACAAAAGGAATAGCTACTGACAGGCCTCAAGGTTTATGTATAGTACTCATCCTAGGTTTATTCAATAACATTAGTGCAAGGGTTTTACTAACAAATTTAGATAGTATTTACTGGAATAAGGCTTAATATTAACGAGGTTTCCAAAGAACCGCCTCGAGCTGAAGGCTTATTTATAGGGAGTTGCTAACCGCTCCTAACGCTATGAAAAGAAAAAAAAAATTTTAGGTAAGCATTTGCTATGAGGCTTATTTAAGGGTTACCAAAAACCGCCCTTTCGGTAAAGGCTTGTTTATTTAAAGGAGTTCCCTCAACCGCTCCTCTGCTTAGAAGTTACCAAAAGAATAAGCTAAGTAGCCAAAAAATAATAATACTACTCTACATAAAAATTAATGTATTCAATAATCCTAAATAAAGAAAATCCCTACTCAACAGTATTACAATTATTTACCAACAGACTTCAGTTTTATTTAAGACCTATAGAATATTTATTAAAGTTTTGAAAATTTATTCAATAATTAAAAGTTACATAAAAAAAATTCAACAGAATTCAGCGTTCAACAAGCTAAAGATAAATCATTTTACTATTAATAAAGAACCTATTATCCCAACAGATTAATCTATTACCAACAGACTTCAATAAAAATTAATAAAAACAAAAAAAAAGTTTAAAATGGGAAGACAAACCGACCGAACTCGACAAGACAATAACAAGCTAACAGACTTAAGTAATAGTTTAAGTAAGTATTATTATTATTAAGCAAATAACAAAAAAAACAGTTAAGGTACCTATCTAAAAACCTAATTAAAAGCAAAAATAAAATCAATAGCAGAAACAGTCTCATTATTAAGTTTAGTTCACCTAGTAACTCATAGATGGCGCTACTAATATAATAGATCGCGCTATCGGTTGTTTACCAATTAATATGGAGTAATTTAACTGACTTCAACAAATGAGGTTAGAACATAGTACCACTAGTGGAGGCCCACGTCTAGTAGTGGACTGCTATAAGCTGAAAGTGATCCTAAAAAATGAGGTTATTCTAGCAGTGGACCTCTACAGGCTGATGATGATGATGATGATGATGAAGTCATTTAACGTACTTCAAAAATTGAGGTTATTACTTTGGACCTTTTTAGTCTAGCGGTGGACCTCTACAGGCTGATGATGAAAAACTAAGGTTATTTATTCTGAACCTTTAATGAAAGCTATTTATACCTGGATAGTAACAATATTAAGATAATATTTAAAAAACGCAAAACTCATAAATAACAAGGAACGAAAAGCAAAATTAATAGAAGAACCAGTAAAATTAAAATTTACAAAGCTAATTTAGCCAAAAAATTTAAAATGTAAAATTTTAGTACGATCAAAGTTAATATTAGCCCTAGTACCTATTTAGTAATAATTTTAGAACAGCATTTTTAGAGAAGAAAAGTAATATAATGTCATTTTGTAATATCTATAACCTATCAGTCTAATACATCACAGATTCCATACTTCATTCATAATACATTCTATTCGCGCCCGTGCCACAGAGACGCGGGCGCTTTTGAAAGACGACGCTGGCAACACGACGCCGCGCCTGCCTCCGCATGCAGCCCACCGTCGTATGTCTCTTTGCCTCGCAACCGCCATCGAACACGCACGCTCGATCATCCTTTCGCGGTCCACACATTTATATGCAACAACATTATTGTGATTAATAGTAAAAGTATGTTTCTATAAAGCATCTTTTATTACATTATGTCCCAATAGCAGACATATTTCGACCCCCGGGTGGGCATGAACCACCAACCTTTCGGTTAACAGCCAGCTACGCGTGATCTTCGACGCATCCGCGCGTAAATTATCAGGTTATTCTATAAATGATATACAAATGGTGGGACCTAACATACAAGACTCATTATTTAATATTTTATTGAGATTCCGTCACTATAGCTACGCTCTCTCAGGCGATATTGAGAAACAATATAGACAGATTGCCTGAACGATAAAGTGGACTGTATTTTACGAGAAACGATACGACACGAAACGGGGGTTAAACAACTGATAGCTTGTCAACGAATTGTGGGCAATACAACTGAATTTCACTAACCTTTGAGCAAGGTACGCCTTGCGTGTAATCCTGCAGTTCAGCAAGTGATGAGGGCTCGTCTCAGCTAGAAAATGGGTCCGATATCTTACCAAGTCTGCCTCGATTTACCCAACAAACACTGCGTCCAGGATGTCGAAGACTGGCTGGCGAAACTCCGCTGTTTGCTCACACATAAGCTATCAGATGACGATAAATTAGCGAAAGTTGAGAGAATTTCGACGATACGATAAAATAACGAAATTGCTTTCTTCGCGTGACTGACACGACGACGAACGTTTGTGCAATGTGTTAAATCAAGGTTAACGAAAAACTAAGTAAAATTTTAGAACTACCTTAATTTTTTTTACTATTCTAAATTCAAACTAGCCTATCATAGCCCAGGAAACTATTAGACAAATAACAGAATCGCCGGCGAGAATATAATAAGCTAATTTAATAATGCCAAAACTAAACATTCCGGCCACCAAAATACACAGTATTTTAACGCGATTAAAACAATAAAAGACAAAAAGTTATGTTAGGTATCAATTATTACAAATTTATACAAATGACACGAAACGAAAACGACAAAATAAAATAAAAACATCTGATTTAGGTACCTAAGCACCTAAGCCAAAATAATTATACAAATAAAACGAAACAAAACGACAAAAAAATAAAAACATTTGATGTACCTAAGCAAAAAATTAATTCTGGGATGCCAGTGAAACCTGTGGAAGCACACAAAGCTTGACTACAGGTCGTTTGCATTCACCAGACGAAGTATGGAGTGTGACAACTCGACAAATGTTGTCCGCACCCAAATGAAGTTTAGTCACACGACCGAGTTTCCATTTCATCGGACTACATTTTTCGTTCGCGATCAAAACAAGGGTTCCGATGGCAAGGTTAGGCCGAGTATCTGACCATTTCTGCCGTTGTTGAAGCGTGTGAATATACTCCAAATGCCATTTTTTCCAAAAATCCTGGTGCATCTTCTTGATGAGTTTCCATCGATGGAGCACACTAACGTTGGTATCGACCAGTGACACTTCTGGTAGAATGGTCAGAGGCTCCAACGTGAGAAAATGCCCTGGAGTTAGCACGGAGAGGTCGCTAGGATCTGAGCTAAGAGGGGAAAGTGGTCTGAAATTCAACAAGGCCTCAATTTGTGCTAACACAGTATTGAACTCTTCGTAGGTCAGACGCTGTAAACCAACGACCCTGGCCAAATGAGTTTTCATTGATTTAACTCCCGCTTCAGCTAGCCCTGAAAAATGCGGACTGGCAGGGGGATGGAATGCGAATTCCACCTGTTCGACTTGCGACATCAAATCCTTTAGTAAGTTACTTGCCCCAACAAAATTTGTACCTTGGTCAGATATCAGTTTAGAGCAGCGACCTCTGCGCGCTATGAAACGCCTAAGGCAGGCCAAATAGGCCTCCGATGCGAGCTCCGAAGCGAGCTCTAAGTGCACAGCTTTAGTAGTTGTGCACACGAATATACAAGCGTACCCTTTGTACGTGCGAACACCTCGACCTCGTCCAAGGCAGATGTCAAATGGGCCAGCGTAATCAACTGCCGACGACGAAAAAGGCTTTAGTTGACGAATACGACAGGCTGGCAAATCGCCCATCAAGGGAGGTGCAGCCAACCGCGGATTGACCCGGAAACATTTAACGCATGAGGAGATCACCGATCTTATCGCCCTCTTCGATGATAAAATCCAGAATTCTTGAACAAGCAAGTTCTGCAAAGTCTGCGGCCCTGGATGCAGAAATTTACGATGGTACTCTTCTATTATCAACGAAGTCAATCGGTGGTCTCGAGGCAACAACAAGGGATGCTTCCGGTCGAAGCTTAGCTGGCTGTGACAGAGACGACCGCCCACCCTGAGCAACCCATTTGCATCAACAAACGGACACAATTTTCGAAATGCCTTGGAGAGCAGATTAGGGGTATTCTTATTGAGCGCACGTATTTCTGAGGAAAAACTGCTTTCCTGTACGTGCCTCACGAGAAAGTGAACTACAGTATTTGTCTCGGCACACGATAAGACTCCAATCGACCGAGCCTTGGGATTTTTCAAATTGTGCAAATAGCGAAAGCAGTATGCAATGACATTTACAATCGTCCTAAAAGAGGAGAATCTATTTAAGAGAGTTTCGATAAAATTGACATTATTAGCCATGAACAAACTCAAATTCTTTTGTTTCTCCAAAGCCGATCCATCATTCAATATTGATGGCTCAGGCCAGTTTTCCTCAGAACGCGACAACCAAGTGGGACCCGACCACCATGCTTCACAAGTGACTAAATCAGCGGGTAATAATTCACGAGAACCGTGATCTGCTGGATTGTCAGTTGTAGAAACATGGCGCCAACAATCGGGAGGTATACGATCTTGGATCTCAGTCACGCGATTGGCGACAAACGTTTTCAAACGAGAGGGACATGATTTGATCCAGGTCAGAGCGACGCTGGAATCAGACCATTCAATAACATTATCGACTTGATGAATGCCTTCCAACGAAAACGCGACAGAAGGCATGAGTTCCGATAACAGTAGCGCTGCCATCAACTCTAAGCGCGGTATAGAGCGTTTACGGAGGGGCGCTACTTTCGATTTTGCGCAACACAAGCGCACAACGATAGATTGATCTTCACAGATCGCACGACAATATATGCTTTGAAGCTCAGGTCCAGGAAGCGACTCATCATTTAAGGATTTATCTTCGTTGTCCACTGCACTCGAACCGAAAAGCGGATCGAAAACCGTCCGAAGAGGAGTGCTAACAGGACCAGGCTTACACATACAGCTTACAGAGAATTGCGGCTTATTCTGCGGGTCAATGAAAGTTGGAGGTACCACTAACCTACCCTCAGAATTTCGACGACAACCAGCCTCCAAGTAATTCTCACAGGCTAACTCTTTTTTCGACACGACAATAGGTTTGGGCGGATCGACAGTTTCCAATTCCCAAAACCCTTTAATGGAGTTATCCAACGACAAATTCGACACGAACAAACAATTCTTATTATCAACTCCAGAATTGCAACGAAACCGAGAAATATCTGTGTTAACAGTGCATTCGCCCATCAGTATCCACCCGAAATTAGTGGACATAGCAATTGGCTGACCTGGACTACCCTTAATTAGACCAGGCTTTAATGCCGACGCGAGAATGTTGACACTGATCAGCATATCCACCCGTCCTGGTTTGTAAAACTCAGGATCGGCAAGGTCTATTCCATTGATATGGTGCCAAGACGAAATATCAATTTGTCCAGATGGCATGTCTGAACAAATGGTGGGGAGCACAGAGGCTTCCAACAACATTTTATTAGAAAAGTCCCTACTAGTGGGAACTAACTCACATTGGACTGACCCGAATGTCTGAGTTGAAGCTTGACCAATCCCGTTCACAGATTGAGCATGACGGTTGATTTTCAATCTTAAACGGTTTGCACAGGACCTAGTTATAAAATTACAGGCACTGGCACTATCCAACAAAACACGCACGCGGACAAATTTGTTCCATTTATTTTTAATCAAAACCACCGCTGTGGAAAATAACGCCTCTGTATGTGGAGTGTATGCAGCTAAAACCATCTGCAAGTTTGTAGCCGACTGTGACGGTGCAGATAGTGGATCTTCTGCAGTATCCTCAAAGTGAAGCAAGGTATGATGATTGTACCTACACTTACTGCACTTCACTTTGGAATTACATTGTTTCACTGTATGAGCTGGGCGCAAACACAAAATGCACAACCTTTTTTCCTTAACTGTTTGGAACCTCACTACAGGGGACTGCTTTAGAAAGCTTGAGCAGTTGAGGACACAGCACGGCAACAGCTCTTCTAGACGTTGTCGACAATTTACTTGGTGCTCAGGATCAGGGAATGGTCAGTATTCTAGTTCTTCTAGATTATTCCCGAGCATTTGACTGCTTAAATATCTCCCTGCTTTTATGAAAGCTTTCTTTCTATGGGTTTGATGCCCGCACGATCCACTGGTTCCACAGCTACCTTAGCAACAGGCAACAATTAGTAGAGCTGACTATGCCAAATGGAAATACACTGAAATCAGCCCTCCACCCTGTGCTGCGAGGTGTCCCACAAGGCTCTATTCTAGGCCCAATACTCTTTGTGCTTTATTGTGCGGATATCACTACGACTCTTAAATTCTGTAGGCATCACCTCTATGCTGATGATCTTCAGCTCTACTTTTCATTCGCTCCAACTGATCTCTCGATTGCTATAAACAAAATTAATATTGACTTAGATCAAATATCTCACTGGTCTAAACTAAATTCACTAGTAATTAATCCTGCAAAATCAAAATTTATGCTTATCGGTACTAGACAAAAAATTCAGTGTCTTCAGGGAGCCCCTATGAACATCCTAGTAGATAATGTGTGTGTTGAATGTGTTACTGAGGCCAGGAACCTGGGTATCAACATGGACAGTAAGCTACACTTTGAGACCCATGTTGCAGAGTGTGTCCGTAACTGCTTCTACCGCTTAAAATTACTCTATAAAATCCGTCCATACATTAGTGAAGCAGTGCGGATTAATCTCTGTGAATCACTC
Organism: Horisme vitalbata; assembly: GCA_951804965.1. Taxonomy (NCBI): domain Eukaryota; kingdom Metazoa; phylum Arthropoda; class Insecta; order Lepidoptera; family Geometridae; genus Horisme; species Horisme vitalbata. The sequence continues at coordinate 34,499,230 of OX638090.1, forward strand.
ATATTATCCAAACTGAACTACTGTGACACAGTATATGGGCCTTGCTTATTGGCAAGAACAGTAAATTTAATTCAGAGAGTCCAAAATGCCTGTGCCCGGTTTTGTTTCCCCATCCCCCCTCGCACTCATGTAACTCCATATTTAAACTCTTTTAACCTTCTAAAAATGTCATCACGAAGAAAACTACATCTGGCTGTACTTCTTTTCGGTGTAGTAAAAAATCAAAATCCTAAATACCTTTTCAGCAAACTCATCTGGGCTAATGCCCACTCTAGATATCCCAGTAGGTCATGTACTTTTGTATTCTCCACCCCGAAGCACAAATCTATGGCATTCCGTGGTTCTTTCAAATTCGCTGCCTCGCGGTGCTGGAACGATTTGCCACCGCCAATGCGTGCTCTGAAATCGGTAAAAAACTTCAAAATTCACCTCAAAAAGCATCTCCTTATTGAACAAAAATGCTTACCGACAAAATATAGTACGCAAACTTAATATTCCCTTATTCCCCTCATGCTTACAAACTTACCTGCGGGAACGCACGACTTGCTCTGCAGGAGCAAATCCTCCAAATGTAGTGCCAGTGTCTTGTTATCTATCTATGCTGTCTTTTCAGTTTTAAAGCTCTCTTCTCCCACAACGATTCGTTTGCTTACTTCACCTGTATACAGCACGCACAAACTAGTATTTAATGTATCTAGGCTAACCGTTCCTGAAGAGTACATTAGCGTGCAGACATTTTAAAAATTCAAACTCGAACGAAATTCTTTTGCACCCACTTCTTCAAACAAAAATCGCTGCCATCATGTGTCATATTTTCCGCCATTATCCACTGCTCGCTCGCTCATCCAATAGCGAATGAGCTGCGAGCTTGTATGTCAATGTCAACCATAGACAATTTTTTTTTTTTTTTTTTTAGAGTTTAGTTGTTTTGAGTTTTGTTCTTTTTATTTTTATTAATTTATGTCACCAATTATTATTACCTTCCTACTTTTAGAAGATATGTTATGTTTTTGATTTGTACTTTTATTATAAATTTGTGACTTCACTTGTAAGGGCCCTAACTGAAAACCAGCGCAGCATCTGAGCTTGATCTCTGATGCTGCTAATGCTGAGTAAGGGTCCTATTTTACCCTCTGTTCTAATATTATTATAACACTTTATTCATTTTAAAACTCATAAAAAATACATTTTTTACTATAAAATTTAAAACATTATTAATCTACTATGTACAAAAATAATATAAAAAAACATTATAGTAAAAAATATATCCAAAATGGTGGACCACCGACCGCGGGGCAGGGCTCAAACGGTCGGTGGCTAGGGCTGCAGAGAGAGGAACCTCCGCACAATGCGTGCCGAGTCCAGGAGAGCCGCCTTCTGTATCTGACCCTTGATCCAGCTGCCTAGCGAGAGCCTCTTAAGGTATTGGTCAAGGCTCTTCGCTATCAGACCGTTCACTGAAACGACTATCGGAACGATAATTGTTGAGTCGACATCCCACATGACGCTAATCTCGTGAAGGCCGAGAAGGACATTCTCGGCCTTCACGAGATTAGCGTCATGTGGGATGGTGATGTCAACAAGTATCGCCCGGCGTTCCGACCGGTCTACCAAGACGATATCTGGTTTATTCGCAAGAATAGTCCTGTCCGTGATGATAGAGCGGTCCCAGTAGAGCGTAGCACGACCATTTTCGAGAACCGGTACCGGTGCGTACTTATAGTACGGAACCTCTGGACCGACAAGGTCGTATTGGAGAGCAAGCTGCTGATGGATGATCTTTGCTACTTGGTTATGTCTGTGCAAGTATTCAGTGTTAGCGAGGTGCGAACAACCCGAAAGTATATGTCTGAGGGATTCACCGGGACGATGACAAGCTCTGCAAATGTCAACGGTTCCATCCTTCATGATATACTTTCGGTAGTTGTTCGTCTTTATTACCTCATCCATAATCGCACAGACAAAACCTTCGGTTTCCCCAAAGAGGTCACCGAAACGTAGCCAGTTCACGGATGCGAGTAGGTCTACATCAGGCCCTGTAAGGGCTTTGTAGAACCGTCCGTGCAGCTCCTTACTCTCCCATACAACCTTGCGGTCGAGGCCACTCAGCACCGTAGGTTTGTGCCAGTTTTCCTTAGCCAGTGAGAGCGGGGTAAGGTTCTTATCAACTGCTACGACATCACGATGCATCTCACTGTCGGCATGGAGGAAGTATTCTCTGAGCTTGCATACCTCGCGGTTATGGAGGGTCTTGGCATTTAAAAAGCCGCGGCCCCCACATTTCCGCGGGATGTACATCCTCATTACCGACGAGCGTGGATGTCGCATTCTGTGTGTCGTAAGAAGTTGACGAACCTTACAGTCAAGAGCGTCAAGTTCAGTTTGAGTCCATCTCAATATGCCAAAGGTATATATAAGCAGAGGCATAACCCAGCCGTTGAAGGCACGAACCTTGTTACCACCCGACAAAAGACTATTGAGTACTTTAGTCAGGCGGCAAAAGAATCGCTCCTTCACCGACTGTTTTATGTCTCTGTCTACTATACCTAACGCTTCTGACATACCGAGATATTTGTAGGTTTCGATATCGGAAAGAGATCTGAGGGATATCGTATCGGAAAGCTGTAAGTTTGTAGTATTTACAACTTTCCCCCGCTGTACTTGCATGACCGCACACTTCTCGACACCGAACTCCATGCTGATGGCACTGCTGAATATCTGTGTGATATTCAACAGAGTCAGCAGCTCTGGTTTTCTCGGCGCGAAAAGTTTGAGGTCATCCATGTACAACAGGTGAGAAACGATAACACCCTCTCTCCGAAGTCGATAGCCTAGCCCTGAATCCTTTAGCAGAGTACTAAGAGGATTCAGTGCCAGGCAGAACCATAGGGGACTCAGACTGTCGCCCTGGAATATACCCCGCTCTATGCGAATCAGATCTTGCGGAGCAGAGGGATCCCGTCCGCTACCTGGATGACGAAGAACTGTGATCCACTGTCTCATGCATGTACCTAAGAAGGATCTCAAAGTTGCATCAATTTTATACAACTCTAAGATCCTCTCCAGCCATGTATGAGGCACCGAATCATAGGCCTTCTTGTAGTCTATCCATGCAGCGGAGAGGTTCCCCTTGCTGCGCCTGATCTGCTGGCTAATGGTCATGTCAATGAGGAGGAGCTCCTTAGTACCGCGGGACCCAACCCTACATCCATTCTGAGCAGGAGCCAAAATATTATTTGCAACTATGTGCGCATTAATTTTTACGGTCAGAATGGACGTAAGGAGCTTGTAGATGGTAGGTAGGCACGTGATGGGTCTGTAGTTCTTTGCTTCCGCGGTACTACCAGATTTGTGGAGCAGGAAGGTGACTCCAGTCGTCATGAAACTTGGCAGAGACCCAAGCTCGAGGGCTTCTTGAAATTGTGTGGCGAGTACAGAGTGTGAACATCGAAACCACTTCAGCCAGAAGATATTATATTATTATTATTTTTTTTTTTTTTTAATTTTTATAACTAGGTATCTAATTTTAAGATAATTGTATAAATATGTGTGTGATTTAAGTGCTATATATAGTATATAAAGCACGTATAATATATGTATAAGTATCATTGTTTTAGACCTACTTTTATGTATTGGGTAAAATAAATAACTTTTCTTTCTTTCTTTCTTTCTTTCAGTTATCTATCCCGTGCCCTACCTCAGCACAGATCACACAATTTTCCTTGGGAGCAACAATAAGTGATGATTTGTTTTTGACAGTTGGTTTTATGTTCATCGGCTGTTTGCTACAGTTTTCCAACGCACGAGCGCGTTTCTCCAAAAACGACATTATATCATCATACTGGGGAATATCCACATCCGAGTCCAACTGCAGTTCATAAGCTTCCTTAGTAGCCGAATCTAACTTTGACCAGATGAGCTGAAATAGCATGAAGTCCTGGTCAGGTAAACTATACTTTGAAAGAATGGCCAAGTTCTCAGTAAAAGTCCGGTGTATCCTTTCTAACTCTAAACCACTTTTATTTTTCACCACTTCACAATTTAGCAACCGATTATAATAATTAACAGCAATATTCCTCTTCCTGTCATAATACTTATGTAGGGCCCGATATGCCACCGAATAATTAGTATCTGTCAGGGGGTAGTTCTTTATTAAATCGTAGGCTAATCCATGAACACTCGACAGCAGGTAATGTAATTTCTCCACATTAGGCAAATCCGTATTGTGGATTAACGAATCATACAATTCCTTGAACGACACCCAATTTTCCAACTTCCCATCAAACGGTTTTAAATTAATTTTCGGGAGCTTTGCCAAGTTACTGTTAGGAGATTTCACTTGTTTTGCATCTAAAAGTTTCAATCGTGCCATAACACTGCGTACTTTGGAGTCGAAGCTAATTGTATGCAAAAACTCTGTGTTTCGGTCCGCCTTTTGCGTTCCGACTAATACATATTTTTGAGCGGTGTGAAATTCTTGTGCCAAAGTCGCAACATCATCTTCACACACTCCAACCAAGTTTGAAGACTCCAAATGTTCAATCCGCATTATGGCATAATCACGAGCGATTCTGTTCATGTCGCCTACTTCAGCATCCTCACTACTACCAGCCTTATCTATTGACATTGTGTTTTTTACGTTTTAGTGGACGGATCAAATAAAAATAATCAAAATTTTACAAGTAAACAAACACGAAAACAACAACAAACTTTTTTTTTGATTCCGTCAATGTACAATGGCAGATGCTATTTCGACTAAAGTAGGGATGTAGGGAAAGTGAATGAATGATTTGACTAGTGATGTACTAAGACGATTGATTCGCTGATTGTTTGCGGACTGTCAAGCAAATGTCAAAGTCACTCGAGTAGTGACATTGACTGCAACGACAAACGACAAGCTTGTTTGACAGACAACCAACAACTTGCAAACCTACCGGCAACTGCAATACAAAAAAACTGATGATTCTACAAAAAATTATCGACTACCTTAGATTTTTCTAAGACAAAGAAATATTTTTTACAAATGAAATCGAAATGAAAACGATAATGTAATATTTTTCCTAGATAATTTTACGAACGAAATACTGTCGAATGACCAAAAAAGTTTACGATACGTTACAATAGGTACAAAATCCGGCTCGAAGGACCAACAAATGAACGATAAAGTGGACTGTATTTTACGAGAAACGATACGACACGAAACGGGGGTTAAACAACTGATAGCTTGTCAACGAATTGTGGGCAATACAACTGAATTTCACTAACCTTTGAGCAAGGTACGCCTTGCGTGTAATCCTGCAGTTCAGCAAGTGATGAGGGCTCGTCTCAGCTAGAAAATGGGTCCGATATCTTACCAAGTCTGCCTCGATTTACCCAACAAACACTGCGTCCAGGATGTCGAAGACTGGCTGGCAAAACTCCGCTGATTGCTCACTCATAAGCTATCAGATGACGATAAATTAGCGAAAGTTGAGAGAATTTCGACGATACGATAAAATAACGAAATTGCTTTCTTCGCGTGACTGACACGACGACGAACGTTTGTGCAATGTGTTAAATCAAGGTTAACGAAAAACTAAGTAAAATTTTAGAACTACCTTAATTTTTTTTACTATTCTAAATTCAAACTAGCCTATCATAGCCCAGGAAACTATTAGACAAATAACAGAATCGCCGGCGAGAATATAATAAGCTAATTTAATAATGCCAAAACTAAACATTGCCTTTTAACGATTTAGATAGAGATTTACAATTGATATTATGGCGTTAAGATAAATCCCTTGCAATTAAAACGCTTAGACTAAACACAATTACTTAAGGGTTTGCCAGCTCTAGTTCTATTGCAGCATCTAGCTGCCTCTGGCAGTTAGGAGAAGAGACCTCTGACTCATTAACTAAGACTATAATACAGTCTGACTTTTATTGTGATGACCTGTTTACAGGCGCAGATACGGAACTAGAGTTGCTTAAATAAAGCAATCCGTAGAGTACACTAGGCTCAGGTTGTTTTAACCTGCGAAAATATAGTTTCTCTACTCTAATTCCCAAATAATCATTAATTCAGAACAAGATAAAATTCAGGTCGATAACCTGGCCATCAGCCAATCCTACCATACCTTAGGGCTAGGCTGGAACCCTAGTCAAGACATTCTTTATTTTGATATTGATGATCATGCATCTAAAAACGTAGCTACCAAACGGTCAATCTTATCGACCACGTTTAAAATTTTCGACCCGTTAGGTTTATTAACTTTGTGCACTGTAAAACCTAAAATATTATTACAGAAACTATGGGCTAATAATATATTCTACAAGACAAAATATTTAGTACAAATTCCGCTAACTTTCTCTGACATGTTCCACAAAATGCATACGCATGCACCGCCCTCCCGCCCGCAGATTCCCATGCAAATCAGAGAAAGAACAAGCAAACATGCAATCATTAATAAATGCAACCGTCTACTTACTCTTCCACCAAATAAAAACAACACGTTAACCTGTAATTAGCTTGGAGAAACGACACACACATAAATACACAAGAAACTCAACAGAAATTCGACAATGTTTCGCCTTCCCCATAAGGCATCCTCAGGAATGATCGACTCGCTGTCCACCAACGTCGACGTCGCTAAAAAACAACAACGACGCAGAACTCCGCATGGTCCGCCGAGCGCTAAACAGAAAGTTACTGTTTAGCGCTCGGCGGAGCAACACGTCATTTTGTGGAACTTGTCAGAGAAAGTTAGCGGAATTTGTACTAAATATTTTGTCTTGTAGAATATCTTGTAATGGATTTCCGCAAAGTCACGCCTGAGTCAATTAATTATGGGCTAATAAGTTAGACTGGGACGAACCAGTGTCCAGTTCCATTCAGTATGGTTGGTCTCAATTCATATAAAACATATAAAAATGCTTTCAATGCCAAGGAACGTCCTATGTGATTCCCCTTCATTTATAGAACTACACACCTTCAGTGATGCATCACAGGCCGCCTATGGCGCATGTGTCTATGCAAAATCCACAGGTCTTTCAGGTACAAAGACACAAATCAATCTTCTTTGACGACCTCTGTGGCGCAGTGGGCGAAGGTCCGCCTGTGACGCAGAAGGTTGCGGGTTCGATTCCCGCTGCGGGACAAATGTTTGCATGTTCTGCAGATATTTGTCTCGGGTCTGGGTGTTTTCTATGTATGATATGTATGTATTTACAAAAAAAAAATGTATCTATGTAGTATATCAATCATGTGGTTCCCATAATACAAGCTCTACTTAGTTTGGGGCTACATGATGCTGTGTGATAACGTCCAGGATTATTTATTCTTTGTGCAAAATCTCGAGTTGCCTCCACCAAAACTACCACGATACCACGCCTAGAGCTTTGTGCAGCGCTTCTCGCCGCTCGACTAACTTCAACTGTAGCCACAGCACTTAGAAAAACTATAGTTCATTGTGTATATTGATCAGACTCTAGTGTAGTGCTAGCTTTATTAAATACATGCCCAATCTAAGCTGAAGACTTATGTTGCCAATCGGGTAGCCACTATACAAGAACTTACAAAGGATTCACCATGGCGCTGTGTACCTACCTAGCTAAATCCCGCTGACCTCGCTTCACGAGGCATAGACCCACAACACGTTATGACAGAGGAAATGTGGTGGCATGGACCATCATTTCTTTTAGATTCAGAAGAGCGCTGGCCTACATTAGATAAAACTTCTCTTGATAAAGATTTACCTGAAACTAAAAAAATAACTTCTTTACACACAAAGGCACAGGAGACTGAGACAATGCTAATTAACTTTGATATATTCTCTAATTTTAAAAGATTACAGCGCACAGTAGCCTATGTATTGCGTTTTATAAAAAAATGTAAGGAGCAAACTTATGAAGAAGGAACTTAATAATTCACAGAACATATTGATAAAACTTGCTCAAAAACAATCTTTTCAAAAGGAACTAACGACACTGCGTCAACATTCAAATATAAGTCCAAAATCAAAAGTATCCACTCTTTCACCATTTTTATTTCATGTTGATCTGAAATATAAATTGATTTACAGTGTAGTATTCCTATCGCTACTCAATGGCATCGCGGTTTTATTCAGAGTATCTTTAAAACAAAAAAGATTACTCGGATAATATTGTGTTCCGCATATGGCAACACCCTAAATGTCACTTTTCTTTCGCGCTCTGTACGGCATCGTGTGGATTTTTGCAAAATTGTTGCAAATACTCTAAAAACCTTTAATATTATACATTAAAAGTGATAATAGGTTGTCGGAAGAAATGGCCAGTGATTAAAATTGTGTAAAAGTGATGGGAAATATGAAATTCATAACATTGTTTTCGTTGGAGTTGGAGCTGGTCTTTACCGGCTCAAAGGAACCCTCGTAGTCGAAGCTGAAGCATAAGCCGCTTTAGATCACGTCTACGGCTCGATGCTTCCCCCTTTTCGGACCCACCTTCGGATGCTCCAGGTAAATTTCCAATTATAACATCAGGTACTTATCACGTGTGTTTTTCCGAACTTCCTGGCATATTAGATACAGTACCCATCAAATCCACTTACCCGTGCCGGTACGAGACCTTTTAGCACGAAGATCAGACTTGGTAAAGAGATACCATAGCTCTGATTCGGAACTAGATACCCAAAAATACACACACCTTTTAGCATGAAAATCAGACTTGATACGAGATACCACAGCTCGGATTAGGCAAGAGATACCCAGAAATACTTCCATAAATAAATCCACTGCCCGTGCCGGTACGAGATACCTTTTAGCATGAAGATCAGACTTGGTGTGAGATATCACCACAGCTCTGATTCAGAACGAGATACATTTTGGCATGAAGATTAGACCTGGTACGAGATACCACAGCTCTAATTCGGTACGAGATACCCAGAAATACTTCTACAAATAAATCCACTGCCCGTGCCGGTACGAGATACCTTTTAGCACGAAGATCAGACTTGGTACGAGATACCACAGCTCTGATTTGGAACGAGATACATTTTGGCATGAAGATTAGACCTGGTACGAGATACCACAGCTCCAATTCGGTACGAGATACCCAGAAATACTTCTACAAATAAATCCACTGCCCGTGCCGGTACGAGATACCTTTTAGCACGAAGATCAGACTTGGTACGAGATACCACAGCTCTGATTTGGAACGAGATACATTTTGGCATGAAGATTAGACCTGGTACGAGATACCACAGCTCCAATTCGGCACGAAATACCCAGAAATACTTCCACAAATAAATCCACTGCCTGTGCCGGTACGAGATACCTTTTTAGCACGAAGATCAGACTAGGTACGAGCTCTGTTTCGGAACGAGATACCCAAAAATACAAACACATTTTTGCATGAAAATCAGACATGGTACGAGATACCACAGCTTTGATTTAGTATGAGATATCCAACAATACGCATGCAAGATACGGTATTCCTTATAAACAGAGATCGGAGTAGGTAGAATGATTTAGGACCAATGACCTCAAATGCTAAGTTAATATGGATAAGCCTCCGGAATTCCGGTATTTTATAATTATGAAGCCATTTTTTCCGTAATTTCTTAGATATTACGTGGAGGTGGTGTGTTAGTTAAAAGCCTGTGGTATTGATAGGCTTGAAGTAAAATCCTAACAAAGTAAAAACAAATAAATAAACAGGATCAGATAAGTAATACCCCTATAGCCTACAATAATAATAATATGTACCTATAACTTGGCAAACAGGGTCTATTGTCACCTTATCTTAAGCTCTATATGCACAGTGGTCCGACCAATCAGAGCTAATTATCCCAGATGACTCATTAACTGTTTGTCAGAAAAAACAATGCACTCAAACCACAGGTGGCTGGCACTTGCTTACTTCGGTTCGTAGAGTGCGTATCTTTCTTTGCGGTGTTGTGAAAAACGTAACTTAACCTGGCTTGTGTACTATCTTCTGGAATCTTCTTAAATCGACGAATTTGGCTTGGATCTACGGACTTCGATTTGTTTCTCTTGGATTGGATCTTGACCCTGGCTTGTGTACTGGCTTCTGGAATCTTCTTAAATCGACGAATTTGGCTTGGATCTACGGACTTCGATTTGATTCTCTTGGATTGGATTTTGAAGTTATATTTTATATCAAAGGTAAGTTTTAGTATAATATTTCCTACTTGTGTAGGTTTTATTTAGGCCAATTCAAAATACAGCATATTATTTGAACGTTTTAAATCTCGTGTTTCGCGTATGCTGCTATTCATAAGATGAGTTTTTGAATTATGAGATCTTAAATGGAAGAATCACAGTGAATTTCGCGTTAAACTACGATCTAGCCTCCTAGCAGTTTTTTTTAAGTATTGGATTTATTTTACTATGTTAAATTAGAAATTTTATAGAAATTTCAGAAAAAAAAAATTTTCTAAGCAACTAAGAAAATAAAAGGCCAAATCTATTTGAAAAAGAATTAAGTAGGCACTTAGTACAATATTTTATTCACGAATGTCAGTTCTGTAACAATTTATCGTTGTTTTAGGTCATACGAGGTTGCATCTAATAAAAAGAGCTCAATCATGGCAAACGTCAAGGCTAAAACAGTAGAAAAGTGGATATCCGATTATCCAGAGCTACTATACGATCACGCTAGTGGAATTATTTATTGTACAAAGTGTGAGAGTCACGTGAAAGCTACATTTAAAGGCAATGTAAAAAGACATATTGAAGGTGCAGTACATCAAGGAAGTTTGAAACGGCCGCAGGAGGACTTTTATTTCGATCTTATTAAGTTCCTGATTCTGTGCAACATTCCGTGGTCTCAAATGAAAAATCCTGCGTTCCAAGAGTTCTTTAGGAAATACATGTGCTGTATTTGTTGTTGTGTTTGTGGAAATCGTAAATTACCCGACGAATCACAGCTGCGAAAAGTTTATTTGGATAAGTTTTTTAAGAATAAACTCAACTCGATCCATGAAAATACAAAAAATGAGAAACTGTGGATATCTTTGGATGAAACAACAGACTTTTTAGGTCGATACATAGTCCATTTCTTAATACGTACATTGCATCCTAACACTTTAAGCCGGCCTTATTTGATTGCTTGTAAAATGCTAACAGTGGTTAATGGACAAACAATCACGCAATTCGTGTTAGAATGTTTAGAAAATCTATGGCAAGACTCTTTTGAGTCTAAAGTTGGCAATGTTTTAATGCTCTGCACTGATAGTGTAGCGTACATGCTATCTGCAGGGCGAAATCTCAAAAATTATTTGCCTGAAATGAAACACGTGACATGTTTGGCACACGCGCTTCATCGTGTATCTGAGCAAATTAGATTAGAATATAACGATGTCGATATTTTGATAGCAAATGTGAAAAAAATATTTCTGAAAGCGCCGAGCAGAGTTACAATTTTAAAAGAAAAATATCCAAACTTACCGCTGCCTCCACAACCAGTCATTACCAGATGGGGCACTTGGTTAGAAGCAGCATCATACTACGCTCAACACTTTGAAAAAATAAAAGACGTGATATCCTGTCTAAGCAGCTCTGATGCAGTAGCTATTCGAAATGCAAAAACAATTTTAGAAAAGGAAAATTTACAAAATGATTTAAATGACATTGAAAAAAATTACTTTACCATTCAACTTTCACTTAAAGAATTACAAAAACATGATCTATCCTTAGCTGATTCACTGTTAGCATTGGACCAAGTCAGAGCTGATATTAACGATTGCAATTCAGAAAATATAAAAAATAAAATTGAAAATGTTATGGAACGAAACCCTGATTTAGACACACTCAGAGAATACAGTGAAAAGATAGAAAAAAATGAGGCAAATGATGTAGTTTCATATTTTAAATTCTCTCCGTTGACGTCAGTAGATGTAGAACGATCATTTTCCATCTATAAATGGATTTTAGACGTCAAAAGAAATAGGCTAAAAATAGAAAATATTGAAAAACTTATGGTTATTTATTTTAATTGTATAGAGAAAGATCAGAATGTAGAAATTGTAATGGATGTCGATGAAGATTAAAAATTATTGTGATTGTGAGCTCTAAGCAGAGCTCGCAATCACAATTATTTTTAATCTTGGGGCTAGATGTTGCTGTGTGGACTGTCCAGCATTGTTTATTTAATTATTATTTATTGTAATTGTGAAATACCAAATAAAAATTTTAATTTTTAACCTGTTTTTTAATCCATTTTTACCTACACTTTTTAGGTAGACCATAAAAAGGTTGTATATCTAGAAAAAGTATCCAATAGACAAAATCATGAGAATTTGGTAAATTTAGTAACATTGGTAATTTTGTGCACAAAGCCTCTGAATAATTAATATTATACAAAACTATAGCGAACTGCCAACTTTATTTAGCAAAGTAGTCCTGAACATTTTCTCATGGGAAACGTGTTTCCCGCGATTAAATGCTTAGAAAACGTCACAAAGTTGCACACAGCAACTCAACAAAGCTTCAAATCAATTGGATGAATTTTATGGAATCGCATACGGCGGAAACAAAAAATCATTAGTCGACAGTAATAAAAATAAATTAACCTTTAAACGTTTGACAATCGCTTCCGATAAGTTTCAAATGTAGTAGTTACTAAATTACTACTTTAATTATAATATTTAACTGAATCCGGTAAATATCGGAACTTTCCGGAAAAAAAGCCATATCCATACTATAAAACCATGATGCAAGTACGTAAAATCATTCTACCTACTCCGATCTCTGCTTATAAACCTACAAAATAGAATACGAGATGTTCTAACCGATCCGAACCTGTTCTAACCGATGTGATGTATAAAATAAACTAAAATTCAACCCGTCTTAGAATGCGGTTGATACTTTCACCTGTGGATGAGGAAGAAGTAACTAAGCTGGACGCCGTGGTAATGGTAACAACCTGAAATACAAGGCTCTTAACAGGGGAGAAAACATATCTCAGGCAGACAATCAAGACATGGTGGCTGCCTTCCAAAATGCTTTAGGTGGAATATGTAAACCGCATTAAGCAAATAACAAAGTTTTGCAACCATAAATCTAATTGTATGGAATAAGTAGAAGACAGATATTGTATTATGGTGATATCAAAATATATTTATTGATACATAAGAAAAATCTCTTGAAGCAGTACAACTCTAGCTAGGGATGGCTGAAGGCAAATAATGACCTACTTAAATTAAGTGCAATGATGTTGACAAAGTGCAACTCGTAACAAAACTAACAGATGTTTTCTGAATGACATGAGCTTCCGAAAGGCTTCTGACCCCCACTTTAGAATAAAACTTCATCTCCTCAATTGGAAAAGACAAACTAAATAAACATCTTTATGGCATTGACTTAAGCACAAAAATAAAGCAATAGAAGACCAATACGGTTTACCTCAAACACAAACCAGGCAGTACACCAGCGAGGTGGAATCACAAGGTGGATTCAGAACTTGTATCACACAGCCGCCGCCGCACCAGCGACGCACGCTACAGCCACAAGCGCTCCGAGAGAGTTGCACAATGTGGATCACAGCATGAATAGCCAGGTACAAACAGTCAATATTGCTCTAGGCCTGTTGACCCTGTGCCACAAAACTGGGTAAAAATATCCGATACCTTAAAGTACCTGCCCAAAAAGTTTAGCCACATACCTGACATAGAGCTTGGTAATATGTGTCAGGCTATATCTAACTTATTAGAACTTAGCGCTGCACTGTTTGTGCTGTCATTGTATTGATCATTAGATTTCTCCAAGATATTTCTTAGATCAAAGCCTAATGGGAAGGTTAGATTTATACTTAATCTTAAACTCCATAAATTAGTGGCATTTTTAGATGAAAGATATTAGAACAGCTGTAAAATTTTATAATAAGATTTTATTTGCTCCATTCTTCTCAAAGGATTTTATTGTTTAGTTTCCATTGCCCAAAAACATAAGCTTTGATTTTGTATCAGTTCACCGACCTGGTCCATGAGCTATGGCACTTGGCACTTATGGCACCTAGAGTGCTTTCACAAAGTTACTAAAACCTGTGGTCAGCATACTCCGGAAACAAGATTTTCTATCAACAATCTATATTGATGATAAGTAATTATTGATTACTTATGTAGGCACAGACCTCATATATTATGATTATGCATAGCCAACTGGGATGCAACTCTCCATATATTTCAATGCCTGGGCTTGATTGTAAATTATGAAAAAAGTATTTAAATACAAAGTACTCATTGGAAGTTCCTTGGAATACAGCTGTACCTTATTCTATGATACACACTAATAAATGGAAAGTAAAAAATATTTGACTTTATTACATCACCAATAAAACTATGGAGCCACAACGGAATTGCGGGATCTTTTTTATTTTATTTTATATGGTGGTCTCATATAATTGATGACATATAAATATCATAGGTAGATAATTAAACCTACAAATATTTTCAGATGTGATATTGGTTGGCTGGGGGTACACTGCAATGGTCAGAGTGTTGTCGGCCTATGGTCACATTCGGAATAAGAACTGCATAATAAATAATAATTTAGCTGCTCTATTCGGATTAAAATACATTACAAAATCCATAGTCACTGCAACATCTTACTTAGAACTGACAAAACTACTGTCCTTGCATGTAATATTAAAAGGATTCAATTCCCAGACTTAAATAATAATAGCCATTCTTGGTGTGAAAACTGAAAGATGCTTTATATACCCATAAAATTAAAAGATAATTTGTACGCAGATTTGGAATCTTGCAATACAATTATTGACACAGTGGGAACTAACAATGAGGTTTACCTTTTAGTTCAGGATTGACTTAGACTTCCAAGTATTAATCTATTTGCATCTAGAATCATCAAGAGTGACAACTATGTCTCATGGAAAAGAGTATAACTAATGTATATTACATAGAATGTTCTGACACTCAACTGGAGTAATCAAAAAGCTCATTTGGTATGCCTTTTCACCATGTTCTCTTATTTCAGAATGTATTATGAAAATAAAAACCAACAAAGCTAAAAACATCTTACCCTCTGTTCAGTCACCTTATCCTGAGAGCATCTCCTGCGGCAAGCATTCAGATGCTGAGGTTTGCTAGAAAGTTCACTGAATACATACATCATTCAATTTCTCACAGCGGAAAAGGTATTATCATACCCTGCCTTCTCATAGATGAGAAAGAAGACACAACAGAATTAAACAATTCATAAGAGGAGTGTTTAGACTTAAACCTGTTAAGCCCTATAACACTGAGCTTAGGATAGGAACCCATGTCTTGTATTGAATTATCTAGCCAAATTTACCAACCTGACTAGCCTTGGCGACTGCCCAGTGGGTACAAACCCTTACCTTTATTAAGCTTGATAAGATAACAGTATCCAACTCTTTAAGATTCTTAAAATACTCAGCCAGCATACTTAAAGACTAAATCCATAACACATCTCCCATAAGAGATGTGGAATCATCAATCATAGAGGTGGTTAAAAAACACACTTATTAAGAGTTGAATTTATATTATACAAGTTTACAGAACATAATACTTGACACTCAGCTACTTATAATATAAATGAATTATGAATTATTATGAATTACCTCATCACCTCACCAGTTAATATTAAAACAGAGTGTCTATGTATGGAAAACAGCTGGCTGGTCTGAGAGTTCTTTGACCTTGGCAAAGTTTTATAACTTACCTAACCAGGTCAACAATCATTGTACATTACTTTGTTCAGCTTTGTTATTTTTTAATTTGGGTGAATAACTATAAGATCAATTAATTAGTAATAAATAAGTATACATTAACTACCTTCACTATGGTCAAACTGTGATTAGGATACATTCCTAATTTCTCTAAGACATTGTATATTATTACATACTTATAAAATGAATAAGTACCTTACTACTTAGGTATTTTATGAATAGGTAGATCTCACCGGTATAATAATAAATACTAATTAAATTATAGTTACTATTCAATAATTGAATAGTTTGGTGGATTTAATATTTATGCAAATATAACTTACTTTCTAAACTTGAACATAGTTTGTTACAACCCTTGTAGGTATTATGTTTGGGTTACCTTATTAAGATGAAATTAGCTAAAATCGCTCAAAACCTTATTACTTATTAATAAACGAATGTTTCGCCTTGTTATTAATAAATATAATAACTTGTTAGTACCCAACTCTGATGGAAAAACCCATTATGCAGTCTTGACTCTGAACAACTACACTGTAAATCAATTTATATTTCAGATCAACATGAAATAAAATTGAAAATTGGACTAACTTACCTAAGTGAAGTCCAATTGTAATTTTATGAATGTTGATCTGAAATATAAACACCCTCCCAACCCAGTATCAGCTGTAAGCCGATCCCAAGCATAATGGGTTAGTGCTTGTGAGCAGGTAGACCATCCGGGTTCAGCTCTAAATCAGTGACATTTAGGGTGTTGCCATATGCGGAACACAATATTATCCGAGTAATCTTTTTTGTTTTAAAGATACTCTGAATAAAACCGCGATGCCATTGAGTAGCGATAGGAATACTACACTGTAAATCAATTTATATTTCAGATCAACATTCATAAAATAACAATTGGACTTCACTTAGGTAAGTTAGTCCAATTTTCAATTATTTACTCTCAGGGACTCCTGAGAGTGGGGTGGAGGTTAGCTAAGTCAGATTTCGATTTTAATAAAAAACATCCGATTCCGACACACACTAACGAAACTCATCTTCACACACGAACACAAGCGCCTCTTACATGCTGGACCACAGCTCATGTAGACATCTATTCGTGAGCAGTTTTGGCCAGTTGGTGGCAGAGATCTGGCTCGACGCACGGCCCGCAGATGTGTTATTTGCAATTGCTACTATGGTAAAACACTATCCAATATTATATGACTTCCCGTTCACAACCGTAGCTATAGATTTTGCTGGACCATTCTTTATTACAGATCGGCGTGGGCGTGGTTGTAAGATATCCAAATGTTACCCATGTATTTTTGTATGTCTTAGATATAAATGCATTCACTTGGAGGCTGTTAGTGAGCTATCAAAAGAATCGTTTGTATTGTCTCTTCGCCGTTTCATCTCATGTAGAGGCAAGCCGAGAGAAATTTTCTGTGACTTTGTAGGAAATTTGTCGCAGCAGCCAAGGACATAAATGATGTTTTCAAACATTATTCAGCTTTGATCGCTGAATATGCAACTGATCATGATATTAAATTAACCTTCTCTCCGGTTTACGCTCCAAATTTCGATGGCTACGCTGAGGCAGGCATAAAGTCGGCAAAATTTTACATAAAGCGCATTTTGGGGAACACGTATTCGACATATGAAGAGCTGTCCACCCTATTGTCACAAATTGAGGCTATCCTAAACAGTCGACCTCTCCCCCCTCTCCCAATGTTTGCTCAGCGCTCACACCAGGGCACTTTCTCCTTGGCAGGCAACTGATGCCGCTTCCGGCTCCAGCAGAACCACTCGAGACGAACATCAAGAGACTGGATAGATACCGATTCATAGAGCGGACAAGACAGCAATTCTGGAAACGCTGGCAGACGGAATACGTGACCGAACTTCAGGAGCGCACGAAATGGAAGACGCGCGTCAGGGATCTTCAACAAGGGGACCTGGTGGTTGTTAAAGAAGACAACCTGCCTCCTACGCTATAGAGATTAGGCCGAATACACCACCTGTATTTCGGATCTGAAGACAAGGTGCCCCGAGTAGCTGACATCATGACATCAAAGGGCATCATCAGGCGTGCCCTCAATCGCATTTGCCTTCTTATGGAGTCTTGAAAGCAAAGCATGCTTTCAAGGGCCCGGAGTATGTTCGCGCCCGTGCCACAGAGACGCGGGCGCTTTTGAAAGACGACGTTGGCAAAATGACGCCGCCCCGGCCTCCGCATGCAGCCCACCGTCGTCTGTCTCTTTGCCTCGCGACCGCCGTCGAACACGCACGCTCGATCATCCTTTCGCGGTCCATACATTTATATGCAACAAAATTATTGTGATTAATAGTAAAAGTATGTTTTTATAAAGCATCTCTTATTACAATATGTCCCAATAGCAGACACATTCAAAGATTCATAGCAATTTATAAGTTAATTTAAGTTTCTCATAGTATTTAAATTGAATAGTCAAAATTTAGTTTTAATCATAGTAAGGATAGTGTATGTAATACTGTTATAGCATAATTATAAATTACCTAGCATGACCTAACTGAATTACCTACAAAAAGGTTGCAGCAGAAAATAATACACAGTAATGCACACAAAAAATACAAAGTAACAGTGTACGATACAATAATAAAACAAGTTATGTTTATTATTATACCGCCACGGTGTGTAGAGTGTATGTGTAGCAAAGAAGAATACTCAAATAAAGTTAAAAAATGCACAAGAAAAAAAAACAACAAATCCGTGAACAATATAGAGAGAGAGATAGAGTTGGGCGCCACTGTCGCGCTTGGCGGCAGATAGCAGTGGCCCTAAATATAGTAAAGACCCTACCGCAATATAGCCGGGGTTAAGTAATAGGAACAAGGTCTCTCTAACTATAAGTCACGGTTGCGTAGCAAAAGAAGCACTGAATTGAATTTACTTTACTGAAGTTAAAATTTGAATAATTCTCCGACCAAACACTGGTACTGCCTTGATAATTCCGTCGAGGTGACACGTGGCTGGCAGGCTAGCTCGGGTCCACGCGGCGATGAGGCAGGCGCAGCGTGGGCTGCGGCGTGGCACGCTCGTGAACAGGGCGGTGAACCCACAGCCAGGGGGGAATAGGCACGCTTGCCAGTAGGGGCGGCGTGCGTGAGGCGCGCAACTGGCGCGTGACGCTCTCGGGAAGTGGGGCGGCCAAGACCGCTCTAAGGCGCCCCCGAGAAGGGGAGGGCGCGCGCAGCAAAACACGCGGCAGCGTGCAGTAAGGCAGCGAGGTTGCAGTGCAGAGTGCGAAGCGAAAACCGTAGCTCAACCGCCGGCTCGATAGGCAGATACCGAGACGGCTGTCCTGGAAACAGGTTCCGAGGGGTTGTAAGAGAGGTCAGGGCCGGTGTTTGTGTGTGATGGTGATCCATGTGCTGGCGGCGATTCCTAGCGAAGATGTTGGTTCGAGACATCTGGTGAAGTTGATGAACACGAAGAAGGCAAAACTCAGGTGGTCCCACACATCACCCACAACGTGGCGACCCACAAGGGCTTATAATAGTACAAAGCTTTACTATGAAAGCGAATTTGGGGGTTATAATTACAGCAGGATTGCTAAGCACAGTGAAAGGCGGAATCGACAACAGAATGCTCACCAACGGCTTAGGTTCTTGCGTGTGAAGACGCGATCACGGGGGGTTGCGTGTAAGTTGTAACGATGTGAGGTGGATAAGAGGGCGTGAATACGGATGAAGGCCTATTTATGCGAGAGGGTCCCCACCCCTGGGCCGAGGAAGTCGCGCGCGCATAACCTTATATGGTTATGATTTGCCCAAATTATCGTTTCCGGGATGATTCACGTGTTTTGGCTTGAGAAACAAAGAACAACTGCCGTCGACATGATTCGACAGGAACCAACGACACTGAAATAAGGATGATAGACATAGACTAAAGCAATATAGAGTTGTTTCGAATTTAATATGTAGTTTCTACTAGAAAATTACGATTTCCCCAATTTTCTCTATTATAAAGTTTATTATTTGATTATAATTAAGTAATATTATTAGAATCGAGAATACCAACATTAGAAACTACTCGAGTACTAGGACATTGACAACTTTTCGAAATAATGACAGTGAGATCCATGTGTAATTATTTCAGAGAGGACTGTCAGTTAGTTGTCAGTTCAGTCCTTGCCATTGAGATGAAATGTAAACAATGAATTTACAAAGTTATTTTAGTATTTTGTAATGTGTTTTAGTAATGAACGGTGGAAAAGGTACCGTGCAAGAGTGCAACGTTACAACGACCCATAACAAAGTATTGTATCGTAGGTCAAACATGTTTGGAACGTCCCGCCGTCAATATACGTCACTGGCTCGTATTGATTTACATAACTTGTCACTGTCTTAGATCTGTCATTGAAAGTTTGTTCTGAGTCAGTACAATATCATCACGATTTTTTTTAAAGAAAATGAATCCATATCCGTATAAACCATGTGCTGCATCATCCAGGTCGGATACTATGGAATTTATTTCTTCGCAGCGAGGCGGCATAATGATGCGATCAGGATACCGATACTGTGTCAAAAGAAAATACAAAGACAACTGTTTTGTAAAGATACACGCATAATAAATGCTATGCAGTAATAAAAACGAATGAAGATAACAGAGTCATATATAATGAGAGTGACCATAATAATAATCCAGATTTTGCAGGAAATGAAGTCAAAAAGTACATGGATAGCATGGTCCTATTTCTCATAAATATGAGGATATCAGTAACAAGATACAAGATGCGGTATTGGATTAAGTTTCGAAAATATCTAAGTTTGAAAGTGTAAAAAAAAAGTTGTATCGGAAACGTTACAGAGCACTGGGAATAAAAAAAATCACATTCAATAAAGCCATTGATGTTGAGATACCGAAAAAATGTGTGCACTTATTATTTGCCGATTACACGGTCAATAACACCAGAATATTAATATTTTCATGCCATGAACTTCAAAAACTTTTATCGGAAAATAATTATTTTGTATAAATGGGACATTCAAATCATGTCAACGTAATTTCTACCAACTAGTGACGTTACATGTGGACCTGGGAAGCGACCGAGAACACATCAAAGTTATGCCGGTTCTATATGCGTTGTTACCTAACAAACGAAAGTCAAGGTAGTAATCAAGGCTCGAGCTACAAATTGGAACCCTGTTCACATTAAGGTGGACTTCGAAAAACCTTTGATAACAGCTCTGATTAGTACTTGCCCGAAAGCCGAAATAGATGGATGTTTTTACCATTTCACCAGATGTCTTTGGCGAAAAGCAAAAGAATGCGGTAACAAAAAGACAAAACTGGGTAAAGTTTACGTGAAGCGGTTATCAACTATAGCCCATTTACCGTTTGAAGAGTTACTGGATGCCAGGCTGTACACTTTGGAAGAAGGACCGAAACAACAAAAGCAAGGGTATTTAACAATTATTTTTTCAAAAACCTGATGAAACCAAACTCAATATACTTTGGTAGGTGGACGTGTTATCAACAGATAAAGTGTTAGGAAGTTACAAAAAATAACTTCGTACGCCGCCACGCGCGCTGCCGCCGCCAAGAACAAAAGAGCCGTGTAGTATTAAGTCTAGCCGCTATTTTAGATCTTAATGCCTTATAAAATGATCGATTTTTAGTCTACTCACACACAACACTATTTGAAATCGAATCGAGGCATCAGTGTTATTTCGTATCGAATACTTTTATAGGTACAAATAAAAAAAAGTAGGTACCTTCCGTACCGTACCGTAGTTACATATACAAAGTGGCCAATTCCTAACATACCTATGCATGTTGTAAAATGAAGTTTAATTTATTAGGAACTAAAAACACACCCCTAAATCTTCTTCTGGTAATGAATCAGATTCCAAAAACTCTTCATCTGTGTTCATTGTTGAACTCAAACTTCTTATCTTTCTTCAGCATCTCGGTTAGTGGTTGTGCTATTACAGCATAATTCTCAATGAACTTTCTGAAATAGGAACACAATCCTAGGAAACTGTGTCGCTGTTTCTCATTTTTGGATTCTGGAAACTTCATTCCAGCATCAGTTTTGCCTGGGGATGGTCTAACCATATCTTTTTCAATGATATAGCCCAAGTATTTTCCACTTTTCTCACAAGAAGCTGAGTCTTTTTCCAGTTAATTTGTAGCCGTATGGGCTAATGTACTCATGAACGCACTCTGAAGCTGTGTTTAACACTTCTTTTAGTCTTTTCACTGCCTGCTCCTCGCTCATTGCTGGAATCAGTAAGTCATCTATGAAAATCAGGACAATGCCTCTTGCAATCAAATCTCTAAATATTATCTAAATAAAAAATCTGGTAAATACTTTCGGACACGTGGCCAAACCAAAAGGAACCTTTAATAACTCGTACTGCGATTTCATTGTCACGAAAGACGTCACTTCATGGAATCTTCATGTACACGTAAGTGGAAAAACCCATTCTTCAGATCGATTGCACTAAACACTCTTGCAGCTGCCAATCTATCCATATGATCTATCTATGTGTCTATAATGGGTAATGGATATTCATCCTTTAAAATTTTCTTATTCAATAGTCTGTAATCAACACATATCCTTAAGCTACCATCTTTTTTCCTGACCAGAACTAGTGAACTAGCATATTCTAAAAAACTCACCCTGATGATGCCGTCTTCTAGCCATTCATTTATTTGTTTGTCTATTTCGTCTTGTTCCTTTGGAGAAACTCGTCGTGGTCGTGATGCTACTGGAATAACATCCTTCAGTGTGATCTTCAATTCGATAGGAGCTTCCTTCGTTTGACATGGATTGTATTCGTCTACCAACCTTGCCACCTCGTGTCTCAATCCTTCGTCTTTGACATGACCTACAGAATCAACAGAACATGGAAAACATTCAATTTCACTCATCCAATCATAAGGTTTCATCCACACATACCCGTCTTTCATAACTGTGACAACATTTTGTAAAAATTCGTGCCCTAAAATAATTTTATACGGCATAGAGTCTTTATGTATAATGTAGAAACGCACATCGTCGAACTTAGAATTGTCAATTTCCATACTCGTTTGGAAACTTCCTTACGTAGTTACGGAGGCAAATCCTAAACCCGTAAGCGTAATGTACTCATGAACGCACTCCGGAGATCCTATTTCGGCGTAAAAGTTACTTGAAATTAAATTTATTTCACTGCGCGAATCTACGAGAGCATTGTTTCCGTAACCTCTTTCTACTACCGCACTATCACAAGTTTCGTATTTATTTTTATGACCGCACAATAACTTGACCCATTTGAAAGGTTTATTTTTCCCGTTATGTCCATTTACATTTTGTTTGTTTACATCGAAAACGTCAACGCCGCCATGACACTTTTCGATCGCCATCTTGCTTGCTGTCACCTGAAGAGCTGTCAATGTCGCCAACTGCAACGCCTCCCAGCGCCGCCGTTGAAGTTGAATAGATGAACGAACGTTTTGGAACGCCGTTTGATCCGCTTGCTCCGAGTCGATTTTCGCCACCGCTTTTTCCGCCATTTTGTGACGACCATGTGGTTGCATCACACGATGATGATGAATTTTTTCCAGCTTTTCTTGGACATAGCTGTGAAATATGTCCGTACTCGTTGCAAGAAAAGCATTTCTTCCCTTGCTTTTTCTGCGGGCAATCTTCGCTTTAATGACTTCTTTCACCGCAATTGTAACATCTAACTCATGTTAGATGATTCGTCTTGATTTGCTTCTTTTGCGTCGTTGCTTTGATAGATTCATAGATTTTCAACTTTTCTTTCAAATCTGTGTAGGCACTGACTCCATAGAACATTACTTTATTAATCTCATAATCGGGGATACCATCTACTATATATTTTATCGCAACATAATCTTTCCTCTTTTCCCCGATTCCTTCATGGTGAGCATGTAATCAAGACAAGACTCACTTGGTTTTTTCTTACGGTTGCTCATCAGCTCATGTATAGTTTTTATATCAATCGTGTCAGGGAACTCCTCAAAAATTGCCTGTTTCAGTTCATCCCAAGTTTTGCAGACCTTCTCCGCGCGTAGCCAAAGCGCCGCCGTGCCAGTAAGAGATCTTCGCGCCACCAAAAGCCTCTGCGTCGGACTCCAATTGTATATATCACCGTTGTCCTTGATGTCCTGAACCCATTGCTGAACTGGGTATGTCCGGTCCTGACCATTGAACTTTGAGATCAAGTCCTCCATCAGATGCAGCATTCCTTGCGGACTTCGGGACTGTTCCTCGTGTGCCTCGGCGTCGTCGAACGCCATGTCGAATGATTGGTGTTTGCTGTGGCGTCGTTTATTATCAGGCATCACCGCCGTCGTAACCGTATGCGCAGCCGTCATCGAAGTAGGAAGTTATTTCTTAGCCTCCACGTCGTTGGAACAAAAGATAACCTCTCGTCGTGTCGTCGCCTCGTGGTACCGCGTGCCGGTTGCCGTTATCGTCGCCGCGTCGTAGTGATGGAACGTTTATTTTGCTCCTATCCCGGACGAGCCCCCAAATTGAGCGATGTGGAAGCAAAATAAAACAGGATTCCAGGATATTCCGTGTATTCTTCAAGTACCTCGTTACAATTTTTATCGTTGTCCTCACTCGTACAAAGCTAAGAAATATAGAAATAGAAAAACATTTATTTCGACACCGGTACACAACAATGTATCAATACTTAGGTACAAAATAAAGGAGCGATCAAAAACAGAATTTATATTATAGATAAATATAAATGTAAATTGATGAGCCCCCATAACCCTGCGTCGAAAAAGGGGTTGGCTCAGCATGTGCTGAACGATGAACGTTCTGCGCTGTTTTTCAGCCAAAAACCATAAAGCAATTGGCGCTACGGACGACAAGTTGGGTGGCTTATAAATATATATAGTATAGTATAAGCTAAACTCCAAGTGTCATTCATCAAACAATCATAACTCATTCACATCATTCACATTCTTCCTTCATGCGTTCCTTTTACTGTTACACAGATATACTATCTAGCCCAGTCATATTAGGGCTTTCACCTCGGAATGAAAGATAATAAGCTGCAAATTGGTATGAACCTTTGTTTTGTCATTCTAAATGTTGTCTCAAAAGTCACAATCGTTATCGTGTCCGCGTCTCAAGATATTCAAGGTCTAAGGTCACAAAAATCGGTTTTTCGCGAATATCTGGCTTCCTATCGGTTAAATGAGATTTGCATTTATTATAAAAGTTGTAGGCTATAAAATTCCCTACAACTTTTGTTTAAACTTTTTTTTCATACGACCAACCGTTTTGAAGGTAGAGCGCGAAGTGCACATCGTACAGTCATATACGGCCTAATGCAAGGTCAAGCGTGGTTATCAGTACGTTATAAAGTCAATTATTTACTTGGAAATTATAATTATTAAACAATGCCTATTATTTATGTACTAACTATTAATTATTTATATTTAATTAAAGTAAGTAACTTGATTATTTATATATAATTATTCATATTTAACTATTTAAGTATAAAATATTATTAATTCTGGATTATATATTTTAGTTTTATTTTAAGTTAAAATGATAGTAAGAGTATATATTTTACACATATTTTTATTTATTATTAAATACGGCATAATATACATTTATCAAAATGTGAGTTCAAATATCAAAAGTATCTTTGTTGATTTTAATTGTAATGAAATTGGAAATGGAAGCTAATTATCTTCTTCTTCTTCGTCTTCTTCTTCTTCTTGTCGCTCAAAAATGTTCGATTCATTGTCATCATCCTCATTATCTGTCATGTTCATCTCCAAACCTTCCAGAATATCGGGATCATATGTATTTTCTTCATCGGGATTACTTGGATACAGTGAAGCGTTGAGGCAAGCTTGTCCGTTGCACTGGCCGCAAGCTAAAGAACATTGTAGCCCTGATTTTCTGCATCCACAGCGGGAACCACAACCATTTTTGCAATTGCAAAATATTACGTTTAGTAGTTCGGCTGGTGCTGGAGGTAATAACGTTCGTATGGGCTCCAGGATTTCATTTTCAAGCATCCAGCCCCATTCTTGAGGTTCTAAGTCCTTCCCTTACCACGTTTGAATCTGGTAGTAGACACGTTTTATGTGTTGATGAGCTGCTACACTTGTTGGTGGAAGTGTTGACAGTTGTACAGGTTTATTTAGTTTTGTAAATTTGATGAATTGCGTGTAGCGGAAATGATCAATGTTGTCCTCAGATTTTGGAGCATTATATAATGCCAACAAGATGCGCACTCCATTTTCTAATAATGTTTGTTTTGGGCAGTTTTCTTGTTGAAATACTTCCACCAGTTTATCTAAATCAGGAATTTTTTCCAATGCTCTAGTAACAGTTTTTTTTCCTTTTTTAAATAGCGCAGAAGTCGTGTCACAGCCACTGAATGCGTGTAAAAATAAAATGTGCTTTTTAGTACGAGGATATTGGTCAAAACTTTTAGTAGAATATATTTGTGTTTTGACATTGCCTTTGCCAACTTTTTTCAAAAAAATTTCCTGATGATGTGACTGAGTACGTCCAATTAAAATAACGAGCAAATCGATATCTTCTCCTATGATGACAGCAGTCTTTTGATGTTCTGATAAGGCAATAGCTGTGTCAATGATGAGAACATCAGCATCATCTCTGGCTTGTTTTGTTGTGATATTAACAGTTTTAAATTTTTCAACAAGCATGTCGATAATTTTTTTTTTATTAGACCGATTTGATAAAAAATTTTCTTGACTGATTGGCACAACCATTGTTTCGTCAAAACAAACTTCATATGATTTTGAAAGTGCAGCAGTTCTTCTTCGTTGTTCCAGTGCTTTAATATTTTTACTATAGTCCGAATATCCGTCAAATACAACAACAATTGCTGAGCCATAATGTGTTTGTAAATATTTAATGTACTTATTTAAAATAATAGAGAAAGTATCGTCTTTGCTCCATACGACGCGATGCAGAAGAAATCCACCATCGATGATGTATGTTACATTATTTTCATCAAGATCGATAACGACAGGCATCATATTGTCATATAATGTTGCTTTCGTGGTTTTTCTCATGCCATTACTATCAAATAAAGATGTCGGATACGGGCTTAGTTCATACTGAAGATATTCTTGTAAATTACTTTCAAATTTTTTGCTTACAGTTATTCTCTGGAAAAGTAACATTGGATCTATAGAAACTTTACAATCATTAATTTTGACAGATTTGTTAATGGCTGAAAGCGGTAAAACCTTATCGACGCGTTTTAACTTTATTTCGTTGAAGTTCAAACCAGTTATCTTTACCATAGATTGCAATCCGATTTCATGGGCTCGGTGACAATTAATTTGGTCATTTCCAACGATTCCTGAAGCTAAGGATACCAACTGATTCGTATTTGGAAAGGGATTATGAAGCGTAAACCAACCAACCAGTTCATTTACATCAGTATCATCCCTTTTTATTCGTGAATCTCTAGCATCAACATGTTGGTCCACAGAATCTAAAGAAATGTTACAAAACCGTTCAATTTCTTCACAAATTGTAGAACTTACATAGAACACTTTCTTGTGTACTTCGGCCTCGAGATACTCCTCCTTCTGTCTTCATAGATTTCATCAGACTTTGCTCGATTACCATGTCTGTCCATGTACCAGAATTGAATTTTTCTGTTCGTTTTACAGTAAAGAATCCGTTTTTAAAGTTCTCAAAAGCCTGTTGATCCATTGTCTCCTCAAGTTTTAACATATCTTGAAGATACAAATGAGCTGATTTCGCATATAGGAAATGACCACCAGCATGAAAATAGGGCAGCATTTTTCGCACTGCATCCAAATGTTCTTGAAAAAGTCCCAGCCTTTCAGCGCGAATGAAATCTAGGGCTATTGATACCATTTCAAAATATTGCACCCATAACTGTGCCGTGGGACCTCGAGCTTTTAATTCTTTTAGTTTATCCTGAAATTGATCAATTAACGAGTTGGAGCTGCTCGTACATCCTTCAACATCTTCGTAGGAAACATCGCGACTAGTTATCTGTTCAATTAACTCATCTAACACACAATTTTCAATTTTCATCTCTTCAAAAATCTTTATTGATAATGCAAGTCGTAATAATATATGGCCTCTGATACTTCTTGCATAAGCGTGACCATTCAACATTTTGTCGACCGAATTTGTAGCATATATTTTACTTAAAGCTTCCTTGAGACCACTACCGTCCATTACATGTCCTATGCATCCAAGAAAAGACATGAGCATATGAAATCCTCCAAGTTTGACAACTGTTTTGGACAAGTCTGAGTTTGCATCTGACGCAGCAACCATTTCACGTGCTTTTGAGTACAGGGGCTGATCAAATGTAATTATGCACGTTTTTTGTTGATGTGACTTGGCAATATTTATAGCACTATGTAAAGTTGTATAAATTGTGTCTAAATTACTGGCAGGATGATCAATGAAAGGTAGAAATATAACCTGAGAAGTTGAAAAATTTTGATTATTTTTCGTAAGTTGTTGAAGATAGCCATTCCACCCTGGCAACGGTGAAAGATTCTTCCATTTTCCGTATAACCACAACAAATCAACTGCATTAAATTTTTTTTCAATCAGTACTTGATCATCATGTAGATTTTGGACTTGAATCTTGCTGTACCCAGGTACAACTGGCTTTTCATATGCTAAAAGAGATACATGTGATATTGCTGCTAACTCTTTTGCACTCGGTTTAGTTGTACATTTTTTTATGCGATCATCATAAATTACAGCATCTTTCGGAGTAATTATTTTTATCATTCCCATAACGTGAAGAGTATTATTACCGTCAAGAGTACTGACATTAATATCTGCATTGTCTCCAACATATTGTACCAACGCACCAGACTCTGATGGTAAAATACGAGGTTGTGGATGGTAAACTGATGAAACTTCATACTGTATGGTATTACTATATGATGCAGCAAATCCTAAAGATGATAAAACATCCAACAATTTTTTAGACCCATATCTTCTGTGAAGAAATACGGAAAGGCCCAACAGTAGCTGTGATGAAAATGAACGTTCTCGTATCGAAGCCATTATTGCGTGGCTAATAGATGTGCATTTCGTTTTTAAATGATCTACTTGTCCTTTTCTATTTTTTAATATCATTTCTTCCAAAAAATGTGATGTTTTTGGTATTTCTTCATTAATACAATCTAGCATTTTATTCGGAGGTGGATACGTTTTTGTTTCAACTACAGATGATCTGATGTCTTCCCTAATAATAGCCGCAGCAGCTTCTACAATCCGTAGACGTTCTTCTACAGGAGTACTTTTTTTATTTTCGTACCAAGCTTTTGATAATACGTTAAGCTGTGTATCACGGAAAGATATAATTGTAAATGATCCAATTTTTTTTGTGATTATTATATCAGTTAAATACTTTTGTTGTAATTTTGTAATAATTGTCTTATCGTCAGGTATGTATTCCGTAGGGACATCTTTAAGTTCTTTCAAAGTAAATTGAGAATCTTCATTATTTTCTATATAATAAAAAATCTCCTTCATTGCTTGAGTGACTTGATCATCTTGGCGAGGCTTTTTATCTGCAGATGGTACTCGGGTTAAAAAGTTGGTATAGCAAATAGTATGATACTTTGCTTCAGCAGCGATCAAATCATACTCGTAATATATACGTTCCTTTACTAATTCTCCTAAGGAATCGTTTCGTTCTTCTGCTCTCTTAATTACGTTGTCTTTGAATGCAAGAGTACTTACATTACTTATTGTCCGTCTATACTTTATTTTTTTTTTATTTTCTGCTATTTCATCAGCTTCTTGGCCACAAAATAAGCATAAATTTCCAAAATCAAAGACTTCATTTCGTTTTTTACGAGGTGCACTTGACGTTGAAGGTTCACTCTCATCTGTGCGTCGTTTTGATGCAATAATAACATTTTTACTCGTGTACACTTTTCGACACTCGGAATGCACATTTACAGAACTTAAAGTATTTAAATAGTCTATATGTCCATCATTTCTTTCAATACTTGCAGTTTTTAAAGTTTGTAAACCACGTACGACATTCACAGAAACACCTTCTGAAAGTTTCTTATCACATATAAAACACAAATCAGCCATAGCTCTTAAAACCGTACGTCCGTAGTTGCAACGGTACAATTTCAAACTAACGAATAATCTTGACTCATACAAAGTGGAGAGAGTGGCCTTGAATACTATAGAACATCTGTCCCGGCAATGAATAGAAAAGGGCATAGGGTAGGGACAAGTATTTCCAGGTATATAAGTATTGAGAAATTTACGCGTTTTAAAGAAAAGATATATAATGTCGTGTTAACTTAAAATAAAACTAAAATATATAATCCAGAATTAATAATATTTTATACTTAAATAGTTAAATATGAATAATTATATATAAATAATCAAGTTACTTACTTTAATTAAATATAAATAATTAATAGTTAGTACATAAATAATAGGCATTGTTTAATAATTATAATTTCCAAGTAAATAATTGACTTTATAACGTACTGATAACCACGCTTGACCTTGCATTAGGCCGTATATGACTGTACGATGTGCACTTCGCGCTCTACCTTCAAAACGGTTGGTCGTATGAAAAAAAAGTTAAAACAAAAGTTGTAGGGAATTTTATAGCCTACAACTTTTATAATAAATGCAAATCTCATTCAACCGATAGGAAGCCAGATATTCGCGAAAAACCGATTTTTGTGACCTTTGACCTTGAATATCTTAAGACGCGGACACGATAACGATTGTGACTTTTGAGACAACATTTAGAATGACAAAACAAAGGTTCATACCAATTTGCAGTTTATTATCTTTCATTCCGAGGTTGACCCCTTTTTTTACCTAATATGACTGGGCTAATCACTCGATCATCTATCAAATGTCTCGCATACAAACCACATTCGAATACATCATACTGATCCTACATATATATATAATATTCTGTGTAAACTATAACATTTTGGTGGCAGCGGTGGGATCCGGAATTTCCCAGTGTCTTAACTTGAACTGTGCTAATAAAAGTGGAAAAACTGCGGCTCAAATCAGTGACAATAGTGAAAGGATCCTGTCCGTATCCTAGGACTTTTTCCACGGCGTCACATCATCATCATCATCGTCCTGCTGAGCATATCCTGTGGCCTTCCGTGTCACCTCGGCGTATCCTGAAAAGAAGAATCATCATCATCATCGTCCTGTTGAGCAGATCCTATGGCCTTCCGTGTCAACTCGGCGCATCCTGAATAGAAGCATCATCATCATCATCACCGTATTCTGCATCCAGAATATCCTGGGACAAAGTGAGAAATCTCCTCAAGGTTTCCCACGGTTAACAAGGTCTACGTCGAAAAACCAAAAGATGTCTGACCAAATTATCGACTTGAATATTCTATTTAAATTTATTAGGTCTTATGATGGTAATAGAGACACAGCCAACTCATTTATAGTCAATTGCAGCAACGCTCACGAGCTAGCTTCAGATGCAGAGAAACCCATTCTGCTCAAATACATCTTGAGCCAATTGCAGGGAAAGGCGGAAGTTGCTTGTTCTATTAAAGAATTTTCCACATGGGACCAACTTAAAGAATTTCTCAAAACACAGTTCTGTGAGAGGAAGCATACTGCTCATCTCCTTACAGAGCTTCAAGAGAGCAAGCAAAGCCCGCAAGAGACCGTAAGTCAATATTCATTGAAGGTAGAGACCTGCCTCTCACAATTATTGATGGAAATCAATCTATCCAACACAAAGGCAAAAAAATTATCTGGCCGCTGGCCATGGAAGACTTAGCTCTCCATCATTTCTTAATGGGGCTTTACCCCAGAATTTCCAATATTGTGAGGTGCAAATCTCCCAAGAACCTAAACGAAACCATTAGCATGACCATTTCGGAAGAAAGGATCCAACAAAGCCTATATAGAAAATCAATACAGGATACCAGACCTAACTCTAAATCTAGGCCTTCAAAATCTAGCCTCTTCAACGCGAGACCGGCGCAGCCTTCACCGGCTTCAAATCCAGATAAGTCCAGCGAACTGTCTTGTCGTTATTGTAAGTCTAGTGGACACGATATTAAAGATTGCAAGCGACGAGAATTTTATAATAATAGGAACTGGGTGAAACCCAGCCCTACATCAAATAACTTTCGTGGAAATAGAATAAATCACGTTCACGAAGATGAGACTTATGAAGAGGAAGCACCCTTTGACTCACAGGATCAAGGAAAAAAGAAACCTTGTCTCGGGACGCTTCCAAGAATAGGTACCAAATCCAAAGTTTGGGTCAACCGACAGGGTAACCAGCCCCAAACAGACGGCCCAAATCCTAATCCTATCCAGACCAACCGACCAGTGACTTACCAACAGGGTAACCAGCCCCGAACTGACGGTCCTGGCCTTAAATCCTCTCCTATGACCAACCGACAGGGTAGCCAGCCCCAAACTGACGGTCTCTGACCAGCGACCTACCGACAGGGTAACCGACACCGAACTGACGGTCCTGGCCTTAAATCCTCTCCTATGACCAACCGACAGGGTAGCCAGCCCCAAACTGACGGTCTCCGACCAGCGGCCTACCGACAGGGTTACCAGCTCAAATAGACGGTCCCAATCTTAATAAATCCATATCCAATATTTATGAGGTGAACCTGGATCTGACGAAAAGTAGGTAGGTACTACCACATGCGCATCTAGAATCCCAAATATCTGACATTCCTCTGACGTTACTGGTGGACTCTGGTTCCGCCATATGTCTGTTCAAATCAAAAATTGGTCAAAGAACCCATAAATTTAAAGAACTAGATTAGATAGATTCTGGTGTGGTTCCAACCCCTACGGAGGGTCACTTTCAGTTAAAACTAAGGATAACTGAAAGAAAATCCATATCCCATTAATTCCATGTCATTTACCATGGGACCAGTCTATCATATGACGGTACAATAGGCTCAGACCTGCTCACAGCTTTCGGTTGTAAAATTGACTACACCACTGACGTCTTAAGAATAGGAAACATTGACTAATTGCATTTCTTTGATCCTTTCTATGTCAGACTTCTATGCTCAGACTGAAAATCAGCGCTGTTTTTTCGCTGAGCAGGTGGGTAGTTATTACCTGCCTACTTTTGTGACCAAACAGCAAAAAGCTGAGTCTGGGCCTGTTTGGCTCCATCCGATACATAGAGGACTCGCTACCACTCGGTGGGCACTTCCCTACTCTTTTCGTGCCAGTTAGTATAATTATGTTCTTTTGTGCCTATTTTGCTTTGCTTCGTCTACTTATGAGTTCGATATGTTATTGTGTTGTGGTCAAATAAATGTATTCTTTCTTTCTTTCATGTCATACTTCCTCGCACCGAAAGTGTCACCGAGTGCTCAGTGCATAATACTGATCTGACTGAGGGTGTCATCCTAGACCAGCATATATCTGATAGAGTTCTAACATCTAATTGCATCGTGAAGATTAAAGAAAATAAGCGAGTAAGTTCGATTTAATCTTCACTTAAATATTTTAATATTTCTGCATCATTTCTATACCAATATCTTTGATTTTTTTTTCGATGCATAGGTTTATTTATTTGAACAGAATCAGGGTTAGTTTTGTTAGGAATTTTTATGACCGCATCCGGGTACTTTTCTACATTTATTAAATTCCACCAACCATTGTTTGATAGGATTCGTTTTTTTTTTCAATCATATTTACTTTTTCTTCCTTATTTTCACTGCATTTTTCGTGTTTTGATGATTTTTTTTTCCCACTCCTTTGCCTTTGACACTAGGTTTTGTATGTTTTAACTTATCTGTCTGTGTTTCTTTATTAGCTAGATTATTTTTCTTCAAATTAAGTTTGTTATTTTCTTTTTGTTCATCGAAAAAAATCATTACCACTTTGCAGTTGTTATCAGTACCATCTATTACATCACCGGAAAATGAAATGTCTTCAAAAATTATCGGTAAGCTATTGACGTCCTAATTGTTTTGTAAATCTAGTTCCAGTTGAGAAATATTATCCTGATCGAGACTGGTTCCAGGCATATTGTTTTCTTTTACCTCCATCGCCTTTTGCTTTATTTTTTCTTTGCATCCCTTAAAACTTTATTAATCTTTGTAAATTTAATGATTTTTATTCTCACAGTAAAGATATGCTTCAATGCAGCTGGAACCT
This sequence comes from Horisme vitalbata, assembly GCA_951804965.1. Classification (NCBI taxonomy): domain Eukaryota; kingdom Metazoa; phylum Arthropoda; class Insecta; order Lepidoptera; family Geometridae; genus Horisme; species Horisme vitalbata. Next base: position 34,533,084 of record OX638090.1, read on the forward strand.
ATATGCACCCGATGATGATTTTTCCTCGTCAAAGAATGAAACCAGAGTTATTGGACCAAGCTCCTCCAGGTACGACGGCCGAATGCAATTCTCGCGGGTGGATGACCTCTGAAACTTTTTTGTCCTGGTTTAAACAGTTCATTAGATTTTCTGGTGCTTCAAAAACAAACCCAGTCTTACTGTTTTTAGATGGGCATGTAATTAATACGCAAAACATAGAGTTAATTGACATTGCACGCGAAAATGGTGTTATAACGCTTTGCTTTCCACCACACTGCACCTACCGGCTCCAGCCTTTAGATGTTGGATTTATGAAGCCTCTGAGCGTATTGCACGATCATGCTGCCTCTAATTGGTTACGGTCGCATCCAGGACGCGTGATAACAGCTTTTCAGCTTGGCGAAATCTTCGGGCAGGCTTACGTTCAAGCTGCAACGATGTCTACTGCAATCAATGCTTTCCGAAAATGTGGAATATGGCCGGCCTTACAACCAAAATAACTTTTCAGAAGTAGACATTATGGCTGCAGCAACCACAGATATATCACTGACTAATGAAGAGTGAACGTTTCCAGACCTGCTGAGAGAAATCTCACACCACCACCCTTCCTGGAAGAGAGGCTTTCTTAACTTCCAACTACAGTCACTACACCAACCCAAGAAAAAAAACCAGCATCTGAGTTGCAACCAGGAACGTCATCCAGAGATAGTAGAATAATTGATAGTCCGGTGCACACAGTATGTCGCGATTTAACATTTCAATTTGAGAATGCTTCCCCGAAAGATATCATGCCTATCCCATCTGTTGAAATGAAAGCCCAAAGTAGGAAAAACTATCGCCGTGGAAAGACTGTCGTCCTTACTTCAACGCCTAATAAAAATGAGCTCTTAAAAGACCAAAAAAGTGTGCAGATTCGAATGATCCTCAATTTAAAAAAAAATAGTAAGGAGACACAGACGACTGAGAAGACGGCTCCCAAAGCACAGAAGGAGCATGAGGACACTCTATGTCTTTACTCTGTTGATGTTAATAATAAATAAATAATAATAAATAATCCTGGACGTTATCACACAGCATCATGTAGCCCCAAACTAAGCAGAGCTTGTATTATGGGAACCACATGATTGATATACTACATAGATACATATATTTTTTTTGTAAATACATACATATAATACATAGAAAACACCCAGACCCGAGACAAATATCTGCAGAAAATGCAAACATTTGTCCCGCAGCGGGAATTGAACCCGCAACCTTCCGCGTCACAGGCGGACCTTCGCCCACTGCGCCACAGAGGTCGTCAAATACACTTATTTGAAATCAACAGAGGATTGGGTCGTTTGCCAGCTGTGCGGACGTTGGTCTCATACGGCCTGTACTGGCGTTAATGATGCTGACGCTGAAGAGATTCATGTTTGCGTCAATTGTGACAATAATTAGAATATTATTATGTACCCCGTTATGCCCCGTTTTCAGTACCCCGTTGTGCCCCGGGGTAGGGGCATAATAGGGTTTTAGTAAGGTTTAAGTAAAAGTAAAAAAAAAAAATATTAAGATGTTATTGTTAACGAAGAATATGCCAAATGCTACTTGAATAATTGCCATCAGGCTGTGATTAATGTTTTTATTTTAATATAACTTTTTGATACTTTAATCGTTGTTTTTCCTTAGCGTCCCCGTTATGCCCCTCGTTCCCCTACCTACTTCCTATTACTTATCCAATTCGATATCAAAACTCGCCATAGAGTCTAGAGAGACATTTAAGAGTCCCCTGGAAGCTCGACGTACTCTCGCGTTCGGATGACTCCTAACCCGCTTTGTTTTGTTGCTATTTCATCTAGAGTGAGACAGGGCGCTAAATGAATGCGACAGCGCTACACAAGAGGCGGAGCGGACGAGCGGTCTCACGAGCACGACTGATAACAATATTATTGAAGTGACTAATGTAATGAATGATTATTGGGGTACTAAATACTATGTTTTGTTGTATTGAGGTTGTTTTTTCACAGCGGGGCCGGCCGGCGGCGCCGCGGCGTGGTGACTTTTTTGTTATACTTACTTTTGTAAATTGTTGCTACAAAATTCTATCACAACTCAACGTATTAAAAAGAAAAAAAATGTTATTTCAGTTTTCATAAGTCATCACTTGTGTCATGACTGAGGCCCGCAGTCAACATGTTAAAAAAAAAAATGTTATTCAGTGAGTTTTCAAAGGGCATCTTCGCAGAGTATTCTGCGTAGCGTTATGTCTGAGACCCGCAGTCAACGTGTTAAAAAGAAAAATATGACCTTCAAAGAATAATAATTTTGGATTTTCACCGTCACCGTCACTCTAAAACTCAAACTCAAAACTCAACTCAAAGCTCCACTCAAAACTCATTCTACAAATTCATCTGTAAATGGTTATATCTCTGGAACTACTCATCCTAGACTAGCCGTTATTTGCTCAAAAGGTAGGTATTGACATGATCTTTATTTTCAATGACATATGTCAAACTTGAAATTGCCATATCTCGAGAACTACTCATCCTAGACTTGCCGTTACTAGCTCAAATGATAGCTACTAATAAAATCTTAATTTTCGATGACAGCTGTCAAACTCAAAACTGTCATCGAAAAATAAGATCTTATCAATAGCAATCATGTGAGCAAGTAACGGCAAGTCTAGGATGAGTAGTTCTCGAGATATGGTCGATTTAAGTTTGACAGCTGTCATCGAAAATTAAGTTCATGTCAATAGCAATCATTTGAGCTAGTAAAAGCAAGCCTAGGATGAGTAGTTCTCGAGATATGGTCGATTTAAGTTTGACAGCTGTCATCGAAAATTAAGTTCATGGCAATAGCAATCATTTGAGCTAGTAAAGGCAAGTCTAAGATAAGTAGTTCTCGAGATATGGTCGATTTAAGTATGACAGCTGTCATTGAAAATTAAATTCATGTCAATAGCAATAATTTGAGCTAGTACAGGCAAGTCTAGGATGAGTAGTTCTCGAGATATGGTCGATTTAAGTTTGACAGCTGTCATTAAAAATTTAGTTCATGTCAATAGCAATCATTTGAGCTAGTAAAAGCAAGTCTAGGATGAGTAGTTCTCGAGATATGGTCGATGGAAGTTTGACAGCTGTCATTGAAAATTAAATTCATGTCAATAGCAATCATTTAAGCTAGTAAAGGCAAGTCTAATATAAGTAGTTCTCAAGATATGGTCGATTTAAGTTTGACAGCTGTCAAATTAAAAAAAATATTCTAATTATAGTTTAACATAATTATTATTGCGTATAATAAACAATTAGTAGTCTGCATTTCCGCCATAAATGCTTATAATATAAGATATGATCATAAAGCGTTGGATATTTTACAATCAATAAATATTCAATATTAAAATAAATAAAATTCAATATTAAATTTGATATCGTCATTCGTCACGCATTTTTACATCACTAACAGACGTATGTCACAAGCAAGTACATACTACATAGGAGCTACCACGCTCCCCGTACCCCTCTGCGTTGTTCGCCCCCGCGTGCGAAAGAGAGTTTGCTAGCAATGTTAGTGGAATTGCCTATTTTTTCAGAACAAACCCTTAGTTTCGTTATAATTTGATTTGTGCTGCAGATATTTTATTTTTTATTTTTTTGTAGCAAAGTAGAGGATATAGGCGAATTTGGAAATTGATTTTCATTGCAATAGAATGTATATTATAACGTGTTTTAACATGCCAAAAATGACATGTTTTTGTGTGCAAAACGAGCGAATTTTCAAATCACTTAATCTTTTATTTGGTTAATGGTTTTATAACCTAAACTAATTTCAAACCTTTATATATCCCATCAGATTGTATGTACAAAATTTGGATGTAATAAATTATGTAAATAAAAAGTTATACCGAAAGTAAGTTTTGTATGGGAAAACGCAGCTCCAGGCCCCTCTTAAGCGACTATTGCGGGAGCACTATTTGAAGAGGTTATACTCATAGATCTTTTTCCACGTAAAGTTGTACACTGCTTTCGGTATATCTGAATATTTTATCGACAGGTATGTCTGTAATCTTTTATGTATAAATAGTTTTTGTTAAGTTAATTGTTTTATATAATATTTTTATATTTATAAGGTTCTGGTTTAGTGTTGATATGTATATTATTAGTACCTATATTATTCACATCATTTATCTTTTTAGTAGTTTAAGGTTAGCACGCCAAGCTCTTATTTAAACCTGTTACTCGTTAGCAGGGAGATAATGCCTATGGCATTAAGCCCACCTTTTGTAACATATTTTAAGTATGTGCAATAAAGTTTTCAAACAAACAAACGGATATAAAATAATAAATTAGTATTTTATTATATCATACAGAAAAAATTATATTGTTTCTATTAGATTTCAATATCTACCTACCACTTCATCTAACATGGTGTATTGAAATTGAAATGAATGAAAGAACATAAGGGGTGTAAGGGGTTCCAACCATTATCTTCGGAACCCAAGCCAACCCCACCTGCACGTGGTGCACCCTGCTAAACAACGAACGGGGTTCTGGCGGCCGGCTGATTGCGGCATAGCACAGCCTACATCGGCACAGCTAAATCCTCTGGCCACCGACGGGCAGCAGCGTCGGTGGTGCAAGAAGCTGTGCCCTGCGATCCCCAATCCGCATGCCCAGCGTGGGGATTATGGGCATTTCCCCCTTATTAGGGGAGGCCTATGTCCAGCAGTGGACTGATATAGGCTGGTGTGGTGTGGTGGTGGTTGAAAGAACAGAGATTTTGATAAAATATAGATTTATTTACATTTACTACCGGATCACAAAAAAGTAATTCTAGAGAAGAACCGGCAAGAAACTCTGGTATTATATGGTTATATTTCTTCATCAATCAATACAAAAAGGGTAACAAAACGTAATAATAATAGTAAAAATGAACACTATGAACAATATTGATGTATAAAATATATATATTATTGTTATATACAGTATCTACTATAGGTACCTACTTATATACTATATTATATTAGAAAACGAAAACAAGATAATTAATGCTCATAGTTATAAGAATAAAATAAGTACATGCCTACAAAAATTAATTATAAACTATTAAATAAATACTGGTTATGAAAACAACTAATCTTTAGAGCGAATAATTATAATCTAAACAATATTAAGAAAGTTTTATGAGAATAAAAAACACTAAAAAAATATCTGAATCAATAAATATGTACAATACTGAAAGAAATACCACTAAAATCAAACGAAAGAACTAAAACAGTAAGCTCTCGTATAAAATCATATCAAACTAACATCAAAATCAACAATTATAATACAACAATAAATACCTACGTCAAATATAATACACAACATGATAAAATAAAGTCTTATCAAAATCTACAATTATATACAACAATAAATACACGTCAAATATACTACAAAACATGATAAAACAATGGACAATTATATACATTATTAGGTTATCATAAGAAAATATACAGTAAACCATTAGTAACTATTTATTTAAAAAAATAAAACACTACAAATAAAAGAATTCAATCCCTGGGACCTCCGTTTTAGATGCATCAGCAACCCTGAATGTTTATTCAGAATGAATCTAGTCTAAATGAACACTTATCTAAAGAAAGAAAAACAATGACAAAACTAGAAAAAGCTTAGGTAATTACATATTGGTAAAACTTTAGAAGTGAGTTTGTGTGACGGACGTCTAATAACTGTGAAGTGAATAAAAGAGAGAACTTATAAAGTAAAGGCAAGAGGCAAAAATGAGTCGCATCTTTATAATCTCCAAAAAAATAACTAAACAAACAAACCTTCCATAATAACAGAAACGAGAAGGTATTACTGGTATGAGATTTACTGGTAATTATGATAAGGGCGGAAACAACTCAAACATAAACCTGGTTTTATATAACAGTAATATAGTGTGGCTTTACGTTTATCTAAAGTTTCTAGGCAATGACGGCAATTCTTTGACATGGTGCGGGGTGAGGATTTGTAATTTTTGGGCAACTGTGATGGCAAATGAATAGGTTCCCTTTGGTAAGTTTTCATTAGTCTAGTCTAGTGTTTCGTCTGTCAGTAGTTTTTTTTATTTGGAGAAAATTATAAACAATATTTAGCCGGATAAAACAAAATTACGTTGTCTGTGTTGTCTGTTTGTCTCTGTTGCTGGTTATATACCATGAAGGCTATTTAACATCATAACCTGCCTTGTATGAATCAATATTTTCTTGTACCATCTGGTTGACTTTGTGTAACGGGTAATAGTACAGCATTTTAGCCTTCCTATCTACTCCTTTCGTATATTTATTATACTCTACAATTACTTTAGGTTTTCGCACAATTTGACCGTGTCTATTCATGTACTCTTCAATGTCTGAATTATGTTCGGTGGAAATCATAATAACATTTCTTTATCTTTATAATTGGTCACACATACTCCGCGTGGATTGTATCTCGTCAAAATAGAACCTCTGCTTATTTTAGCTTTGGTAATAGCGGGATTGCGTGATCTGTTAGCTCTGAGAGTACCGGTTACGTATGTTTTCTTGGCTAACAGATGTTCTGCAAGTTTGACACTATTGTAAAAGTTATCCATATGGTTCTATTTTGAGATACAATCCACGCGGAGTATGTGTGAATTATAAAGATAAAAGAAATTTTATTATGATTTCCACCGAACATAATTCAGACATTGAAGAGTACATGAAAAGACACGGTCAAATTATGCGAAAACGTAAATATGAAAGGAGTTGATAGGAAGGATCAAATGCTGTACATATTACCCTTAAGATAAACGTAAAGCCACACTATATTACTATTATCTTTGTTATAGAAAACCAGGTTTAATCTTGAGTTGTTTTCGCCCGTATCATAAGTACCAGTAAATCTCCTTACTATTTTTTCCTTTCTGTTATTTTGGAAGGTTTGTTTGTATGTTTGTATCGTTATTTTTTTGGAGATTATAAAGATGTGACTCAACTTTGCCTCTTGCCTTTACTTTATAAGCTCTCTCTTTTATTCCCGTCTCACTCCGCGGCGCAGTTGGATGGGTTTAGACTGCTGGTCCTGTACTCGGACACTGATAGTGGCGGCTTCGTACAAACATCTCAACACTTCGATATAACGAAAGTCCACTTGACATCGCTGCAAGGATTCCAAGCAAGCCAAGAAGAAGCAAGCCTGGGACAGCTCAGGTTTCGACAGTATCAAAGGCCTTCTCATAGTCCACAAAAGCCAGACAAAGGGGCTGATTATACTCTTCGGACTTCTGTATAATCTGCCTCACTGTGTGAATGTGGTCTATGGTGCCATATCCTCCTCGAAACCCGGCCTACTTCGGTGGCTGGAACTCATTGAGTCTTCTGGCGAGACAATTTGTAACTTTGTAATAACCCTTGAGAACAGCTTATAGACGTGGCTCAGTATCAAAAAGAAACCAGATTTCTACGGTTTTAGTGGTGTATGTGGTTCAGATAAACCAGACAATGGCTGTGGTGAAATATCCATGCATCATGTGTTAAATGGACCAGAGAGTTTGCAGTGGAAGCTATGGACAAAGAACTTCAATCATTCAATGACAGTGGTGCTTGGGAAATCGTGGACATACCTGACAATGGAACAGTCCAGTCCAGTGTAAGTGGGTATTTAAAAACAAGCTTCACAGTGATAAAAATATTCATTTCCGAGCTAGGCTAGTGGCTAAAGGTTTTTCCCAAAGACCAGATATAGATTTTGATGAAACTTTCTCTCCCGTTTTGAGACATTCAACTCTGAGATTATCATTAGTTCAATTAAATCTAGATGAAAGTCATCTCGATGTGAAAACAGCATTTTTGAATGGTTTTCTGGCTGAAACGTTGTACCTACCTATATGAAAATTCCAGTTGGTTTAAAATGTAATTATGTGAATAATAAAGTTCATAGCTTGAAAAGAGCTATTTATGGCCTTAAACAATCATCTGGTAGGTCTTGGTACAAAAGGGTTGATGATTATTTGAAGTCATTAGAGTTCAAATAGTCACAATTGGAACCATGTTTATTTACGAAAATTAGAGGTAATATGAAAAGCATTATTGCATTGTACGTCGAGGATTTTTTTCAATAGGTCAAATGGAAACGGATTAATTAAAAAGAGGTTTGTCATTAACATTTAAGATTAAATATCTTGGTTATGTAAAACAATGTTTGGGCATGAGGATCAACAATTTCTTTAAGTTATCTGATGGGGCAGTTTCCTGGGAAACTAAAAAGCAATGCACAGTGGCTTTGTCGAGCACTGAAGCTGAGTATATGAGTATTTCTGATTGTTGTAAGGGAGCTGTATATTTAAAACATTTACAAAAAGAAATAACAAATGAATTGAATCTTTAACTGTATTTAATGATAATCAGTCTGCTTTTAAATTGTCAGCCAATCCTGTGTTTCACAAAAGGTCAAAGCACATTGATGTGCGCTATCATTTTTGTCGTGAGAAAATAGCAGACAAAATTGTAAAAATTCAATAAATGTCCTTAACGCCAGCTTATTTACTAACAAAAGGTCAGCGAAGTATTATAAATTTGTTAAATTGTTTGGTCTCAGTCAGATTAATTAAAATTGTGAGTTATTTTGTTAAGTGGAGGGGTTGGTTATAACAAAATTATTGTCCTACTAACATCTACTCTCAGAATACAGAACAAACCAGAAACCGCGTGCGCTTTTTTTACTGAAGAAAGTAAAACTACTCTGAAACAGAGTAGTAGCGATTAGTCGCTCTATGGATCACAGAGAGTTGGCACGCGTCGTACGTATTAGAAAAGTGCCTATTTCCCGTGAATTTTCTCCTCTTTATTTATAATAAGTTGAAAAAAGGTGAAAAGTTTCTTTGTTTGTTTGTTTGAACGCGCTAATCTCTAAAATACTATAATATAAAGCGGAAAAGTTTGTGTGTTTGAACGCGCTAATGATATCATATTTTAGTTTCACTGCTGATGAAAAACGAAAGTCTGATTGGACAAATGAAACCATCAAAACGAAGCGTAATTTGCTCAATACAGTTTGACAAAAAGTATTTTTATGAAACAAAAATTTGTTTAAAAAGACTAACAAAAGAAGCATTTCCTAATAAGGTACATTCAATTCATAATAATTATATTACATGATAGATAAGAATCTGATTTATATGTTGTTTTTAATACCTACTTGGTACGTCTTAGTCCAAGTGTATGTTGCGGAATTTTTTGATTTAAAACATGTACTGCTTTCTGTTTCAGCGTTTGGCCTTGGCACTGGAAACTTCTGAGTCTTGCATGGCATAATCTAAACATTCTACTTCAAAAAATTTACTTACTTTTAATAATTATGTACTTATCTAAACTCATTACGTTTTGTCATGGCAAAGTCGTTCTGTTGAGTGAATAAGTTTCGTAATTATATAATATGAATATAATAATAAATTATAATAATAATAATAATCTTTATTTGGAACTTAAACATAATTTACAAAAACTAAAATTAAAAACGATGATATCTGCAGGAGTAAAAAAATTACTGTGTCGCGGATATCAACGCCCTCCTCTGAAATTTGGGTACATGGTTCCAAAATATACTTAAGACTTTATTTATTTAGATACAAAAGAAAATTAAACTAACATTGATAAAAGGAACATTGTGTGAGAATGATGGGTGTGTGATGTGAGTGTGCAAATGTGTGGGGTTGAGTGTGAGTTTCCATGTTCCCCCCAGTCTCATAAGAGTCTGGTTTTCACAGAGGGAAACTCCCACGTGATGTGTGTGTGTTGTGTATATGTATGTGTGTGTGTGTTTTGTGTTTTGTGTACCTGTGTTTGAGAGTGAGTGAGGGAGGGTCATTCAGCGAAAGTGAGAATGTTTTCCGTCTCTTCATAGGTTAGAGACAGAAGCCATTCCTGACATTTCAACTTACATTTAAAAAAGGGTAGAGGGAATATGTTCAAAAGGGTATTTACTTTATTATACAATGATGAACTGCAAAAATAGAAGTGTCGCCTTGCAGTGACCGTTTGGCGACGTTCTATCTCACAAATTTTCCAGGATCTCCGGCTGGAATCAGAAATATCTCGTTCATAATATAATTGAGTGTTTTCGAAGTATACACTGCAAAATAAAGAGTTTTCGGGCAGAGAGAACTTGACACAGAGAGCTGAGGTTGGGAACAGAATAGGCTTTTTAGTTAAAACCTTTAATACAGCTCTCTGTGCTCTTTTCAGTCGAATCATTCTAGTTTTGACTGCACATCCCCAAGATGGTATGCAATAAGATATAATTGGTTGGGCAAGGGCAAAATAAACAGTTTTAAATATATTAAGATCCATAACAGATCTTAAAGTTTTAAAAAAAAATATCAATTTTCTGACTCGAGAAATGGCTTATTCCAACTGAGGTTCCCAAGACATGGTACTGTCGACAGTTACTCCCAGGTACCTTAAAGCTGATGTACGTCCGATATACGAGCTGTTGCATCCAGATAGGGCAGATGCTGGAGGACAAGCGTGAGCTGTGATTAAAAAGGCCGGGGAAGGTTGAGATGATTGCGTTAATGAAAAAGGTATGAATTTAGTTTTTGAAACGTTTATAGTTAGTAGATTGATACGGAGCCAGGACATAACCACCCTAAGATTAGCCTCGCAGAGCTTACGTGCTTCTTGCCCACTCTGTCCATGAACAAGGACAGAGTTGGCAAGGACTCTGTCCATGGACAGTGTCATCAACGTAGGTAATAATGTTGCAGTTTGGTAAGGACAGATTACATAACTCATTAATATAAATTAGAAATAAAGTGGGGCCGAGAACGCTGCCCTGGAGTACACCAAAAAGGACCGATTCTTTTTCACTTTTAAGACCATCTATTTGTACATACTGCGAACGATTAGACTGATAATCTGCAAATATATCCAGTGCAACGCCTCTTATCCCGATAGCGACTAACTTTTGTAAAAGGATGGAAACAGACAGTGTCAAAGGCCTTTGATAGGTCTAGAAAAATACCGATAGTTTTCATTTTTTTATCCAAGTTACGTATAACTGAATCTGTCAGTTCCAGGACAGCATCTTCAGTGGGCTTACCACTTCTAAAACCATACTGGCGCGTAGATAAGACATGATTATCATTTATGTACTTGGTAAATAACATATTTACTTGATTTATTTCATTATTGTTGACATGCATATAATTATTGCTTTAATTTCAGGTTATAGCACTGCCACGATCGTCTCCGCCATTAAATTCAGAAATTAGTGATGTGAATATTTCTGATTTAGATTATGTGTTCGATACGCCGCGGAAGATTAATTTGAAATCTCAATTACGACGTAAACAAATGTTCTGTGAGCGTTACGTTCGACGTATAAAAACACTGCAACAAAAAAACAAACGGCTTGCAAAAAAGAACGAAACTGTTGATCTATTTGAAGTTGATACCACATCATAATCTACCTGTTAAGTATTTGATTTCAAATAGATCAGACATCAAAAAGGGAAAAATATGTCTAATCAGCAGAGGTCGGAATTAGGTAGAGTTATTTAAGTACTTACACTGATTTCATACAGCGAAAGAATAAAGTGGATATGCCTCAAATCCCGAGATTAATTTTAATGAGCAGAGAAATCCCGTGATTTATTAAATAAAAAAGTTATGTCTTTTACACAATTTAAGCCACTGTACGCGCTACGTTGCCAAATTTACATCAACGAAATCGGATTTCCGAAGTCGCAAAATTCCAATGCGCACACGCGCGTGTTAGAACAAAAGAAAACAATAGCGAAAATGCGCAGCACTCCCCGCTGACAAAATGTAATAGATTCTGTCTCTTTCTACCGCATTCAAACTTTCTATTAGCAATAAATCGGTAAACTCGTTCACATAGCTCATTCAATTACCTCGGTTCGTAGAATGCGCTCGCTTGTTTCCTGTGTTTTGTCTGGTAAAATTCTGTTTGACCTTGGCTTGTTTATTGGATTCTGGACTCTTCTTAATACGACTATTTCGGCACACATTAACGGACTTTGATTGGATAATTGGATATTGGAAATTGGTGATATACTTGGTAAGTTGTGACAGTCTATCTGAATTATCTAATGTTGTCTCATACAAACCATAGATAGTTACCCCACCTATCTTCGTCAATGCGCCTACGCAGATAAAAACTCAAGTAATAATAGGTTGGCTGCATTGAGGCGTCACTCGAGATAACGGGTTTTTCTAACTGACACCTGCCAAGCGTCACTCGACTCTCATCGCTAGTACACGTACTGCTTGTATCGCGACCCAAAATTATAATTACGCTTCCTCATTTTCTACAAAATAGTAATAAACTTAATATCGTGTGCCGTGTCAAACCCCAAATTGGGTGAGTGTTGCAAATATTATGTGTGTAAACTGTAGTTTTGTGGGTTCTGGTGAGTACAAGTTATTCTTGTTGCTAACGGCCAAATGACTCAACCGTTTAGTAGAGGTATTATGATGCTTTGTTGTTGTAGAAAAGTAAAGGTAGCTACCCTTTCATTTTATCATCCTTCAATTCAACACACATTCTCCATGCATCATTCATGCCAACGCTGCACCTACTCACAATTTATCATAGCTTGTTTTCTGCACACTATTACTTGAAGTTTATATTCTACATTGTAAGCTGTACAGCGTAAAATAAACGTATTCATCTTCATTGGCTTTATTGGCTAGGATAACACTTAAATATAATTCGTGTAACCATGAAGCTAAATGATTAGAATACCTATCATACTTACATTTTAGGTACCTACACAGGCTGTATCTCACATGCACCAACGCTAGCTTTATGATAACAATATTGTATTGCTAAATACAATATCATGAATATCACTTAACATGGTGTACTAATGTACACCTTTCCCATTTGGAAGCTTAACTTTTGAGTTTAATGTTTTTGTTACACAATCTTATACATTCACACATACCACTGTAATCTTGTTAATCCACTGTATGACTGCCTCATCTCAGATCACTATACCGTGCTAGTTGCCATTGCGCTTACGCTTGAGTGAGATGTCGCAGTCAAACAGAAAAAACTGGACTGTTCCTAAGTGTCTGGACGTGGATTCCAGGGTTCCTTCTACCGGCTTGAGTGCGGCCACTATTGCTGCCGAGCCAGATCACCGAGCGAGCTGTACTACCCGAGCATTCTGCTTCCGCTTCGGGAAGAACCGTTACCGCGCGCCCTACCCTGAACTACACCGGTGAATTTCACCACCGGCCAATCTCACCTCCTGCCAAGGCCAGTGGTTTTACTATTAAGTTAGGCTACGTATTCGGACAGAATTAGAACCGCGACCCTGAATCTACCTACTTATTCATCTAATATATTTGTTAACTGTTAAAGTTTGTTTATTTTCAACCTAGCTACCCAAATAGGTTGGGGTAGGCAAAATAGAACGTTACAAAGTTTCTTGTTCATATTTTTATTAAATTTTCTTTAAATTCTCCATCTGACTGTCTCTCTGTATGAATGTATGCACGCTTAGATCTTTTAAGCTACGTAACTGTTGTGCCCTATCTCTCTCATACTTACAAACACACTCTTACGGTTTTCTAATACTCACTATTTGTTTGCTCCAGATCTTACTCCTTCGATTAAAAGTATTACCTACCATGGCGAAGAGTTAAATCAAAGAGGCTACCGTCAACAAGTGGATCAAAGATAATCCGGAGCTTCTTTACGACCATGCAAGTGGATTAATTTACTGCTCTAAATGCGAAGCACATTTGAGTGCAACTCGTCGGAGCAACGTCAAAAGACATATAGAAGGAGCAGTACATAATGGCACGAAGAAAGAACATCACTCTTCTTTAGAATTTTACTTCGACTTAATCGAATTTATGATTATTTGTAACATACCATAGTTCCAACTGTGTAACAATGCATTTAAAACGTTTTTTGAAAAGTACATGTGTTGTAATTGCAAAAATATTAAACTACCTAGTGAATCCTTATTGAGAAAAGTTTACCTAGATCAGCTTTTTAAAATCAAAGTATAAGAGATACAAAGTAAGATTGAAGATAAAAAACTATGGCTTTGGGTAGATGAAACTACGGATTTCTTAGGAAGAGCTGTTGTACATTTGTTGGTGAGACCATTAGAACCTAGTAGGTGCCATCGGTCTTACTTTGGTTGTATGTAAAATGCTAGATACTGTAAATGGAACTACTATATCACAATTTGTTCAAGATTCTTTAAAAAAAATGTGGTGAAGTTTATTTGAGAGCAAAGTGGATAATGTAAGAATGTTATGTACAGACAGTGTGGCATACATAATATCAGCTGGTAGAATGTTAAAATCAACTTTTCCAAAAATGTTTAGTCCATGCTCTAAATCTTGTAGAAGGGCAGATTAGAAAAGATAACCCTAATGTTGACAGTTTAATTTCAGTTTAAGTTTGAAAAAAGTTTTTTTGAAGGCACCAAAAAGAATTAAAGTCTTTAAAGAAATGTGTCCGGATTTACCTTTACCTCCTGCACCTGTAATTACTAGATAGGGTACTTGGCTTGATGCAGCATTCTATTATGCTAAGCAATGAATTCGATGAAATTAAGTCTGTATGTAAATTGTCTCTGCTGAATAGTCTAGAGACAAAGAACGCTTTAAACATTTTAAATAATAATGACCACATAAGGGATGATTTGTCTCGTCGTATTTACGAAAATTTTGCTATTATACCAACAGCTTTGAGATGGGCAAATTGCGAGTAACATGCCACTTCTTTAAGTTAGGAGGTGTGAATTCATCTTCAGCTCATTGAATTAAGAACCTTCTCCGTTTTTGTAGTCGGTTAATTAAAAGTTTTTTCTTATTTTTATGGGTTTTGTTTTTAAAAGGGTAGGTTAATAAAATTTCCACATAGTCATTATCATTAGTAATAGAAAAATAATATTTTAGTTTATTCGACACACATCAATCAAACAAACGAAGTCTTCCACTTTATATATAAATTAATATAGATTACAGTTGAATGTTTAAGAAATAAATAAATAATTTATTCACAAAAATAAAAAATGTACAAACAGTTACAATATATAAGTATATTTGATGTTTCAAAGTTACCAATACAAAGATTTTTTCCCGAGGAGTTAGCAACATTACGCGGGTAGAAAGTAAGGTGGGTGCGGGGCGTACGCTTTGATTTTGGACACACTGCATTGCATGAAAAAATTGCGGAGCGCGGTTTCTGGTTTGTTCTGAATTCTGAGCATCTACTGTGTGACAGTGTACCCATTTGTAAGGTTGAATTTGTGAATAAAATAATCTTGTGTGAACTATTACGGCGTTTTATTTGAAAAGGTATTAGACCCAGAAGAAGAATTTTTGCTGTGCAAATATTTGAGAAAAGCTGCATTTCTACACATGGGTTTAAATACAAAACAAGGCAGAGAATTGGCTTACTAATAAACTGTTTCCAAACAGAAAACATATCTGCCTGCTAATTGTGAAAAGCTCAAAATGGCAGGAACCGGGTGGCTCCGTATTTTCCCGGTTTCCCGGAATTATTGCTTTGTAAACCGGAACCAACCCGCATTGCGAGAGCAACTAGCTTTAACAGATCAAAAGTGGGCGATTTCTTTAACAATTTAGAATAGGTCATGACACGATACAACTTCCGCCAGGATCGGTTATTAATGTTGATGAGACTGGGATCTCCACTGTTCTCAAGCCAGGGAAATTATTGTCTCCCAAAGACATTCGCCAGCTAGGGAAGATGATTTCAGCAGAACGAGGAGTGCATACTACAATGATAGGCTGCGTAAATGCTGTTGGAAACGCCGTGCCTCCTGTATTCATATTACCAGGGGTTTTCTGCAAAGAAACATGTTGATAGGAGCTCCACTAAGTTCTTTGGGTGTGGCTAATCAATCAGGGTGGTCAACAGAACGAATTTTTAAAAAGTTTTTGGATCACTTTATTAAATGCGCCAAACCAACTAGAGAAAATTCAGTTCTCTTAATAATGGACAACCACGAAACTCATATCTCTATTGAGATAATTGACAAAGCGTGAGAAAATGGAATCATCTTATTGACTTAACCTCCACATACGTCCCATCATTTGCAATCACTAGATCGAACTAATACTATTTGAGACGTAGCAGAAATAGCTAGCAAACCATATGGAGTCTTGTTTACGACAAGAAACATCGTAAAAGGCTTCTAGGTTTCAGGTATTTACCCATCCAATAAAAGCATGTTTTCAGAAGAAGATTTCTTATCCTCATATGTAACTGATCGACCAGACCCAAGCCAAACCTACCCTGAAAACTTGGATCAACATAAACTACTCAGAGATTTTGTTATTCAGGCCACTCCAGAACCAGTTTTGCCAATCCAAAAACATGATCAGTTGATACTAGAACACCCGGTATTCTGAACTCCACTGAAGATTATAGATTCACAAATTACGCCCAACTACACGTGTAGTTACGTGAAGACTTTAGTATGAAAACGCGATCACGAGCACTTCTTTGACGTACACTCCATCGCATCGCCGTCGTAGGCGTGCGAATGTTTATTCATTGCGAAATTGTCAGTGGGAAACTTTCGTACGGTATTTATAATTTTAAATTATTTGTTTTTCTAGGGATTTAAAGTTAGTTAGTTACTTAGTATGTACCGGGTACCTATTTTTTCTATTGCGTCTCTAAAAGTCTAAAAATATTAAAATTGGGAGAAAATAGGAGCATAATTTTTGTGTTTTCCTTCTAGAGATTTGTGAAAAATGGATAGAAACTCTTTGTATTACTGCCTTGCTGCCAGATTAATTGAAAGAAAGAAGAAAGAGAAACAAGGTGAGTACAAAAAGTAGATAGGTGCTTGGTTTAAGTAGGTATCTTGCTAAATGGCCTGTTTCCCTACTTTCAAGGAAGTTAATCGAAGAGCTATCATGAGAAACTCATGGGACTCTTTGGATGTGACTGATACAGAGTTCAAAAAAGGTACCGCTTTAGTAAAGAAGCGTTATATTTTTTGTGCAGTAAGCTCTGCCAGAAAACGAGTTTAAAGTCCAGTGCAAGAGTTAGTGTACAGCTTAAGAGTTAGTGCCACCACCTGCCTTGTAAAACTATTTACTAAAGCTACCAACCTACCACTTTATACTTGTAGTAAGTTATAAGTAAATGTTATTTTATTTACCTACAGGTCATAATTGAACTCTCATTTTATGCCACTGGCTCCTACCAAAGACTTGTTGGAATGGCACAATATTTTGGACAATCCACGACCTGCAAGTTCATAGGTGAAGTAACTTGTTAACCTTGCGATGATGAATTCGTTCATTAAATTCCCAGAAACAAGAGCTCACAGAGATTCAATAAAAAAAATATGTAAGCGCATTTAGTATTTGAGTGGTATATAAGATGTAACTATCTAGTTCTCTAGATATGTACGCACACGGGGATGCATGGATGCACTCAGCTTTCCAACTGTTATCCATAAAAAATCAAGATAATAAATGTTTCATTATATCTTTGAACGAATATCATATATATAATCACTTAGAAGACAAGTGATTATAATATAATAACTAGTCTTAGAAGACAAGTGATTATAATATAATATATGATCAAACGAACTTCAAGTGAAGTTCGATCATTATTATATGAGTTGCTTCATTAGAATATATGAATTATTACACCGTAGTTTCTCTATCTACTTGGTAACTCCGCACAAATTTTAAAGATTTTTTAAAAGAACTAAAAACGCATTTCCGCCTCGCACGGCCCTAGCGCGCCATCTTGCTGTTTGTTCATTTTTTAGAGTATTGTAACTTATACAAAACTTTCTATTGCTAGGGTAAAGCTATGCGCTAGGGAGGGAGGGTGTTCATATATTCTAATGAAGCAACTCATATAATAATGATCGAACTTCACTTGAAGTTCGTTTGATCATATATTATATATTCCTTGCTTCATTATTCATATATGAATTATTACACCGTAGATGTTAAGAGCAGAAAGTTTTGAAATTAAAAGAATAATTTGCAAATTATTGTTTTATTTGTTAATTTGTTTAATAATCACCTACATTAATACAATAATTATAATTACTTATCTTAAGTAACAATCAACCTATTGATTCTGAGTTGCTAAATAAACAGATTGGGCAAATTCACCTTCATTAATGACAATTCGATTGTAAAATCGGGCAAATGAGTTAGATGAGCTGGTCCAACCAGCTGTCTTACGAGTGGTCTCGATATTAACGCCGGCAGAGCTTGCAGCGGACGTCGATGCGTGGCGCGTACTGTGAGCACCGAATATACTTATGTCAACACCGCTCTCTGACAGGACTTGTTTGATCCATCTGCTGATGGTCTGCGTTGTAGCGGCTTTGTAAGGACGCTTATGCGTCAGTAAGAGATTGTTTGTTCCTTCAGGTCTGATATTTCTAGTTTTAGAAATATAGTCTGAGAGGACTGTAGCTGGGCAAATACTTATATTTTCCCTAAAGTATGGCAGGTATAAAACGGGTTGGTCTCTACCGGGTGCAGAAGTTTTGATAATATCTGTTATGAGGATCTTAATACTATTATCTGAGAAGGATATATTGTCCAGCTTGATAAGGGAAAGCGTCTGCACCCTATGAGCTGTGCAAAGTGCTAAAGAGATTACCAGTTTTTTAGTGATCTTTTCAAGTGAGAGATCAGTATTAGGGATCCATGTGGAAATAAGATTCAACACTAACTGAGGGTCCCAGGTGCTGGAATATTTGGCCTTTGCAGGTCTTATTTTGTATGCGCCCTTGAGTAATCGCTTTATGCATTCGTCTGAGCCGATATTATTGCCTATGAAAACTGACAAAGCAGACCGGTGTGAATTTAGACTGC
This sequence comes from Horisme vitalbata, assembly GCA_951804965.1. Lineage (NCBI taxonomy): Eukaryota > Metazoa > Arthropoda > Insecta > Lepidoptera > Geometridae > Horisme > Horisme vitalbata. The sequence goes on from OX638090.1 coordinate 34,551,958, forward strand.
CATATGCACAACCTTTATTAAATTGTGTTGTCAAAAATGTGAGAATTGATGTCTTGGGAGGTTCGAATATATCAATGTTTTCCACGATGCAATATTCCCACCATAATTTGAGTGAGGTGTTATATTGTTTGACGGTACTGTCAGAGAGCGAGGACAACATCAGTGTTGATGATTCCGAACAGGCACCCTTTCTCGAGAACGATTCCCGGAGAGCCTCGCGACAGCCAGGGTAAGGTTCTTGTGTAAGGGGTGATGATCTCTGAAATGAGATTGCAAAAGGTTTTTATTGGGATTTAAGTAATAAACATCTGAAACTATTAGGTTTTGAAGGAGCGGGAACCATGGCTGTGAGGGCCAGTAAGGATACACTAGAATTCCATGCGCCTCATCATCAATAATTTTCCTAAGGCATTTAATTATTAACGAGAATGGCGGGAAGGCGTAGAAATAGTCTGTATGCCAGCTTATTGTAAATGCATCTATGGTTTCCGCGTCGGGGTCTTGTTTCCATGAAACAAATCGAGTACATTTAGCATTATCTCGTGATGCAAAAAGATCTATTTCTGGTTGACCGAAATATCGAGTGACTTTTTTATAAGCCTCATCGGAAAGTGACCACTCAGTGTCCGGATTGATTATTCTGGAGGCGGCATCTGCATGATTTTGCTTGGTATTTACATATGACGCGAATATCCAAAGACCGCGTTGTTCACACCATTTCCAAAGCGAACGGGATAAATCGTTAAGGTGGGGGTATTGTATGCCTCCCATACGATTGATATAACTAATTGCAGTTGTGTTATCTATTCGTAGTAATATAGCGCAATTGGTTACATTGTTGGCAAACGATTTCAAGCCCAGAAAAACAGCCATTAATTCTAAGTAATTGATATGGTTAGTTTTTTCTGTGGCCTTCCATTTACCGTTTACTTCCTCATTGTTACAGACAGCACCCCATCCTGTCCCGGAAGCATCGGAATAGATCTCGAGTTCAAAGTTTGGTTGCCGCATGAAATGGGATGTAGTATGAATGTTTGAAGCCCACCATATTAGATCATCTAATATAACATTAGGAAGGCTAATTATGACTTCGTAATTATTATGCCTAAGCAAAGCCAAATATTTTTGTCGTTCTAAGACCTTTGTGTACATCCATGCACACTTAGCTGCTGGACATGCAGCGACCAAAATCCCAATAAGTTGGGCGAATTTGCGAATGGAACATGATGGTAGTTTAATAAACTTTGTAACCAACTGTGCAATATTACTTCGTTTATCGGGGGGTAGACATAAACTTAGATTCCGCGTGTTGTAAACAAATCCTAAGAACTTGCAGGATTGTTGTGGCGCTAAACAACTTTTATTGTAGTTGATGACAAATCCTAGACAACTGAGTAACTTTAGCGTTTCCTTGACATTCTTCATGCATTGATCATAATCATTGCCAATACATAGAATATCATCCAAATAACATACTGACTGAAACCCGCGAAATCTAAGAAAAGCTATAACTTCCCTCATTACTTTAGTAAATATCCGAGGAGCGACGGATAAACCGAACGGCAGACAATTGAAAGTATACGTGTAGGTTTTGGCTGAATTATCAGGTTGAAATTGAAATTTCAAATACCTACGATCAAAAGGTTGAATAGGTAACAGAAAGTAAGCATCCTTCAGGTCGATGGTAGCTAGGTATCCGTCGCGTGGTATTAATTTGCATGCCGTTCGGTAATCCTCCATTTTAAAATGCTCGTTTCGGATTAATTTGTTCAAAGGTTTTAAATTCAAAATAAAACGTGTGTCGCCGTTAGGTTTTGGAGTGAGGAATATCTTGGAAACGAATTGGTCATTTGTGACACTGCACTCAGAAATAGCCCCTAATTTTTTTAATTTATTAATGGCCTCAAGCATACTTGAATTGTCATTGCCTGAAAAGTTATTTTGAGGTATTACAGACTGATTTACAGCTGTTCGAAATGGTATAGAATAACCATATTTTATCCAATCGAGAACTACGCTGTTGTTCGTTATTTTTAACCAGCAAGCGTAAAAGTGGGTAAGTCTACCCGCATGTACCTGAGCTAGTGGTGAGTTTGAGCCGGGGCACGTGATTTGTCCTGGGTCGAGCTCCGTTGCGGCTGATGTGCAGTCGCTGTGTAAGGGCGGCGAGCTCCTGAAGCCACTGCTGGCCTCCTGTGGTAACCTCCTCGCCCTCCCCTGTTCGCCGGATACCGAGGGGGCGCGTTCCAGTTTCCCTGGTAGGAAGACCGATTGCCGGATGTGGACGCCGTTTTTTGAGGCTTAGCAGGTTTTTTGACAGAGAGGCCTTGCTTCTCGATCGCCTTCGCGGCCTTTATCTTCTCCGAAAGCGATGAGCCAAACAATGATTCGTCTCGCTCAGCTTCGCTAATCATGTGCAAAAATGACTTGTCCAAACTGGGTGTAACCAGTTTAATTCGACTTTGAGTCGCTAAGTAGTGTGAATCGAATAAGAGTCTGCACCCATTACTTAAATGTTTCATCGCTTGGACTTTATTGTCGCTCTTCAAGAGCAAGTCTATGCCTCTGTTGATGGCTGTTATACCCGAACCAAGCTGTTGCTGTGATGCTGCCACACTTTTGTCACGATTACAAACCATGTCCGGTACCGCAGCCGAGATCTCTGCATTTAATTTCGGCGCTTGTAAAAGCTTACAGTTTTCTGGTACGAGATAATCTTTCAACAGCTTATCCTTGCTTTCTTTGGTCATTCCTTTCTTAAGCAAAGGAAGCCACAACTTTGACAAATTGTCATGTATACTTTCCCCGTAGTCAGGTGAATCGGACGTGGATTCTCCAAGAGTGGGCAGAAGTTCTGGGTCCAACTCGGATGCAACACTAGTGCTGGCTTCGTTTTGAAGACTGGGTACCACCAAATCGTTATTGGGGTCAGGATTATCGATAGATTCCGGCTCCGCATCTTGTATGACGTCTGGTCCAGCTGGAGTAGATTCAGGAATTTCGTCAAAGGCTTGTCCGTGATCTTCGTTATCTAAAATTACAATTTGCAATTTAGATTATGAAAATTCGGATTTGAGGGTAGTTGAAAAATTATCGTTAGCGTGAAATTTTTCTACCAAAATTTGCAGAGGAACGTTACATCTGTTTCAGATTGTACATATTTTCTGCTTAGGTCATCGTTGAAGACTCGCAGTCAACCCCGATGCCAATTGTTACCTTAGTACCTATTTAGTACATTAGTTTTGGGCAATGTCAAAGTTATTAACTCGCAGTTAATCCCAGCGCATTCCAAAACTATTCTAACTACTTTATAGATAGTAACTTTCGTTATTTAGGTAGGTACCGTAAAATGGGGTGAATAGGGATTCCTAAGTGAATAGGGATATTCGGGTACCGACTTTCAACATCTAAATTCTCTTTATTTTTTTTAAATACGGCAACTCGATTTTTTGTAGTTTATGGTAGCTTTCTTAAATTTTGTATGGCAACACCAATAAGTATGAAGTTAGCTGCAAAACTGGACCAAAACTCAGTTTGAAAGTTTTCCATCTGACCGTGTTATTAAACCGCTCTCGAAACTTCCTTATTATGGTACAAAGAGACTGCGAAGAATCAAATGTAAGTATGCATTTCGTTCCTTACTCTATGTGTTAGCTTTTAGTGTAATTGGTAAGGTTTAATATTTTGTTTTTGTTGTGTTTATTCTCAAAATACGCAAAGCATTTTTTCGGGGCGTTTTGGGAACAATAGGGATCAATAGTAGCAAAATAGGGATGGGACTGGGGTTACTCGGGACGAGACCTAGCTAAATTGGGATACCTATTAGGGTTGTCGCTCCTTTGGAAGTTTGGAAGTAGTAGGAAGGTAGGTACCTGGATAATATTAAAATAATGAATAGATGATTTATTAAAAAAAAATATTATGCAAGGCCTAGTGGGATGTATCCCGACTTCCTATCCGGAGGTCGTGGGTTCGAATTCCTGCCATGCACCAGTATATTTTGCGTTTCGAAAAATTTATGTGCGCATTACCACGTGCTCTAAACAGTGAAGGAAAATATCGTGAGGAAACCGGCACGTCCTAGAAATTAAATTCGAAAGGCATGTGCTAGGTTAGTGTTCCAAAAAAGCGGCGAAGGGCTTGCAACCTGTCACGTGAATGCTAACTGCTTGCAAAACGTGGGCATGTTCCGAATATAATGTTTGGACTTGCTCCTGACTACCCCTTTCAAGGAGTTTTCAATAGATTTGCGTACTGCGAAATAACTGAAGATATTCACGAAGGGGAAAAAGTCGAAGTTTTTTTTTCAATATTTTTCTTTTCCTGAAACGAAATACTACAACACTGCTTGACTTAGACTTGCATGCAATACACATAATTATAACATATCCGGAATAAAATAGAACTACTAGGACTACAGCACGAAGTCGCGTCCAGTAGTCCTCGTGCTGCTCAATCTCGATCCACGTTACCTAACTTATCATCGTTTTATTTTCAGGCAAGATGCCTCGTAATTATGCTTCAAAAAATCACCAGTATAAAAATTATGATCAGACCGAAATAGAAAATGCGATCAAAGAATATGAAAAGGGAGGGCAGTCTTTAGTTGCCATAGGAAAAAAATATGGGATCAGCAAGTCGGTGTTACACCGACATCTTCACAAGACTATGAAAAAACAAGGTGGTCAACCAGCTTTGGAGAAAGAAACGGAGATGTATATAATACAATATCTAAACGTATGTGCTGAGTGGGGCTACCCATTAGATACGTATGATCTACGGGTAATAATAAAAGGATATTTAGATAGACTCGGAATCGAAATTAAAAGATTTAAAAACAATTTGCCTGGGCCAGATTATGTGGAAAATTTCCTTAAAAGACACAAAGATAAGGTCTCGAAAAGAATAAGCCAAAACATTAAAAGGACACGGGCTGCAGTATCACCACAAATTATTGAAGATTATTTTAAAGAGCTCAAAGATACTTTGGAGGATGTACCATATAGCAATATCGTTAACTATGACGAGTCAAATCTATCAGATGACCCAGGAAAACGCCTTGTTCTTACAAAGAGAGGTGCTAAATATCCGGAACGAGTCATGAATCACTCGAAATCATCCACTTCCCTCATGATGGCTATTTCAGCTGATGGTACATTGTTACCATCTTATGTCGTGTATAAGGCAGCCCACTTATACACTTCATGGACTGAAAATGGGCCACCCAACTGTCGATACAACAGAACATCTTCAGGTTGGTTTGACGGAAATACGTTCAGTGATTGGGTAGAGTCAGTGGCATTACCATATTTTGAAGGAAAGCCTGGAAAAAAACTGTTGATCGGTGATAACCTCTCCTCGCACCTATCAATAGATTTGATTCGACGGTGTGCTGAATCAAACGTACACTTTGTATTTCTCCCAGCAAATTCGACTCACCTAACACAACCCCTCGATGTCGCCTTTTTTAGACCTTTAAAGGGAGCTTGGCGTGAAATTTTATTCAATTGGAAAAAAACAGAAGGGCGAACTCAACCTTCAATCCCAAAGCATATATTCCCAACCTTACTAAAAAGACTTCTCGAAAAAATACAGCCTAACATAAAACAGAACATTATGGCTGGTTTTTCCAAAGCAGGTATAAATCCTTTAGATAAAAATAAAGTTCTAATGAGATTGCCTGGCCACACCTGTTCCGAGAAGCATAGTGGTTCCAAAGAGAGACAGGCAATCGATGAGTCAGTTTTGTCTCTTTTAAGAGACATGCGATACGGATCATCAAGTGTGGGTACAATTAATAGAAAAAGAAAACTTAACGTGATACCTGGAAAAAGTTATGCAGAAGACAGTGATCAAGAAAATGTAAGTTCAAATATATTAGACGACGAGGGTAAAATTGATAGTATAAACATAACATTAGAGTCAAATTCTCACGAAAACGCACCAAATATCATTAAAACAATAAAAGGTAAAGGAATTGGGAAAAAAACAAAGACAAAAATAGATCAGAAAGCAGATAATAGAGAAAATACTACCAATCCAGTATACATAAAAATAGAAAAAAAATGCACGGAGAAAGTAGATCAAGAGAATAGCGATTCAATTAAAACAAATACAGACACAGAAACTTGTACAAAAAAAACATTAAATGACAATGAGAATGCTATAAAAAAGGGTCCCGTAATAACAAAGGTACAAGGAACTGGAAAAGAAATAATTGTAAAAAAGTATCAGAACATAGATTACACACAAAAATTAACCAAAGAAAGACACTCTCAAGAAAAAGGACAATGCAAGTCACTAATATTACAAAGAAATTTGAAGAATAAAGACAATTTAAACTCTGCAGAAACCTTGGATGATCCATTCAGAGTTCATGGAAATATTGATCAGAGAGATATCAATAACATGCCTATAGTTTTCGAAGATTCGTTTATTGTTTCGCAAGAAGTAATAATTCGTCCACCTGTCAATCCTCTACACAAAATACAAATTTTAAGTGATGAAAAAGTGGTATATAATCCTGGTACAAGTAGAAGAGTAAGCTATTACAAAAGTGATGATGATATCCTTAGGGATTTGATGAGCGATGATGAATAATGAAGATGCGTAATAATTTGTTTTAATTGTGATTTACATTACATAAAAATATAATTATGACTAGATACACCATGCATTTTAATTTATAAGGGTTCAGCATTATCATCATTTTCAGCTCAGAACGATCCACTACTTAAATAGGTTATCATAGAATATTTTTGTAAAATTACTGTTAGGAAGTAGGTATCTCTAAACAGTTCATTAAACCACCTATTTTTCAATTGGTTAAAAATCACTGAGGTGCCAACCCTAAGCATTTTTCCCCAATAAACCCAGACTCGTCCCTGATCACCCCAAAGTGGGGGTGATCAGGGATATGATGTTTTATGCACTTTATCAGAACACAATATAATTTTTTTGATAAAAATGTTTCATCTATCGCAAGACCAAATTAAGGTCCAAGTTTTGACAGCAATGACATATGGCATTTTCATAGGAATTTATTGAGCAATTACGTCATAAAGTTGAGTTTCGTCCCTATTCCCCCCATTTTACGGTACTTCGAAGGTAACGACACAAAAACACTTAGGTATTTAACACTTTACTAACCTTCATCTTCCGACGACGAAACGATCGGAAAAATTATTCTCCGTCTTCGTCGTTCGTTTTCTTATTTTCCTTGCGTATCGTTCAATTTGATACTGCGCACTTCGTTTCGGCATTATGTCGAAAGGCGCGTGCGATAGTTACCGCGCACAAAGAGAGAAATGAACAAACAGCAAGATGGCGCGCTAGGGCCGTGCGAGGCGGAAATACGTTTTTAGTTCTTTTAAAAAATCTTTAAAATTTGTGCGGAGTAGTAGACCAAGTAGATAGAGAAACTACGGTGTAATAATTCATATATGAATAATGAAGCAAGGAATATATAATCAAAGATATAGATATAGATATAGATTCTATGCAAAGTTTGGATATCCTGATGTGATTGGATGCATCGATGAATGCCATTTCACATATTCACACCAAACAAAGAAACGGAGCATTTGCACGGCTGCCGAAAGCATTTTCATTCACTGAATGTTCAAATATTAGGTAAAGGTTTTTGACTTTAAACAACTTATTAAATAGGTACATATTATTAATATCAATCGACAAAAAAATACATACTGCAATTTTTTTTATGTAAATGTTTGATTAAGTTTGGGGGAGCTACTCACGATGCATTCATTTTTGAAAACAGTGCGGCTAATGTATATATGCAACAGCTTCATAAAAATAATGAGCTAGTCTGGTTGTTAGGTCGTTAATTCTATTTTACTTACTTATAAGGAGTAAAAATAATGCTGAACACTATCATACACAAACGTTTTCACATATTTATATACCTATGTAAGTACTTTACGGTTTTTCATAGAACTTACCATTTAATTAATGATTGCAGGTGATTCGGGCTACCCACAGTGACTCTGGCTGATGACCCCAATTTTTTATGCGATTGAAGGAAGCAATGAGGCCAAATACACCACAGTGCATGGAAAGGCAAGGGTCACAATTGAAAACACTTTTGGGCGCTTAAAAAATAGATGGTGGTGTTTGTGCAAAGACAAGAACACTTCATTATTCACCAAATAAGTATGCAAAAATTATAATGGCTTGCTCGGTCTTGCACAACATCGCCATAATCTTTAACTTGCCTCTTGATGATGATATAAATTATAATTCAATTTTATTTAGCCAGCCTCCCCGAGCCAGCCCATTAGAAAAAGAAACAAACATTAGCAAACTTCAGATCATTTATTTCTGATGTGCGACGGCAATTTTATGCCTTAAAAAATCTAGAGCAACCTGTTGAGAACTGGGGCATGCTGCTCACGGGCGCAGCCAGAGGGAGGGTTTTGGGGGTTCAAACCCTCCCGAAAAGTTAAGATAAAATTTAAATAAATTAACTATTACTCTCAAAAATATGTGGGATTCCTTATTAATATTTATTTATTTAATTTCTCATTTTTCTGGTTCTATGTAATAATTCGACAAATGTTTTGGTTGCTTTACTTCTCTCCCTGATCGTATTTTATATTATATCATGTTCTCGTTACTAGATCTTATGGTTTCTTCTTGGTTTATTGACATTTTCTGTCTCTTCCTAGGATACATATGGCGCGGATTGTTTAATAACTTGGTAGGCTCAGTGCGTATTTTTGAGTGTATTGTATCACAATAAGAAAAAGATTAAAGTAACCTATTTGAAAAGATGATGCAGGTTCTCACGAACCAAACATGAGCCATTGAAAATGTCGCTAAGTCAAAACCTTGTCGTCAAAATGTGAACAATCAAAACCTGAATTAAACGACACTCTTGATTCAGAGGGAAGTAACATACAGACTTATAAAGACTTCCACCCGCCATCATTTCGCGCCACTTCAACAGAGGTCAATGACGACCAACATTCCAGCGCTGAAGAAGCCGCTTTAGAAGCGCAAATAGCTAACGCACAACGAAAGCTAGCTGAAATATCAAAACAATTCGAACCATATGATTGTGATTTTTCACCCAACACAACAGAAGCAGAACCCAAACTAGCGACAGCTGACCCTCAGATATCCGAACAAGGCCGTAAATGTCAAAGATTAGGTGACGAAGGCTGGAAAAATGTAAGATACGCAGACGTGCAAAAAACCTTCCATGCCAGTCCAGTTTTCGGAGCCTTGAAGGTAAACAGCCTCCTCGCCACCAATACTCCTTGACGTCACTTGGCCGACAGAAAAAGTCGGATTTAACTTTAGGGGCGATCACACATGGGCTACTACTTCAATGGAAAGCTTTTCAAGAGACTTGCAAAGCCTTGGACCCTAAGACCCGACATGTGATTCAAGAAAACTTTTTAGCAACAGACAGCCCCTTCAGAAAAATTTCGGATGGGCTTCTCCAATACACTTGCGGCAGAAGGGCTGAGGTTATACAGACCCGACGTGAGACATATAAACCAGCTATCAAAGTTCTTAGCGATCTACTTCATGACATACCCCCTTCAGATACGCACCTTTTTTCTGAAGAGAAACTTGCTGAAGCGAAACTTGCTGAAGCAGTAAAATATCAAGGAAGGGCTCACAAATTCTTTCCGAGGAAAGCTAACTATAAACAAGCAAGGAAAACACCCCCTACAAAAAGTACTAAAACCACTCGCGAAGCACCCAAACATAAAAAGCCATTTCATGCCTTAAGAACTACCGGCCAAAGCAACCACATGACACAAACAAAAACAAAGATTCTCAAGGTGGAGGAAAGAAGTTTTAAGATCAGTTCTTTTAGTAGGAATTCACGTATTACATAAGATTCTAAATAGAATTCCTATACATTTAGAGCATAGATGTGATAAAATGCAATAATTTTCCATATCTTTTTGTGTCATAAACTATTGAAGTAATGCTAACATATTGCAAATATACAGCTAAACATTCCAATTGGTACTTACGTGTGAAACGTATAATTCTGTGGGTTTTCTTTCTTTGATGAGGTACATACAAGTACCGCTCAAGTCACCATTATTCACGAACAATAACATTAACACTGTAAAATACGAAGATTTCGTAAAATATTCAGGATTTCTATCATTCACGAATGACGCCAGGCCGATACGGGTTCACTACGCTTTGCCGAAACATATTTCAACTAGTTACATTTCACCTATGACGTCTCATCGAGTATTTAGTTGAAATATAATTCAATTGGTCTAAAGTTTAATGTAACTATGTCCATTTATTCGGAGCTACGTTTCACTCAAACATGTTTCACCGAAACACATTTCATCGGAAGCATTTTTTTAACTATTTATGGTTTTGACACCGACACAAATAAGATCGATATTTTTTTCTTACATTCGCCCAATTTTGTGCAGATTCCACTTTTGACCATACTACCAACTTGGCACTGCCAAGACTTCCGTATTATTTTTGGACTTATTTATTAGGATTTGTTTCTTAGGCAAACAAATCTAGGTAATACAGCCTTCTTGGATTTATCTTAGTTTTGTCTATAGAACTCTTTATCTGTTCTGTGGTTTGTTACAATAAAATTAAATACCTATTACGACCGAATACTCAAACGTAACTTAAATAATCCAGTCTGCTAAAGGCTTCTTGTATCTAACGAACTCCTAAATCTAAGTGGTATACTGAAATGCCACTTAGCAGTATTGAGACCGTGATTAGCTGAGCAGCCACTAAATGATCTTTATATGGCAACAATATTACGAAAAAGTTGTTTTCAATTACATTTTTCAATAAATTTGGTCCGAGCATTTCTATTTACGCAGAATATTTGTTTATTATGGTGGTAGCAACATGCAAAATACAATGATAAAGTTATAGTTCTGTCATCAGTGTCAATTTTTCTGTCATGCTTGACTGTCACCCACCGTTTTCCAAACAAAATCCGACCGAAGTGAAAAAGACGTACTAGCAAAAATCTATTTATTTTCCCTAAGGCAAAACTTTCTGAAAATAACATGAGTGAAGAAAAGGCAAAGAAGAAAGGGTGTAACTATACACCCTCGGAAAAAGAAATGTTAGGTATTAACAATTATAAAAGGGTAAGAATTCGTCGAAGTTTATCTACCAATATAAAGTATGATTTCTGTGAAAATTTTGTGTGTGATTTTACTAAATCTATAATTGCTCACTTTTGTTTTAGCTATTTGCCAATAGTAGAGAACAAAACAACTAATGGGGAAACTACTAAACAAAAACAAGCCGCATGGAGAGAAGTTGCACAGAAGTACAATGCGGTGGCCACTAGCGGCAGTAGATCCTGGGAGCAGCTCCGACATGTTTACGAAAATTTAAAGCAAAAGTCTAAAAAAAACCTTGCCAATGAAAATGTAAAAGTTCCTTACATATTTATTCCTAGCATTTTCTACCATACATTTTGTTTATCATCAAATTGTGTAGGCATGAACTGTGTTACTAGATACCTTATTGCTTATTTTAATTTACAGAGGCAGCAGTATTACCTGAAAATGAAAGCGGCAGAAGATAAGGTACATTTTACTGTGATATCGTTACTTGTCTAGTTGCACGAACTACACTGGCCGCCAAAAAAATTGACCCACCCGCTAATTTTGAGTAACAAAGTTGTTATCTTAAGTATGCGTTGAGATATTGGTATGTTTTGCTTATGCTTTATAAATAAACATCTGAGTATCCATTTGACATTGTTTTAGACGAATACAAGTGCTATTGTGGGTATTGTGTAACATTTTAAAAGCACTGATAAAAATTTATGACTTTTGCATAGAGTGCAAGGTTAGTTTATTTCGCACTTTTGTCGTTCACCGTGCATCGTAGTGATTTAATCTTTGAATCCTTTGTTAGAGCAATCATATTCGTTGCTTTTAACCATAAAATAAGGATACAACTGAAGCAGAAGCCGCTCAAGTGGTAGCTCTCTTTTGTGAAGGGCTAAGTCAGCGAAATGTGGCAAGAAGATTAAATTTGAGTCGATCAGCAGTGCGTCGAGTTTATAAACGATACTTAGAGACGGGAGAGTACCGCCGGAGACCAGGATCTGGAAGAGGACGTGTCACAAACACGACGGATGACCGTTTTATTGCCTTGATTTCTTTGAGAATTCGGCATCTTTCTGCTGTTGATGTCCAGGGCAGGCTGAGGGACACTCGTGGAGTGGCTGTAAGTGCGAATACGGTGAGAAGAAGACTTCGGGAGCAAAACCTGAAACCACACAAGCCTGCCACGGGACCAAAACTCACTGCATCTCATCGGCAAGCAAGGTTAGAATTTGCTCGGCAACGCATCCAATGGGATCTTGGTCAATGGGAGACAGTTCTGTTCAGTGATGAGAGCCGAATGTCTCTTGTAGGCTCTGACGGACGTCGTAACGTAGGGGTTTCAAAAGCATCAGCTTGTCGTATTGTACGTGATGTCAGTTTTGCAATAGCACAGCTGTATGGCAAATATATAAACATGCAGCAGACCAACACAGAACAAGACTTTTATAGCATAGCTCGATTTCCTCGGGTACTTGGTGCACTGGATGGTACATATATTAGAATACAATCACCATGTTAGTACAATTTGTTGGGCTATTCCCTTCTTCAGTAAATTAATAATATAATAATATATTCTTTTCATACAATTATTTCAGCTGCTCAGGCTGGAGAAGAATTTAGAAACCGTAAAATGTACTTCTCTTTAAATGTGCAAGCGGTGTGCAATGCAAAATTGCTCGCTGGCCTGGTTCTGCTCATGATGCCACTATATTTAACAATTCAGAACTGAGAGGTACATACATAACTAATCCAGAATTATATATTGTATAAAAATAAAATAGTAATCACATTTATGTCTAATAAAATATATTTTTTTCATCACAATGTGACAGTGGTATGTTTGAAAATAAATGGTTGCTACCATAGTGCCCACCCTCTGAAGCCTTACCTCTTAATTCCATTGTTAAACCCTCAGTCGCGGGGTGAGCAACTTTATAATGAAGCCCACATCCGAACTAGAAACACCATCGAAAGGGTTGTTTTTCATTACAGACCACAATTTATTAGTATTCTAAATGCCTATTTTAAAGATTTTTCCAAAGTCTTTAATTAATTGCACTACACAAACACAAACAAAACAATGTTGACAGCTGAAATGGTGCGATTTATTCTGACGTTTTGTTTAATTATGGCAATTAACAACAAAAAAAACATAATATGTCTCTAATATAATAAGTAGTTATTATATTATTATTTTGTAAAAACACCGTATTCTCTAGACCATGAAACGCATGTTCTTTTTTTACAATGAGACGTAAAGAGGGTTAGGCGCTAACGGATGGTTGTTCGTCGCTAGCCGGAGAGTTGTGAACGTTGTGAAACACTACGTAACTACTCGTTAATGGTTAAGTGGAAACCAGTCGTAGCTTTTATACTATGACTGTCCGTTGAATATAGAAACCGGGCATTAGCTGGTTAGTAATTTGCTGGTATTGAGGATTAGATTTCTGAGTCATGCCTCTTAGCTATCTCATGTATGTCCCCATGTCAGTGATTGCTTGCCAGTAGCCGGTCAGATTATAGTATACCACTAGTTTCCACTCGTCTCTTATATATTGTAAATTAGATTATTTTATCGAAATATAATGTTCTGGACTCCATGAGCGTTGTGCGATACGTGAGACGTTTTGCTGCGTAAGATAAGTGATAAGTTGATGTTATCTGGATCAGTCTGAGGTCGTGATAATTGAGGACGCGAGTTCAACACGCTTAAAGCACGCTTCGATCTGCTTAATTAGAGTAGTAAACTCTTCATAAGTAAGTATTTGCTCGTCTAAAACTCGCTTCAGGAATTGTTGGCGTGGCAACCCTATCAGCAGTGCAGCATTCTCCAATATTAGGGAAACCTGATAGCCCTGGTCGAGCAATGCCCTTGGTGTTGCGTAGTTACCGTCGATCGCCTTTATTTTAATAAAATCAGTAGCTAATAACATTTCTTCATGATCAGCAGAAACGTGACTTGATGTATGTACTAGCTTATTGCTGAACGGTTTAGCTGGCAGATTTAATAAAGGTGGTTTTTGCTCAGCAGGAGGTACTTCTGTATAGTGCTATGACCCAGCGCATGCGTCATGTAATTATGTATGGTGTTCGCCATTGCATTCTTTACACCTTTTAATTGATACACATTTATTATTTGAGTGTTTAAATAAACAATTAGTGCACAATTGGAGTTCCGTAACCATTCGCTATTTCGCATCCGCTGTCATTGTTATCAGCAGTGATATTTAGATGCTGAATTAGACGCCCTGCTTCTTCCTTTAATTTAATTTCAAGATGTTGCATTATTTGTGCTTTTGTTAGAAAATTATTGTTATGAATAGAATCTGTGAATAAATCATAAAATGTAGGCCAGTAAATATATTTGCCTGTCAAGGTAGGTATTTAAAGTAAAGATTGCTGAATGTGCGATGTAGCTAATAATTTTTAATTCAGCGCCTTCTTGGTTAGCTTAAATGATGCTTCATAGCTGATAAATTCATCCTGGTACACCTCCTCACCTTCAAGAATGTTATCTAATTCAAGATATAGTTTGTCGATAGCGTCCCATCTAGACTGGATGTTTCGTAACTCGTCTTCTAACTCCCATTTCACGCTCCTTGATGTTTTTATTTTTTTATTTATTTTATTTTTAGAATTTTAAGAAAACTTACAGCTAGGTATAAAAAATAGAACACAGAATATTACATAGCACCCACTGAGGAGCACATATGCATACTTAAGGCCAATTAAAAGTTTCCACAAATAGCAATAACACATAATTATTATAAAAGAAACAAGAAAGTATAGAGCACACAACAAGTTAATTAGAAAAGAATTCGCATCTGCCTTCACCAAAGTATTGAGTGAGCCACACGTCCTAATCATAAAAGCTACTATTCGCTTAAATGCTCGAAAATAAGTCCTTTGCAAGGACAAAAGCTTGTCAAGATTGTTAGAAGAACCAGTCTCGGTGTTAGTACCTACACCTATACCTGACCTTGAAGGTTTCACTTCCTTATAAGGGTCGTAAGCTGCTATTTTACATCTAGTATCACGATAGAATTGCTTCATGTAATCTTAAATTGATTCCTGAAAGTACCTTTGAGATTTAGTCGTTTACTTTTCAAGAGTGGTATTGTTAGATCGAACTCTCCCCAGAGGCGTCTAACCTTAACTTCAGATACTCCGAGGTCTTCCGATGAGCAGAATCTTTGTCGAAGTTAGTGTCGATGCGCTGGAACTCGGTGACGATTTCTGATTGGCGGTTGAAGATAGCTTCGAAGTTTGTCATGGTAGCTAGTTGGATGAGCAAGTAAATTATGAACGATCTTACTTGGATGTTGCTGCTAGGCAAGTCTCCCGACTTACCTAAGAAGAGCTGAACTTGTGGTGCTAAGTGAGTCTCCTGACCCACGGAAGAAGTGCTGCTGATGCTGGGTGAGTCTCCTAACTCACTTGTAAGCTAGTAGTGATTCACTGCAATCCAATGGTTTAAGTTCACAAGGCACTTACTTAGTTCTCACTCTTAGTTCTTGATAAACGCTAAGTTTAAGTATTGTCAAAAAATTTAACTAGAGAGTGACACGTGAACGTATTTCGTCACGGTGCACTGGGTCAACGTACGCAGAACCGATAGAGTTTTCACTCCCGTAAGGTCCCGCTTGTACGTAAGCTCGAAGGACCAAATGTTTGGGGACGTTCCAAACAATACGTATATAAAGCTGGAGTTAGCTAAGGGATGCTAGCTCGGGGATGGTAATTCCGAACATAGCTAAAAATGACCAAACCCGTTGAGTGATGAATGTACACTACTTTATTGTTTCCACAAACACACTGTCAATTACAATATTGCGACATGTATGTAGATAATTTGGTAATCGAAGGTTCAATGTACTGTGCGTTAGATCATACAATTGTGTTGGAATACAGTTTATTTAAAATTGTAATTGGTTGTTTTCTTGAGCAACATATCTCGGCCCACGTTTTGGAGGCTCGTCCGGGATCTCAAATAAAACTTACAACGAACTCTTCGTGTACCAGCGTGCCGGCGACATAACCTCTACTCAAACGACGACTACGACGATACGGTGGCATTTTTCATTTTCCACCTGCAATGACGACGACGACGAAAGCTATGGGCGAAAGCTAACCGGAGGAGGGTTTGAAGTTCGGAACGACGAAGGAGGGCCTTTATAACACTCTCACGATGTTAGTACACTCTTCTCACTCTCACGAAGTTTAACGGCGATGACAAGATGCACAAGGCTTCAAAATGGCTGCCAGACATTGAAGATAACACGGAAATTTTTTAATGGTCAAACCAGCAAAGTTGATTATAGCACGAAGGACGTTGGCGGCTACGTCAGAATTATGGTTGCGTACAGAAGCTTTTAAAACATTCGACGAGCTGAAAGCAATCATCAGAGAATTTCCAGACTCTGCTAACCCAAAGGAAATGCACGAGGTAATTTCGGCACGGAAAAAACTGATGAACGAATCCTACTACCAATACATGCTCTCGATGAAAGAGTTGGGAAAGAGAGCCGGCATCCCTAATTATGTGGCGATCCAATACGTAATTGATGAGATCGATCTGTAAGCCAGGCAACAGTCGGCCATGTTTGGAATGTCGGTCAAGCAGTATCTTCCCTGTTGTTCGTGTGGTGGCGTTAGTTTCGCGGCAGAGACTAACAACGACATTGACAGCGAAAAAGTGACTGATGACGATTAGGAAGAAGAAAACAAACAAGAGGCTATGCAGATCGTAAACAAAAGTGTGTTGTGCGCGAAAAAGCATTCGAAAAAAGCTTTGAAAAGAGTAAAAATTTACAAAAAAATGCGTTAGTAGACACAGGCAGTGACGTGAATTTGATATCGTTAGCTTTGTTTACGTTGTGAAAGTGAACGATAACATGGTTTTATCTAGGGCTAGAACAATCACAAGTGGTGTCGATTGGCAGAATAACTGTATATATACGCGTAGACGGAATTCGTTATAAAAACGTGTTCCATGTAGTACCGGCGTTATGATTTGATTGTAGGTCAGGAGTTACATTACCATGATAATGAATGAAGGGTCCTGATGCCTGAGAGTTGTGACTGGGTGGGATTACATATCCAAACCCATGATTAAGAAAGAAGTTATGAAGTGCATTGAGGGGTATGTGCCAGTTAAAACTGAGGAAGCCCCTATTCAACTTAAAATAACATTGAAAGAAGACATCCCTGTTGCACAACGACCGAGAAGGTTGTCTATAGTTGAGCAGCAGATCGCGGAGAGACAAATGGAGGAATGGCTGCGCGATGGGATAAAACAGGTAAGTTTCTCTGTCACTGCCCACTACATTTCGCCAAAGTATAAATTTAAGTCCATCTTATTAGAATGTAAAGTATGTTCCGGCAGTCCACAAGTGAACTCCTTGCACAGCAAGTTAAAGGTATTATACTAGAATGGAACCTACTAAACAAACAAATTTCGCGGTGTCTGATATGGAAGCAACACTACAGTGTTCATTCTGTAACGGGTTATTTTTAGTTTCCCCGTTTTTATAATTTTTGTGGAAGGGATCGGATGTCTCGTACCCATGGCGTTTACATGGTCCTGGCCCTTTTGAACAATGTCACTGTCAAAATGGCATTGTGACGTTGACGTTGACATCTAAAGTGTGTCGTCACTCGGAAAGTTGCCAACAAGCTTACGCTACCACGTCCTACCATTTTGGGTGGTTATTTTGGAAGATTTTCTGTAACTTTGTAATATTTTATAGACATATAAATTAGCAGTTTTACACCTGGAGTGTCGAAATGATTCAGATAAATATTGTTCATCGTTTTTAAGGTTATGGGAACTTGTACATTTGCAATTTCAGAAATTTAAATAAAACATATTAGCAACTTTGGGACGAATTTTATTCAAACAGTTGGAAACTAGATAAGTGAAAAATCATTGCTCGACGGCCATTCGCTTTCTTTTGATTGAAGTCGTTCGATTCTCAAAGTCAAGTTTTTGTAAAATCTTGTGTTCCGGCTGGTACGTATGAGAAGCTGAAGGCATTCAACCCAGGGCGCAGCTACCGGCGTTCTCTAGTTAAAGAATCTGGTATTTCCAGGGCTCCGTTTCAATTTGGTGGAGGCAGTTGAACGCATGGGGTGTACTTAATTTATTTTGGAATTGGCCCCCTCATCTGCCCAGTGAAGCACCCACGTCGACCGGCATCAGCCTTTACTTTTTCGGAGCTTTGCTTTGAGTCGTCCAGGTCAGTATTGGTATTTCACCTCTAAGATGAATGAAGGTTACTTCCATATGCTCATGCCTCATTTTCGTCCAGCCTCCATCCAGCGGAGTCCAGCCGGAGTTCCCACAAAAGTCGAGATATTAGAATGCGTCCGCTCTGTTGAGCAATAAAATCATAAAATTTAAAAAACCCCCTCGGGGGTTTTTTATTTTCCTCTGATATTAGTTAGCTTTTACGCTAACCACCACTTCAAAGGCGGGGAGCTAGCTGTACGGTCTGTCTACCGGCTGAGGATCCTGTTCCCTCCGGCCTCTCCGGATTGTTTCATCGTACGCGGACCTTCGGGCCAGATCGTCGGAGCTACCCCTGCCGGTATCGCGGTCTGATACGGGTCACCCCTATCAGCCGCCTTTTTTAGTTCTGTGAAGTTCTCTACTAACCCAACCTTTAAGCTTCTTTAAACTTTAAAATTACCACTTGATATGGTTGCTAAGAGTGGGATATTCTTACTATAGGCCTGTTCCCACACCCTGGATAAATAGTATTTTTGCTGAACAGTATAGTTACCGTCAACCTTTTTTAAATCGGTCCCTTAGGACCTGGCGCCTTAAATTTAAATTATAAATATACATAAGTTAAAAGTTAAAGAATAAATAATAAGAAGATAGGTGAAAACGATTAAATAAAAGATTGTGTATAAACTATAGTATTTTATTTAATAAACTAGTCACCAAGAAACCGTAGCGTAACAGCTTTTTCTAAAGGGTTACAACTCTCTTAATTTGACCGTAAAAGAAGTCGTCATACAAATCCAAGTCATTATCGAAAAAGTAAAAAAAAATTGTCGCACATTTTAAACGTAGCACCCAAGCCACCGAAAAACTCATGAAGAACCAAAGCAACCACTTGGGAATGGAACAGCCAAAAAACTGGTCATGGAAGTAGCCACAAGGAACTTGACTTAACTCATGGTAAAAAGATTTATTGAGCTCAGTGAGGCAGCCAAAGCCACTACGGCAGTGATAAATAGAGAGTGGCCAATCGTGACGGAAGAAGAGTGGATAAACCTTGAGTTGTTGGTAAGTATTTTAGCACCACTCGAAGAAATTGCTTCCAGTTTCAGAACTATGTGACTATCTAATAGTTTTAAGTAACAGTTCAAGATATTTGCCAATAAATACTACAATACAGAAACTACATAGACGCTGAGGTGACACAAAATATTTTATTAAAATTGAAAAGGGGCCTCGATACGAGGTTCCAGGGTATTGAATAGAGCAAGACTATATGCTCTGTTCAATACTCTGGAGGCCTTAATTAGTATATCGACTTGCAAACTATCGGCATTACAACCGTTTCAAATAGTGTTGTGAAAAGTAGGTACTTATCGTAAGGATTATGCCAAAATATTAGCTTTTTTAGAGAAATAATACCTACTCAGTAGTTGCATAATAAAAGTAGATAGATGAGAATTATTTAAACTTCGTAAACAAAAACATAAAAAAAGAAGTTAGCTAGGTTACCTAGAGAAAGTGTAAATTTTCTGGAATTATCGAGGCATCAGAGTGTTATCGACTACTTTTAAAGGCGGCAATCTGCACTTTTTCCCCAAAATGAGTTTTTGGTTTTTCACTGTGGTGGAGGGTGCCTCTAATATTCCTCTGAACAAGGAACGTGTGTTCACTTACTATTGCATGGAGAATGAATTCAACAAAAACTCTAATTTAGTCGCTTCAGCTATTACGCACAGGCTTAATAATACAGATTTGTTGAACATTACTAACATTCATTTAGTCGAATGGCTGCGGAGGGCAAAATAAAAATAGCATTCTGGTGGGCACCTGCTCTAAATGGTTTTTGGAACATCAAAATATAAAAACAATAGAGTTGGTATTCCCGGTGACCGGCCACTCTTTTATGCCTGCCGACAGACAATTCGGCATTGCTGAAAAAAAACTACGAAAATATGATATCATCTTACTTCCTAATGTAATAGAGGAGATCTTGGGAGAAACGTCGACATTGATAAGATTGGGGAGTGACTGTCAAATTTATAATTGTAGAGACGCCGTAGAAACAATTTTAAAACCAACTACGTCGTGGAATATGGCATTTAAGAATGCAAACGATTCTTTCTGAGGCGATCAAAAGTACCTGGAAATGTTTTGGTGAGAGGTGAACTATACTACTAAAGTGATCTAGCAAAAGCTTAAAACATATGTCCACGCAATAAAATCATACGGAATATAATACCACAACAACTACCCAATATAGTTGAGAATCGTAATCAGCCTGCGGCAGGCTGATTCTCGCGATAGGCTTGCAACAGGTGTTTATTTCCCGATTATCGCTGTCAAACGTGAGGTAACAGCAGCTACAACGCAAACAGCAATCGAGCACTTAGTCTCCCTCTGCTGGACAATCGGTGAACTAAAAAGTGCAGTCTGATCGCTTGCTTGCTACAATTTGGTATTAAGTAAGCACTTTTGACAGCAATACGACAGCGGTAGTAAAGCGATTTGAACAACAACCCCAGCACCAGTTTTTTAGCAATTGCTTACTGGTTGCTGAGAACTTATTTCAAAAATGTGAAGTGAGAGTATTTGTGAAGTGAGAGTGCCTGTGTGTGTCCACGTAAATAATAAAAACCCTAAAATATTACGTGAAACACCCTGATTTTAAAGTAAAACGATAATATAGGTTTATTATCGTTTTACTTGCCATGCAATCTAAAAATCATTACCTTGATATAAATTTTGCTTTATTATGTACCTATAATAAAATAAATTAATGTTTGTTGTAGTTTCAAAGATATGGCACGCGCTGTCCTAATCATGGAAGCTCTTGATGGCGAAAATAGGAGAGAGAAACTTCTTGAGACGGCTCGTTTGCGGCGAAATCTCAAAGATCAAGCTAATCCTTTGACATTGTCAGATACTGAGTTTCGAGCCCACTAAAGGCTGTCTTTAGATGTTATTCTCACAACTGTGTCATGAACTCGAACTACATATGCCTGCAAAGCGAAGACAAACAAAAGTGAGCTTGGAATGCAAGGTATGGCACCATTATATGTATCTGGCTTATCAACTTAAATTCAATTTTTGTTCAAATCATTAGGTAGCTTATCCTAGTACATAGTTACTAAAAGGTTTTTGTTTATAGATTCTGACGGCCCTCTCATTTTATGCCACTGGATCTTACCAAAAACCAGTTGGCATGAACTTTCTTCATGACTTAAGTCAGCCGAGCGTTTCAAATGCTGTAAATGAAGTCACCAAGGCACTGAATAGTCTTATCAATTTGCAGAAATACATAAGGTTTCCACAAACACACGACGAGAGGAGGAGTATAATAAATGGGTGTGATTTTATTATGTTATTTCTATATTTTGTCTGTTAACTGCCCCACGTTCACCAACCAGTGATTATAAAATATTTGTTAATATAAGAATATTTATTGCTTACTAACTTAAACACACAAAAGTTAATTTCTAAAATATTGTTAATTTAGTATAGGTTTTACAACAAATTTGGATTTCCTGGGATTCTTGGGTGCATTGATGGTACTCATGTTGCTTTGGTGAGACCCAATGAACATGAAGAAAGATTTTTCAACCGCAAGCATAACCATTCCAGGAATGTTCAAATAGTGAGTTTCCCAGTACGACACCGTTTCCTAATACCCAGTCACAGTACTTAATTTAGTAATAATAAAGCATGTACCTCCATTATTTTATAGCTATGAGTATAAATATGGTGATGTCATTTATTATTATTGGTACACCTCATAATTTATTGTATTCCAGATTTGTGACAGTGATTTGAACATTTTAAATGTTGATGCTACCTTCGGAGGGGCCAGCCATGATGCATTTATCTGGCATCAGTCCGAAATCAACCCACACATACAACAACTCCATAATGATGGGGAAACTCTCTGGCTTTTAGGTAGGTACAAATTATTAACAGCTTCAATTCTGACCATACTTTTGGCAATAATTTAGGTAGGTACAAAAATAAAATTATACTTATGCATACTTAATATTTAATCTTTGTTGTATTTGGTTTCTTTGCAGGTGACTCAGGATATCCTTTAAGGCCTTAGCTTTTGACCCCTATTGTCAATGCAGGCTGACGCCAAGAAAGAAGCATAGCGTCTGGCCCCCAGCGAAAGCTCAAAACAAATTCAAATACAAATACATTTATTGCCAAACATAAAATAACAAAAAATAGAACACAATGAGTTATAGTGTTCTTTCGGCAAATGGTAGTACACTCAGCACTAATCTGCGCAGACCACGATCTACGCGGGGCTGGTTTTCAGTATACCCCAGGGTTCGATCTCAGGTGGTAGTCGAGAGTTACAGTAATAGCGGGCAATAAAATAATTTTGAATTAATGAAGTACAAACAAAAATAGTTCTTACAACGTATAAAAGGTTTACATATTAATTTACAGCATAATTGTAATATAAATAGAAATATACATATATAACAATATACAAATATATATATATATTTTTTATATTTTACATATTATTACATATATCTATATATCACCATATATACTTATATATAATTATATAAAAGAAAGAAAGTTATGTTAATGCCATTGACTTCTGTGCGTGTGTCGGATGTGTACGGTAGCTCTAGCAAAAATTCCAGCCTCATAAGAGTTGGGTTTTGAGAGAACTGCCGTGTGTGTGTGTGTGTGTGTGTAAAACAAATTTACACTCTACTTAGTTCTAAAAGTTAGTAATTCAATAAATGCCTTGAATGTGCTATCCTCCCAGATGAAACATGGTCAAGTTTCACCATTAAGTGTGTCTTTTGTGAAACAGGTAAGTGGATGAAACAGGTTTGCATGGGGTTCTTTCTTGTTGCAGAGTAATAGATTCTATGCCATTATGCGCAACAATTTTTTGGGTCCAAAATCCAACCCAAATATTGTTTTGTCACTATAATTAGGTTTTAAAACTCCACGATGAAATACCCACAAACGATAAGTGTGGCCCATTGGTAGAAATTGGTAGGCGAATTCTCGTTGAAAATCTAACCAAACCGCGCATTAGCCCACTAGACCAGGGTCGATAATTTTTAAAACCAAAAAAAATAATAGTAGGATGAAACCCATTAGAAAAGGAGAGGAATATTATAAAAATGAAAGGAAAAATAATTTACGGGCGATCTGAGGTCGCGAAGGGGATGGGGGTGAGTTTTTAAGGGTAAAAAACGGTTTTTCTCGATTTCCGGCAAAACTAAAAGTCGTATCGAAAAAAGTCAAATAGCAAAGTTGTAGGTAATAAAAAGATCTAAAACTTTTGTATATACACTTTTTTCACATAACCTCAAAATTTATGTTAAAAATCCAAAAAACCAAGTTTCTGGTTTTTTTATTTTTATCTTTTACAAAAAAATTTTTTTTTAACGAAATTTGGTGAAAACTTACCTTTTTATGTCCCAAATACGCTGTAATTTATTTGATCAAAAATATTTATGTTTTCACCTTATTTTGAATTAATATCAAAAAAACACCCTAATTTTCAATCGAAAATTCACCCGTCAAAATATCAGCTTTTTTCAAAAAGTTGGTATGGTTTCTGTTCGTTGAAATCTCTACTTTCCGATGGTGAAAAAAAAAATATATGTTACTACAGTAAATCTTCTCAGAAAATGCAAAAAATAAAAAAAAACTTGAATTCGAAAAATTTTTTTTAATTATTATAAATAATTTCATCTAAAAAATGTGATTGCTGCAATTTGTTCCAATTAAAAAGTTGATTTATTTAACGCTAATTACATTTATGTCATAGAAAACCTTATTATATATAAATATTAATGTAAATCGTACTATTAAATGTAGATGCTTTATTCTGATTACGTTATTTATTACAATATTTTATTAGACCTTTTTATTACCTACAACTTTGCCATTTGACTTTTTTCGATACGACTTTTAGTTTTACCGGAAATCGAGAAAAACCGTTTTTTACCCTTAAAAACTCACCCCCATCCCCTTCCCGACCTCAGATCGCCCGTAAATTATTTTTCCTTTCATTTTTATAATATTTCCCTCCTTTTCTAATGGGTTTCATCCTACTATTATTTTTTTTCACTTTTTATTATTTTTCAAGGCTTCTACCCTGGTCTACACCTGTTAGCTAGTAGAATGTAAATTGCTAGTTGAGAGTCCAACCGATAAAATAAATTATGTTAGTTCTGTTAATTATGTTGTATGTATTGTGTGCCAAGTGGTAAATAAATGTTTGTCTTCTGTCTATTGTCTATAAACTAAGTGTGTTGTCCTCTCCTCTTAGAGTATGTACCTACCTATAGCAAGCTATGCTGCTGATGAAATACTCTGAAGGTGGCATATTGTTAGTAATTGGTATGATAATTTCTCGTTCAAAATCCAACCAGTAAAGTGTATTGGCCCACAGATCGAAGTTGGTATTTAAATATCCGTTGAAAATCCAAACAAAGCTGTTGGCCCATCGTTAGCAGTCGGTATGTAAATTCCTCCTCGATAATCCAACCGTTAGATGGTAGCGAATTCCTAGTTAAAATCGAACTGTTGGTTGAGTTGGCCCATTGTTAGAAGTCTGTATGGAAATCCCTCGTTGAAAGATCAACTGATAAGTGTGTTGGCCCATGTTTAGAAGTTTGTATGCAAATTCGTCGTTAAAAATCTTTAAGCTAGATGAGTTAGCCCATTGTCAGAAATCGGTATGCAAATCCCTTTGTTGAAAACCCACCGTTAGATTAGTTTTGCTTTGATGGTCTATTGTTAGAATATGGTATCCAATACCTCGTTGAAAAGTCAACTGATAAGTGTGTTAGCCCATTGTTAGAAATTAGTATGCAAAATCTTAGTTGAAATCCAACTGTTCGTTGAGTTGGCCCATCGTAAAAGTTTGTATGCAAATTCTTCGTTAATAATCTTTAAGCTAGATGAGTTAGCCCATTGTCAGCAAATCATGCAAATCCCTTTATTGAAAATTCAACTGTTAGAGTAGTTTAGCTTAGATGGCCCATTGTTAGAATATGGCATCCAATTTCTCGTTGAAAATCCAACCAAAAACCGTGTTGGGCAAATTGTTAGAAATCGGTATGCAAATTCCTCATTGAAAATCTAACCGTTAGGTTATTTGGCCCATTTTTAGAACTTGGTATTAAATACAACGTAAGTGTAACGGTGTTGGGCCCATGTTCAAACTATGTTGGCTGTATCACTACCAATCCCCAAAATATTCCCTACCGTTGGCTACGAGTGGCCACAATACCCCAACCGAAATGGCTACTAGGGGATGCTTCAGTGAGATATTAAGGTGAGCGTTGTCTTCCTTCAAAATCAAATCGAGGGAGCGTAATATTGACCAGAGGATGCTGTGAAGGAGCTATCTTTAGTATCTTTGATAGTAAAATATCGGGTTTGAGAGTGAGCGTATTTTCATGTTGATAAGAGTATAAGTCCCGTCCCATTCATTGCTATACATAGTTTAGATAGTTGAATGAGCCCGGCCTTGATAACTTGGCGGACTCCGATTACTTCGTCGTATATTCTGGATTGGCGGTCAGCACAGATTTTATAAAGTCGAAGTTATTGGATATGAGCGCAGAGGTTGGCAGCACCGAGAATGATAGTGCATTTTTATCGAAAAGTTGGCAGCAGCGTGAAAAGCAATTCGGCAATGTTGGTAGCACAGAAATGTCAAAGTCGAAGACGCCATCGAAATCTGTAAAAAAGATTCGCTGTTACAAATGTAAACAAGTTAGCTAATTAAAGTTAGCCAATTATATTAATTGCAAGACAAAGAAAGTGCAGTTTTTGGCGCGTGTTACCTAATTCGGCGTACAAAAAGACCGATTGGTATATTGACCGGTGCCAGCGCCCATAAATGATCGCCGACAAAGCCGCCAAAAAAAAAATATTCCAAGTAGAATTGTATAACTGGTTAGTAAAGGGTTGTTGTTATAATATAAATGAATTTTTTGGACAACATTAAAATTTATTTGACATGTATTATTTAATTTATAAAAAAAATTGACAAATATTTAAATTTTGACTAGGGATGACTATTTAATTAAACTCTAGAATAATGTACCTGCTGACTCAATTAAAAAAATGATTTTACTCTGATCAATGTATGATTGCAAGCTTAGTTTTAAGCAAAATGTATTGGACCTACATAAAGTATTATTGACATCTTGTTATTACCACATTTTATGCAATAAATTTAATTTCATTTTCATTTCATTTCAAAGAAAGTTTGTTCGATATATCCTACACACCGGCCATGAAACGGATTGTAGTAGCAAATGAAATGACAGTACCAGTGTTATGCTCTGGATACACCATGTTGATGACAGTTGTAAACGGTTCAGAGTTAAACATCAAGGTTAAAAATGTAATGTGCATTCCTAACCTTACTACTAATCTTCTATCTGTTAGTGAGTTGATTAAAAATGGAAACAAAGTGACGTTCGATGGATGCATTTGCAGAATACGCAGTCAAAGCAATGTCATAGTTGGTGAAGCCCATTTAGTGAATGGAGTGTACAGACTTAATGTGAAGCAGCAATGTTTATTGGCTGGTTCGGCAATGCAAGAAACGAGTATGTTATGGCATAAACAGCAAGGACCTGAATAATATGAAAAATTGCGCTGTAACTGGGATTACTTATCCAGATATGGCAGAATTAGACCTAACCTAGTGTGTCACATGCTGTGAAGGGAAGCTAGGGAGACTGCCAATCTCACCTAAAGGTACCAGAAGTGAAGTAGTGTTAAAAGTGGTGCATGCGGATGTATGTGGTCCAATGGAGACAGTCTCAATAGGAATGTCAAGGTATTTTCTCCTATTTATCGACAATTACAGCAGAATGTTATTCGTATATATGTATTCCAAAGTCTAAGAGCGAAGTAATAATGTACTTCGGGAGTTCAAAGCTATGGTGGAGCGACAGACAGGAAAAACATCAAGGTACTGAGAACAGACAATGGTGCCGAGATCTGCTTATCAGAAATGGAATGTTTTTTGAAGGAAGCTGGGATTATGCAACAAAAAACCAACCCGTACACACCAGAGCAAAATGGCATTTGTGAGCGAATCAACAGAACTGTGGTTGAGAGAGCTCGCTGTCTTCTTTTTGATGCTAATATGGATAAAAAGTTTTGGGCTGAAGCCGTGAACACTGCAGTTTACTTACGGAAAAGAACGTTGGCTTCAGGTCTACAGATTACTGCATATGAGCTCTGGTTTGGCAGAAAGCCAGACCTAAGCCACATCTGAATCTTCGGAAGCATAGCAATGGCTCATGTCCCAAAAATAAAAAGAACAAGTGGAACAAGAAGGCAGAAAAATATATTTTACTCGGATATGCAGAGAACACAAAAGGTTATATAGGTTATATAATCCTGTAACTAAGAAAATTCTTACCATCAGAGATGTTGTTATCATGGAGGCCAGTCAGGACTCAGACATGATACAAGCAGTAGAGGAGAATAAGGAGTAAGAATTTACAGAAGAAGAACCAGAAAGCTTAATAGAGTTGGATCAAACTCTCACGACCGAGAATAGCAATATGTCAGCAGAAAATCCGAGAAATGAATAAATGATAAATGAGACATACATACCTAGTGAAGAAGAAGTGAAGAAGAAAATTCAAATACATCAGCCAATTCTTCAAATTTTGTGTATGAGCGAGATAGAGGATGTTAAGAATCCTGAGCCTGAGAGTAACAAAGGAAAGCGTCTGAGAAGACCACCACAGCTTTGGTTATCAAACTTGTGTGGAAAATCGAGTGCAGTATTTACCAAAGACCCTGATACTATCTAAGAAGCCCTCGGCAGTCCAGACCGAGATAAATAGATTGAAGCTATGAAGGATGAGCTGCAAGCTTTTGAGGTAAATAAAGCTTGGGATTCAGTGGAGGAACTACCTTCTCATAAGACTCTAGTACAGTGTAAGTGGGTGTATAAAAAGAAAGTCAATAGTGAAAACAGTGTGCGGTACAGAGCGCGTTAGTGGCAAAAGGTTTCACGCAGAAGCCTAATTACTGACTCTCATGAGACATTTTCACCTATGGTCAGACACTCTACTCTAAAAATGTTATTTGCTTTAGCTGTTCAGTTAAGTTTAGATGTCATTCATTTAGATGTAAAAACTGCTTTTTTAAATGGATTTCTCAAATAGGACATTTATATGGTTCAGCCAGACATTGATTGTAATGCTAATAAGTAAAAGGTGATTGTAAAATTAAATATAGCCATTTATGGGTTGAAACAGTCCTCTAGATCTTGGTATGAGAGAGTAGAGCAATGTTTATGTGAAATAGGATTTAAAAAGAATAATTTAGGGCCTTAATGATATAATAATATAAAATAAAATAAATAATAAAACAAATAAATTTAGAGATTTAACTAAAAGAATTAACAATGCCATAATGTTCATGATCTGTAAAGACAATCAACATTTTTCATTAGTTGAAAATGAAGGTTTCAAGAATCTTCTGAAAGTAACGGCACCTCATTATAAGATTCCTAGCAGAACTTCTGTGACACGCTGGTTAGATGAAAAGTATGATGCATTATCAACAGTTATGAAAAGTAAATTATGATGTGTAGAAGATCTTACTCTAACAAGTGACATTTGGTCAGATCTACAAATGAGAAGTTTTCTAGGTGTAACTGCTCATTTTGGCATCGGAATAGAATTTAATTCCGTAACTTTAGGTGTGTACCACTTAGATGAAAGGCATACTTCCGAATACATTGCACAAATGCTCACTAAAACATGTGAAGAGTGGGGATTTAATACTGATAAAGTCACAGCAGTAGTAACTGATAATGCTGCAAATATGGTGAAGGCTGTCGAAATTGCATTTGGAAAAAAAAGCATATCCCTTGCTTTGCATATACACTTAATTTAGTAGCGCAAATGGACAATTTTTTTGAGACTTGGGCACGCAGGTTACCTTACATTTTTTCTTGCACCACAGGTGCCCAAACTTTTGATTTTATTTCGGAAGTAAATTTTGAAATTAAATTGTGAATAAGAAAAAAACTAAAACAACGGTATAAAAACAATAGTTTACATTTGATAGTTCATCTATCCAAGAATAATTTTCAAAAAAGAGACAGAAAATACATTTTTTTTGTGATCATGCAATCGAAAAGAGTGACCAAGCAAGGGTGTAATTGTTATGGAATTTAGAAAATGGTCAATAACTCGAAATCTTCGAATCGAAAATACTTTTACTGAACACAACTTTTGATTTTCTACTCAGTCTTGACGCCCCACCCAAATGTTATGCTTGACTATTAATTACGCCATACTCTGTAAAATGAGTTATCAAAAAACATTCAATGAAAAAGAACATCTAAGTTCCCTGTTCCACTGACGTTGCAAAACATTCATACTCTTATCAGCTTGTCTAAACTGACTGCGTATATTACAATAACAAACTAATGTTTGTAATACAAGTACATTTGATAAGCCCTTTGAAGTTCTGACCTAACAAGAGGGCCTACCATGAGTTTTTTGCCATCCGTGTGATGGTTTCGGTGCGCTCGATATACCATATGGTTTTCCGGTGATTGGTACCATGAGTTCTATTTTTATGGCATAGTTTACACCATATCTTTGATCGACTAGCTCGATTGAACGAACTTCATGCTGCATACTTCTATCTCTCTTGCACACAGGCAAAAGAAAAGAGACGAAACAAACCGTGTAAACGACACGTTTTGACGTTTTGCAAATGGTGTTTAGTTGTTTGTCAACAAAACGCGCTCTTTTCTAACCGACTTTTCTAATGATGATTCATTTGTGTTAGATGCTAAGTACTTTGAAAAACTTAAAAATGCTGAGAACAAGTCACGCTCAATTTGAAGTGATGGTGGATATCATGGAGAGGTAAACTCTCTTCTGATTAAAAAAGTGGTTCTACTGTTACGTATTTTAGTTGGTGTTAACATCCATGTTAAAATTCTTTTAGACACGGCGATCTAAATAAACCCTCATCGGACGGGCCTCATGGGAGGTTTCGCATTGTGGGACGAACTCTCCAATAGTATAAATTTAGACGCAACGGGTACCCAT
This sequence comes from Horisme vitalbata, assembly GCA_951804965.1. Lineage (NCBI taxonomy): Eukaryota > Metazoa > Arthropoda > Insecta > Lepidoptera > Geometridae > Horisme > Horisme vitalbata. Next base: position 34,582,383 of record OX638090.1, read on the forward strand.
AAGCCCGCAGATAAATGGAAAAAGGTATGTGTCATCCAAATTATAGGTATTATACTTACGGAAAGATACTACTTTTCAATTCATGCTGCATAATTTTCATTGGTTAATGATGAGAGCGCTTAAACTAAATACTCTACGTCGATCGTCCGAATCTCGAGTCATATGCCGTCATCGCCAGTTGACGGCCAATGACGAATTTGGTGTATTCATAGCGTAAGGGGTTCTAACTTCCATCTTCGGAATCCAAGCCATCCTTACATGCCCGTGGTGCACCCTGCTTACTAACAAACGGGGCTGCCCGCTGAATGCAGAATAGCACAGACTAACAGTGGCACAACTTAATCCCTGACCACCAATAGGCAGCAGCTTCGGCGGTGTGAGAAGCTGTTTTCTGCGATCCCTAACCCGCATTGCATGCCCAGTGTGGATAATATGGACATATCCCCCTTTCTTATGGGATAACTGGCAGTAGACTGATATAGCCTGATAATATTGGTGGTTTGGATGTTTCACCTACAGGTTAGGTTCATTACACAAAGTAATTCAATGCATGCTGCCTGTTTGTCATTGAATCAATGCTTACCTAGAAATTAATACAATGCATCCCAATTCATAAAGGTGTGGAGTGATTTTAAAAACAACACGAAAAGAAAAGCGGCTAAAATAAACCGGGCTGCAAATGGTACAGGTGAAGGGCCAGCATGCACGATGGCCCTCACAGACCTGGAGCAGCGGGTCCTAACATAATTGGGCCTACAGCTGCTACAGTTGGTTCTGGTTTCGGTACCAGAAGTGGGCTTGGAGGTAATTATTGATAAGTATTGTTATTAATTAAGTTCGTTATTAATACTGCATGATAATTATATGAATGCTTTTTTCTTAATTAATGTAACAACGTACAAACCTTGCCTGCTGTCTTCATCATCTTCATCATCATCATCATCATCATCATCGACAGTTAGATAAATAAATGATAAATAAATAATGCGGGACGTAATCGTAGATATAGGCTTCCCGAAGTTTGTGCCATCTACCACGGTCATGGTACGACTAGCACAAGCCTGTGTCTGCATATTAATTATTTAGCTAAGATTGTCTGTAGATAGACTAGACCAGTGGTGCCCAACCGGTAGCTCGCGGGCACCTGGTAGCCCGCGGCTTGTTTTCTAAGCGCCCGCGAACAATATGGGTATAATTAAGAAATAAAATATTATTATTCTTTCTATTACGCTGCATGAGTCTGCGTCAGCGCGGGCAGCGCCGGCGGTGGCGCCGCGTTCTTGCAAATCACGAGCGCGGTCGGCCCTAAACACAAACTAGGGCCGACCGCACTCGCGATACCTACACAGCGTGAATACAAGCGAGAGGTTGTCGCTAAGTCCTGCTCTCTCGCCGAGAAAGCGTTCGGTCTGTTAGGATGGCACTCCGTGGGTCCTTTTTAAAAAAAACACTTTATTAGCTGCTACTTTGATTTATTAAAGCGACACACCAATTAGATGTTTCTATGAGTTTTACGCAAATGTTACTGAACAAAACCACGTGCCGAAGCCCTTATATAAACTCGGTGCAACGTGGAAGCGACGGGGTAAATCGCTGAATTGCAATTTTGTTAATACTGCAATTGAACATAACATCTCCCCCTTTTAGACTGAGCTTTATTTTATTTATTTTAATGAAGCGAAGGATTATCAGATTTTCGCATAATTTTTCTTTATATAATAAATTTTAATTTTAATTATTTTTTATGATTTCAAAAATAAAACTCAGTTTACACAAAAAAATATTAAAATTAACTAGGTATTTAGCTTTTACAATTACTACACAACAAAACGATATAAAATTATTATTAAGTATTTATTACATTTATTATTCTTCCATTATTTGTATTAATGGCTTTAAATCATAAGGTTAGAAAGTAAAAGTACATTTTAGGAAGTTATTTTATAATTGTAATCTAGAAATTACTGATATTTCTATTGGATCTTTCAAGGTTTCTAAACAGAGCATTATTTTTACCTAACGCGATATTGGGAAGACTTTTAACAGATTTATTGTCACCTTCAGAGTCATCCGAAATTTCAGTAAGTTCTATTGACGTGTTAACATTATTGTTTTTCTTATTTGTTTTAGTATTATAACATTGGTTGTATATTTGAATGCAACATGAGGTTTTTGAACTAACAAAACATTTCTTATACATTTTGTAAAATATATAAGCAAAAATCATCGATATGATTACATAGGTTAATCCTGAATAGTAGAGACCGTATTTAACAATGTGTGGTTGATTCTCGCTATTGCGGATATCGTTTTCTAAATTATCTAATTTATGAGAAGCTAAATTTAAAGATTCTAAGTCAATATTTGACAGATTAATAGGGTTTAAAGAATATGAACTTTTATTAATAAAATCGTATTTGCAACAGTCATCTAAAGTTAAATCAAAATTAGAGGATATTTGGCTTGGTACAATGAAGTTGTACTCATTCGAAGGACGTAATTGTAGGGTCTGAAAATACGCGATACAATCGTTTTTCAAGGATAATATTCCTGTGCCTTGCAGAGTATAATCAGTTATATTATTATTACATTTCATCGTTAGTTTGTTAGCTTTTGATTGTACATAAATATATTTGTTGTTATTTAATTTTTGCCAAACGTTAATGTTGCCATAGATAATCTTAGAATCACAAATTTCTGGAAGTGATAGAGTAACTTCTGTGAGTAATTTTGATTCACATGATGGATTATTGATTGTTGACAATATTGATGGTGAAGGACATATAATGTACTCACTATCGACGCGCTTACAATCATTTATACTATCAATCAAAACATAATACAATCTGTCCTCTGTTACTGCTACATACGACTTGGAAGGATGAATTAAAACATAGGTAGAATAATGGTTAATTTCACGTGGAGTAGGTAGCGGTAAATTCTTGTACAGGTTGAACTTTAAAGGGTTTATCAGAGGTACTTGTATAACAAACATTAGTTTGTTATTGTAATAATACGCAGTTAGTTTAGATAAGTCGATGAGAGTGTGAATGTTTCGCAACGTCAGTGAAACAGGGAACTCAGATGTTCTTTTTAATTGAATTTTATTTGATAACTCATTGTATAATTTCATAGGAGTTATGACATAAGGATGCAAAATATTTGCTTTTGCGAATAAAATTGAATTTAGAATTGTATCTAAAATATTAGAAATAGCAAGTAATGATCCTTCAATAACATTAAACAGAGTTAAATTTTTCTAAATTAATTAAGTTATTATGAGTTCTAGAGTTAGACAAAAATATATAGTTAAGTTTTTCAATTTGATTATTAAGTTTAATTTCATTATTATTTAATTTTTGTATAGATATATTAAAATTATTAATAGTAGAGCGAACAACGTGAATATTATCCTTCATTAAGGAGTAAATATGATGTTCGTCCTGTTGACAAGTGCTAATAGCTTCGTCATATTTTCTGGCGTCATCAGCATCTAATGTGCCAAAGAAGAACTTTAAAACTTCGCCTCCAAATTCAAGAGCGCGTTTTTGACGTTTGTCAGAAATAAGATGCGATAGAGATTCAAGCTTGAGATTATTAGAACTAATAAGTATTTCTAAGGGATTAATAATATCTTTACAATCTACGTTAAAACTAACAATTGATTGAGCCTTTTCACATAAGTAAAATATTCTTTGAGCAGAATTTTCAACCTTTTTCATGTAAGGCTGAATCGATACCATGTCAACATGCGTTATTACATTCCAATAATCGTTTTGGAAATAGACGATAGAAGTCGGGTCAAAATAAATGCCTGGACTATGTTGGATAGTTATAATCGGCTCGGAAGCACTTGGCTGGACGAGACATCTGAAACAAAATGTTCAAGCTGGTTTTATCTCGTTTACGTGATATTTTGTGTGTTTTCTATTAACACAGAGGGTGACGTTGTTTTTACCGTGTGTTTTGATTATTTTATAAGGCCCTTTCCACACTGGGGATAAAGCCTTGCGGAGCCTATGATGGTGTTTTAAATAAACCATGTCACCAGTTTTATAATTTTTTTCTCGTGCCGTTGAGTCATAATATTTTTTCGAGGATTCTTTACTTTTGTTCATGTTTTCTATAGCCTTTTCGCGTGAATATTTCATTCTATATTGAAGAGCTCGAATATATTCTTGATAAGTAGTACTATCATTTGACTCGTAAACACTACTAGGAATCGACGGCTTATAACCATATAAAAGTTCGAATGGAGTAAATTCGGTAGTACAATGCGGGGTTGTGTTATACGACAGGATCGCTGTAGCGAGATAGCAATGCCAGTCATCCTGATTTTCATTTACAAATGACCTTAAGTATTCTTTAAGGGTAGCATGACTACGTTCTAGAGCGCCGTTTGTTTGGGGATGATACGGGGTAGAAAATAGATTTTTTATTTTCAGTATTTCAGATAATTGTCTGAATAACTCAGACGTGAAAGTAGTGCCCTGATCAGTTAATAGAATTTTAGGAAATCCAAATAAGGAGAAGAAATGGATGAGACTGCGGGCAACTTCATCAGTCGTACATGTAATCATTGGGTAAGCTGATGAAAACTTAGTCAAATCGTCCTGAAGCGTTAAAATGTACCTAAATTTTTGAAGGCCAGCTTCGGGTAGAGTTCCAACGATATCAAGAGCTAGTCTTTCGAATGGTTTTGTACTGGTGGATGTCAAAACCATAGGTGCCTTGTTGGAAGCCCGTAAGGGTTTATTGATTTGGCACATCTTACAGTCTTTAATGAATTGCTTAATATCTGAGCGCATACTCTTCCAAAAATATGAAGCTTTAATCCTGCTTAACATGCGTTTAACGCCCGGGTGACCAGCAATGGTCGTCCCGTGATTTTCCTTTAGTATATTTGGGATTTCGGCAGGAGTTGGGTAGAGTATTTGATTTTTATAAATATGAATTTTAATGTCTGTACTATGGAAAATGTACGATATCATATTATTAATTTTAATGTAAACCAATTTGGTAAATGGCTCAGAAAAATCAGGCAGAGCTAATTCTTTATCATAATTATTTTTAGAAATAATTTTGGTCTCGTAATTTTATTAATAGGTTGTAAATATTTTTGTAACTCGTTTCGTCAAAATGATGAACCTTAGTGAATAAGAAATAAAGTATCTTATCGTTTTTACAATTAACCTTCTGTACAGTATCAGGTTCGCGTTCGCCTGCGCGATATTTCTCAGAATCGACAATCATTGATAACAATTGTTCACAATGCGGCATGGAGTTATCTAAATCTATAGATGCTGGACAAGCGATAGATTTTTGTTTAGCTGTATGCAAACTCTGATTGTGTTCTTCAATTTTCGTGTCGCAATCAGAAGTTGTTTTTGTAAATTGCTTTTTAAAGAACTGTTCATAAGTAGTTGAATTTAATTTGGAACTACGAGTGGTCACAGCATTTACGGGGTAACGAGATAATGCATCTGCGTTACTATTAACTCGGCTGGGTTTATACATTAACTCATACTCATATTCTTCGAGTTTTAAACGCCATCTTAATAAACGTCCGCCTATATCTTTCGCGTTTTTTAACCACGTTAAAGGTCGATGATCAGTTACAATTAGAAACTTATGACCATAGAGATAGGGTCGAAACGTGTTGACAGCAAAAAGAATAGCTAGGAGCTCCTTTTCAGTCGTTGAATAATTCCCTTCTTGTTTATTTAAAGTTCGAGACGCATATGCTATGGGTTTATCTTTGTTAACCTCACCTTGAGATAAAACTGCGCCTACAGCATAATTTGAAGAATCCGTCGTTACAATAAAGGGCTGAGAAAAATCTGGATATTGCAGCAAGGGAGCTGAGATGAGCTTTTGTTTAAGCGTGTTGAAAGCTTGTTCTTGTTCATGAGACCAGTGAAAATTAACATCTTTTTTTAATAAAGAAGTAAGAGGCTTTGTTATATGTGAAAAATTCTCAATAAAACGACGATAATAACCCGTTAATCCAAGAAAAGATTTTATGTCTTTGGGGGTTTTCGGTGTTGGGAATTGAGAAATAGCCTTCACTTTGTCTGGATTAGGCGAAACACCATTGTCTGTGATAACATGCCCTAAATAAGCAACTTCTCGTCGCAAAAATTCACATTTATCAGGCTGTAATTTTAAATTTGCCTCTCTGAACTTAGAAAATATAGATTCGAGTTTCTGCATGTGAGTTTCGAGATCGTGAGAGTAAACTATACAATCATCTAGATAGATATAACAATGCAGACCTTGCAATCCTGTAAGGACTACATTCATCATCCTCTGGAATGTTGATGGCCCATTTTTTACCCCAAATGGCATCCTGGTATATTCAAATTGGCCTGAAATATTATTAGTCGTAAGACTGAACGCAGTTTTTTCAGTGTCTTTTGGGTCTAATAATATTTGATAGAATCCCGATGCTAAATCGAGCGTGCTGAAATATTTTGAATGACCTAATTGGTCTAGGATGTCATTAATGAGAGGGAGAGGATATACCTCGGAAACAGTGACATCATTCAGACGACGATAGTCGATGACAATTCGCCATTTTTGTTTGCCAGAAGCGTCAAATTTTTTCGGGACTACCCAGACGGGTGCATTCCAAGGAGAAGTAGAAGGACAAATAATATTTTGGTCTAACATTTTCTTAATTTGTTTCTCAACTTCAGCTTTATGTACCTCGGGGAAACGATACGACTTTACATGAATAGGGGGTGCATCCCTTGTATTAATTGAATGTTTAATCGCATTCGTATACGTTAAAAATTCACCATCGAGATGAAATATGTCTGTGTATTTCGAAAGACAATTCATCAAAGCTTTCTTTTCTTGCGGATTTAAGTGAGAGCACCTTATCTGCTCAAGCACCTTCTGAGATCGGTCACTATTTATAGAATCTAATTGATTAATGAGTTCCAGTTGAGAATCATCTAACTTGGAAGATGGAAGTTCAAATGGTGTTAAGTGAACTTGGAAATTAGAAATTTCAATTTCAGATTCAGTGGTGTTTAGAACAGAAACATTGACTCTGTTGTTAGATTTTAAGTTTACTATGCAGTTAGCTAAAAATACACCATCACAAATTTTATGATCTAATAACAATGCTTCCTTAAGGTTGACGACCTCTGATAGATTAGAGATCGGACACTCAATGACCGTTTCAGACCGCGGGGGTATGACATATGATGGTTTACTACAGCAAATAGGTATCTTATAGCCCTCTAGATTAAGGGTGTTAGTAGAGTATTGAACATCACTTTTGAAATGTTGAATAAAATCACTACCTATAATACCGTCGTAGTTAAAAATAATCGTGTCGTCAATCGCATGAAACAAAAAGTCGAATGTTATTTTACTTTTCGACGAAATGCGATACTCAAAGTTGAGTTTAATAGACCCGAGAGACTTCCAATAGGAATTATTATCACTTAAGCCTTTAAGTTTTACGATTTCAGGGTCAAGCACTGGTTTATTTTGTAAACTGGAATGTTTGACAATTGAAATTGTGGAACCAGTGTCAATCAAAAAGCACAGAGGCTTGTCATTAAAATTCGTTTTTAAATAAACGTGAGGAAGAGAAACTTTATTGTTAATGTTGTTAATAGTAAATGTATTCTCACGTGAATGATCCTCTAAAGAAAGACTCGATTTCTTACGAGATGAGGAATCATCTATAAAATCTGACTTTTTTATTTTTTTATAAAGAGACTTAAAAGTCTCTGTGTGTGCACTAACCTGTTGTAACCCCCCCCCCCCCCTAATAATACCTCCCCATAAAACCTTTCTTTTATATTTTCATTTGGCCATATGATGTCTAGTTTGGTTAGAACCCTACGCATATACCGTACATAACCCGCATTCTTTTGAGGTATTTTAAAACGATTTCTCTAGCCTACCCTAAGATTATCTAGCTATTCTAACACAAATTTTGATCGAAAACTCTTCCTGAACTTATTTTCTATTATTCCTATACTTATCTAACGAATTAACGGCCTAAAATTGGCGTTTTATTCTCTACTCTTGAATCTAGTGGTTTAACAGCTTATAGTTATTAAATAGTATATTAGATATGCTATCAATTAAACGTAATACATTATATTGATATGAATCTTTCGTTCTGACTCTCTGAAATCAGTAAAGGATTAATGGATCTAATTCTCTTTCATACTGGCTTTAGCGATCGACGTAAAACTTGTGAATCTTGTGAATCTTTCATACTGGCTCTTTTGATCGGCATGTGATCATGAATAGTTTTGTCTCTCATATTCTGACTCTAAATTGGCATAGGGACGCGCTCCGCCCCGCGCGTCCTGTGGGTTTCGTCTCCATACTTGGGTACCCCCCACCAAGATTTCATTTAGGGGGTTGAGAACATGCCTCATTACTGTCTGTAATTGTATGGTCAGTCTTTTGACAAGCAAAGGAGTAAGAGGGAGTGATTTTTCAGCTAAGGTGCATCAAATCACTGATATTGATAATACCTATAACTTAGGTAAAATGAAGCAGTTATTTGTCTGCTAATACAATACGAAATGTCCAAGGAATTAGATTCCTAAAATGTTAGCTTAGCTATACACTTGAATATGAAATCAATGATATATTTTACCATGATTACTGATAGTATCAAAGACTTACATTTGCCTGTCTTTGTAGCGTGAACCTTATTGGTTGTACCTCATCTATTGCGAGGATTTATTGTGTAGATAAGAACTGCATCTGCTTGTCTTAGTAGCTTCAATAGCCTGATAAAATATATCAATACCTTTATTAGGCAATCACCTCATCTTGTGCGAGGATTTTAATATGAAAACAAAGGATTCCATTCCTGGACAATTTTATATTGAATCATAGAACTTAACTGCTCATTCTCTCCAGTTAATAGGTAGATAGATAATTATATATAATATACCTTTACAGGCTAGATAGATTTTAAAACAATATATTATTGAATCTAAAAATAGAACGGCTTGGCCTGCTGGTCTTAGCTAGGACGCTGCCACCATAATGATCTAGATTTTACCAATAGGCTAAATAAATTCCTGCCTGCCTACTTTGCTAGGCCTATTCAGGCAGGTTTGACTTTATAACGTAATATATATTATAGAATCTACAAAAAGGACGGCTTGGCCCGCCGGATTTAACGTGAAGAAAATACAGGACCTAGATTTAACAAATATACTAAATAAATTCCTGCCTACCTACTTTTCCTAGCCTACCATTGAACATGAACCTACGTAGGCCCTAAAATAGCTAAGTGTGGGATTCTTTAAAAACTAGAAGTACAACCTTCTCATTTACATGTAAACGTGCGTGTCTCTCATCGGGGTGTAATGATGAGATACCTGACTAACTGCTAGACCTAACGTCCCTACAAATATGTACGTGTACCTACCACCCTAGCCCTAAACATATAAGTGTGATAGATAAATATATAGATAAGTACAGGAAGTCTGTTACCAAGCGACCTAAGGCAACAGATGGAAAGTGGGTAGGAAGTAAGGATGAGGGAAAGATTTTCTCACTGCCGGTCAAGCAGGCTCACAAGACCGATCAGGGTGCTGACGGCTAAAGGTGTCTTGGCCGCAGTGAGATGATGATGGAACCCCACAAAGCTAAGGGCAAGGAACGTAGCCCTTGGGTATAACACCGCAAGGTTTCCGGACTACGTTTGAAGTGATCATTCAAACAAGCCTTCTACCCTTCTCATTTACTTGCTCAATACGCATGGTCAGCAGGCTCACCAACCAATTGAAGGACGTGAAGGAGTCTTAGCCACGTATTGAGAAGCAAAGAAAGAGCAGATCATCTCTGAACTCGCTATACTCTCGTCTATTATCTGTCTTGAATTACGCATGGTCAGCAGGCTCACTAGACCAATTTAAGGGCGTGAAGGTGTCTTAGCCACGTAATAGATAATAGTCGAAAGTTCACTTTAAATTACGCTTGGTCAGCAGGCTCACTAGACCAATTTAAGGGCATGAAGGTGTCTTAGCCACGTAATATCACTTGATAATTTACACTGAATTTACTTTACGAATTATAATCGTATAAAAATGGCGATAAGGCTTGGATGAACGATAACTTCTTGGGAACCGTGGACCGTCCGTCCGTAATTTCGCCTCGACTTATTCTTGTTCCTCCCCGTACCGATAATTGTGGAATGATAACGCCGTACCGATTATTGTGGAATGATCCCGAATGTACCTAAATTCCCCTTTTTAAAACCTTTTTCGTTCCGCCTCATCGCATTCGAAACGCAATAACAAGTTCCGGAAGTTACGCTCAATCTAAATCTACCTCAGTCAATATTTTGATAGAAAAGTGATACATTAAATAAAGTATTTCTATCAAAAGTTTATCCTTTTAATCAGTTATGAATAGTAATAATTATCTTACAGGATTTCCATTAATTTAGCGATAATAAATACCTTTCGTATTACGTTGCTTGAACTGATGGATTATTCTAAAACAGGCCATTCTGAACATTATATCTATTGCGTTAAGAGTTCATTTCATTATCTAAATTTGAGTGAACCTCCATATAGTCCCGCTTGGCAGCTCTGCTAACTCAATGATCAGACCCATCCAGTCCAATATGGTCTTTATGTTTATAAAGTTAAGGTTTAAATTATGCTTTAAAGTGTGTTTTCAACCTAAAACTTTCCACTCATTATTGTTTACGCTGCATTTTTCACAAAATGCAATAACAAAATCCGGATGTTAGCTCATTTATAATCTACCCTCATTTATATTAAATGTAGCATTTCTGTAGTTAAATTATTACAATAAAATAGTTATTGTTATGCTAACTTTATGATTATATTCATTCGTGAAATTCAAGCTGTTTTATAAAGCTTTATGAATTCAATTAATCTAACAATAATTAAATAACTTTTCTTCAGTTTGTTGATTGACCCACCCAACTATTTAGAACTAGTAATTATGGTTCTTATACTTGATAAGTTAGAGTTCATTTTATATTTTCAATAAATGGTTGAATCTCCTATAATTCGTTGTTTGACGTCGCTAGTGTTTTTAAATAAAGCAAGCGGTGATGCCATCTTTTTTATTTATTATGCAATATTATGTCTAAGCTTCTATAATGCATTGATTGATGTCGCTAGTGTTTTCACTCGCGTATTTTCAAATAACGCAAGCAGTGATGCCATCTATTTAATTTATTAAGCAATATTATGTCTAAGCTTCTTTAATGCATTAGTTCTTGTCGCTAGTGTTCTTGCCCGCGTATTTTCAAATAAAACAAGAGGTTTATTTATTTACCATCGAGTTAAGAGTTAATTTTACGTTCAAAGAGACTGGTCCACCAAAAGGTTTATTTAGATACTATATTTTCCTATATTTGTGAGTGACGGAACACACCATAGGGTTCTGTTCCGTTACAGCCAACCCCCAATTTTTACGCAGGTGAGTAAATATTTAACCGAAGGAAAAATTTTAACCCATTAAATTCACAAATATATAATATTATTTCATTGATAAGTCATTTAACTAAGTACAAATTTCTAATTTGCTAACATTTGAATCCAAATATTTGAATTGGCGTCTGTATGTAAATATGTTGTGTGTTCTTAGAATATGTTAATGTGTTTAAACTGAAATATAAACAAGCATCAATGAGCATTTAATTTTTTTTATAGAATAGTACTCAAAGTCTATATCTCTTGTTGAATTCAGATTCTTCGAAAAAGGAACTTGGTTGTGAAGCAAATCAATCCTAATGATTTGATGTAAGAGCATCCCATTTACCTCTTTTCCTCAGTAATACGAACACTTACACCACCTTCTCTCAAACCCGAATTCATCAAGAGCATTTAAGCTCTTTAACTAAATTAAAACTTGTTTAATATCACAGAGCATGTATAGTGTGCGTAAATTTCTTTCGTGCGTGTAGAGTAGGACTCTTTATGAGATCAGCTATATTAGAATATGCTGATGAATGTCTTCCGACTTAACCTAACACCAAACTTCCCCATAAAAGGTCCTTGTATGTATTCTTAAATGTTATTTGCATTCAAAGTCAACAAACCGTTTCTAGTCATGTTATTGATTAATCATCTAGGCCCTCCATAATTTTTTTTTTCTATAAACACTACACTTGCATTGCATTAACTTTCATTGCCATTCACGCCACCTTAAACAACTAATCAACGCATTGAAACCAGAAACTACGAAAAAAATTGTACTGTTTCTCTAACAGCCAAAACCTTGTTGAATGTAACGAAACAACCCCCCAGTTGGGTAATCCCACTCACGTTTCACCGCATTTTATTTTTAAATTTAATTAATTTTGGTTTAATGTTTGTATTTGACAAACGTCAAACCCAAATCAATCAAATTCAAACTGAAAACTAGCAATTTATTTGATTTTTGCAGTTCACTAAATTGTTTATCTTAATTTTGTTTCAAAATTGTTTTAAAATTGTTTTTCTTAATTGTATATTTTATTTAAATTATTTTATTTACTTACTTGATATGATTTAACTTATCCACTATCTATAAATTAAGCTCAGGTAGTCATCTAATCTGATTTTCTATCTGTTTGACAGACTGAATGAGTTTTATAACGACGTTTCTATGTATATTCGTCAGTTTTTTTTTTAAAGTATACTCACTTATTTTAAAACGTCTAGATATTAAATAACATTAATTTGTTAATAACTCCTTTACTAATATAATCTAAGAATACCAACTTAATAACTATTAGATTTCCGCTAATTTTGTCTTAAATTAGATATAATTAATTTTCTAGATTTTTATGTTACTTTTTGAAAATAAGTTTTGATATAACTTTCAATTACTTCAGTTCTTTTCCCAAAACAAAAGAACTGAAGAAATTGCTAACAACGAATACTTCCTAATCTCTACTTTAATTATTTTCTATGTAAATAGTACCATACAATGTAAGTAGATCCTATTAGATATGGCTTAAATGAGCTATACCTACCTTCTTTATTTCGACCTACGAGTATGTGCTGAACCCAAACTAATAACCAAATAGAGGCGTTCAAGTTAATTTTAGATTCATATAATGTAATCTTATCCCATGTCAATATTTAATCCCCATAATCCGCCTGATCCAAAAAATCGAAATAAAATATTCTAAATTATTTGAATTGTTTTTCATTTATCTTCAATCTATTTTAATTTAATTATTTTATTTTGCTTGATAACCGTTTATTTTGAATTATTTGTTATTATTTTATTAGGTATAATGGAATATTAAAAGAATATATATTTATTTTGTAAAAAGGCTTCAATTATTTCCGATATTTTTAACGAATCCGACTATTTTTACAATATTATCAGTTCCGCCGATTAATTAATTATATTTTTGTTTTCAAAGAAATTAATAAAAATGAACTTAATATAAAGTATTACGATAAAACTTTAAATACCAACACCCCATTTTTTTAAACTAAACCGTATTTATGATTTGTTTCTGTTTGTAAATACCAAGCCCCCATGAATTAAACTAAACCGCAACCATGATTTGTTTCTGTTTTTAAATTCCAACCCCCCATTAATTAAACTAAACCGTAACAATGTTTTGTTTCTGTTTTTATACTTAAAAAGTAAACTATTCTAACTAAACTGCTATTATAAATTAATGAAACCAAAATATTTAACAAAAGACAAATGATGGCTCTAAACTATAAAACCAAAAACCTAGTTTTATTCCGATCTATCTATCTGAATTTTATCTTTACTGTAAAATAACTATCTGACTAATCGTATATAAGTTATAACTAAATTGAATTTTTAAATTTACGACACCATAATATTTAACAAAACGACCTTAGTTTTAAACTTAAAACCCTCAATTTAGTTTTCTTCTATTCTTAATTCCGTTCTATCTATATAAATCATACCTATGCAAACGGTGAAATAAGAATCCGCCTAAAAGTAGTTGTAAGTTATAAGGTTCCTATTAAAAAAACAATGTTGAGGAAGGCGGTATACCGATAACAACTTTCATTAGTAGTATCAGTAGTTATGAGAGTTAATGGTTAAATTTAGACTACCTTAAAACAAGCCACTACCTACCCTAGAATGAACGCTTGGAAATTTTAATAAAAGTATTGTACGAACCTACCTTCCTATCACGTTATGCAAGTAAATTAAGTGTAACTTAGCTACCTTCCTATCACGTTATGCAAGTAAATTAAGTGTAACTTATCTCAATTATCTACCTGCCTCAGTATTTTATCTTACCTAGTTATGTTGTGTTACATTAACATCATATTTATCGTACATAACTTACAAACCAAACCTATCACCAATGAGTAAGTAAGTAGCTCAAGCTAGCCGAAAATCGAAATGAAGGAGAGGGCGTGATTCTACGACTACCTACTACTTCAAGTAGATACTATACTTATTTCAGTATCTAGTTGTCTCCTAAACTCAAGAAGTCCTAATGCATGAATACTACCTACTTACTAAATTTTACGAAAACAACTGTTTCTATTTTTATTTTATGTGAAATCTTACGAATACAGTAATTAAGGTTATGAATTTTAATATGTAAACACGTCTATCTCTTTCTTAAACTAAAAATAAAGTGCTGAACAAATTTAGGTGAAACTCCGCACTTGGCCAGTTCCAATTTAGGAATCCACACAAGCGAATCCGCAGACGTTTACCAGTAATAATCTAAACTAACTCACTTCCTATTGCAACATAAAATAAACTAAGTGCTGAACTAATTTAGGTGAAACTCTGCATTTGGGCAGTTCCAATTTAGGGATTCACACGAGAACTACTAAGTTGCATTTACCTAACTCTTTCCCAAGAGTCAGAAATCAACAACCTACAGAGAGAAAGAGAGAGAGAACCTACATCCCTACGCGTCATCAAACGGCCCCCCCTCCAAACTGTGTCTGAACGAAAAGTTGCTGAACTATTTATGACTCCGAAAACTATCTACAAATTTTATTTTCACCGAAATATAAAACTAAGTAATCTACGAAACAACATTTTCTAGACTTATTTTTACAGAACTAAACGACGCCACTAGCGTTTTAGCAAACTTTTTTTTTCAAATAAACTACGCCTCGATCGTTTTTACAGACTTAAATTTTTTTAACTGAAGCTACGCCACGATCACTTGTTTTGTTTATTTTATTTTCGTGTAATGAGCTACCCCACGAGTAAGTTTCCGATTTTATTTTTACGCCACGAGCACCTTTATCCAACTACTAGATGATCACGGCCTATGTGCACTAACACTGTCGGACGTAAAATGGCAATCTAGCCTAACCCACGTTCTTGCTAAATTTCAGTCTATTACATGTTAAATTATCACCTGTACTATTAGTTATTCTGCGTATAAACTTAACAATATACGTATCTATTTATTACTTTATCTCATTATCCTATTATTATCAATCAAGTTTTGGAATAAGAATCTGAACCCTACGAATAATCTGCGACTAACAGTAACACCATCAGTTCGAAGAAGTTCACTGCTTGAATTTTAAATAAATATACCGACACTGAGCTACCTACTTTAAACTATTTTTTTGCTACTTATTTTATACTACCTACTTACTTAATCGTTTTAAAACCTCTCCTTTATACGCGGCAACAAATTGTGCGAAATAATTCCGCACTTTACACTACTTATAACTATACCTAAGCAAATCTTCAAACCTACATAATTTCTCAAATATGTACATACTTCATACATTTTATGTAGAATCTTAACAGATAATAATACTAAATTATGTGAAATCAATAATCTATACTGCTAAAATAAACCGCATTACTTGTATTAATACCAAATCCTGTTCACGGCACGCTAAATTGTAACCCCCCCCCCCCCCTAATAATACCTCCCCATAAAACCTTTCTTTTATATTTTCATTTGGCCATATGATGTCTAGTTTGGTTAGAACCCTACGCATATACCGTACATAACCCGCATTCTTTTGAGGTATTTTAAAACGATTTCTCTAGCCTACCCTAAGATTATCTAGCTATTCTAACACAAATTTTGATCGAAAACTCTTCCTGAACTTATTTTCTATTATTCCTATACTTATCTAACGAATTAACGGCCTAAAATTGGCGTTTTATTCTCTACTCTTGAATCTAGTGGTTTAACAGCTTATAGTTATTAAATAGTATATTAGATATGCTATCAATTAAACGTAATACATTATATTGATATGAATCTTTCGTTCTGACTCTCTGAAATCAGTAAAGGATTAATGGATCTAATTCTCTTTCATACTGGCTTTAGCGATCGACGTAAAACTTGTGAATCTTGTGAATCTTTCATACTGGCTCTTTTGATCGGCATGTGATCATGAATAGTTTTGTCTCTCATATTCTGACTCTAAATTGGCATAGGGACGCGCTCCGCCCCGCGCGTCCTGTGGGTTTCGTCTCCATACTTGGGTACCCCCCACCAAGATTTCATTTAGGGGGTTGAGAACATGCCTCATTACTGTCTGTAATTGTATGGTCAGTCTTTTGACAAGCAAAGGAGTAAGAGGGAGTGATTTTTCAGCTAAGGTGCATCAAATCACTGATATTGATAATACCTATAACTTAGGTAAAATGAAGCAGTTATTTGTCTGCTAATACAATACGAAATGTCCAAGGAATTAGATTCCTAAAATGTTAGCTTAGCTATACACTTGAATATGAAATCAATGATATATTTTACCATGATTACTGATAGTATCAAAGACTTACATTTGCCTGTCTTTGTAGCGTGAACCTTATTGGTTGTACCTCATCTATTGCGAGGATTTATTGTGTAGATAAGAACTGCATCTGCTTGTCTTAGTAGCTTCAATAGCCTGATAAAATATATCAATACCTTTATTAGGCAATCACCTCATCTTGTGCGAGGATTTTAATATGAAAACAAAGGATTCCATTCCTGGACAATTTTATATTGAATCATAGAACTTAACTGCTCATTCTCTCCAGTTAATAGGTAGATAGATAATTATATATAATATACCTTTACAGGCTAGATAGATTTTAAAACAATATATTATTGAATCTAAAAATAGAACGGCTTGGCCTGCTGGTCTTAGCTAGGACGCTGCCACCATAATGATCTAGATTTTACCAATAGGCTAAATAAATTCCTGCCTGCCTACTTTGCTAGGCCTATTCAGGCAGGTTTGACTTTATAACGTAATATATATTATAGAATCTACAAAAAGGACGGCTTGGCCCGCCGGATTTAACGTGAAGAAAATACAGGACCTAGATTTAACAAATATACTAAATAAATTCCTGCCTACCTACTTTTCCTAGCCTACCATTGAACATGAACCTACGTAGGCCCTAAAATAGCTAAGTGTGGGATTCTTTAAAAACTAGAAGTACAACCTTCTCATTTACATGTAAACGTGCGTGTCTCTCATCGGGGTGTAATGATGAGATACCTGACTAACTGCTAGACCTAACGTCCCTACAAATATGTACGTGTACCTACCACCCTAGCCCTAAACATATAAGTGTGATAGATAAATATATAGATAAGTACAGGAAGTCTGTTACCAAGCGACCTAAGGCAACAGATGGAAAGTGGGTAGGAAGTAAGGATGAGGGAAAGATTTTCTCACTGCCGGTCAAGCAGGCTCACAAGACCGATCAGGGTGCTGACGGCTAAAGGTGTCTTGGCCGCAGTGAGATGATGATGGAACCCCACAAAGCTAAGGGCAAGGAACGTAGCCCTTGGGTATAACACCGCAAGGTTTCCGGACTACGTTTGAAGTGATCATTCAAACAAGCCTTCTACCCTTCTCATTTACTTGCTCAATACGCATGGTCAGCAGGCTCACCAACCAATTGAAGGACGTGAAGGAGTCTTAGCCACGTATTGAGAAGCAAAGAAAGAGCAGATCATCTCTGAACTCGCTATACTCTCGTCTATTATCTGTCTTGAATTACGCATGGTCAGCAGGCTCACTAGACCAATTTAAGGGCGTGAAGGTGTCTTAGCCACGTAATAGATAATAGTCGAAAGTTCACTTTAAATTACGCTTGGTCAGCAGGCTCACTAGACCAATTTAAGGGCATGAAGGTGTCTTAGCCACGTAATATCACTTGATAATTTACACTGAATTTACTTTACGAATTATAATCGTATAAAAATGGCGATAAGGCTTGGATGAACGATAACTTCTTGGGAACCGTGGACCGTCCGTCCGTAATTTCGCCTCGACTTATTCTTGTTCCTCCCCGTACCGATAATTGTGGAATGATAACGCCGTACCGATTATTGTGGAATGATCCCGAATGTACCTAAATTCCCCTTTTTAAAACCTTTTTCGTTCCGCCTCATCGCATTCGAAACGCAATAACAAGTTCCGGAAGTTACGCTCAATCTAAATCTACCTCAGTCAATATTTTGATAGAAAAGTGATACATTAAATAAAGTATTTCTATCAAAAGTTTATCCTTTTAATCAGTTATGAATAGTAATAATTATCTTACAGGATTTCCATTAATTTAGCGATAATAAATACCTTTCGTATTACGTTGCTTGAACTGATGGATTATTCTAAAACAGGCCATTCTGAACATTATATCTATTGCGTTAAGAGTTCATTTCATTATCTAAATTTGAGTGAACCTCCATATAGTCCCGCTTGGCAGCTCTGCTAACTCAATGATCAGACCCATCCAGTCCAATATGGTCTTTATGTTTATAAAGTTAAGGTTTAAATTATGCTTTAAAGTGTGTTTTCAACCTAAAACTTTCCACTCATTATTGTTTACGCTGCATTTTTCACAAAATGCAATAACAAAATCCGGATGTTAGCTCATTTATAATCTACCCTCATTTATATTAAATGTAGCATTTCTGTAGTTAAATTATTACAATAAAATAGTTATTGTTATGCTAACTTTATGATTATATTCATTCGTGAAATTCAAGCTGTTTTATAAAGCTTTATGAATTCAATTAATCTAACAATAATTAAATAACTTTTCTTCAGTTTGTTGATTGACCCACCCAACTATTTAGAACTAGTAATTATGGTTCTTATACTTGATAAGTTAGAGTTCATTTTATATTTTCAATAAATGGTTGAATCTCCTATAATTCGTTGTTTGACGTCGCTAGTGTTTTTAAATAAAGCAAGCGGTGATGCCATCTTTTTTATTTATTATGCAATATTATGTCTAAGCTTCTATAATGCATTGATTGATGTCGCTAGTGTTTTCACTCGCGTATTTTCAAATAACGCAAGCAGTGATGCCATCTATTTAATTTATTAAGCAATATTATGTCTAAGCTTCTTTAATGCATTAGTTCTTGTCGCTAGTGTTCTTGCCCGCGTATTTTCAAATAAAACAAGAGGTTTATTTATTTACCATCGAGTTAAGAGTTAATTTTACGTTCAAAGAGACTGGTCCACCAAAAGGTTTATTTAGATACTATATTTTCCTATATTTGTGAGTGACGGAACACACCATAGG
The DNA here is from genome assembly GCA_951804965.1 of Horisme vitalbata. Taxonomy (NCBI): domain Eukaryota; kingdom Metazoa; phylum Arthropoda; class Insecta; order Lepidoptera; family Geometridae; genus Horisme; species Horisme vitalbata. Next base: position 34,601,883 of record OX638090.1, read on the forward strand.
GTTCTGTTCCGTTACACTGTGTTGGAGAAAATTTAGGAACACAGTTTGAAGGACTCATGGTCTTTGGTGCACTAACCCGTGTTAAGGAAAATTTTTGAACACAATTTGAAGGACTCATGGTCTTTGGTGCACTAACCTGTGTTAGGGAAAATTTTTGAACACAGTTTGAAGGACTCATGGTCTTTGGTGCACTATCCTGTGTTAGGGAAAATTTAGGAACACAGGATTTGGAAAAGTTTTTCGTGTCATTTAAATTACTACCATGAGGTTTCGGCAGACACGGAACCGGAACCCTAATTAGTTTAAATTATCATTAGGAATGTCGTCGTCATGCTGAGTATCCATATGATGCACATTAGAGCGATAATTGCTCGGCCCGTTATTTGAGCTCGGTGCGGATGCACTTTGCATATTAGAGTTACGTGGATCGTTCCGCGACATATTATTATTTTTAGCTTTAAGTTTGCGACATTCTCCTATTAAATGACCTCGTTTTTTACAATACGCACAAAATTTGTTTGCACTAAATTGGGAAAATGGTTTTTCTTGACTATTTCCCGAGTCATATGATGAATTTACATGATGGAAATTAGGAGAAGAGTGCTTTATTTTATTTTTATAGCACTCTGAAGCGACATGACCGCTTTTGTTACAATTTGTGCATTGTTTATTAGAACGAGTAGAAAGTTTTGATAAGTTAAATAACTTTTCTTCCTCGACAGCATGTGTAATTGCTTCTGATAACGTCTTGGGGTTCCTACACCGTACAATGTGGGAAAAGTGAGAGTTCAACCCTAACAAGAACGTATTAAGAGCCAAATCTTCCATTGCGGCTATTCGACCTAGCAATTCCTTGTCGTTTTCGCAGCTATAATGGATGTCAGATTGCAGTCTTGTTAAGCACGATTCAATTCGTATCGAAAACTGCATCACGTCTTCGGAAGGCAATTGTTTGCAATGTTGTAAATCAACCAATAAATGAGTGGAGTGTTTTTTCTCTCCAAAGGTTGTTTTGAGAAACTGTTTAATTTCTGGCCAGCTATCGAACTTTTTCAAACAACAAGCTAACTGAGCCTTGCCTTCCAACTGCGAGATGATATATTTACATAGGAAGTTCTGTTGTTCTGTAGTAGCTAATGTTATCGCACTTTCACAATTAGTTAAAAACGCAGGTAAGGTTTCGCGATCCCCACTATAGGGTTTAATGAATTTAGAAAGAACTGAAAGGGTGATTTTATCAGCCATTTTAACCTTTTCTTTAGGCAGTGGATTATCCTCGGAGGATACCTCTGATTCAGACAAAGATGCGAAATCTTCTGATTTCTCTTTCTTTAGAGACATGAAACTACGTAATAATTAATTATAGTTAAGCACTACAGAACATCAGAGACACAAACACAGAACACACAAATTAAAATTATTAAAAAAGCAAACACAAATTAATATTATTTATAATTTTAAAAGTACCGAGTAAATTGCGTAAAAATTATCTTCCTTAAAATTTTGAAAATTCACTTCACTAGCACTTTAAATTGTTAATAAAATATAGATAAAAACTCACTGTAATAATATGACGGCAGCACACGCGAACATTCTGGAAAAGGCCACGTCACTCACGCGTAGCGTCCGGCAAGTAGCGGCGGCGGGCACCTGGCGACCCAGCGAGTCGTATTGCAGAATGCACGTCGTCACGTCGGTGTACCAGAACACGTGGCTGTCAGCTGATGATGATGATGGTCGGAGAAATAGTCCTGAGGTGCGGGCTCACACTCGAAAGTGGAGACTGATCGTCGACCACCAGGGTAGCAGCGGGTGTCCGGGGGTGAGCGGGCTCACGCTTTACAGCGGAGACTGACCGTCGGTCACGGGTGCAGCAGTGCGGGCTTGGGTCTTTGAGGAACCCAAGGCTTATCGTCGACCACTTCACAAAGGACTTCTTGACCACGGAGCAAACAAATATGGTGCAGACGATTAGAAACGAATTCGCGGCGCCTACACCTAAAGATCCCAGTACTTCACGTTTTTTCCTGGGATCCCACTTCTGACACCAATTTGTTAGGATGGCACTCCGTGGGTCCTTTTTAAAAAAAACACTTTATTAGCTGCTACTTTGATTTATTAAAGCGACACACCAATTAGATGTTTCTATGAGTTTTACGCAAATGTTACTGAACAAAACCACGTGCCGAAGCCCTTATATAAACTCGGTGCAACGTGGAAGCGACGGGGTAAATCGCTGAATTGCAATTTTGTTAATACTGCAATTGAACATAACAGGTCGAAGTCGGCCGCGCGGGCGGCGCGGGCGCGGGCGGTTAGTCAGTCAAATTGAGTCCTTCGTGGCGTGCGTGTTAATAATTATTCGTGTTTACTGAACGCGTTGTGTATTTCTTGATTTCATTTCATTGTGTATTAAATACTTAATTAGCTTAGTTAACTAGGTTCTGATTCGTATCATACATACGTCATCTCCTTGCCGTAAAATGAGTGATGAACCTGGACCATCGAAGAAAAAGAAAATATATAACTTCAATAGGGAATGGGAAGAAGAGTTTTTATTTACGAGTGTTAGTGAGAAAGCTATTTGCTTACTCTGCAATGCTTCTGTAGCTGTACCAAAGCGGTCGAACGTCGAACGTCATCATAAAAGTCTCCATGCGGATTTTAAAGGTAGGCTTATTTATGTGCACGTAATATAGGTATATCATATTATATTATGTATAGTGAATTTTTATTTGGATTTCGATACATAATAATACAAATTATTATCCTTAGTTTTAAATTTGTTAGGTATGTAGGTAAATAAAATTTAAAAAGTGTAGGTAGGTCTCACTTATCTTCTTACATGTGTTTTTTATTGTTTCAGATAAATATCCGCCGCAGTCTGCATTACGAAAGAATAAAGTTCAAACTTTGCAAGCTGCTCTACGCGCTCAACAAAATACCTTTTTTACTGCTAAAAATAAATCAAAGGCTCACACAGAAGCATCCTTGAAAGTAAGTTACATTCTGGCGTCTCATAAAAAACCCTACTCTGACGGAGTTATAATAAAAGAAGCTATGTTGGGCATGGCAGAATCTTTGTTTCATGAATTTAAAAACAAAAACGACATAATTTCGGCAATAAAACAAGTGCCGCTATCGAGGAACACAGTAACACGACGAGTTGATGAAATAGCAAATGACGTCTTTGACCAGATGAAAAATGATTTGGCAAAATGCGAGTTTTTTGCATTGCAAATGGACGAATCGACGGATATTACTGACTCACCACAGCTTCTGGTTTTCATCAGGATGGTCTTTTCTGACTTTTCTGTTAAAGAAGCATTGCTCGCCAATTTGTCGTTGGTAACTTATACACGAGGACAAGACATTTATGACGCAATAAAAAAGATGATTACTGAACAGAACATACCAATACAGAAATTGGTAGCCATGACTACCGACGGAGCGCCTGCTATGATCGGCAGAAATGTTGGATTTATTGGTCTGTGTGAAAAGGATAAAGATTTTCCTAAATTTAATTCCTACCACTGTGTTATACATCAGGAAAAATTGATTGCCAAAAAACTTAACCTTGGCCATGTTATGAGCGTTGTAGTACGAATTGTGAATTTCATTCGTGGACGAGCGTTGAACCATCGTCTTTTCAAAGATTTGCTTGATGAATTGGACAGTGAACATGGATATTTGATCTACTTCGCTGAAGTAAGGTGGCTCAGTCGTGGTAAAGTGCTGACAAGATTTGTTGGTTTGATGACAGAAATCAAAATATTTTTGCGATCTAAAGATAGCTATGAAGAAAAACTCGATGATAAAGAATGGCTGGCCGACTTGGCATTTCTAACTGATGTAACTGCCAAACTAAATAAACTCAACGAAACACTACAAGGAAAAGAAAAACACATATCAGACATGATGAGCGCAATTTCAGCTTTCGTAAAAAAAAACGATTTATGGAAGAGCCAGTTAGAGGAGAAAAATTTTCAACATTTTCCTTCTATTACTCTCCTTTTGGACTCCGAATATCTTGCGGAGTATAACCCAGCTAAACATGTGGAGCTGTTTCACCAGTTAAAATCGGAATTCCAAAGGCGTTTTGACAATATTTTCTGTATGGAACCTATGTTTATTTTTGTCAAAAATCCATTTATCGATAGCGATGTTTCACAACTAGCTTCGTTGATGGAAACCCACTGTTTCGTTAATAAAGCGGAAGCTGAATTAGAAATTATTACACTTCGCAGTGATATCATCCTTAAAAGCTCAGACAATAAAAGCGACGAAGTTTTCAAGCTCATGGACCCAGTTAAATACAAAAACGTACGTAACTGTGCTCTCATCATTAAATCATTTTTTGGGTCAACATATCTATGTGAACGTGCTTTTTCTCAACTAAAAGTAATTAAAACCAAATACAGAAGTATGCTAACTAACGAACACGTCAAAAATTGTATGATTTTGGGTTGCACAGAAGATTACCAACCAGACTTTAAGAAGCTTTCTGAAAATGTGAATAGCCAAGTATCGCATTAGCTTTTTTCTGTTACGGTCTATTCTTTTTGAAGTGTAGTGTGCCATATTATAATAAATAAAAAATTGTGTAATTGTTTAATGTAGTTTCCTTTATATCACTTATGTTTTTTTATGTACCCATAGTACAAGCTTCGGCTTAGTTTGGGACTAGATGGCGTTGTGTGAAATTGTCCAAAAATATTTATTTATTTATTTTATTTATTAACTCGGAGGTGCCCGCGTGGCGTATCGGGATTTTCAAAATAGCCCTTGGAGCAATACCAGTTGGGCACCACTGGACTAGACTCTTACTTAGGATTCCTAATAAGTGTAAGTACTGTAATTAAACCCTGATATACATGTACGCATACGCAGCCTAACACCGACACAGCTAAACCCCCTGGCCGTCGACGGGCAGCAGCGTCGGTGGTGCGAGAAGTTGTGCCCTGCGATCCCCAACCCGCATGCCCAGCGTGGGGCTTATGGGCATATCCCCCTTTATTAGGGGAGGCCTATGTCCAGCAGTGGACTGATATAGGCTGGTGTGGTGTGGATACATGTAACAGCTTTAAGCTGGTAATAACCAGCATAAGCTTCCAGACACAGTTGTTATTGCACCATTAGCGAACTCTTTTAATAATGTACTAGACAAATATCAAAGTGTATACCCTGCTATACAACCATAGTATACATGTATCAGATAAGCTACCTGTGTATAATAAAATAAAATATTAATAATAATTTATTTCTTTCAGGTATTTCTTGAGCCACCATCAACCAACCCATCTGACAAATCACCCACACCTGTCCATTTAACATTGGATTGCCCAGACCCAGAGGACCAAGTTGAGACTAGTTAGTTATTTTGTTTTTTTATTCTTCTAGGTTCAAACTGCATTTTTAACATACCTAGTGGTACTGCGGGCCATGAGCATGGCGTGTATTGTTAGCGAGTGGCAGCAGGTGCCCAGTTAGAGCAAGTGTGTTTTCAGCACTCAAAGTGTTAATTTATCATACTCTGTCTTACCTATGGTTCTCGATTAGTAGGTACTTATTGTTTAATCCCAGAAGGTATTTTTATTATTTTTGTTGCTAGATTACATGAACTCATATTAACTTGAATCTTCATTTCAGTATTGGAAGATCATCAGTACTGGGCCAGGCCGGGCGGAAGCAGTCAGTCCACGCCCTTCCAATCGGAAGTGGTGGAAGTTGGTGCCTCCCGCCCGACACGACATCATGCAACAAGCCCACCAAGCCGGCCACACGCACCACGGCGCGTGATAAGAGCGCGCCGCCGATCTCGCTCTACACCAGCATCAGTGCCGCCGCTAAATTCCCGTCGCGCCCGTGGCACATATATAGATGATGCTTTTCTAGCAAGTAACCAGGAATGGAGAACGTTGACGGCTTCAGCGATGGAAAGATTTGACAAATTTGTGACTGAGAGCCAACGCCAGCGCCAAGAAGAACTGGCGCTAGAACGGATGCGGATCGATCAACAGGCCCAGTGGCAAATTTTGTTTGGGAAATAGCTGAATGCCATAAATAAATTGCAGTAAAGGTTATTGGGCACATCTAAAGTCAAACATGACATTAAGGAGTATAAATTAAATATTGGTAATACCATCATCAAACAAGATGGTGATGTTGCCAAAGCATTCGAATCCTTTTTTACAGACATTCCAGTTTCTACCACAAGATCCTTAAACTCTTCTCCTATAATTGCGGATTCATTACTAAATGGAACCAAAATGTGATATACCGTTTTATTTTAAATATGTAAACAGTAATAATATTATTAAAACGTTCAAACTGATAAATGTTAAAAAAACTACGGAGATCTTGGGCATTTATGTTAGCGTTGTAAGATCGTTGATTGACATTGTCGCACCAGAACTAGCGTTTATATTTAACGAAAGTATTGACTGTGGTGAGATCCCTGATCTAATGAACATAGTAATATAACACATCTATTTAAATCCGGTAGTTCTGACCCTACTAACAAAAAAAAATTTGAAAAGCTTATTCTTAGTTATCTGCAAAGCCATTTTAACTTTAACAACTTACTAGATGTCAAACAATTCGGATTTACGTGAGGCAGATCAACAACTGATGCCGGTGTTGAGTTGGTATCGCATATCTACAATGCCTGGGAGGACTCACATGATGCTTTAGGCATCTTTTGTGATTTGTCTAAGGCATTTGACTGCGTACACCATGAAATATTAATCAGGAAACTAGATCACTATGGCGTCAGGGGTATGGCTTTAGCCCTTCTCACTTCTTACCTATCTGACAGGATACAGAAAGTAGACGTAAATGGAAAATGTTCTCCAGGATCTGTAGTAAAGATGGGTGTTCCGCAAGGGTCAATACTTAGACCATTTTTATTGTTAAGAAAAATTTTGTTAAACGTAATCTCTGTAATAAAGCTTATTATAAAATATCTGATTATTTAGATGACAAAAAAGCTTGGGATGAAACTGCCTCCAACTCCCTCAAAAACAATGTAATAGTTATTAAGGACAATGACGTTAAAAAAATATAAGCCAAGCAGAGTTCCTTGCCAATTCTTCTCTGTTTGGTCGCGTTACGAATTGGTGGTAAATTAAAATAAAATGACGTTTTAAAGTGGTTCAAAATACAGTTCCTACTGAAAAACTAAAAATGTTGACTTTTGACTAATGAATGTCTGTATCTTAACACATTGGCCTTTATTAGTTTGCATAATTATACAAAACTCGATTTCGCCTCATCACTTGTTAGACAAAGGTGCACATCTAACGAATGTCTATGTTACTTTATGGAGCCTTAATATGTAGTGTTGAAATTTAGTTATACACATTGGCCTTTATAAGATTGTTGTTTTATGGAGCCTTAATATGTAGTGTTGATGCAGTTTTTCTTGACTAACGTTATATTGATGATGATGCTATAATCGATTTAGTGAAACTCTATGTCTATACACATTGCTGTATGCGGCCATAGTATGTAGTGGAGTTAGGAGTAATTTTTTTCTAGACTAATGTAAATATTGATGACTGTTGCTATAATCGACCTACTGAATTCTGTCTATACACATTGCTGTATGCGGTATACAATATGTTTAGATTTTTCATTTTATAATTTTTCTTAAGGTACAAACTGTGTTAAATGCATATTTTGGTGCAATAAATATGATTTTTTTGATAATTTTGAGACTTGGTACGAATAATTTTTGTTTTTCAAAGTTTATTTCAAATAAGTGTTCTTAAAACGTATCATAGCAATTTATTTCACACCATCAAATTTACTTAGTAAAAAAAACAAAACTTGAGTTACACCTACTTTCTTGCCGACTTCACGGCAACGTCACACGCCTGCGGCTCGTCACTTTTGGACCGCCATTTTGTCGGGTCAGACCGCCATTTTGTCGGGTCAGTGCCCACTCGGCCCGCTTAGACTCGACCCGAAGAATAATACCAGATATTTTACTACCAATTCAGTGCATTTGTACAGTCAGGCAATTAATGCAAAAAATGTAATGAAACTGGAAGAACAGCATGGTATTCCTGACTATAAAAGTGTCAAACATCGGCTACATAGTGCGCGTAAAAGATATCGTGGGCTGCCGAAAATTTGATTTAATAAGCCAAGTGACGTCATAATTTCGGTCAAACTCAAATCGATCTTATTGGTGCATCACAAGGAAGACGACAATACTATTATTATTTTTGCTTCAGACCAAATAAAGAATCACATAAAAAACGTGGAGCATTATATTTGCGACGGAACCTTTGATTGCTGTGCAAAGCCTTTTTTACAGATACACCATCCACGGTGACATAGGGAGTGATACAACAAAAACAAATATTGTCCCTATGTTTTATGCACTACTTGAAAATAAAAACACGAGTACTTATGAAACCATGCTGCGAAAAAGAAGAAGCTTCGCCAGCCTTCAGGCCAACTAAGTTTACTTTAGATTTTGAAGCGTTCGGACATGAACGCAAAACAGAATGTTTACCCCCACGCTAAAATCCATGGATTTTTTCAAAGAAGCATTCTCAGAAAAGCTCAATCTTTGGGACTGCTGCTTCACGAAGAAACCACTAAATACGTAAAGCAGTGTATGAGTTTAGCTTTTTTGCCAGTTGAAGATATAGAAGATGGCTGGTGGACGTTAATGGAAAACAGGTAAATATTATCTAGATATATAAAATTATAAGTACGATGTATATTATATTTCACCATTATCATCATCATCATCGGCCTATAGCAGTCCACTGTTTGACACGTATTATTGATTTTGTTTTAGTTACCCTGAGGAAAATGTTATTAACTTCAATGATTATTTCGTTGCACAATGGCTAGAAAATCCTGCCATTATACAAAAATGGTCAACAAACTTGGTGGAGGCATGGAATCAGCGGCTTCAGCAATTTTTGGGCAAAAATCCTAATTTGATATCCCTGACACAAATAATTGAAATGGATATCTCTACATACGATAGAGCCCAACTAAGGTAAAATATTCTATACATCTTAATTATTATTTAGATACTGAAAAGTAATGTACTAAGTATAATTTTTCATTTTAGATTCCATCGCGATCACACATCAATCAGCCAAAGGAAGAAGAAAAGTATTGAAAATGATAACACTTTAGATTTAGACGCTATCTTTTGTGGAGGTTAGCCGAGGAGGCTGATGAAGCTGATCGTCGTGAAGAGGAGAGGCATGAGCTCGTGCAAATGCGCAGAATGATCTTACCCAGCCGTATCTCCGACACTCACTTTAAGCAGCGTTATCGGCTCACTAAAGAAGGGTTCATGTATCTTTGTGATACTGAAGGAACACACAAGCCTCAGAAGCTCTCAAAGAATAACACTCGAGAACAAGGTATGCAAAAAATTGTTAAAAACATTGGTTATTTCTTACGGACCTAGTAAGTACATTAATGTTTAGGAAACCACTTCATAATTAGGTAGGTACCTACTTGTTTTACTGTGATTCATTTAAATTTATAGGTACTAAGTGCCTTACTGTTTTACGCAAATGGGGACTACCAGAGAGTGGTTGGGATTGCTAATGGACTCTCTCAAGAAGCAATTATTTTATTTATTTGACACACAAAACGGAACACAATCAAATAAAAACATATAAAAATATCACAATAATAAGTTCTAGATTGTATCCCAAAGCATGTGTACACAGCATGATAAAGTAGAATATTAAATAAAACAGTTCTGTGTAGGCAAGCCAAGGAAAAGTAAATAAACAAAAAAATAAAATTAAAAAGAGAATTTAAAATTGAACACCTAATTTACAAATTATTACTTGCACTCTCTCTATTAAGAGTGGCGATAATGTCTCTTTTAAATTTATATAATTTATCATTAAAAATGACAATATTTTCACTATTACTAATCAACAAATCATTATAAATACGACACATTCGAACCATTTGATTATAATATGAAGTGTTATTAAAATAGACCTGAAGGGCGAAAGTATTTTGAAAGGGATTTCGAGATCTGGGCCTAATATTAAAATTAATAGAAGATATAAGGATAGATAGGAGAGTCCGTTTTAGAGTGTATAATTTTAAATAGACTAACTAAGTCAAGGTATTGACGGCGAGCTTCAAGAGACATGAGTTGAAACTTATCGTTCCTCATATGTCGGGGAGGTTCTTAGCATACCATTTCTATAACAAAAGATGTTTAAAAATTTCTTTTGAATCTAATCTTTTATGGACAAACTTTTGAAAAATCACAGATGTTGTTCAATTATCTTTAAAGATAAACATTTGTTATATTAAAGAATACAGATCAAGGTAGAAACAACACAATTGAAAGATTGAAGTTTTTAGCAATACAAAATCAATAATGAAAAATAAATAATCAACATTCAAGTAAGAACAAAACAATTCAAAGATTACAATTTTCTACAAAAAAAAATCTATAACTTATCTTCATGTTCTTTAGAACGAATGGATAACACTTGATATATTGACCAAAAAATTTCAAGAAAAAGTTATTTCCTTAAAGACTTTTTAGAAAAAACTGCTAGATTTTTGATTATTTCTTAAAATATTATACATAAAATATTTTTAAATACAAATAATAAAATATTTTATGAAATAATCAACACTGCAAGAGAGTGCAAGTAATAATTTGTAAATTAGGTGTTCAATTTTAAATTCTCTTTTTAATTTTATTTTTTTGTTTATTTACTTTTCCTTGGCTTGCCTACACAGAACTGTTTTATATAATATTCTACTTTATCATGCTGTGTACACATGCTTTGGGATACAATCTAGAACTTATTATTGTGATATTTTTATATGTTTTAATTTGATTGTGTTCCGTTTTGTGGCACTTTTAAGGCACTTAGTACCTCTAAATTTAAATTAATCACAGTAAAACAAGTAGGTACCCACCTAATTATGAAGTGGTTTCCTAAACATTAATGTACTTACTAGGTCCGTAAGAAATAACCAATGTTTTTAAAATTTTTTTGCATACCTTGTTCTCGAGTGTTATTCTTTGAGAGCTTCTGAGGCTTGTGTGTTCCTTCAGGGTATCACAAATATACATGAACCCTTCTTTAGTGAGCCGATAACGCTGCTTAAAGTGAGTGTCGGAGATACGGCTGGGTAAGATAATTCTGCGCCTTTGCACGAGCTCATGCCTCTCCTCTTCACGACGATCAGCTTCATCAGCCTCCTCGGCTAACCTCCACAAAAGATAGCGTCTCGAAAACATACCTAAACGCAGAAAATCCAACATCTTTCCAACAAATCGTTTTCAAGTTATCGTCTCGCACAAAGATTTATCTATCGACTGAAAGTTTACGATATACTACATAGTTTACTTCCACAGACTTGTCAAAATACAAACTCGTACTGCCAAATTAGCACAAAACTGATCGAAAACTTTTTTGAGGTCGAAAACTACGAGTCGATAGAACTCGTGGTGCCGATTTTAGTTCAAGCACGTTTCCCTAGAGGCGCTGTACGAAAATGTATTGAAAGATACCGAAACTTATAAAGTTTTCGAAAACTATGAAAACCTGTGGTAAGCCCTAAGTATTTACATCATACTTAAGCGTAAACTATTTGAGCTTGGAATACGTGGGAGCTTATTGATGTGGACTAAGTCTTACTTACGTAACCGGTCCCAGGCGTTTGTCGTGGGTGGTTATTGCTCTGACTTTGTGATTATACCCTCTGGTGTACCACAGGGATCCATTTTGGGACCTCTTCTGTATGTAGCCTACTTATATGATGTTGGTAAGTGTTGTAAGTGTTTTTATGCGGATGACACGAAAACATATATGAAAGTTAAAAACCACATAGACTGTATTAACCTACAATCAGATCTAATCAGGCTGGTGGTGGATGCCCATGACATACTCCTGTCATCAACTTGTATTGACGACACAGAGCCCTACTTTTTACAGTAAGCATAAAGGAATTATTCTAACAATCATTTTTAGAGGTACCAAACTATCGAATTAACGTCTTTTAACAGGTTTGACATTAGAACTTGACTTAAACTTGATTTTTACTAAAGATAAACTAACGATAAATCCGTTTATGATTTTTAGACAATGTTTTATCAGTTAATGAGAACTTTTTACGACACGTGGCATGCAACCACGTGTTGTTATTGAATTATCTTGTTGAAATAACGCTTTCGCGCCGACACGGCCATTCTGACAGGTGGTGCGCGCTCTGCACCAACCTTAGTTCTGCGTGAAAAGGTTAGTATCTCGGGGGTTTTTTGAAGTTCCTGATTCTCGAAGGTTCACGAAAACTATGGCGCCGACAACGAATGACACTTGTGTGTGCTCGAGCGAGAATCGAGAATCAGAAGTAAGAGTATAAATAGATCCTTACTTTCATTCATCAATTAGTAATCAAAAAAATAAAAATCAAAAAGTAACAAGGAAAATGTGGATTAAACCAGCAAAGACGTTCACAATCTTGGTTTTGATGTCAATAGTGTTGCAAGAATCATCAACTGCTGCTAGTGACAAAAACGATCAGAGTAATAATTGCATCAACACTTCAAATAAAATGTGTCAATCCACAACTGGGATACTGTCACTAAACATTCATGCATGCGGAGAACTGCTTACAGTGACAGGTGACCCTGATGCAGTAAATGCTTGCGAATATTTGAGTAGTTGTTCTGAGCACCCAAAAGATTGGAAATGCGTGGTGAACGGACATCCTATTGATTGTTTCCACTGCATAAAAAGAAAAGACATCGCCAAATTTAGAAGCAATTATGAATACATATATTCGAACAAGGAAATCTCAGAGAGCAATGTGGTTAAGAACAATGAAACAAAAGCAATGAAAGCAGAAGCAAATGAGGTTATAGTATTAGTTTTCGGGTTAGTTGGGCTCATGATGATGAGAAAGTACGCTCCATAGATGAATGTTGATACGGGAAGTGACGTCAGCAGACACCAACAGTGCTGAAGTCATTCCCTATAGCCTGGAATGTGGTGTGACGGAGCAGAGGTGGTTGTTGTTAAGGGAAGTTCTTCATTCACGGAACAGACGTCACTCGCCAGGAGTGAGGTGGTCCCCCATGAAGTAGGGGTTGCTATCAGGCGGGTAGTGGTAGCCCATGATACGCATGTCATCAGGCAGGTCGTGGTCGCCCGTGACACGCTCTGCACCAGGCAGGTCGAGGCAGGTCGAGGCAGTGTGGTGGTCGCCCGTGACACGCATATCACCAGGCAGGTGATGGTGGCCCATGACATACTCCTGTCATCAGGCTGGTGGTGGATGCCCATGACATACTCCTGTCATCAGGCTGGTGGTGGATGCCCATGACATACTCCTGTCATCAACTTGTATTGACGACACAGAGCCCTACTTTTTACAGTAAGCATAAAGGAATTATTCTAACAATCATTTTTAGAGGTACCAAACTATCGAATTAACGTCTTTTAACAGGTTTGACATTAGAACTTGACTTAAACTTGATTTTTACTAAAGATAAACTAACGATAAATCCGTTTATGATTTTTAGACAATGTTTTATCAGTTAATGAGAACTTTTTACGACACGTGGCATGCAACCACGTGTTGTTATTGAATTATCTTGTTGAAATAACGCTTTCGCGCCGACACGGCCATTCTGACAGGTGGTGCGCGCTCTGCACCAACCTTAGTTCTGCGTGAAAAGGTTAGTATCTCGGGGGTTTTTTGAAGTTCCTGATTCTCGAAGGTTCACGAAAACTATGGCGCCGACAACGAATGACACTTGTGTGTGCTCGAGCGAGAATCGAGAATCAGAAGTAAGAGTGTAAGCTTTCAGTCACAGCAAGGGGGTAGAGTATTATAAAATAAATGACAAACACGAATAAATACCTTGAATACTTATATTTCCATCCACAATAGTACTTTACAGACTGTACTTCCACTTTCTCCTATTTTAGAACGTCTTTACTCGATGCCAGCCGTCAACCAAGTGAGCGCTCGCCAGCCGATCACCCCACCCTGCGACATTGCTATGACGTCATCGCTAGGAAGTTTTAGCGACAACTTCACAGCAATGCCTTCGGGTTGCCAGTAAAATAAATAAATTATTACTAAATTTGTAAAAATACAAAAAACCTAACACTCGACCATCCTGACCACGTGCATGTCCTCAAGCACGCAAACAGGTCGATCATAGAAAACCTATCCTAACACTCGGTCGGCTTGCTTCCATACAAAAATAAATCATAAATCATCGACAAAAATCAACCAAACACAATATTTCCTTAAAAAGAATTCTGCTTAACGTAACAAAAAAAATTATATTCTAATTTTAGAGCTGATTATTAATTATATCAATTATTACAATATCAATTTAAATTTTATTAAATTATTAACATGTCATATGTGGACAGACCCAATGTTTTAGCTATATATCTATAAACATTATGATACAATTATCGTTTGTTTGTTAATGTTATAAACCAAATCTTTCGTCATATTAGTTCGTTTACATAATTCACTCTAAGTGGATTATCATACCTGGTTGGTGCGAACCCTGCTTCTCACATCCAAACAGATTATTAATAATACCTAAAGTTAATGTATTTACTCTATTTTAACCCTGCTTCTTACAATGGTTCCAATTATCGATCCAAATAGTCTTTTCAGCGATGTGAACCCTGCTTCTCACATCAACAAAATGATCATTGGGCCGTTCATTCAAACAATAACTCTGCAAACCCTGCTTCTTGCAAATTATTGTACCTTTGGTTAGTATACACTTGCAAACCCTCCTTCTTACAAAAGTATACTACCCTTCAAAAGTGGTGATCTTACTGGTGTGAACCCTACTTACTATTATTATTTTATATATTTACTATTGTTGTGCCCAACAGGGTCTGTAATGATCGCAATGAAAATTTGTTAACACCTGTATATTTACATTATGGAACGCAATAAATGATTGAGTATTGAGTATTGAACCCTGCTTCTCACTTCCAGCAAAAACACCTTTATCCATTCATTCCAACAATAACTCTGCAAACCCTGCTTCTTGCAGATTATTGTACCTTTGGCTAGTATACACTTGCAAACCCTCCTTCTTACAAAAGTATACTACCCTTCAAAAGTGGTAATCTTACTGGTGTGAACCCTGCTTCTCACTTCCAGCAAAATTACCGTTCAACAATAACTCTGCAAACCCTGCTTCTTGCAGATTATTGTACCTTTGGTTAGTATACACTTGCAAACCCTCCTTCTTACAAAAGTATACTACCCTTCAAAAGTGGTCATCTTACTGGTGCGAACCCTGCTTCTCACTACCAGCAAAATGACCTGCCAACCCTCAATTCTGGCATTACTATAATCAGTTGTTCATATCATCCTTCTCCGTCGTTTCCTTAATCCTCGTTTCCTCAATCCTGAAGATCGTGACTCTTTTGGTGAAGTCTCTTTTCCGTCCGTGTCCATTCTATCAGTTGCTTAACTTATTTTATACTTCAATAATTCAAAATACATTTTAACCATTTACAGTGTTATCATCATCATCATTATCCCGTGATCTCTTCTTTCAAACTCATTCCAAGTCTAATAACTATGCAAATTCCCAACTTCAGTTACAAAATTTAGTAAGTAAAATTAATTTAACCAGTCTTAAATATATTTAGATATTTTTAGAAAATTTTAAAAGTATTTAATTAGTTTTAAATGATATGCTTAAAATATTATCAGACTTGAAGTGAATTTTACGGTCTTAAATAATTCAGTTTCATATTAAAGCAATAAAATTGACAATATTTTCGTTGAAAATTGCAATTTTTTTAAATATGGCTAGTATTTCAAGAAACCTGACACTTATGCCTATTATGACATTGATGATAGTGTTTAATATGTCAGAGAAGATGAGAACAGTAGTGAAAACGAATAAGAAATTAACCAAAATCAAATATTATCTTTCAAATAACCTCAAATATATAATAATACTCAAAAATTCTCGTTTCTGAAATATGTGTGAACAAGATCTCCCTGTCAACATTCTACACATCATTCAACAAATCCATCTCTTGAAATATGTAATTATGAGCATTTTTTTCTCATTAATGACACCAAATCCTTACCCTGAGCTATGTGCTTACGAAGATTACCTTATCGTAAACAACACATCCATGTGATAATTGTTAATTGTAAAATTCCTTTTTATAATGAATTTATCCAAGATTCTAAACAATAACAACTCTACATAAACTCATAAAGTCAAGTTACTTCCAAATTTCATAACCAAACAGATATCTACATTAAATGATATTACAAAATAAACTAAAATAATTACATATATCCAATCACAATAATTTTAAATTATTGTAACACGTTGACTGCGGGCCTCGGTTATGATGCTACGCACCACGCCCGGGGAACGCAACCTGTTCCTGCTGCTTAGTTGTGTTTTAAGCACTCAAAGCGTTAATCACTAAGTCTACATTCTTATTGCCTATTATAGCTATAATTTACCTATCTGGGTTTACAACTATTATTATCTACATCGTCAATAATGTCATCCTCATCAATAGCACCGGAATCATTATCTTTTTTTTGTAATTAGTTTTTTCTTTTTTGCACCTATATTTTTTTTAATTACATTTTGAATCGTCAACTTTAATTATTTTTAAAATTTACACCAATTCACTAACGCGACCATACAGAGAAGAATTGGCAAGAAACTCTGCTTGGCTTTATCTTTTTTTGTCTTTGTTACAAATTCTTGAAACATTGTTTTGGGGAATCGAAGACAGTTTCACCCCAAGCTTTTCTTTTGTCATCTAAATAATCAGAACATACATAACTTACAGAGATCACATTTAACACTTTTTTTTTTAAATTCATTTACAGATAAATTAAGCCATCAAAAAAAAATGTATACGTTGCTCGTTAAAATTGACCCCTGGATTCAGGTAACTTGGTCACTACTTTAGGTGTTGAAGAATCCAATGAATTCAGGCCTAATAGGACCTACATTAGACATCCATTCAAACTGGAAAAGTTATATTGATGCATTCCTCAAGATCTAAAAAGGAAAGCGCTCAGGAAATAACAAATTTCTGAATTTTACACTCATTAAAGACATTTAAAACTGGCATAACAATCCAGGCGCTCTGTTCAGTTGCGAGCCAGTGATAGATTCGAAGTCAAATCAGGAGTCCACCAAGGTTTCACGCTCAGCCCGTTACTCTATAATACCACCATGGACAGACTAACGAAAAGTTGTCAGAAACGATTCCCTTGAAACATCCTATACGCAGATGATGTGACGTAAATCTCTAAGGATATAAACGATCTCCAACAGAATTTCAACTCCTGGATAAAATCACTCAAGAAAAATGGTCAAGCAGACATAATACATACATAAGTCGTGCGTATTCGATGGTGCCACAGATAATGACATCTATAAGATCTTTATGTTTGTGTTTCCACACACAACTTCCAGACCTAAATCGATTAAAATACTTAGGTTCAATAGTCAGCGACGATGGCAAGATCGACAGTGATGTAACACACAGAAACACGAGAAACAATTCACAGGTGTAATGTGTGACGCAAAGATGCCACTTAAGGACCATGCAAGATGCATAAAACAGTAATAAGATCAGCTATTTTATGCGGGTCTAAAACGATTACATAAGAGGCAGCTTCAAAGTCGCGCTGATAGCGGACTAAGTAAAAGAAGGACGCCTACAATGGTATGGGCATATTCAGAGGCGCCCTGAAAATCATAAATGGTTAAGTTTGCCCTAAATTTGCCAACGACGAAGCATAGACGCGGAAGACCACCCTCGACTTGGTTGACGACGGTCGAAAAATACTTTATAATTAACTCGACTCGACAAAGAAGCTGTGTACTACCGTACAGATTAAAGAAAATGGACAAGGAAGGTCGCCAATTAAATGGGACCAACGGTCGAGGAATATACATTACTCATTATACATTGATGTGTTAAAGACCAAACTTTCAAGATTCACTTACGCCTCAAATAATCTAACGCAAAACAGCAACCACCAAACCCTGTTTATGCATAATCACAAAAAAACAGAAACCTCAACTGAAAAATAACTGCAGCCACAAGAGCCAGGAATGACATTCAAATTTTGCCCCAGTAAGCCCCTACTTCCCTACTAGTTATTAGTAAAAATCTGTCTTTATTAAAAACACAAAAATGTTACTACCTACATTTGTCAATTAAGGAAACTATCCAACTGATGATGTGTCCCGAACTGGCTTCATCCTAAAGGCACTAATGTGAAGATGGTTTTACTCAAAGAAAACCCAATCAATAAAGGTAACATATCTGCCTGGGCCAAATAGTCTTCTTTAATGACAGGCAGAGAAAGGAAGTCGCTTGACGAACAGAAAATGCCTGGAAAAGTTACTGGTCAATGGGAAGCATAGTGAAGGGTGAGCTTCCCATATCGCTCAAGCGAAAGTTTATGGACGTATGCATCCTTCCGTACTCATATATGGAGCGCAAACCTGGTCTCTAACTAAAATCCAAAAGTACAAACTCAAAGTTCGACAACGTGCGATGACGTGTTATCCTGGGTGTCAGGCGAACAGACAGTCCGAAACACCGAACTACGCTCAAAAATACAAATCGTAAACGTAGCTCTTAAAGCTGCTAAAATTAAAGTTGGATTGGGCTGGTCACGTCTGCTGCATGTCAAATGACCTATGAGCAAAAACATGGCGCCCCGATCCAACAAGAAGCTCACGAAACGGTAGACCGAAACAATGATGGCTAGTATAATTATAACGTTAATGAAAAAAAAGTTACTACTCCGTTGCCGAATTTTTAAATGACTATAAATATAACATTTGAGGTATTAATTCTTGCAGACGGCATTGACATTACCTATTTACTGTAGTGTTTTCTATTTGACATTTAACTTATTGACTTTTAGGGCGTTATAACCAATAAACTTTTGGTATCTGTAAATCAATTGTAAAGCTAGTGCTCTAGTGTAGCAGTTACGACAGTAAGTTGACGAATTCTATCAACTGCGCTTGTTGCAGAACGAAGTCTGTTCGACAACCCATTTGCATGCTTAATGAAGTTTATTAGGTACCTAAGGTACCCAAAATTACAATATTATCCACTAGTTGGGATTTTAAAAAATTAAAAAGGTTGTTATGTCCAGCAGTGGACCGCTACAGGCTGATGATGATGATGATAAAAGGTTGGCAACATCTTTGGAAGTAAAAATTGGACTACGTGACCTTGTTTTCTGGGTTCTCCGGCGGCTGTCTCCACGCTGCTTCAGGCTATGTTTCCGTCTGTGTTGGTCCCGCCGCTGTTGTTTTTCGCGCGAAGTCAGCAGGGTTGTACGATGGTCTTCCTGTTGACGATGCTCCCTGCAGAAATCTTCAACGCAACCGCAATCGCGGTTACTCAAGCTCCAGCTCGGGCTTCCTCTCTTCTTCCGGTGACTCACGCTGTAGTCGCGGCTTTGCATGCGTGCATACTCGCTGTGGCTCCGCCTACGAGATGACTCGACGTGTCCTCAGACCGACTGTAGGCCGGGCTCCATCTGCGACTCACGGCTGGCGGTGTGCCCCAAGATTCTTGCACCATCTGGTGTCGCCAGCCGGCGTCGCGGGGAAGGCAGCTCGTTGCCGCGTGGCATTATTTGAAACAAGGAAACAAAAGCATAGCGTTAGATCAGTTCACTTCAAACACCACGTGGCCGGGTAACAATAAAACAATAAAGTTCAGCTCGCTGCCACGTGGCATTATGGAAACGAGGCAATAAAAGCATACTATTAGATCAACTTACATCAGAATTACCACGTAGTTGAGTAGCAAAAAAGAAAATATAATAAGGCTTTTAACTCCTAAACGGTACGTTGTAGCTCAAAAATAACGAAAATTTGATCCCCCTTAATAACCCCCGACACTATAAAACTGACCGAGTAAATGTGAAAAATTTAACTTTAGATAAAATACATATATATTACAAAGCGTGGTGTGGGTAATGTCACTTCTGAAATGTGAGCTTTCAGTCACAGCAAGGGGGTAGAGTATTATAAAATAAATGACAAACACGAATAAATACCTTGAATACTTATATTTCCATCCACAATAGTACTTTACAGACTGTACTTCCACTTTCTCCTATTTTAGAACGTCTTTACTCGATGCCAGCCGTCAACCAAGTGAGCGCTCGCCAGCCGATCACCCCACCCTGCGACATTGCTATGACGTCATCGCTAGGAAGTTTTAGCGACAACTTCACAGCAATGCCTTCGGGTTGCCAGTAAAATAAATAAATTATTACTAAATTTGTAAAAATACAAAAAACCTAACAAGAGTATAAATAGATCCTTACTTTCATTCATCAATTAGTAATCAAAAAAATAAAAATCAAAAAGTAACAAGGAAAATGTGGATTAAACCAGCAAAGACGTTCACAATCTTGGTTTTGATGTCAATAGTGTTGCAAGAATCATCAACTGCTGCTAGTGACAAAAACGATCAGAGTAATAATTGCATCAACACTTCAAATAAAATGTGTCAATCCACAACTGGGATACTGTCACTAAACATTCATGCATGCGGAGAACTGCTTACAGTGACAGGTGACCCTGATGCAGTAAATGCTTGCGAATATTTGAGTAGTTGTTCTGAGCACCCAAAAGATTGGAAATGCGTGGTGAACGGACATCCTATTGATTGTTTCCACTGCATAAAAAGAAAAGACATCGCCAAATTTAGAAGCAATTATGAATACATATATTCGAACAAGGAAATCTCAGAGAGCAATGTGGTTAAGAACAATGAAACAAAAGCAATGAAAGCAGAAGCAAATGAGGTTATAGTATTAGTTTTCGGGTTAGTTGGGCTCATGATGATGAGAAAGTACGCTCCATAGATGAATGTTGATACGGGAAGTGACGTCAGCAGACACCAACAGTGCTGAAGTCATTCCCTATAGCCTGGAATGTGGTGTGACGGAGCAGAGGTGGTTGTTGTTAAGGGAAGTTCTTCATTCACGGAACAGACGTCACTCGCCAGGAGTGAGGTGGTCCCCCATGAAGTAGGGGTTGCTATCAGGCGGGTAGTGGTAGCCCATGATACGCATGTCATCAGGCAGGTCGTGGTCGCCCGTGACACGCTCTGCACCAGGCAGGTCGAGGCAGGTCGAGGCAGTGTGGTGGTCGCCCGTGACACGCATATCACCAGGCAGGTGATGGTGGCCCATGACATACTCCTGTCATCAGGCTGGTGGTGGATGCCCATGACATACTCCTGTCATCAGGCTGGTGGTGGATGCCCATGACATACTCCTGTCATCAGGCTGGTGGTGGATGCCCATGACATACTCCTGTCATCAGGCTGGCGGTGGATGCCCATGACATACTCCTGTCATCAGGCTGGTGGTGGATGTCCATGGTGGAAGGAAATGAAACTCCAGTAGACGTTGTTCCAATTTATTGTCGGGTAGCAGTGTTTAGGTCCGCACTGTCCGACAGCTCGAGCGAGAATGCTCGATTGTCGACAGTGGGCGCGTATTTATAGCAAAGCGCTGTGTCGCCAATAGGGCTTGCATTCGAATATTCGAATATTCGAATAATTCGAATATTATTTTTGTTCGAATATTCGAATACTGATATTTCAATATTCGAATATTCGATTTAAATTAATAACACCGAAATCGGAACTCAGATGTGCTTGCAATGCCACTTAAGAGTTTGCGTGATATATCCATACAAGACTATACAAGTTTACGTCGTCGTTCGGGTAAACAACATGTCGAACGATCCGATCCAAACCCAATAACTTTTATCGGGTTCGGAACACGGTTCGGATACACTCGGAAGTGTCGCGTAGTGTATTCGCGTAGTTGACGAGACTATTCTGTCCATTCGTCTCTGTCGTTAACGTGAATGTATATTTTCATGATTTTGTTAAAATAACAACTAACCTAGATTTATAAGACTGTTTTGAGAGTGACATTACCGAGCCAGTCAAACGAACCCTTTGGTGCTGCTTTGTCCGTCCGTCCGTCCTTGGCGTGGTTTACTTCGGTGTACTTAAGAGATCACCTTGGTTAAGCAACTCTCCGCGTGGTCATTACTTGGATGGATGACTATTTAGTGACATTTAGATTTGACCACTTCCATGCTTCGGAAGGCACGTTAAGATGTTGGTCCCGGCTTTTCAGTCGATAAGCCATGTCTGAGGCCTTCGGTGGCCTAAAATCTCCGACACTAGAGTTGGCTACTAGCTCATACGAAGAAGAAAATTTTAATTTGTGGTGATTGTGCATGTAAATCACCAATGTCTCGTTACGATGACATACCTTTTTGTATTTTTTTTTAAATTAGTTCATGGAAAAAACGCGTTTAAGAGTAAAATAAGATGATATTTTAAACTTTTTCATGAAAATAACACTCAAAATAACAAAATAAGATGTGATTTTGATAAAATCATAGTGTTTTTCTATTATTCGAATAATATTCGAATAATTCGAATAGTACCCGAAAAAAATTCGAATATTCGAATATGAATATTTTCGAATATTTGCAAGCCCTAGTCGCCAACCATGCGGTTTTGAATAAGCGAACAAACTTGTATTGACGACACAGAGCCCTACTTTTTACAGTAAGCATAAAGGAATTATTCTAAAAAACATTTTTAGAGGTACCAAACTATCGAATTAACGTCTTTTAACAGGTTTGACATTAGAACTTGACTTAAACTTGATTTTTACTAAAGATAAAGTAACGATAAATCCGTTTATGATTTTTAGACAATGTTTTATCAGTTAACGAGAACTTTTTACGACACGTGGCATGCAACCACGTGTTGTTATTGAATTATCTTGTTGAAATAACGCTTTCGCGCCGACATATATATACGTATATATATATATATATATATATACATACATATAGAAAGGCGAGTATATATTATATAGTTTTTTTATACAAAGTATTTATTGAATATGTATAATTTTTTATAAATTGTATTCATTTATCCCTATTTTTTATTTTTATTCCCAAGAGTGGTGCAATCTTTTCGGCGTCTGGTACATTATCCACATGGGGTCAACAGAATACCAGCGCTGAGTAGGTAGGCTACCTGCCTGCTTAGCATTATGCTGAGTTGACGCCTTTTTGGTGAGACACTGAACTGACAGTTTGTGAGGTTGTGTGCGCAGGATATTTTTTTTCTATAAAAGCGGTTCTGTGGATAGGATCAATTCTTAAATTCTCTGCCCGGAATCAGAATCTTAATTGGATATTTAACTGTCTACCTTAATTATTTTATCATGGTTGTTTTCTTGAGGTTAGAGTGACTGTTACTTGTCTATACCAGCCTCTTTATGTCTCTTAATTTGTGTTGTGTGTGTCTTTTCAAATAAACTATTTCTATTTCTATTTCTATTAAGCAGGAATCATCTTCACAAATTAGGAAGCTGATAGATACCGTTTTGCGAAACATGCGTTCCCTCTCATCCTTAGGCGAACCCACTGAAACTTGGGATACGTTAATCATATATTTAGTTCCATCTAAGCTAGATTCGTCTACACAACGGGAGTGGGAGATCGAAAAATCGGGGTCTATTCATGCCGATTACGATAGGAAGTTGAAGTAACATGTTAGATGCAATCTCTTCCAGTCAAAATAAGCCGCACAATAAATCAAACATTAGCGAATCAAAGGGTTACTCACAAAAGCACAATGCGTGTGCACATAGCTACGTATCAACGAGCAGTTCAGGTGCTAAAAAGAAACCTAATAATTTTGAATCCATCTATTAAAGATAGAATTAAATTCGTAGACGAGAAACAGTTATGTAGGAATTGTTTGCGTTCATTCGTCATTCACTGACAGACTGCATTTTCTGTCCGTGTAAACAATGCCAAAACAAACATAACTCATTACTGCACATAACAGCGGGTAGCGATGATAAGCCGTCAGCTGATCAGAGCTCGTCGCAAGGCGCTCAGACCGCGCTGCATTCCACAGCTGTAGATAGGTATCTACCACGGTAGCATGAATGAATGCGCCGGCGCCGGCGAGCACATCTCACACTTGCGATTCGCTGATGACCTAGTCCTAATGGCGGAGTCGCTGGAGGAGCTGCAACAGATGCTGGACGGCCTAGCATCAGCCTCGCGAAAGATAGGTCTCAGCATGAATTTGGACAAGACCAAAGTTATGGTCAATGACCGAATTGATCCGAGTCCTGTCGTCGTTAATGGACACCTTCTTGAAGTTGTTTCGGAGTATACATACCTCGGGCAGATATTGCAGTTGGGTAAGAACAACTTCGAGAAGGAGGCCAAGAGGAGGATTCAGCTGGGTTGGGCAGCATTTGGAAAACTACGTCGAGTTTTCTCGTCACCCATACCGCAATGTTTGAAAACGAAAGTTTTCAATCAGTGCGTCCTACCCGTCATGACATGCGGAGTCGAAACGTGGACACTCACAGTACGGCTAGTCCACCAGTTTAAAGTCGCTCAGCGAGCTATGGAACGAGCTATGCTCTGAGTTTCTCTCTGAAGGATAAAATCCGTAACGAGTTTATCCGACATAGAACTAAAGTTGTCGACATAGCTCAGAGAATTAACAAGCTGAAGTGGCAGTGGGCTGGCCATATCTGCCGAAGAACAGATAACCGATGGAGTAAACGAGTTCTTGAGTGGAGACCACGGCTCGGCAAACGTAGTGTAGGACGCCCTCCGGCCAGGTGGGGTGACGATCTGCGAAAGGCTTCTGGTAGAAGCTGGATAGGCTGATGATGATGATGATGATGACCGTTGACTGACGCCAGCCAGCGAAGACCTCACCGATGTCTCCACGTCGCGACTAAACAGATACCACAGAGTCGAATAAATACGTCAACATTTCTGGCAAAGGTGGTCAAAGGAATACGTGTCGGAGTTACAACAGAGGATGAAGTGTAAGTCGCACCAGAAGGACATCAGCCTCGATAGCCTTGTCCTAATCAAAGCGGACCTTCCCCCTCTGAAATGGAGCCTGGGACGCGTTACGAAGGTGTTCCCTGGCACGGATGGTATTTCACGAGTTGCCGAAATTCGTACGGCAGCCGGAACGATACGAAGGGCGTTCTCCAAAATATGCCCTCTGCCCATGGAGCCTGAGGACAGCCAGGATTGATTCGAGCTCTTCATGTTGAAAGCTGGAGCTTCCAAGGCGGGCGGTATGTCGACGCGATATTTGGACAAGCGCCATGTACCCACACCATCAACCAACTTACAGTGGCGCACGTAAACTTTTAAGCAGATGTCATTCGATTTTGCAGTGTAATTCAATCGTCGATTGTATCGCTATCTGCAAGCAAACATCAAATCATCAAAAATAAACGCTTTTTACTGAAGAAATCATTATAATATTCATTGAAGACACCCCGAAGACCCCCGTAGCTACCACATTTTAGAAACAGAATTTTGAAAATTCTATTTGGAATTTTTTGAATCAAAAAATATATTTTTTGCCTGAAATAAATGACACCTTAAAAAGGCTCCTAAAAATATTACCGCTATGGGGCAATGTCAAGAAAGCATATTTTGTTGAATCTGACGCAGACAGAGACAGGCTAGTAGCTAAAACATTGAAAACCATTTCAAAGATATTAAAACAATATTTTTTGACACAAAAACTAAAAAAATCGGTTGGATGATTTATTAGTAAATCATTATGATTATATCAACGGCTCACTCAAAATCAGCACGAGTTACTATAAAAATAAAATTAAGTGTTTAAAAAAACACAACATGGTTTTGAACCCGAATCCATATTCCAGGATCAACCTATAGAAATCAAAAACTGGCGGGTGGACTTACAATCCCTCGAAAAAACTCTAAACCCACGGTCAAACCACTCTTAATTTTACAAAATGGGAATGAGGCCACTTTCCAAAAAGTTACCAGGTACAACAAATACTTGCGCTTTTTAGTAGCGCCAGCTTTGCCGTAGGTCATAAAGACAGACTGCGTTTTAAGGAAAAATTTAACCAGTGCAATGACGTATTTGAAAAACTTATCGACTGCAAAAATCCAGTAATAAACTTGTTTAAATCTCCCGATCATCATCATCGGCTATTAGCAGTCCACTGCTGGACATAGGCCTTCTCAAATGAGCGCTATTGCACTCTTTCCTGAGGTCGACGCATCCAGCTTCTTCTACCAGCAGCATTTCGCAAATCGTCACTCCACCTGGCCGGAGGGCGTCATACACTACGTTTGCCGAGCCGTGGTCTCCACTCAAGAACTCGTTTACCCCAACAACAAATCAATACCTCAAAGCGCGTCTTCGGTTGCATACTTTTTTGATATCTCCCTAAAATCATAGACGATCACTGCACTCTTTTTGCAGATATATCAATAGTAATCCCTATTAAATCTGGCTCTAACCTCAAAGAACATCTAGATACCACCTTCCTAAAAATCGCGGAATGGCTTGACTAACACAGCCTTTAGATAAATTTAAAGAAATCGAAACTTATTCAATTTTAAATACATGCATAATGGGATCCCCTTAGTCCACTTATGCCTGCAGGGATTAAAATTACGGATCCTGCAAGGCACATAAAAAAAAGTTCTATCTGCCCCCCTTTGCAAAGAGAACAGATAGAACTTTTAAATTATTTTTTGAACCTTTAAATTATTCCCTGTTATTTCATTTGTTAAAATGAGAAGCTGTAATTATTAAAAGCAAATATTTAGTTATTTAATATGAAATGTTATCTATCATTAAATAATGTTATGAACAAATGAAAAAATGTTAATAATGATTACAGAAGCTAAAATCCAAAATAAGATCGGCTTCTCTTACAGATCCAGACACTAAAACAACGCAAGATGAGGAAATCAAAGACCTTAAAGTCATAAACTCCATTAATTGATTTTTACAATAACATTTTAGAAACAGAAAAAATATATTTGGAATTTTTGAAACCGCAAATATTACAAAAAAAAATTTTTTGTCTGAAATAAATGACACCTTAAAAAGGCTCCTAAAAAATTACCGCTATGGGGCAGTGTCAAGAAAACATATTTTGTTGAATCTGACGCAGACAGGCTAGTAGCTAAAACATTGAAAATCATTTCAAAGACATTAAAACAATATTTTTTGACACAAAAAACTAAAAAATTGGATTGGATGATTCTTTAGTAAATCATTATGATTATATCACCGGCTCACTCAAAATCAGCACCAGTGACTATACAAATAAAATTAAGTGTTTAAAAAAAAACACAGCATGGTTTTGAACCCGAATCCATATTACAGGATCAACTTATTGAAATCAAAAACTGGCGGGTGGACTTACAATCCCTCGAAAAAACCCTAAACCCACGGTCAAACCACTTTTAATTTTACAAAATGTGAATGAGGCCACTTCCCAAAATGTTACTAGGTACAACAAACACTTGCGCTTTTTAGTAGCGCAAGCTTTGCCGTAGGACATAAAGACAGACTGAGTTTTAAGGATAAATTGAACCAGTGCAATGACGTATTTGAAAAGCTTATCGACTGCAAAAATCCAGAATTTTTTTTGTTTAAATCTCCCGATCATCATCAACGGCTATTAGCAGTCCACTGCTGGACATAGGCCTTCTCAAATGAGCGCTATTGCACTCTTTCCTGAGGTCGACGCATCCAGCTTCTTCTACTAGCAGCATTTCGCAAATCGTCACTCCACCTGGCCGGAGGGCGTCATACACTACGTTTCGGACGTTAGCAGCGTCCTCGGTTGCATACTTTTCTGATATATATTATTATATTATATAATATATGATATCTACCTAAAATCATAGACGATCACTGCACTCTTTTTGCAGATATATCAATAGTAATCCCTAGTGAATCTGGCTCTAACCTCAAAGAACCTCTAGATACCACCTTCCTCAAAATCGTGGAATGGTTTGAGGAACACAGCCTTTAGATAAATTTAAAGAAAACGAAACTTATAAAATTTTAAATACATGCATAATGGGATCCCCTTACTCCACTTATGCATGCAGAGGCGGCTTGACTAAAATGTTTGGCATACTAACAACTCAGACTTAAAAAATAACTTAAACTACCCTCAATTTATTCCAATTCTATGTCATTATCAGTTTCGCCGTCAGGCAGTGTAGTAACACCAGAATTTATGTCTTCTTAATAATATTTTTCACTTTCAGGGACAAAGACTTGACAAAGTCTTCAAAAACAAACACGAAAATGCTCAACTTGAATGACTAAGAATAAATAAGTAATAGCTAATAATTTAATATTACGTCCACCTAGAACAAATTATGGCAAAAAATATATAACTTGTGAAAGTGCTAAAATATACGACTAACTACCAAGTAATATTAAGGAAACATTTTTTTTAATAAATTTAAAAAATTACTAAAAGCCTATCTACAAAATTAACTCCAAGATTAGCACTCTTCTGTATTCTTAGCTAAGTGGTATGTTGTCTCACGAGTCGCTAGCCACATCCAGTCGCGGCATATCCGTGTAAATTGAACACTGCGATTTTAACGCAAACACTGGCTCATGTTTATGTTATAATGATACAAAACAACCAACTCCAAAAAAAAATTACCTTTATTTATATTGTTGTCATAACTCATAACTTTGTTTTATAAGTGGTTTAATAATTGCAGCATGCTCGCATTTCAACTTTTGTTACCTATGAATAATTAGTGTAATTCTCATTGTAAGTAAATTTGTTATTCTTAATGAGAATAAAGTTTCTTAAACCGAATAAAGTACTCGAAGATGCACACATCCTTGATTTTTTCTGGTTTTAGTGGTAATGAAACTTCAGATGCATCTTCTGGTTTTCTTTGTATACTTCTCCCGACGCCAACACGATAAAAAGCAAAGGACTTGAATGGTCCTGTCATGGTACATGGTATTTCTCAGAGATGGTCGACTAATATTGCTGAACTTTACCTCGCGAGCTTGGGAAATGTCATGAAGTGGTTTGAAATAATCATCATATAGACTTGTAATTTTTAACTTTCAAGATCCTCTAATTCGCTTGAATTCTCCTTAGATTTTTTTCTAAGAAAAGCATGCCGAAAGGTTGTTTTATTCGACTGAATTTTATTAGATCAACAAAATATTTAGGAGAATAAATTGTCTGAGGGCTTACCTCAGGTTTTGATAGTTTTCGAAAACTTTAAAAGTTTCGGTATCTTTCTTTCCATACATTTTCGTAGTTCATGTATGTTTCCCTAGAGGCGCTGTACGAAAATGTTTTTAAAGATACCGAAACTTAGAAAGTTTTCGAAAACTATCAAAACCTGTGGTAAGCCCTCTGCTTTCTGAGCCGTTTCCTCTCAATTTTTTCAACGTCTCTATCGATAGGCATCATTGTGTACAGTTTACGTAAACTTGCACAATTTGTATTTTTGCATGTAGTGCACATTTTGTAGAATTCGAGTCAGTACGCGTTCCACCGCTGTGACGGGTATTCGTATCATTATCAATAAATCAGTTATCAGTTTATCAATCAATTATCATTTAAAACCATCATCTAAAGTTGTAGGGTAAATAACCCTACATCTACTATCACGGCAATTATCATCAGTGGACATCTTTTAAAGACTTGTTTACAGAGACCATCCATGTGAACAATTCACTATCAAACTCTCAGAAGATGCAATATCTTAAAAGCAAGGTGAAGGGTGCAGCAGTAAAGCTCATTCAACATCTAAATATCAGCAACGATAATTATGACACGTGTTGGGAAATTTTAAATCAAAGATATAATAATAGAAAACGCATTCTCAACTCTCATTTAAATATTCGTTTATCAATACCTACCATGCAACAACAATCAGCGGCAGCGATCAAAAAACTTCATGACACGACAAACGAGTGTCTAAACGCAATCAAAAATCTGAAGATCAATATTTCACATTGGGATCCGCTAATCATCTATCTTCTATCACAAAAACTAGACGCGGCGACTCATAATGACTACGTGGAGTATATCCAGGACCCAAAGGAGATCCCAGTTCTATCAGACATCTTGCGGTTTTTAGACTCCAAATTTACCGCATTAGAAGCGTCACGTCGGAGTCGGAGTTTTTAATTTTTAATGTCTTTTTTGTAAAATAGTTAACAAATTGAGATCGAACATTAAATGCTGCTAAGTCCGCCCTATGTCTATTCGGATGCATCGGTACTGAAAAAACCCCCCCCTCCTATACTATCCTAATAATTATAAACCTGCCTAACTTAATAATGAAGAACCTGTGTACTAAGTATACTAATTTGTTATGGCCACGTGAATCGTCTAGTTTAGTAGTTAGAACCCTATGAAATGAACGCAGCAACTCAACGGATCTTTCAAGACATTTGAAACGATATTTATTCTAGCTTTCCTATTAAAATTCATAATCTTTGTACATTCTAACACCTAGTTTTGATAGAGGAGAATAACGCTGTTTAGAATATGTAAATAAGCTTAGGTTTTAGGTGAATAAAATATTAGATATCCTAAGAACATGAATGATGTACTTACTATAGTGTTTTTAGTTTGTAATAAAGTTTGACAAAGAGTTTATTATATTCTTCCCACAGTCTAGCTTTAGTTTTTATCGACTTGTGAGTAGAATTATTTCTTTCATTCCGACTCTACATCGGGCATAGAATTGGAGCTCTACCTGCGCAACAACCAGTGAAACCTATTTTTCTCCGATAGATAAATCTCTTTCATTCTGACTCTGTTGACCGGCATGTGGTCATGAATAGTTTTATCTCTCTCATACTGAATCTAAATGGCAAAGGATGCGCTCCGCCCCGCGCCAATCTGTGGGCCTCGTCACCAGACTGGACAGCCCCCCACCATAGTTTCATTTTGGAATTGGGAGCATGCCTCATTACTGGCTATTGTTTATATTATGGTAAGTCTTTTGCTATGCAAAGAAGTAAGGAGTGATCTGCAGCAAAATGCATCAAATCACTAAATGGTTAATAAAAACCTTTATTTCAGGTAAAATGAAGCAGCTATTTGTCTGCTGATACAATACAAAATACCCAAGAAATTCAATTCTTAAAATGTTAGCTTTGCTAAATAATATAATGTTTCAATGATATATTTCATCAAGAGTCCCGTAGGATTGTCTAAAAGAACTGCATTTGCTTGTCTTTGTAGAGTAAGCCTCATATTTTTGGCTGTAAATACCTCTTTCTTCTTAGTGATGATTTATTGTGACGATAAAGACTGCTCATGCTAGTCATAGTAGGTTCAATAGCTTCAGTAGCTTAATCAAATATATCAGCAGTTACCTCTTAGGTACAATATTTAATGTGAATATAAAGAATCTCATTTCTTAGACAGTTTTATAAAGAATCATAGAACTGAACAGCTCATTCTTCCCGAAGAATCATTACTTTTGACAACCGTTCCACGGTTAAGAATGGGTATCTTATATTGAATTTATATTTTACATAACTAGCTTTTACCCGCTGTCTCACGGTAGAAAGGTATTTTGTTATCCCGTAGGAACAATAATCCTCCTCTGGATCAAAGTAGGTACTTCATGTCTTTCGTTTCTCAGACAATGTAAATGCTATGATAATTGGTTGAACATTCATAGTGTGAAAACATAACAAACAAACAAACTTACACTCACTTCCATATGAGATAAGGCTTAGTTTTATGTAGTTCCATAATCCATTGCTAGTAGGTAGTAAATTGTATCTATTTCACAAACCTTGTGATTCAGAGTTTTATAGTACCGTAAAAGCTGGCAGCTTTGCCTAGTGCAGGTGAATTTGCCTAGTTAACATAACTTAAATAAATACATCCAATACCTACGACGAACGATCTAATAATTAGGTATAAAAATTTATTAGGAGGAAACACTGTTTTATCGATGGCAACACAGTTATGTCACTTGTCACCATACTCTGTTAGAAAGCTGTCATTTGGTTAGATTTTGTGTGGACGAGATTGCGCGCGACAAACGGTGCCGAAAGAAAATTTGAATTTGACTGCTAGTAATAGCTGTTCTGGTATGTCCATTGCACTTAGTTTGTAGGTAATGCCGAAAATGATTGGTTGTACACTGAATTTCTTATGAATCATTTGTATTTTGTGACTAAAACAGCTAGGCAAAGTCAACTCTCTGAAAATTTCGAAAATGATGGTGACTTTGCCTACAACAGGTAACGGCTAGGGTTGGCACTAGGCTGATAAATAAATAAATTCATCATCATCAGCCCGAAGAAGTGATGTTTGCAGTCGTATTTTTTAATTAGGTGTCTTGTTTTAGGCAATGACTAAGCCCAAGTCGAAGCGTAAAAGAAGATCAGTAGGTTGTCGACAATATGCTGACTACAGTGACGAAATGCTACAACTCGCTGCAGAACATGTACGTTCCGGGGAAATGTCTTCCTATGCAGCTCAAAAGATGTTTAACATACCCAGACGTACAATCTTGAATAAAGCTAAAAACAAGCACACCAAAGCTCCGGGAGGTCAAATAAAATTGAAAGAAGAAGAAGAAAAGCAGTTTGTGGATGTTTTAATAGCAGCAGCTGATTTTGGCAGTCCTCTAACGGAACTGGACTTAAGAATAGTGGTACATGAATATTTAAAAAAAAATAGGTAAAATGCCTGGACGATGGTGGGTAAAAAATTTCCTTGAAAGATACAAAACAGACCTGACCACTCGAGTTACTCAAAATATAAAGAAAGTAAGGGCTGAAAAAACGGAAAGCGAACTTGAGGAATACTTTGAAAATTTAAAAATAAGTCTGAAGGATGTTCCGACCACAAATATTTTAAATTTCGATGAAACTAATTTCTCTGACAATCCTGGCAATGTAAAATGTATCTTTAAAAGATCTGTAAAATATCCTGAGCGCATCATGAACTTCACCAAAGGCTCCATATCAGTCATGTTTGCCGCAACTGCAAATGGTGATTGCTTGCCTCCATACACGGTCTACAAAGGTGAAAATATCTGGAACCTATGGCGTCTAAATGGTCCTCGCGGCAGTCGTTTTAATAGTACTAAAAGTGGATGGTTTGACTCTGTCACATTTCAAGACTGGTTCGAAACTATTATATTGCCATGGGCTAAAGATCTTCAAGGTACTAAGGTTATCATCGGGGATAACTTATCGAGCCACATCAATGTACATATTTTCCAATTATGCCAGGAACACAATATAAGGTTTGTGTTTTTGCCCCCAAACGCGACTCATTTGGCTCAACCACTAGATGTGTCATTTTTCGGGCCATTAAAAAAAGAATGGAGAAAAGTACTTACTCAATACAAAATAAATAATCCACAAAATTCGGCTTTAAATAAAGCAGACTTTCCTGCCCTACTTAAAAAACTAATCGAAAATCTACAAGTATCTAAATAGGAAAATATTGTGAGCGGCTTTCGGACAACAGGAATTGCACCCTTCAACCCTGCCAAAGTATTGAGAAAATTACCAACATACGAAGAAAATGTTAAATATAGTGTTGACGAAACACTTCTTAGTTATCTTAAAGCACAAAGAACTCCGAAAGCAACAGAAAACAAAAGAAGAAATCAAAAAATCAATATAGCACCAGGAAAATCTGTAGAAGCGCAGGATATAGATGAAATAATACAAAAGAAAAACTTGAAAACCAGCAGAAACACAAAAAAGGATAATAAAGAAAAAAAAACAAATCAAAAGTTATTGAGTCAAATAATAATTGCATAGTTGATTATCTCAACATGCCCTCAACTTCAACAAGTCATAATGATACTGATATTGGGTCAAATATTGATTGCATAATTGATCATCTCAAAATGCCCTCAACTTCAACAAGTCAAAATGACACTGATATTGGGTCAAATATTGATTGCATAATTGATCATCTGAACATGCCCTCAATTTCAACAAGTCAAAATAAAACTAAGGAAAATTCAAGACAAATATCAGTTATACAGGAAGAGGTAGTTGAAAGTGGAAAATTATCTAAAATATTAAAAGATGTTAATATAAATACATTAAAGCGCAGGCAGGCTATTTGTAGTCGGGTGTACATGGACGATTCAGACACTGACGTTACTGATAACGTTAGTTTCCATGAATCTGATGACAGTCCGATGGAAGATTACGGCAATAGTGAAGAAGAAAAGGAAATGGAAATTCATGAATCATATTTGGAGATAACAACACCTGACCATACTAAAGAAGAAAAGGATGAAAATACTGACAATACTGATAAAGAAAAAGATGAAACGCATTTGGAGAAAACAATGACTGACAACACCAAAAAGGAAAAACAAAAAGAAGAAACATGCCATGAAAAAATTCGAATTGGATCTTTTCTGTTGGTTAAATTTGTAACTAAGAAGTCAACGAAATATTATATAGGAGAAGTGATGGTAATCCAAGATGTAGGAGTGACTGTTAAATTTTTAAGGAAAAAGACAATAAATTACGTGTTTGTGTGGCCAATAAAAGAAGACGTTGGGTTTGTTCTTCATAGTGACATTGAAACAATTTTACCCTCCCCACAACTTTTGCGTAGGGGTATGTACAAGTTTAAGTTTAAGTTTGCTAAATACAATGTATGCTAAGTGAAGATATTATGCCATTTATAAAAAATAGGTTACCTACCAGATGATTAAAAATTACATTTCAGTAATATAATGTAGTTTCATTACGTAAATACTTTTTTTTCTACTACCTTATTCACACGTATTCTATGTGCCAAAAATCATACCATAATAAGGTATATTGTAAAGAAGTCTGACAGTTTCCGTCTGAGAGGGCGCAGACGTATCTTTTCCCGAATCGATTATTTCTTGACAACCCTAGCTACTTAGAACGCTATTGTATGGAATTGGACAGAAATGTGGTGTCGACATTGCCTAGAACATTAGTGTGAGTGTTCTGACAGATTTGTTGAAATATGAACCTTACGGTCTTATTGTGTGTACTTAGTTTAAACTATTTTCCTTTGAAGCTCATGTCTATTGTCGTGTGTGTGCCCAGATTTTCAAATAGGCAAAGCTGCCATATGGTATAGGTGACTTTGCCCAGTACACCATTTTGTGAAATATAAACTGTAACGTAATTTAAAATTAAAAAAAGAAAAAAACTGTTTTTCTCTATAAAAGGTTGGAGGTAACCCCAAAGACAAAATTATAATAAGTTGGGTTACTCTCCAGAGTTTGATGTAATTGTACGTTACACTGTATTTGTCTAGGTTAGATGAAGCGATGAAGCAAGCCTACACAAGAAACTGAACCGGTAACCCAGCAGACTCATTTCATGCTTCACACAAAATAATTAAATTACCTGGATAAGCAAAGTCTTCAGAACAGTGAACCTTTAGATCAAGGACCGTTCCAGCAGCCTAGCTGTCCGTGAGGGAATGTGCGGTGGTAAAATTAAACAAAGTTAGTTATATGAGAATTAGACTTATATTGGAAACAAAAAGAACCCTCCGACCCTGTAGAAAACACTTCTTAAAAGCTATTTGGAGTAACACTGACATTTAAGTCGTACACTTAAACTTAAAACTTATATTAGTTTTGCAGTAATATAATATTGCGAAAAGACGGGACGATTGTTTGACTAAATCGTCCGGGGTAGTACGTTGTTAGCTAGGCAACGACTCCCTTACTCTAACTATCTATCAATTCAAACAATTACTTATCAATTTAAATAGTATACAAATTC
This sequence comes from Horisme vitalbata, assembly GCA_951804965.1. NCBI lineage: Eukaryota > Metazoa > Arthropoda > Insecta > Lepidoptera > Geometridae > Horisme > Horisme vitalbata. The sequence continues at coordinate 34,637,597 of OX638090.1, forward strand.
CTTGTGTAAACGGGCGGAGGTTATCACTTGCACCGAACGATGTACTTTGCGTTTACCGTCCTCAGGACAAACTTCTCCAAATGTAGTGGAAATACTAGGTTCAATTTACCGTCGTGACAATAGACAAAATAAAGTTTTTTGTGTGTGACCGAAGCACGTTCAGTTTACCGTCTTAGGAGGACAAGCATTTGGGTCACATTTGAAGTAAATGAGATTATGATCACGATACCGTGGAGTCCCGAGCGAGGATACCCAAATGGAAGCTGGACCAGGTGTGCTTTGCTGGTGTTGCGTTACATACGCTCCGCGCGTCAAGGTCAGGTTGGGGTCGGGTTTTACGCCGCTAAATCTTCACCGTATCTCATTGAACCATCCGTAACCAAAAAAGCCCGCTGTAAAGATACAACGGTGACTTTAGAAAATGAAACAAATGAGGTTACGATCGCGTGCCGCCAACACGACACCGCGCTCGTTCGAAATTATAAAATAAAAATGCCGCTAAGCAGCCACAATTATCAGGAAGATAATCACTGCGAACTAACCTTTTTACGGGCTATAAAATATCCTGCCACGGAATATGGACGAGGATAGGAGATGCTCCGCCTTGCAAATTTTCTCCAAAAAGAACTCCACCTTCACATCGATCACCATCGGAAGGAAGAACGTCAAAAATGACCGAATCAATCACAGAGAAAGCATTGCGTTTCGTTATCACCAAGTTTCACAAATACGTATTCCTTGAACTTTACTTTTCAAACAAAATAAACAGAAAAATCACAAAGCTAATAAAAATTACGTTTCGTTCTTGTCAAACCAGAGAACAAACTTTTAAAGAAAAAATCGATCCATCGATCTAGCAAACGACTGATGACAGTACAGCGTATCTGTCAACGTCAACCTCAAACATGAAATACCGTCAAGCATGAAGTTATGTCAAACAATTGCAAAAGTTTCGAAACAAATGTAAACAAAACAAAACAATGAATGGATTTCAGTTTAGTGAAGTAAATAATCATCAAAAATGCTGAAAAACCAGTGCGAAAGTGAAAAAGTTGTGCTAAAAATGTAGCTACGCTACAAAACCAAAAGTTGCCAGAAATCATATTTTTAATATGACATTTCTATTAAATAACCCAACATTGTGTTGCTAGTTCGAAGAAAACACAACCTTCTATAAAAAATTATGAAGTTGAGCTAACGCGAATACCTTACCAGGCTTGAAACTAGGCAAAGCTGCCAGCTTTTACGGTACCATAAAACATTTAAGGTAAATATTGGCAACTCACCCAACAGTAGCAGTTCAACAATTATAATAATTTTATCTCACATAGTAACTTTGTGTGCTTGGTTTAATGGAGACTCCGCTGCTCCCTCATCCACAGCTTGTAAAAGCCACTCTTCCCATCTGGCTCCCGCTTAGTGGACCCTCTGTCTCACTATGAAACGCAGATCTAGTCTTTGCTGTAATAAATTAATTAAACCCGCCGGACCTGCCTTTTATCATCAGTCCATCACTGCACCTATTTGTGCTCAACCCACCTACATTTCCACCCCTTAGGATGAGCAGATGAGATTCCACATTCTAGTACTCACGATTACACATAACTATAGCCAGATTTTCCGCTCATTATCATTGTGTACACTCGCCAATTGACATGGAGAACATCAGCTCTCATCGTTCCGTGTTTTTGAATTGAACATTCCATGGTTTTCATGCTGATTATTCCCTGAAAAGCCTCAAAAACATCCTCTCAATGAATTGCCGTAAATTTTCTTTTTTCTGACTTCCCCTGTCACTCTTCTCTTTTCTTTCTTATTCTTATCTCATGAAAAAGTATTTAGTTTTGAGTTTATTTAAATAAGTTTGCTTATATTTGTGAACGACGGAACACTCTCCTGAGACCTGTTTCGTTACAGTACGAATGCTCCTATAGATTCCGAAAATTGTTTGTTTTCGAATGTATGTGCACCTTCGTGAATCTGCAGTAAGTTATGCAAGCACAATGCAGCCTTAACAATTTTAATTGTATTATTTAAATCTGTTTCTAAGGGCCTCAAGAATATTCTAAATTTTTGTGCTAATATGCCAAACGTACATTCTACTACAACTCGTGCCCAACTTAATGATTTATTAAAATGTTTTTTATCGTTGTCAGTCATTGCTGCATCTCTAGTGAAAGGTCTCATCATAAAGGTCTCTAATTTAAATCCTCCATCTCCAATGAATACATGTGAAGTAGGCTGTTGAAAACCTGGCGAAGGCTTAGGAGCTGGTAAACTCAGATCCCGTCCATTTTTTAAAATGTGATAAAATGATGAATTCTCAAATATTGTACCGTCGGAATCCTTACCATATGATCCGACATCTATGTATGTAAAGGAGAATGCCAAGAACCCGTACCAATTGCGTCAAAACCGAATGTATCCCATAAAATTTATTATATTTTATAAATGACATTAACATTTTCTTTAGTTTTACACACCGACTCGATTAATAATCAAGTAAAAAAATATTTTGTTGATTTGGTTTCCGTTGCACACCGCCATTCGACTACAACAACCAATGATATATACGTTGCTATGGCAATAAACATTGATGTAAAGTGTTACTATGGCAATAACCCTCATTTTTAATTATTTTGACAGTAGAATCGACTAAAAACTTATTGGATATTTTTTTGACGCACTCACTTTAGTCTTGGTACCGAGCGCCATACATCAGACGGCATTCTCCTTTGTAATGTGGATCAACTACAGCCAACGACACAGTAGAAAATCGTTTTTTATAGCAATAGAATAGTGAGCCGCTATTAGGTGGAGATTTAATAACAATATGCTTGCCGTCAACGCTTCCTAGGCAGTTAGGGAAACCCCATATTGTTTGAAATGCATCTGCTATTTCCAACCATGATTGAGTAGATGGAATTGGGATGTACTCTGGTTGTAGTATCTTCCAAATTTGTTCACATACTTGTGTTACTATCTTTGAAACAGTACATCCACCCAAACGATAAGAGAAAGATATTGTTGTGTATGTGTCACCAGTTCCTAAAAACATAAATAAAATAAAATCGACACATCGAATGTTTATTCTAGAACTAAAGAAGTCCTTCAACTTCTTCGTGTTTCCCATCTGAATAAGGAAGAAGTAAAGTCCTTACACGAAGTATGTTCAAATTACTCAGATATTTTCCACTTACCAGGCGATAAATTATCTTATACAAACGCCATCAAACACGAAATAAAAACCTCAATTTCTGTACCTATTAATACAAAATCTTATCGCTTTCCCGAATGCCATAAGAAGGAAGTAGACTCTCAAATTCAGAAGATGTTGGATCAAGACATTATTCGACCTTCTACCTCACCTTGGTCTTCTCCTATATAGATTGTCCCAAAAAACGTCGATTCGTCCGGCCAAAAGAAATGGCGCGTAGTGATAGACTATAGGAAACTAAACGATATAACTATAGGCGAAGTCTACCCAATACCACAAATTAACGAAATCCTCGATCAATTAGGTAGTAGCTAATACTTCTCTACCTTAGACTTAGCCTCTGGTTTCCACCAAATTCAAGTAGTGGATGCTGAAAAAACAGCGTTCAGCATTCCTCAAGGCCACTATGAATTCATCAGGATGCCTTTCGGCCTAAAAAACGCGCCTGCGACCTTTCAGCGCCTTATGAACACCGCCCTTTCAGGCCTCCAAGGCATCCAGTGCTATGTTTACTTAGATGACATAGTAATTTATTCAGCAGACCTCAATATTCATGTTGAAAAACTGACCCAGGTCTTCCAACGGTTGAGAGACTCACCTTAAATTACAACCGGACAAATGCGAGTTTCTTCGTAAGGAAGTCGCATATTTAGGACACATTATAAGCGACCAAGGCGTTAAGCCAAACCCTGAGAAGATCATAGCCGTTAAAGCTTTTCCTGTTCCAAAATGTCCCAAGGATGTCAAATCATTTCTTGGACTTGCGTCTTATTATAGACGTTTTATTCCGGAGATTCAAAACATGCAAAATCTCTTACAAATCTTCTAAAAAAGGACACTCCTTTTATTTGGACAAACGCTCAGCAGTTAAGTTTCGACCTTCTGAAGGAAAAACTGATAACAGCTCCCATTTTGATATACCCAGACTTTAGTAAGCCTTTTGTACTAACCTGCAATGCATCAAACTATGCTATAGGAGCTATTTTTTCACAAGGCGAAATAGGGAAAGACCGCCCAATCGCCTATGCATCGCGGACACTCAACAAAACTGAATGTAATTATAACGTCACAGAAAAAGAATGCCTTGCAATAATCTTTGGAACCAAAACTTTCCGACCGTATCTTTATGGTCATCATTTCAAAATCATTACTGACCATAAGGCTTTAAACTGGCTATTTAATTGTAAAGACCCTGGGTCTAGGCTAGTTAGGTGGCAACTGAAATTAGAGGAGTATGACTATGAGATGAGTTACAAAACGGGAAAAAACAAACTGCAACGCAGATGCCCTGTCACGATTTCCTATCGACACATTAGTACCTGTTAATCCACTCCAGGCTCCAAGTCCCGAATCAAAAATCCCGCTAGTAAATCATAAGATTTATAATCTATATAAAACATTCCTGTACCTATTCCATCTTCAATGGAGAACCCTAAACTGTTTTCAATGTTGGTCCCCTCGAACAATTATATGTGCATAAGCAAGGACAAGTTTACTAACAGCACTATCGATGTTTTAGATAGCTGCAAAACCTTACCAAACAAAGTGTACATTTGCGAAAGACAAAATTAATATTCTACAGATAGCAATCCAAGTTGTGAGATAAGTATAATGTTAAAAGTTTTAGATAACAAATTACCAGAATGCTGTAAGTCCCAAATTATCCATGGTAGTATTGATATTTGGCAAAAATTGGAAAATAGTAGTTATATTTATGTTCAATCCCAGATTACGAAACTCACTATAGAATGTGGATCGGATACAACGGAATTTAACATAATTGGAACAGGTATTTTAAACCTCCCCAATAATTACATTGCTATTTGTAAAAATATAGAAATGACTGGTTCTATTAAAAGTAAAGTATATGTTAATGAAATTAAATCTGATTTTAATTTAATAAATAACACTTGTTGTACTACAAAAGAATTTCTTGCAAAATATTCCAATAGTGTCCTTCTAAAAATAAGTAATATTAATTTAGAAAAATTAAATTTTTTTGACTTGTTATCAAACGAAATTATCAGTAAAATTGATAAAATATCAGAGGAACCAGATGATTTAATATATCTATATGATTTAATGTATCATACAAGCTACCCGCATTTACCGATTTTCGAATAATAATAAATTTTGTTTTTTTTTTCAATAAAAGTATTAACTTCATTTTGGGTTTTTTTTTTCAAAACTCAAAATCCGTCGGACGGCCTAACAGAACGTATCCGTTTTTGACTGAACTTAATTTAAAACCTACGGACTTCACTCCTTGGAGCTAGATTTAAAATTAAGACGAAGTTTTCAATGGATGTTTATTGTGGCAGATGTTAAACAACCTATTTTAGGTGCAGATTTTTTGGCTTATTTTAGATTATTAATCGATTTAGCAGGACGTAGATTAATAGATCAAATAACTAATTTAAATGTAATTGCAAGTTTAACAAACTCCACTCAGACAACTTTAAAGACTATAAACGATTCTCATCCATATCATGATATATTACAGAAGTATCCTGAAATCACTAAACCATTTTCTTTTAAGGCTCCTTAATTCGAAACACAGTATTTTTCATCATATATGCCCGGGCTACACGAGGCTAGTTTTTCACGCCAGGATAGCAAGCTAGTGTTAGTAAGCTAGCAAGCTAGTACTTCTGGCTTCGTGTAGACAAAACTATCTTCATTTCAAAGCTAGTAAGCTAGTTTACAAGCCAGGACAGTTTTTAATAGGATGGAGTTCTATTTTCAGGCTAGTAGCGTCCCCCCACCACTGATTTTACTATCCTGCCTTGTTTACTAGCTTCATGTGACCGGCGAAGCTAGTTTGCAGTTGGCTAGTAAACAGGAACCACGCGTTTGTTTTGTTTTCGTACCGGGATGAGTTTTTGAGATTTTAAGATGCCCAAACTAAGTACGCAGATTAATTTAAAGTTTGTACAACTGTACCGTGACCATGAATGCCTATGGAACGCCACCCTTGCAAGTTATAAAGACAAGTGTAAACGTGACTCAGCACTACAAAAAATATGTGACGAATTAAAGAAAATGGATATTGATATGACTATCAAAGACGCTAAAAGTAAAATTAAAAATTTAAGAGCAACGTATTGTCAAGAACTGACGAAAATTGATAAGTCAACCCGGTCTGGAGCAAGTTCTCAAGAAGAATATAAGTCGAAGCTAAATTGGTTCCAGGAAATGCACAGTTTTATTAAAAATGTTCCTATGAAAAGAAAAACAACGGTAAGTTATTTGCAATCAATTATTTATTATTATTTACGACCTGTTTATTGTCTGTCTGACTGTCCACTTGAAATGTAAAATTGAAAAGAACGACTTGCAGTGTAATTACGAAATCATTCTTGATTGCCAAGGCACAGCACCTTCATTGTTAAAGTAGTTCTTAAGGGTTTCTCGTTTCTGGATTGCTGAAATCGCAGAATGGTTACTTCCTTGGTGACATAAACTTTGTAAACCTGTAGTTTCTGTTCTCCAAGAACCAGAATAGGAATTTCCTGTTTCGATTTTTTTTGATTTCACGGTCAATATCAGTGCTGCTTATATAAGTATTTCGATTTTCACATCTCAACCAATTATGCAAAGCACATGCTGCTAATACAACTTTATCCACGGTATTAACATCAGCAGCTATTGGTTTTTGAAATACACGGAATCGGCTAGCCAATATCCCAAAGGCATTCTCCACTACACGTCTGGCTCTAGATAGTCTGTAATTGAAGACTTTCTGTGTCCATTCTAAATTGTCACCTGGATAAGGTTTTAAAATGTATGGTTTTAAAGGAAATGCGGCATCAGCAACAATGACTCCACCATTAGGTAAAAGGTTATTGTCCAGTCTATTGTATAAGGAGCAATTTCTAAATACACTTCCATCTGATGACATTCCACAAGCTCCGACATCTATGTATCGAAAGCAATAGTCGTCGTCCACTAGTGCCATAAGCACAATACTGTACACTTTTTTATAATTGAAATATATAGTTCCACTGTTATCAGGTGCTAAAATATGAATATGCTTGCCATCAATGGCACCGTAGCAAAACGGAAAATTCCACCTGTTTTTAAATCCATTTTCTATTTCCTTCCAGCCTTCGTCATTAGTTGGAAGCTGTAAAAGTAATGTTGTTTATAATTAATAAAATTATTGTTATTTTCTTTTAGGACAGTCAAGAATCAGAACCAACCAATACTGAACATGTTGAAAATTCTGAAAACTTGACAACCCAACCATCAACGTCTACATCAATAAGTCAGGAATCAGTATCTGCAAAAACTACAGCACCATCTGCAAAACTACCTACCGAAATTTCTAGTGCACCAGCTCCAAAAAAGAAAAAAATTACTCAAGTGGCAACACTAGTCAACGAAATTCGGTCGATTCAGAATGATTTAAATAATACACCGGCATGTGGATCACTGTCAGAACAAAATGAGCATGATATTTTTGGTGCATTTGTAGCTAGCCAACTTAAAATGTTATCGCCTCTACAGGTTATTATGGCTCGGGACGGAATCAATAGTGTATTATCTCGTTGCCGAATGGCAGATTTAAATATGGTTAATACAACATTTTCACACCATACACCTAATCACGACGACTCTTCAAACACGACAGTCGATAGTTGTATATTAGTTGAAGATAACACGGCTTTTACAACAACAGAATATGATATACAACCAGCTTCAAACATAATAGTCGGTAGTGGTACGACAGTTCAAGATAACGCGAATGTACAATTATCTCATATGGAAGTTTTTGATGTCATTGCCAAAGCATTTCATAATGCATAGTCAATTATTCTGATTATTAGCCTTGTTGACTAAGAATTTTAATTTTGGTTACTTGAATAATGATGCTCTTACTTGTTTAATGATAGTTGGTTAATTTTGCTTACATGTTTATTAATACTTAATTATCTAATAAATAAACATAATACGAACCGTAATGTATTTTTTCAATGCCTCATAGATTTCGACACAGACTTCCGGTACAAATTTTGAAATGGAAGATCTTGCAACTCGATAAAAGTGACTGAGCCTTCTATAATTAGTTCCGGACGAAAGAAAATCTAGTGTGATCTCCAGTTTTAGTTTTGCTGGTAGTGCCTGTCTCATAATTGTATCCATTCGTTGTATTTTTGGCGTTACAAGAGTCAACAGAATATCAAACAAATCAGGCGTCATTCGTAAAATACTCTTATATTCTCCTAAATCTTCATTGCGAAATTCTTCCAAAAGTAAAGCAGATGATCCACGTTCATCTCTTCTTAAAATCCACGGTCTTGTCCACACCCGTTTTTGTAATTCTTCTTTTAATTCATCTAGTGCGAATTGGCACAGTTTGCGTAGTAACTGTTTTACTCGAATCGTATTTTTTTTCCGTATACAGTTCATTTTGGACGTGTGGTCGCCTCAACACTCCAGTAAATACTAGCTTAAAAAATAGATGCCTCATGTAAACAGAACTAGCATGCCCCAAGCTAGGTCAGCAAGCCAGGACAGTTTAGTCAAAAACTAGCTTGCTATCCTGGCTTGAAAAACTAGCCTCGTGTAGCCCGGGCATTAGAGACAACGGGACCACCAGTGCATGCACAGGCCAGACCACTACCGCAAGATAGGTAAAGCTAAAAAAGAATTTCAAATTGTGCAGGAATTAGGAATTTGTAGGCCTAGTAAAAGTGCTTGGGCCAGCCCTTTGCATATTTTCCCAAAGAAAGATGGAAACATAAGGCCATGCGGAGATTACAGAATGTTAAACGCAATAACTAAGCCTGATATCCAGTGCCTAGGTTACAAAATTTTACCTATGTACTCGCAGGTCAGAAAGTTTACAGCCGTTTAGATGTCAATAGAGCATTTAATTGTATACCAGTGGCAGAATCTGACATAGAGAAAACAGCAGTGATAACTCCTTTCGGGTTATATGAATTTCTAAAAATGCTATTTGGATTGAAAAATAGCGCACAAACGTTCCAGCGATTCATGGATAATAACGTTTTACAGGGATTAGACTATATTTTTGCATATATAGACGATGTCATTGTAGCGAGTGAAGATATTGAAAGCCATAAAAGACATCTAGAGGAAGTTTTCAAACGATTTGACGATTATGGTATAACAATAAACCTATCAAAATGCATATTTGGTAAAGAAAAACTTGAATTTCTAGGTTTCGAGGTGTCGACTGACGGAATTAGACCCTTAGACCACAAGGTGAGAGCCATCGTGGATTTCTCAAGGCCCACTACAGTGGAAGAGTTAAGAAGATATTTGGGTATGTTAAATTTTTATAGATCTCACATTCCACACGCAGCGGACCAGCAAGCTGAGTTAAATAAATACTTACATAACTCAAAACGTAAGGATAAAACGGTAATAAATTGGACGGTAAAGGCTGATGATGAATTTAAGTTAACTATTCAAGTTTACAAGATGCAGTTTTATTATCTCACCCGTCTCTAGATAGCCCATTGACACTTATGACAGATGCTAGTGATACCAGTGTTGGTGCATCGTTACAGCAAGAAGGTAAGTCATGGAAATCGCTAGGATTTTTCTCAAAAAGATTGTCTGAAGCTCAAAAAAAATATAGTACGTATGATAGAGAATTATTAGCAATTTATTTAGCGATAAATCACTTTCGTCATTTAATTGAAGGGCGACAATTAATCGTTTTAACAGACCATAAACCTTTAACTTATGCATTTAGTAAAGTAGGTAATGGTATAGACAAAGAAACACCTCGTAGGAATAAAGATATTAATAGTTGGACAAAATCATGTGTATAATGTCAGAAGGCGAAAGTCTGGAAACATACTGTTTCTGATTTAGGGCAGTTCCAGACGGCATATCGCTTTCGGCATGTACACATTGATATCATAGGTCCTTTACCAACAAGTTCTGAAGGTTATAGATATTGTGTCACAATGATTGATAGATTTACTAAATGGGCAGAAGCCATTCCAACTAAAGATATTACAGCAGACACGGTTGCGAAAGCATTTTATGAAGGATGGATTTCACGTTTTGGTTGTCCTGAAAGATTAACTAGTGACCAGGGTAAGCAATTTGAGAGTAATTTGTTCAAACAATTAATGTCGTTATTAGGAATAAATAGGATTAGAACTACTTCATACCATGCACAAAGCAATGGTGCCGTAGAACGTTGGCACCGCACGCTTAAACCAGCACTTATGGCGCGACTTAACAATAGTTCATGGGTTGACGAATTAGCTACCGTGATGTTAGGTTTGCGCGCAGCAACTCGTGTAGATGCCGGTGTAAGTGCAGCCGAATTGACTTATGGAACAACTATTCGAATACCAGGAGAATTCTATAATTTTAAAGCGCAAAATGTTCAAATAGATTCAGAAGGTTACGTAAGAAAATTAAAGCAGATTATAGATTGTTATAAACCTGTGACTAGAGTAAACAAATCGCCAAAGAAAATATTTTTGCATAAGCATTTAAAAGATTGTATATACATTTTTATTAGGAACGATGCGGTCCGTAAGTCGTTGCAACCACCGTATGAGGGTCCTTACAAGGTATTAAGTAGAATGCAGAAAATAATTAAAGTTCAAATTAATGATAGAATTTCACATGTTTCTATAGATTATATGTTCTATAGATCGTGTAAAACCAGCCTATATTTTAGAAGAAAATGACTCTGATAGTCAGGCATTTCCTAAAGCCATTATCGGAACAACTGGTAACGAGAATCAAACATGCGACTCGTCACAAAAGTCAAAATGCGAGAATCGAACTCGCGAACCTACAGAGACCGATAGCACAGGCGAATAGCCGACGACGACACGAACTACGCGTAGCGGTCGTAATATTAAGTTTCCAGTTAGATTTAGACTGTAAAGTTAAGTAAATGAGAGCGAATATAGAATAAATTAAACTTAAGTAAGATATTTTTTAGTACACTTCAACTATGTTTTGCGTAAGTATAATAATTAGGTTATAGTAGAGTGCAATGACACTGGTAGGTATTGCGAAATAAATGTAGTTGCAAATATTATATAGAAAGTAAATTGTTATTTTTAGGATCATTTGGTTCTAATACCTTATGATTATAACCATGGGGAAAAACCAAAGTAAAGAATCCAAGGAACAAGTCATTAAAGTACAATCAGGTGCAAATGTTTCAAGTATAGAAGCGCAGTTGAGTCGTTTCAGTATAGTTTTTACGGTGATGGCAGTGATTTTTTTTCTTGCAATTATACATTTTATGTGTACTAAATGCTACAAAAGAATGAAGACATGTGTACATAGACAGGTATTTACTGTAACATCTGTACAACAGAATGTTTCACTTCAAAATGTTGTGCCGAGTGTACCACAAGAGGTAACACCCAAAGTAAAAATTGTTAGCGTATAAATGTATAGTATTGTGTGTATTGAGTAATAATATAAATTATATTATTATAATTGTGAACAGTGCAGATTTATATGTGCTTAAAACAGGATTATTATTTAGTATACGGTGTCGTATGGTAGGGATAGACCTACGGCGGCGTTTAGGCAGGCGTTGTTCCTTAGGTGATTTGGCAACAATGTTGTTGAAGATATTTTTTTTATAGCAGGGAATAACTAAATTTTTGTTAGGAAATTTTCTTTCAAGCACATATAAGTCAAGTAATATATAGTTAAAATAGGGTTAAGTAAATAAGTAATCAAACAATATTATTGGTTAAAACAGTTTATTAGACATAAGTAATGCTTAAGATATTTTTAATGTAGATATTTTGTATGTTGACTGTACTTTTGTCATTCTGTTAACTTTGTATGGTAACAAGTACTTTGTATTGGAATGCGACCTTTGTAACGTTATCGCTTGTTGTAAGTTGTCAGCATTTTTGAGTAGGCACTTCATGCCTCATGCCACCTTATTAGCGATTTGAAATTATAAAGTTTTAATATAGATGATTATGTACTCTTATGGTAATTTTTTTTTTATGTAAAAAAATTTCTGAAAAAGGGTAGGATTGATGTGGTGACACAGTTTATGATATAGTACGTGGCGCAAGCGCGTTTTGTAGAGTTTGCTTTTTTAATTGGCTCAGGTCATTCACGACTTGATCCTCGCCTAATTCACTCACATCCTTACTTAAGGATTATGGAATATCGTATTCAGAGTAAAGATAATATAATACAGACTCAGTTAAAAGTGAAGTAACGTTTTCATTATTACCTCCCGCAATATAGGATATTAGGCAATACAAATTACAGTAGCGTTCCTAATGAGTAGACATAACACCTAGCACAAATAATAAATACTAAACTTACATGAAGTCACAAAAGTTAATGTCTAAAGTATTGTTTATTTATTTTAGATTTTACAACAACTTTGGATTTCCTGGGATTCATGGGTGCATTGATGGTACGTATGTGGCTGTGGTGAATGAACATGAAAAAAGATTTTTCAACCACAAGCATTACCATTCCAGGAATGTTCAAATAGTTAGTTTTCCAGTACCACACAGTTTCCTAACACCCAGTCACAGTACCTAATTTAATAATAATGAAAGCATGTACCGTTATTATTTTATAGTTATAAATATGGTGATTTAATGTATTATTATTGGTACACCACATAATTTAATGTATTTCAGACTTGTGGCAGTGATTTGAATATTTTAAATAGAGATGCATGCAACCTTTGGAGGGGCCAGCCATGATGGATTTATCTGGCGTCAGTCCAAAATAAACACATCCAACAACTCCTTAAAGATGGGGAAACACACTGGACTTTAGGTAGGTAACGAATATTTGTAGGTTCTTCTGAATCTGACCATACTTTTGTAAAATAATTAAGATAGGTAAAAAATAAAATTATACTAATGCATATTTAACCTTTGTTAAGGCGTATAGAAGCAAATCCCGCTAAAACGTTTTTTTATCCATTTCATGTTAAGTGTGCCGCTGTAAAGCTGGGTTAATTCTCTGCTAACTGAGCATATCATTTCACTGTGACTATAAACACTCAAGGAAACGACCGGTTAATAAAGCTTTGTGGAAGCGTGAAGTGGCTCGCGAGAAACGGTGAGTAAAAAGTTACCTTTAACCTAACGTAAACAGTTGAAAAAAGTTGTCATGCAACACGCTGCAAGAAGTTATAAAAAAGGAGGATAGTCACAGACTGAAACACTTTTTGGTTTATTTTTATTATTATTTCACTTTATTCAACATGAAACTCGTTATAAATTATTATTATTATTATTATTGCTTGCTTCTTGTATGTAGATACTGACATAAACGATTATTTCGGTAGGTATAATTTCTGTTCAGACCATAATAGCTAATAGAACAGGTATATCTTGATTTTAAAATAATTACTTACTTAATTATTTTTTCTAGGTACACGGCTCCCGGATTACCTCAATTCCCAAAATGTAATCACAACCAAAAGGCGTTTCGTTGTAGTACAGTGACATGTCAAGACATCAGGAAATTTCATAAATGTTTTTACCGACGCTCGAACAAATTGACACAAGACAATTTTCTGCTAAAATACTGTTCTGTAACTAGGGCTAAAACTGGCAAAGCTAACAGCAAACGACAAAAAGCGATAAAATACAGCATTTTGGGAAAAAACGGTAAAAATATTCCTGTTTGTCAGAAAACCTTTACGGGAGCACTATTAATTAAAAAGGACCGTATTCAAGGTGTCTTGAACAGATTTTACAATAGCGGAGGTGTGATGCCAGTCGAAAATAGAGGAGGTGACCGAATGAGTGAGGCATTTGAAGCAAAACTATTTTCAGTAAATTGGTTTATAGAATCGTTTAAGGGACAAGAAAGCCACTATTGCAGATCAAAAAATATTCACAGATTATATCTTTCTCCGGAATTAAATATCCGTAAGATGTGGCGCCTTTACAATCAGGCTCGCGAACCCGACCTTTATGTCAAGCAAAATTTCTTCAGGAAAATCTTCAACACACAATATAATATAGGTTTTGGTTCGCCTAGAACTGACGTGTGCTCGACGTGCATTTCAATAGATGAGCGTTTAAAATCCGAAACCGACACATCTAAAAGAAACGAGTTGATGATTGAGAAAAGAATCCATCGTCTAAAAAATAGAGCTTTTTATAAAATTCTTTAGGATGATAGTGCACATATTCAGACCATTACATTTGACTTTCAAAAAAACCAGGCCTTGCCTAAATTGCCTGACCAGTCAGCATATTATAGCCGGCAATTTAGCTTTTATCATTTTGCTTTTGTATTGGGGAATTCAAAGGCGAAACTTGCGAAACAAAATGTACAGTCATACTACTGGGATGAAACAACGCACGCTAAGGGAAGTAATTAAATCATAAGCGCAGTCTATAACTTCTTACAGCAAGTAACTTTAAATGAAGAAATCAAGATTTTGAGAGTAATTTCCGATGGGTGTTCCGGTCAAAATAAAAACACAGGAATGGTTGCTATGCTCGGAAAGTGGCTTTACACGGATGCTCCAAGGCATGTTAAAAAAGTGGAATTAATATTTCCTGTCGTCGGCCACTCGTTTATTCCTTCTGACAGAGTTTTTGCGAAAATTGAGAAGACTCTTAAGACCAAGGAGGTCATAACTTCACCTTTGGATTATGTATCTGTATTGGAAGAAAACGCGACATGCACTGGCAAGTCTGGCATCAATTCCAGTTTACGACAGGAAAAAAGGCTATGACACAATAATAAAACCAACAACCAGTTGGCATTTTCCATTCATGAAAAGTAAACGCTTTTTTTTGACCAGGACAAAGACAGATAATGTTTTGGTACAAGGTGAGATAAATTATAATAGTGAAGAATAAAAAAATTACAATGATACAACCTGGACTGATTCAACCAAACAAAATTATACCAAAGCAGGCTAAACTACAAGATGTCGTCAAGCTGTTGACGACCCACTTTGGAAACAACTGGCAGGAAATGGACACATTAGTATATTACAAAAGCATTCAAGAAAGAGCGCAGAGTCAGGTTGTTGACAATTTGTATGAAGATGATGGCGGTTTGGAAGACGCATGTGATTTGTGTGAGGGTGGATTTGAGGAAATTGGTTCACATGTATAAATTGATCAGATTGGCAAGAATTTTGGTAATTAGTGATTATAGATGTAGGTAGTGATTTTTGCCATTAATAATTTGTGATTTTTGTCTAAGATTTTGCATTAAGGTTTCTTTTGTATAATATTAAAACTCTTGACCACGTTGATGTGGTTTTTTTTTTAATTATTTTCTGAGGTATTTCACCTCTACCTAATAGCATAATTTCCAGTCCCTATTTGCACTTTAATTTGTTGCATAATGCTATCCACACAACAAAGATACCCTAAATAATTTTCAATGCAAAATCCGCTAAAATGTCATCTTTGAATAACAAAACCCTCTATAATGACAGGTTAGTTGCAAATCCCGCTATAGTGATTTTATTTTTGTCTACAACTTTTTATTTATGTTATATATTGTCTATGAGTTTCTAGATTATGTTTGCCTATCCTTTTACGATGATTTTAATACTAAATTCAAAATATTTTCTTTAGTCAGAAATTCCTCAACAGTTTTTTTCAATTTTCGGAAAAACAGATAAAATCGTTATAGCGGGTAATGCTAATAGACGCCTCATATTTGATTTTTTTGCAGGTGACTCAGGATATCTTTTAATTCCTTGGCTGACCCCTATTGTCAAATTGTCCCTGAGACTACTGAAGAACAAACACTACACAAATATCCACTGCAAGATCAGGAACACCGTTCATAGGAGTACTAAAGGCCCGTTGGCTTTGTTTGCTGGTTCATAGAGTGCTGTATTATGACCACCATATTGTGTCAAAAATAATAAATGTATGCTGTGTCCTGCATAACATAGCCAATAGAAATAGGCTTCCTGTACCTGAGCTGTCACTCGCAGATACCCAAGATGAAATAAATCACCAAGATTCATATAGGGATCAAGTCGAGGACCAAATGAATCCCAGATGCTACAAAATAGCCTTCGACAAGTTTACATTGTTGTTCAGAGGTTGTGGAATTTTTGTGGCATTAATTGCAATACAATTTCAGAAATAACATAAAATAACAATTACCTAAAACACGTACTAACTATGGTAAAAAAAATATCTGAGGGAGCTAAATTATTCAACAATTTGCCAAACAAAATAAAATAATGTGATAATTTGAATGCCTTTAAAAATAAACTTAAATTACATGTACATACTCTGTAACAATACACGAATGAAAATCCTTACCTATCTAATATTTCGCTACACCAAAATATAAGTATACATACCTATTTCATAATAAATTAAGTAGCTGTTAGAATTTTTTTTTTCATAATATTTAGTTACACAATATTTAGTTATACATAGTAATATTTATTTATATTTAGGTACCAGAAGTTGTTAAAATATTGTAAATCCTAGGTCAAGTTGTTTTATATGTATCTCATTATAAGTGAACCAAGTGTTATATGAGAATCATCATCATCATCATCAGCCTATCGCAGTCCACTGCTGGACATAGGCCTCCCCTAATGAGCTACATTGCACCCTGTCCTGAGCTCGACGCATCCAGCTTCTACCAGCAGCCTTTCGCAGATCGTCACCCCACCTGGCCGGAGGGCGTCCTACACTACGTTTGCTGAGCCGCGGTCTCCACTCAAGAACTCGTTTACCCCATCGGTTATCGGTTCTTCGGCAGATATGGCCAGCCCACTGCCACTTCAGCTTGCTAATTCTCTGAGCTATGTCGACAACTTTAGTTCTATGTCGGATAAACTCGTTACGGATTTTATCCTTCAGAGAAACCCCGAGCATAGCTCGTTCCATAGCTCGCTGAGCGACTTTAAACTGGTGGACTAGTCGAACTGTGAGTGTCCACGTTTCGGTTCCGTATGTCATGACGGGTAGGACGCACTGATTGAAAACTTTTATATGAGAATAAAGTTCTTTAAACCTAATTGGGGGTTCTTCATTTATTCTTATAAATACTAACTTAGCCTATGTCATATTCTTAGGCTTGAACTATATTTAAAAAAATTCTAGCTCAATCTGTTCGATAGTTAGTTACATGATAAAACTTGTATATTCCACTAATCTGACAATTTGAAAGTGAATTAAAGAAGAGGGAGGGCTACAAAGTTGTAAAAAAAACGTCATCTCGACATTCTCGAACGTGGCTTAATTTTAATTTTAATTTTGAAGGGAATAATGCAAAGGTTACGCATAATACGAAAAATATATAATTTGACGACTTCCCCAAGCTGAAGTGACTAAAATTCATTGATAAAGTTTAATGCGTGCAGCTACGTGATGCCTATATTCCCCTCTCCGCATTTCTATTCCTCTCTCACTCTTTCTCTATCTATTACTCTCTCACTCCGTTGGCGAATAGAATAGGGAACACCTGTAAGCAACAGTAGACGTATGGATAGATCTTGGTGTTGGCAATGCACGCCAATACATCGACGTATCCGCTCTCTACAATAAATTAGACCCAAAAATTTCTAAGGCGCTCCAGCATGCGTTCACTCACTGATCGCGATTTTAACCCAGCATTGTACTGACAAGGGAAAAAGAAACCTTTGCAATTTCTGATGAATTCATAATTTTTCTAAAAAGCATTTCTGGATTTGGGATCAAAGGAGCATAACGTTCAGGATTATTTTAACATCTTACAGTCATTTACTTGCCACTTGTATGGGCTGCAAAAGTTAGACGATGTCAACCAAGTCAGGATTGTCATCTTCAATAAGACGTACAAGGTAAAAGACAAATCACAACCCTTCTCCTTGAGTATGCGGAATTACGATGCGTGCAACTTGCCACCGTGTCAATCGGGACAAGTGTTCATAGACCAACAAGTGTTCATAGACATAGATGTAGTCATAACACCTGATGATCTTGAGGATACTCCAGAATTAGGTATATTTTTTCACCAATAAATGAAAAAACAACACGTTATTCATAAAAAAAATATTGTTAAATTTTTTAATGACTCCTTGTTACAGATACGGAATCTGAGGACCAGAGAAGGAACATGATTCTACCGATGAAGATGATTATTAAATACATATATATAATTATTTTCATATCAATACAAGTATTCTATTTGCCCATTACAAAAGAAGATGGAGACGAGAGTAGTGAAGACTTCGGGTAAACGCTACC
The DNA here is from genome assembly GCA_951804965.1 of Horisme vitalbata. Classification (NCBI taxonomy): domain Eukaryota; kingdom Metazoa; phylum Arthropoda; class Insecta; order Lepidoptera; family Geometridae; genus Horisme; species Horisme vitalbata. Next base: position 34,656,002 of record OX638090.1, read on the forward strand.
GACGGCCGGCGGGTCATCAAACTGGACACAAGACACCCGAAGGGGGGGCCCTCTAGGTTCACTAAATATCGTTTCAGAACGTCTAACGCGCTCGATCATTTTTATTTTCAACCCTTACGCAACCACCACTATCCTGGATACAATCAGATTAACAATAAGTACATTCTTAAAATATGTAGGAGATGGATGCTATCAATATCCGAATCGATCGAGTATCCATGCAACAACAGTTTTTTTTTTACATTTTTGAAAATCTATAGCCGCTCCCTCTTAACATAGACTCTTGTTCTTCATCTTGTTTTCATGAAGCCGCCGTTGTTGATGCGTAAGACAAAAAGTAGGTGAATTTTCAATGTCTCGTGTCTTTCTATGGCATCTAAAATATAATAATAAATAAATAAATAATCCTGGACTATCACACAACATCATGTAGCACCAAACTAAGCAGAGCTTGTGTTATGGGAGCCACATGATTGATATATAACATATATACATTTTTTATTTGTAAATACATACATATCATACATAGAATATGTTTCCAGTCATAGCTTTACATCCAAAAACGTATTTTTTCAATTTGCGAATAACCAATATGGTTCACAATACGCCTTCTGCAGTATTAAGCAATGGGGATAGCAATGTACGTTTCACACCAGACTTGGAAACATTACTATAATGTTTTTCTGGAAAAGATCTATTATCAGTCTTAAAGGTTAATAATTTTTAGGATTTCATGAAGTTAAGATCCAAACCGTTTTAGCAATGTCTAACCAAATAATTCAATCCATAAACGACAAAAATATACCTCTAAATAAGTGTCGAGGATAAGGATACGATGGTACTATACCTCTAAATAAGTGTTGAGGATAAGGATACGATGGTGCTATCAATGAAAGGCACTTAAAGTGGAGTACAAAAACTCATAAAAGATATCGAGCCTAATGCGTTGCGGTATAGTTCACCTTGCTGCTCATAAATTAAATCTCGTAGGTTATTGATATACAACATTTTTTTGACACAGTCCAACAAAATTTTTTTTTTTTTGGGCATAATATCAAAAGATGGAATATCCTTATTCAGGAGAAAAGGTGCTTTTGTGGATGAAGCTTCGTCGGATTCTGAAATAGACGTGCCGCTATCTCGTTTGCTTCACAGCCTTAGGGGAGAACTTATATAGAATTTCCGATCGTATTTGTGACGAGGATGGCCAGTGAAAAAATCGACTCCTGATATAAAGCGCAGAAGCTACGATCGCAAAACAAAATACATTTGTGAGACATGTAAAAGTCACTTATGTCTGGATAATGCTATTTTCCAATGTGCGACATGCTACCAAACAAGAGTTCAAGAAAATGTTGATGGAGGTGATGAGGACTAATTATTTTGTTATAAATTTAAAGTATATGGCAGTGCCTTATATATACCAAAGTCTGATTGCGATCTCTTTAGTTTTCTTAAATAATTTATGTTCGGAAAGTTTTTATGTTTACTTTCTTGTTCAAAATCATTACTAGAGTTAAATTGGAAAAATAAGTAATAAATGTAGTTTTATTATAATAACAATTCGAATAATGATTCTATTTCACTAGAAGAAGATCGAGAACTACAATTTCATTACGTTATTGGTTTTCTATTTCAAAATTTTACTAACTATAGATGCAGCCTCTAAAGCACTTCATTCTAAAAAGCAAATGAATTTTGAAAATTTATCAGGAAGAATTGAAAACTTATCGAATTGAATTTGATAATTTAAAATTAAATAAGGAAGCAAATAAAAGGTACCCGTGGACTTCGAAGATATGGTCGACGCATTTGTCCAAGCGGCGAGTACAGTCTCGACCATTGGGAAAATACAACAAACAATTTACTCGACAGCCGCGGAGTCCTTATTACTTTAACCACGCCGGGCGAACGTGGCTTGAAGATTTTAAAGTTCGAGCGAGATATACGACTTTCACGAGTGTTGTTTTTCCAAGCCCCAAGATTGGTGGAAGAAAGCGGAATGCAGGTCCAAGACGATAATCTTGTCGGAATTTCCGGAAAATTTAGTTAATACAAAAGATGAAAACTACGATCATGGAAGATTTACAAAAGGTAAAAAATTTAAAGATGCGGACTTAAACGCGGAATGAGAGGTTAACCTAAATAGTTTATAATATCGGCACCTCAAAATATAATATTCACGAAATGGAGTATACACTGAATCTATATATAAATATTGTAATATGAACGACTCGTTTGTGAAGAATTGCTTTCATAATCAAGAACAGAAAATTGTAGATATGACCGACGTACGACAAATCCTTTGAAAACACGACCTGTTTTAATGTAGAAAGATTGATTTATAAGGCTTGCTAATAATACGGTTCCACTTAGTGAAGAATATTATTATGACATACCTACATCTGTAGATGTACTTGAAAAATAGCCTACTTTCAGAATAATGAAGACAATATTCAAACGTATGTGTTTCTGAAAACACTATGAAATATTAGATATGCGAATACCTAAATGTTATTTTATATTTGTGTTATCACCGCCAAATGCAAGCAAAAACTACTTTTTCGATTGTGTAATACTGTGATGTCTTTGTATTGCGTATTGTATATGTGTGTGTGTGCGCGCGGCCATACCGCTAGTCGTAATTATACGGTCAAACAAGCAGCGCGTGTTTTCTTGTAGAACCTACCTACCTACCTACATCTCAGTGACGAACGAGTACATAGTTATAGAACATTTGGCGTGCATTTTGGATACCGTAAAATGGGGTGAATAGGGATTCCTAAGTGAATAGGGATATTCGGGTACCGACTTTCAACATCTAAATTCTCTTTATTTTTTTAAATACGGCAACTCGATTTTTTAGTAGTTTATGGTAGCTTTCTTAAATTTTGTATGGCAACACCAATAAGTATGAAGTTAGCTGCAAAACTGGACCAAAACTCAGTTTGAAAGTTTTCCATCTGACCGTGTTATTAAACCGCTCTCGAAACTTCCTTATTATGGTACAAAGAGACTGCGAAGAATCAAATGTAAGTATGCATTTCGTTCCTTACTCTATGTGTTAGCTTTTAGTGTAATTGGTAAGGTTTAATATTTTGTTTTTGTTGTGTTTATTCTCAAAATACGCAAAGCATTTTTTCGGGGCGTTTTGGGAACAATAGGGATCAATAGTAGCAAAATAGGGATGGGACTGGGGTTACTCGGGACGAGACCTAGCTAAATTGGGATACCTATTAGGGTTGTCGCTCCTTTGGAAGTTTGGAAGTAGTAGGAAGGTAGGTACCTGGATAATATTAAAATAATGAATAGATGATTTATTAAAAAAAAATATTATGCAAGGCCTAGTGGGATGTATCCCGACTTCCTATCCGGAGGTCGTGGGTTCGAATTCCTGCCATGCACCAGTATATTTTGCGTTTCGAAAAATTTATGTGCGCATTACCACGTGCTCTAAACAGTGAAGGAAAATATCGTGAGGAAACCGGCACGTCCTAGAAATTAAATTCGAAAGGCATGTGCTAGGTTAGTGTTCCAAAAAAGCGGCGAAGGGCTTGCAACCTGTCACGTGAATGCTAACAACGTGCTGCTTGCAAAACGTGGGCATGTTCCGAATATAATGTTTGGACTTGCTCCTGACTACCCCTTTCAAGGAGTTTTCAATAGATTTGCGTACTGCGAAATAACTGAAGATATTCACGAAGGGGAAAAAGTCGAAGTTTTTTTTTCAATATTTTTCTTTTCCTGAAACGAAATACTACAACACTTCTTGGCTTAGACTTGCATGCAATACACATAATTATAACATATCCGGAATAAAATAGAACTACTAGGACTACAGCACGAAGTCGCGTCCAGTAGTCCTCGTGCTGCTCAATCTCGATCCACGTTACCTAACTTATCATCGTTTTATTTTCAGGCAAGATGCCTCGTAATTATGCTTCAAAAAATCACCAGTATAAAAATTATGATCAGACCGAAATAGAAAATGCGATCAAAGAATATGAAAAGGGAGGGCAGTCTTTAGTTGCCATAGGAAAAAAATATGGGATCAGCAAGTCGGTGTTACACCGACATCTTCACAAGACTATGAAAAAACAAGGTGGTCAACCAGCTTTGGAGAAAGAAACGGAGATGTATATAATACAATATCTAAACGTATGTGCTGAGTGGGGCTACCCATTAGATACGTATGATCTACGGGTAATAATAAAAGGATATTTAGATAGACTCGGAATCGAAATTAAAAGATTTAAAAACAATTTGCCTGGGCCAGATTATGTGGAAAATTTCCTTAAAAGACACAAAGATAAGGTCTCGAAAAGAATAAGCCAAAACATTAAAAGGACACGGGCTGCAGTATCACCACAAATTATTGAAGATTATTTTAAAGAGCTCAAAGATACTTTGGAGGATGTACCATATAGCAATATCGTTAACTATGACGAGTCAAATCTATCAGATGACCCAGGAAAACGCCTTGTTCTTACAAAGAGAGGTGCTAAATATCCGGAACGAGTCATGAATCACTCGAAATCATCCACTTCCCTCATGATGGCTATTTCAGCTGATGGTACATTGTTACCATCTTATGTCGTGTATAAGGCAGCCCACTTATACACTTCATGGACTGAAAATGGGCCACCCAACTGTCGATACAACAGAACATCTTCAGGTTGGTTTGACGGAAATACGTTCAGTGATTGGGTAGAGTCAGTGGCATTACCATATTTTGAAGGAAAGCCTGGAAAAAAACTGTTGATCGGTGATAACCTCTCCTCGCACCTATCAATAGATTTGATTCGACGGTGTGCTGAATCAAACGTACACTTTGTATTTCTCCCAGCAAATTCGACTCACCTAACACAACCCCTCGATGTCGCCTTTTTTAGACCTTTAAAGGGAGCTTGGCGTGAAATTTTATTCAATTGGAAAAAAACAGAAGGGCGAACTCAACCTTCAATCCCAAAGCATATATTCCCAACCTTACTAAAAAGACTTCTCGAAAAAATACAGCCTAACATAAAACAGAACATTATGGCTGGTTTTTCCAAAGCAGGTATAAATCCTTTAGATAAAAATAAAGTTCTAATGAGATTGCCTGGCCACACCTGTTCCGAGAAGCATAGTGGTTCCAAAGAGAGACAGGCAATCGATGAGTCAGTTTTGTCTCTTTTAAGAGACATGCGATACGGATCATCAAGTGTGGGTACAATTAATAGAAAAAGAAAACTTAACGTGATACCTGGAAAAAGTTATGCAGAAGACAGTGATCAAGAAAATGTAAGTTCAAATATATTAGACGACGAGGGTAAAATTGATAGTATAAACATAACATTAGAGTCAAATTCTCACGAAAACGCACCAAATATCATTAAAACAATAAAAGGTAAAGGAATTGGGAAAAAAACAAAGACAAAAATAGATCAGAAAGCAGATAATAGAGAAAATACTACCAATCCAGTATACATAAAAATAGAAAAAAAATGCACGGAGAAAGTAGATCAAGAGAATAGCGATTCAATTAAAACAAATACAGACACAGAAACTTGTACAAAAAAAACATTAAATGACAATGAGAATGCTATAAAAAAGGGTCCCGTAATAACAAAGGTACAAGGAACTGGAAAAGAAATAATTGTAAAAAAGTATCAGAACATAGATTACACACAAAAATTAACCAAAGAAAGACACTCTCAAGAAAAAGGACAATGCAAGTCACTAATATTACAAAGAAATTTGAAGAATAAAGACAATTTAAACTCTGCAGAAACCTTGGATGATCCATTCAGAGTTCATGGAAATATTGATCAGAGAGATATCAATAACATGCCTATAGTTTTCGAAGATTCGTTTATTGTTTCGCAAGAAGTAATAATTCGTCCACCTGTCAATCCTCTACACAAAATACAAATTTTAAGTGATGAAAAAGTGGTATATAATCCTGGTACAAGTAGAAGAGTAAGCTATTACAAAAGTGATGATGATATCCTTAGGGATTTGATGAGCGATGATGAATAATGAAGATGCGTAATAATTTGTTTTAATTGTGATTTACATTACATAAAAATATAATTATGACTAGATACACCATGCATTTTAATTTATAAGGGTTCAGCATTATCATCATTTTCAGCTCAGAACGATCCACTACTTAAATAGGTTATCATAGAATATTTTTGTAAAATTACTGTTAGGAAGTAGGTATCTCTAAACAGTTCATTAAACCACCTATTTTTCAATTGGTTAAAAATCACTGAGGTGCCAACCCTAAGCATTTTTCCCCAATAAACCCAGACTCGTCCCTGATCACCCCAAAGTGGGGGTGATCAGGGATATGATGTTTTATGCACTTTATCAGAACACAATATAATTTTTTTGATAAAAATGTTTCATCTATCGCAAGACCAAATTAAGGTCCAAGTTTTGACAGCAATGACATATGGCATTTTCATAGGAATTTATTGAGCAATTACGTCATAAAGTTGAGTTTCGTCCCTATTCCCCCCATTTTACGGTAATTTCGATACAACATGGGTATAGGGGAGATAACCGAGTTCAATGTACGATCCGGCAATTGGAATTCCTATGTGGAACGTTTGTATTGCGTATTGTATATGTGTGTGTGAGTGTGCGCGGCCATACCGCCAGTCGTAATTATACGGTCAAACAAGCAGCGGGTGTTTTCTTGTAGAACCTACCTACATCTCAATTACATTCCATCATAAGCTTTGGTCAAATGGGGAACTTTAATAAATACAGTGCATTCCCTATCCAGGAATGCGTAACTAGGCGCGTAATTTTATGGAATGAACAAGACAATGAACCCGCCGCCGAAGAACCATTAACGCTTTCAGTGCTGAAAACACAAATGTGATTCTGCACGTCGTCATCCTCCTCGTGCATGGCGCGGAGCGTCATGTGCGAGGGCAGCAGCCAACGTGCTAGTGTATAACGCTTTCAGTGCTGAAAACACAAATGTGATTCTGCACGTCGTCATCCTCCTCGTGCATGGCGCGGAGCGTCATGTGCGAGGGCAGCAGCCAACGTGCTAGAATGTTGTGTGAATGTAAATGTGGCGATTCTTGTAACGAAGTAAAAAGAAGCTAAAACCTGCGGCATTCTATTTGTTATTGTTAAGGTATAATTATCTGTTTTATCAACATACCTATGTATTTTTGTGTTTAAAGTATTATTTGCTTGTATTCTGTTTAAAAATAGTGTATTTATTTGTAGTGAACGGTTCTCGTCTTATGATGTCACCTATAGATAAAGTCTGAAAACCAGCGCTGCCACCTTACATCCCATGTTGGTAGTATGATAAATGATACACATTTATCTTGGGATAAGTCTTTATTATTGCTTTTGGATCCATTTTAGATATTTTCTAGATATTATTGCACAGAGATTACTTGGAGATAATTTTGTTCAAAAACTAACGAGGCTTGTGTGGATCTCAATTCTCAAGACGACTTGTCGCTACCGCTTCACTTTTCGGAATGCCCAAGCCTCGTCATTTTTCGTTAGGTCCTCTCAGACAATACCTCCCTCCAAAATCCAACCATCGACAAAACCCGAGACTTGCTCTCTGGTTTTCGTTAGTCAGGTTCTGAGTTGCCATAATATAAATGATTAATACTTTTTACATCCGGTAATTATTATTTGCTTATAAAATAGATTATTGAATAATAATGATTGTTAAAAAAAATCTTATAATATTAAAGAAATCATGACAGTAGCATATCGCTGAGACTAAGCCTGTTTGGCCGCAACAGGGTGGGGCTAAAATGATAGTAGTTATGTGTGTTGTGTGTTTTTATTGTGTATTTACTACCGTCGAGACCCCTAACCTCGCCTGTGACACCTATCTTCGCCTATTTTCAAGAAACTTTAAATATACCGAAAATTTATAACAATACCAATTGTTTAAACTACCAAATACGTAACATTTTTATTCCTAGCAACATTTTTGCGATCAAAATGTGGCTAGCTTCACTTTACTTCTGACACACACCAATTTTTCGGCAACCGGAACGTCGAGGTTTATGAAACGCGGGTGAAACTTTAGTTTTTGTGAATCATATCCAACACGTAAGATTGACATTTATATGTATTTTAACCAGTTTTTACCCCTCTTTCAGACGAAGTAATTATTTTTATGATAGGTTATGTATAGTTTAAGAACAATTGATAGAAATTGTGAAATGGAACCGTTGCGGCCATGTTGTTGCCAAACATCGCCTACCCCTAGGGTTGTCACTTTTTACCACGACGCACAGTGGAAATGGAGAGGGTCGGACATGAGCATCTAAAAAACAATGTTATAATTAAATAATGCTATAGTGTACAGCTAATGATTCTCTACTACAGTCATTCTCGGTAGTTTTGCCGTAAGTGCAATATTTAAATAGTAAATTGAGAAAACGTTATTCTCTTTACCACTTTGTTTGGAAATTAATACAAACAGTGCTATAATTAAATGTACTGTACCTACTATTATTTATAGGCTTTTATATTTTACAGGTTTTCATAATGGCTAAACAAAAAAAAAAGCAAGCACAAAAAAAGAAGAGAAATTACACAACGAAGCACAACCCAGAAATGGTGGCTCTTGCCATCGAGTTATTAAAAGAGAAAAAAATGTCTTCTTACGAAGCAGAAAAAAGGTTTGGCATTCCACGACGAACGCTTTTGGATAAATTGCATGCTAAACATCTAAAAAGTCCAGGTTGTCCAACACGCCTTACAATAGAAGAAGAAAAAGACTTAATAAAAGTGCTAATTGCTGCTGGTGACTACGGCAGTCCTCTGAATTTGTTGGATTTAAGAATAGTAGTGCAGTTGTATTTAGAGACGAATGGAAGAACAGCAGTTTTTGATGATAAATTACCGGGAAAAAAATGGGCATATTCATTTATAAAACGGCACAAAAGTGAACTGACCCAACGCTCAACACAAAACATCAAAAGAAGCCGAGCTGAGAAAAGCACTGATGAGATGAATGATTACTTTGAAAATTTGCAAAAATCTTTAGATGGCATACCTAAGGAAAATGTTCTAAACTATGATGAAACAAATCTGAGTGACAATCCCGGTGCATATAAATTCTTATTTCGTAGAGGCATAAAATACCCTGAAAGAGTTTTGAACCACACAAAAGGAGCAATTTCCATTATGTTTGCAATTACAGCAGGAGGTGAATGCTTACCACCGTATGTTGTGTACAAAGCTGAACATCTGTACCAACAATGGAGAATAAACGGACCAAAAGGAGCTAGGTACAATCGCTCAAGATCAGGTTGGTTCGACAGCACAATCTTTGAAGATTGGTTCGAGACGATTGTTTTGCCTTGGGCTAAAAACAAAACGGGATCAAAAATATTGATTGGAGATAATTTAGGGTCACATATAAACCACAAGATAGTGACAATGTGTGAAGCAAATGACATAAGATTTGTATTTCTACCGCCAAACTCGTCACACTTTACACAGCCCCTCGATGTTTGCTATTTTGGTCCCCTGAAAAAACTATGGAGAGCAAAACTTCTATAAAATAAAAAATCCACGAGAAGCTACAATCAGTAAGGCTCATTTTCCGGAATTACTGAAATGTTTAATGCACGCCCTTGAAGGAAAAACAAATAATATTGAAAGCGCCTTTAAAGCTACCGGTATTTATCCGTTTAATCCGGACAAAGTCATCCAAAAACCACCCGACTCCAAGAAACCATCAGAATACAGCATAGATTGCGCGCTGTTGCAATTTCTGAAGGAAAATCGTGCTCCAGATCCTATGAAAAAAGTTCGTAACAAGAAACTTAGTGTTCCTCCCGGTAAATCCGTCACAAGTGAAGACTTTAAAGATACTGCAGTATTAATAGAAAAAAATCGACAAACAAAACCTCTTGAAGCAACATCCTCTGTTGATCGTGTTGGACCTTCACCTTTTGGACCTTCTGGTGTCTTGAAAAAGCAAACAAAAAAAAACAAGACAAAAAAAGCCAGGAGAAGTCGCCTTGACCGAAAAGACTCTTCGACAGAGTGCAGTGACGAAGAAATGAGCTTGGCTTCCTCCACTGAAGACTTGATTTTAGCAGGCGATCAAATGGATCTTTCCGAAGATGAACATTCCGAAGATGACTTACCTTTGGCGAAACTCAAATTCGAACGCCAAAGCGGCTGCACTGGATACCAACTTATCGATGACCAACTAATATTATCGGGACCACTTGGTGACAAGTCGCCAGTCATTTCGTCTGAGGCTATTTCTCAGAGTTGCAGTAGCAGAGAAGAAACTGTTAGTGACCAGTTACCAGTCACGATGTGAAGAATTAGTCATAACATAACCACTAGTGTTAGTCATAACTACCAATTAAAATTAGCACAGGTTGAAGAGTTCAGTTTTCAGAACTGTAATGATGATAACAAGACACGGTCCTACAATATTGGCGATCACGTTATTGTGAGGTGGGGATATTCTAAATATCCGGGTGAAATAATCTCAAAAAATCCTGAAGGAGTGATGGTTAGCTGCATGAAAAAAGGAAAGAAATTTTGGAGATGGCCGCTCATCAAAGATGAGGAACTATACTCCTGGGAAAATGTCTTACAGAAAATTGAAATTCCCAAATTTGTAAAAAAAGGTTGCTTTATCGTTCCTGAATTGGATTATTAAAAGATTGAAAAGTCATACAAAGAAAAAGCCAAATGCTAGTTTTAAGTTATAAGAATAAAAAGTTATAATAAGTCTTGGTTAAAAAGAAAGTTACCTACTCCTACTTAAGAATGTGACCTAATAAATATATTTTTTTCTACATCCACTTTTTCTTGAGCTGTGACAACCCTAGGTTAAACTTCGGAAATGTATGGAAACAACTTCAGGCTGACACCAAACTTCGCCTACTACCTTATTTTTATAAAAACAACTCTATTACAGTAGTCATAAAGTTTAATTTTGGTTGTCCATTTTCCAGACTTTGAATCAGTCAGACCAATAAACTAATAAGTATCTTTTTCACTGACAGAAACTAGATAGGCGAAGATCGGAAACAATGCCGAAACTTCGCCTATGACATTTGAATCGTTATTTCAATCAGTTTTACTGCATTATATCAAGTATTGATGACCTATCATTAGAGCTTTAATTAAGTAGAAACGTTTTATAACCAATGAAAACTAAAATACTCTGTAATTTGAGAGCATGAGACGAAAATGTGTCAAAAATCAGGCGAAGTTAGGGGTCTCGACGGTACTGTTTTGTTAGCTTACACTACCATTCTTTTGGTTGTGAACCTTTCTTTTTGTGTGTCAAATAAATACATTATTTCTTTCTTTTGAATAATAAAAAATACATGTAAACGTAAAAAGGAAGGAATTAATTCATCTGCATTTGAATGCCACAAATTAATGAAAAAAAAATCCAAAATGCAAATAAACATGGGGATAAATTTTATTAAATGCCATTCCGACGTATAAAAAGTTAAAGGATTAATTGCCAGGAATTAAAAGTGCCTTTAACAAATTTTCCAAACTAAGAAACATTACGTAGGAGTCAATCTGCTGCTGACAATGAGAAACCTGGATCATCTGGAATACAGAACATAACTAAAAATACCAAGACAAAAAATAGCACCACAACAAAAGGAAAAGGTGTTGGTAAAAAAACAAAAACTACGAAGCAAACAAGTAACTCAGATAGAGAAAAGGATTTAAATAATATAGAACAAAACAAACTGTTAAAAACATTAAAATAAAAAGAAAAAAAGAAACGATAACAAAGGCAAATCCGTCAAAGAAATAGAAAAGATCACCAAGTATCGCTTCGACATTTGTTGACAGTGATGAAATCAGTCTACACAGTGATTCAGATTTAGAAGATTTACCAATCGACTTTTTTACTAACCAAGAACTCATTATGTCCAATATCCTGAAGGACAAAGAAGAATTGTTACGACAAGAAAATGAGATTGAAAGAATAATAAAAGAGATTCATGCAGAAGAAAAAGAAATCGAGAATACAAAAAACTATACAGTAATGGAAAAGGAAATTTCGAAAAGGAAAGAAAATGAAGGAAAAGAAAATATACCGATACAAACAAATATAATGACACAAGAAAAAACTCAAGTTAGGGATGACACAAAATATCCAAATAAGAAAGACTCGCATGAGTCAACGAAGAAAGTTAATATCATTTCATCGGTTCTAGTGACTCCCAATGAACCAGTTTTCGCTAAATATTCAATCCGAAACCGAAAAATTATCAATTTCAAAAGTGACCTCTACAATCCAAATCCAAGAAAATCCTTAGCAGGCATTCAAAAAAAAAACCTGGATTTATTATATAGGTAAAATTAAAAGTGTGGACACGAAAGAGAGAAAATACACTATCTAATTTCATAGAGCTGTTGGAAAGAATGAAAATGTGATGTTTGTTGTCCCTAAGCGATTAGATGAAGACTATGTGCCTGAAGAAAACATTCTAAAAACGATCGAGCTACTGCAGATAAATGAGAATCCTCTTCAGTATGCACTGCTGAATGATGAAGATAGCGTTTATTTTTAATTTAAGTAAACTATGCGTGTAACTGCTTACCAAAAATTACAAATGTATGTAAAATTTTATGGTAAGAACTTTACTTTTTAGATTTTATTTTTGTTAACACTTATTTTGTGCCAAAGTTGATAAGGTATGCTGAATCTGTAGGCTAGCTACATTTATCAGTTATCTGAGAGTATAATAAAAAGACTTAATTTTTTGAGAGTGATTGTTTTTCCTGACTGATTGTTTTGTTTTGTACCAAGCTTGATAAAGGCTAAAAAGACGTAGTCAATATAGGTGCGCACTGTTGAGACTATAGTATTATATTGTATGTTGAGACTGGTGGTTAATAGGTAAGAGTAATAATTATTTGTTATTTTTTGTAAAATTGTCTAAATAAATATTATTAACCTATCAGGTTGTTTTTATTTCTATTGGTCCTATTACAATGCCCGCCATTATTATTATTTTATGCATCACAATTTTAACAAAAGTAAAAAAAATGTCAGTCCTATAGTCAGTATAAAGTAGGTACACAAGTACTTTTCTTCAAGAGTTGATACATATCAAACGGGCCTAAGTCTACTTCTGACATTTCGTAATATTTTTAGCTTGTCAGAATCTACACACAAAAATGAATATGTTTGTTTCGATCAATCAATCCTAAGTCCAGTATTTCTCATAGGAAAATGGCAAAGACGCTTCCCTTTTTTTTCAAAACTGCCCAAGTCACACTGTCAGTGTAAATCAAACTCGCTAAGATCCAAATCGACCAATGACGAACGCCCACGCGCGTGTCATGGCCGCCATTCCCGTTTTAGCTCATGGCGTTTGTAAATGTTGTTGTAGTGATTTAATTAATTATGGAGGAAATAATAAGTGTAGTACAACCCGAATTAGCGAAAAAAAAGGAAATTTGAGGGCGAACCAGAAAGAAAAGAACGAAAAGACGCAAAATCTGTAAGTATAACTGTAATTTTACGCTTTGAACGTGGGAGATATTTGGTCAGAATTGAGTTATTGTTTACAGAGACAGGCCTGGACTAAGGAATACATTTCTCAGAAAATGCCCAACGTCATGCATACTATGCAGTGTTAATTTTCGTTGTGCATGTCGCACCGTGCGTGCTGCGGGCTTTTTCGGGCTTCAGTGTACTTTTTGCTGATCAGCTGATCACTTACTTTTTTATCTTAGTTACAATTTTGGACTATATGAAGAAGAAATTCTACTTGCGGGATATTTAATACCTACCTTTGATTGCTATTCCTAATTATTATTATTACCTATGTATACAAATAAATAGCAATAGTATTTAGATACAAACAAATTATTACTGTGTTTTTGTAGGTAGAGTTATCTGTAATAAGATACCCGGTACGAAAAGGTTTTTTGCCATAAATCGGACTATTTAGTTAGAACTTTGGTTCGCATATTTTCTGTTCGACTGCCGGCAACACTGAATTTATCAGCTTTTTTGCATGGTGATAGTACCTACTTTAAAAATGGACCGTGAAATACTTTCTAGATTCATAGAAAGACACAAGTCACACGCTTGTCTCTGGGACGTTTTCAGTCCAGACTACATGAATAAACACAAACGCATAAATGCACTGCAAGATGCCAACATTGTGGTATGATTATTTGATGTCTTTCTTATCATCAGAAGAAGTATCAAGACCAGGAACTGATGGCCTAGACCAAGGTTTCTCAAAGTGGGGTATGCGAACCCCTAGGGGTTCGCTATTCGACGGCAGGAGGTTCGCGACAAGATTTACGTAATGGTGGCGTGATGTCTGGCAGGCACGTGTGGCACACATGAAGGCGCGCGCGCGACTGATTTCGTCGCTCGACTCGCTCGCTCGCTCTCGCACGCCGTGCTGCCCTCCCCGGACGCCGCCCTTTCCACTGCCTGGCGCGTGGTGTAGACCGCGCTCAGTGATTGATTCATTTGTTTCAGTTTATTGTGTGAGCACTGTGAGCGCGTTTGACAGTAAAATAAAAACAAAATATTTGCAATCCCTTCGTGCAGCTAGCTAGTTTTGAAAATGAATGAGTGGTTAAAAAAGGGGTCATTACGCAGAAAATGTCCAAGTAATTCAACGTTATCTCCTAGTTCGGAACCTGTACAAAGTACATTTACTCAAATTGCGTCTACTTCTGCTGAAAGTTCAGTTTCAAACGAGAATTCTGAAAAATCGAGAGAACAAGAAAAACAGTCATATCATCGGCAAAAAAAAAATATGACGAAGACTATCTGAAAATTGGATTAACACGTTGGCGCTAAGATCCAAATCGACCAATGACGAACGCCCACGCGCGTGTCATGGCCGCCATTCCCGTTTTAGCTCATGGCGTTTGTAAATGTTGTTGTAGTGATTTAATTAATTATGGAGGAAATAATAAGTGTAGTACAACCCGAATTAGCGAAAAAAAAGGAAATTTGAGGGCGAACCAGAAAGAAAAGAACGAAAAGACGCAAAATCTGTAAGTATAACTGTAATTTTACGCTTTGAACGTGGGAGATATTTGGTCAGAATTGAGTTATTGTTTACAGAGACAGGCCTGGACTAAGGAATACATTTCTCAGAAAATGCCCAACGTCATGCATACTATGCAGTGTTAATTTTCGTTGTGCATGTCGCACCGTGCGTGCTGCGGGCTTTTTCGGGCTTCAGTGTACTTTTTGCTGATCAGCTGATCACTTACTTTTTTATCTTAGTTACAATTTTGGACTATATGAAGAAGAAATTCTACTTGCGGGATATTTAATACCTACCTTTGATTGCTATTCCTAATTATTATTATTACCTATGTATACAAATAAATAGCAATAGTATTTAGATACAAACAAATTATTACTGTGTTTTTGTAGGTAGAGTTATCTGTAATAAGATACCCGGTACGAAAAGGTTTTTTGCCATAAATCGGACTATTTAGTTAGAACTTTGGTTCGCATATTTTCTGTTCGACTGCCGGCAACACTGAATTTATCAGCTTTTTTGCATGGTGATAGTACCTACTTTAAAAATGGACCGTGAAATACTTTCTAGATTCATAGAAAGACACAAGTCACACGCTTGTCTCTGGGACGTTTTCAGTCCAGACTACATGAATAAACACAAACGCATAAATGCACTGCAAGATGCCAACATTGTGGTATGATTATTTGATGTCTTTCTTATCATCAGAAGAAGTATCAAGACCAGGAACTGATGGCCTAGACCAAGGTTTCTCAAAGTGGGGTATGCGAACCCCTAGGGGTTCGCTATTCGACGGCAGGAGGTTCGCGACAAGATTTACGTAATGGTGGCGTGATGTCTGGCAGGCACGTGTGGCACACATGAAGGCGCGCGCGCGACTGATTTCGTCGCTCGACTCGCTCGCTCGCTCTCGCACGCCGTGCTGCCCTCCCCGGACGCCGCCCTTTCCACTGCCTGGCGCGTGGTGTAGACCGCGCTCAGTGATTGATTCATTTGTTTCAGTTTATTGTGTGAGCACTGTGAGCGCGTTTGACAGTAAAATAAAAACAAAATATTTGCAATCCCTTCGTGCAGCTAGCTAGTTTTGAAAATGAATGAGTGGTTAAAAAAGGGGTCATTACGCAGAAAATGTCCAAGTAATTCAACGTTATCTCCTAGTTCGGAACCTGTACAAAGTACATTTACTCAAATTGCGTCTACTTCTGCTGAAAGTTCAGTTTCAAACGAGAATTCTGAAAAATCGAGAGAACAAGAAAAACAGTCATATCATCGGCAAAAAAAAAATATGACGAAGACTATCTGAAAATTGGATTAACACGTTGGCTGCTGGCCTCGCACATGACGCTCCGCGCCATGCACGAGGAGGAGGACGACGTGCAGAATCACATTTGTGTTTTCAGCACTCAAAGCGTTATACACAAGCACGTTTTGGCGAGCAAGAAAATAGCTGAAAATTTAAAAACTAAAATGTAGATAAAAAAATAAGTACTTTCAGAGGTCGTAAAAATAATAAATTACATAAAAGCGCGTTCGCTAAATTCAAGACTTTCGGATTATTATGCCGAGTTATGGGTAGTGAACATGTTTCACGAGGTGACGTCACGACCATTGACGAGTACACAGCTGATCGTGTTGTTTTACTTTTAAAAATACCTACAGTGTTCCGACCGTCCCGGTGTCTTATCATAAATAAGGATTGCAGTGTTGTGATAAAAGTGTGGTAATTTTTGTCAAAAACTTTCCAGTAATATCAGTTTTATTTCTCAAAACAATTTATCAAAAATCGTAGTGCAACAAAGGTACCCTCTTCATAACTACAATTAAACAAAACATTATAAACTGACACAATAATAATTCTACAGCACAGTCATCAGTATCATCTAACTGCCTATTGTTGTGTTATTACTTGTGAAGTTGTGACGGAGTGATAGTTGTAGCAAATGATTAATTGACTTACCCGCTAAAATAACTTTGGGTACCGTAAAATGGGGTGAATAGGGATTCCTAAGTGAATAGGGATATTCGGGTACCGACTTTCAACATCTAAATTCTCTTTATTTTTTTTAAATACGGCAACTCGATTTTTTAGTAGTTTATGGTAGCTTTCTTAAATTTTGTATGGCAACACCAATAAGTATGAAGTTAGCTGCAAAACTGGACCAAAACTCAGTTTGAAAGTTTTCCATCTGACCGTGTTATTAAACCGCTCTCGAAACTTCCTTATTATGGTACAAAGAGACTGCGAAGAATCAAATGTAAGTATGCATTTCGTTCCTTACTCTATGTGTTAGCTTTTAGTGTAATTGGTAAGGTTTAATATTTTGTTTTTGTTGTGTTTATTCTCAAAATACGCAAAGCATTTTTTCGGGGCGTTTTGGGAACAATAGGGATCAATAGTAGCAAAATAGGGATGGGACTGGGGTTACTCGGGACGAGACCTAGCTAAATTGGGATACCTATTAGGGTTGTCGCTCCTTTGGAAGTTTGGAAGTAGTAGGAAGGTAGGTTGGATAATATTAAAATAATGAATAGATGATTTATTAAAAAAAAATATTATGCAAGGCCTAGTGGGATGTATCCTGACTTCCTATCCGGAGGTCGTGGGTTCGAATTCCTGCCATGCACCAGTATATTTTGCGTTTCGAAAAATTTATGTGCGCATTACCACGTGCTCTAAACAGTGAAGGAAAATATCGTGAGGAAACCGGCACGTCCTAGAAATTAAATTCGAAAGGCATGTGCTAGGTAAGTGTTCCAAAAAAGCGGCGAAGGGCTTGCAACCTGTCACGTGAATGCTAACTGCTTGCAAAACGTGGGCATGTTCCGAATATAATGTTTGGACTTGCTCCTGACTACCCCTTTCAAGGAGTTTTCAATAGATTTGCGTACTGCGAAATAACTGAAGATATTCACGAAGGGGAAAAAGTCGAAGTTTTTTTTTCAATATTTTTCTTTTCCTGAAACGAAATACTACAACACTGCTTGACTTAGACTTGCATGCAATACACATAATTATAACATATCCGGAATAAAATAGAACTACTAGGACTACAGCACGAAGTCGCGTCCAGTAGTCCTCGTGCTGCTCAATCTCGATCCACGTTACCTAACTTATCATCGTTTTATTTTCAGGCAAGATGCCTCGTAATTATGCTTCAAAAAATCACCAGTATAAAAATTATGATCAGACCGAAATAGAAAATGCGATCAAAGAATATGAAAAGGGAGGGCAGTCTTTAGTTGCCATAGGAAAAAAATATGGGATCAGCAAGTCGGTGTTACACCGACATCTTCACAAGACTATGAAAAAACAAGGTGGTCAACCAGCTTTGGAGAAAGAAACGGAGATGTATATAATACAATATCTAAACGTATGTGCTGAGTGGGGCTACCCATTAGATACGTATGATCTACGGGTAATAATAAAAGGATATTTAGATAGACTCGGAATCGAAATTAAAAGATTTAAAAACAATTTGCCTGGGCCAGATTATGTGGAAAATTTCCTTAAAAGACACAAAGATAAGGTCTCGAAAAGAATAAGCCAAAACATTAAAAGGACACGGGCTGCAGTATCACCACAAATTATTGAAGATTATTTTAAAGAGCTCAAAGATACTTTGGAGGATGTACCATATAGCAATATCGTTAACTATGACGAGTCAAATCTATCAGATGACCCAGGAAAATTGCCTTGTTCTTACAAAGAGAGGTGCTAAATATCCGGAACGAGTCATGAATCACTCGAAATCATCCACTTCCCTCATGATGGCTATTTCAGCTGATGGTACATTGTTACCATCTTATGTCGTGTATAAGGCAGCCCACTTATACACTTCATGGACTGAAAATGGGCCACCCAACTGTCTATATAACAGAACATCTTCAGGTTGGTTTGACGGAAATACGTTCAGTGATTGGGTAGAGTCAGTGGCATTACCATATTTTGAAGGAAAGCCTGGAAAAAAACTGTTGATCGGTGATAACCTCTCCTCGCACCTATCAATAGATTTGATTCGACGGTGTGCTGAATCAAACGTACACTTTGTATTTCTCCCAGCAAATTCGACTCACCTTACACAACCCCTCGATGTCGCCTTTTTTAGACCTTTAAAGGGAGCTTGGCGTGAAATTTTATTCAATTGGAAAAAAACAGAAGGGCGAACTCAACCTTCAATCCCAAAGCATATATTCCCAACCTTACTAAAAAGACTTCTCGAAAAAATACAGCCTAACATAAAACAGAACATTATGGCTGGTTTTTCCAAAGCAGGTATAAATCCTTTAGATAAAAATAAAGTTCTAATGAGATTGCCTGGCCACACCTGTTCCGAGAAGCGTAGTGGTTCCGAAGAGAGACAGGCAATCGATGAGTCAGTTTTGTCTCTTTTAAGAGACATGCGATACGGATCATCAAGTGTGGGTACAATTAATAGAAAAAGAAAACTTAACGTGATACCTGGAAAAAGTTATGCAGAAGACAGTGATCAAGAAAATGTAAGTTCAAATATATTAGACGACGAGGGTAAAATTGATAGTATAAACATAACATTAGAGTCAAATTCTCACGAAAACGCACCAAATATCATTAAAACAAAAGGTAAAGGAATTGGGAAAAAAACAAAGACAAAAATAGATCAGAAAGCAGATAATAGAGAAAATACTACCAATCCAGTATACATAAAAATAGAAAAAAAATGCACGGAGAAAGTAGATCAAGAGAATAGCGATTCAATTAAAACAAATACAGACACAGAAACTTGTACAAAAAAAACATTAAATGACAATGAGAATGCTATAAAAAAGGGTCCCGTAATAACAAAGGTACAAGGAACTGGAAAAGAAATAATTGTAAAAAAGTATCAGAACATAGATTACACACAAAAATTAACCAAAGAAAGACACTCTCAAGAAAAAGGACAATGCAAGTCACTAATATTACAAAGAAATTTGAAGAATAAAGACAATTTAAACTCTGCAGAAACCTTGGATGATCCATTCAGAGTTCATGGAAATATTGATCAGAGAGATATCAATAACATGCCTATAGTTTTCGAAGATTCGTTTATTGTTTCGCAAGAAGTAATAATTCGTCCACCTGTCAATCCTCTACACAAAATACAAATTTTAAGTGATGAAAAAGTGGTATATAATCCTGGTACAAGTAGAAGAGTAAGCTATTACAAAAGTGATGATGATATCCTTAGGGATTTGATGAGCGATGATGAATAATGAAGATGCGTAATAATTTGTTTTAATTGTGATTTACATTACATAAAAATATAATTATGACTAGATACACCATGCATTTTAATTTATAAGGGTTCAGCATTATCATCATTTTCAGCTCAGAACGATCCACTACTTAAATAGGTTATCATAGAATATTTTTGTAAAATTACTGTTAGGAAGTAGGTATCTCTAAACAGTTCATTAAACCACCTATTTTTCAATTGGTTAAAAATCACTGAGGTGCCAACCCTAAGCATTTTTCCCCAATAAACCCAGACTCGTCCCTGATCACCCCAAAGTGGGGGTGATCAGGGATATGATGTTTTATGCACTTTATCAGAACACAATATAATTTTTTTGATAAAAATGTTTCATCTATCGCAAGACCAAATTAAGGTCCAAGTTTTGACAGCAATGACATATGGCATTTTCATAGGAATTTATTGAGCAATTACGTCATAAAGTTGAGTTTCGTCCCTATTCCCCCCATTTTAAGGTACTTTTGTAACCAAAAAAAAAGTGGCTCAAAAGCACCATGGGTACTTTTGTAACCAAACATGAAATCGCCGCAACTCTGACCAATATCAGTCTGTCCTGCTTTTCTAATGCAACTATGCCCTTTGGAATGAGTGCTATCTCATTCCCACTGATGTGACCTTCGTTGCAAGGTATGCCAACATAGAAAATATTTCATGGAGTAAACATGAAAAAAATAATAAAATTGACGCGCCATTTGGCTTCGCGTGTCATACTGCGTGTGACGTGAATACAAAAATAATCGTTGTTTTACGAGTGTTTTATGGTGTTTTTGCTGTTTTGTGCTGTTTTCTAACAACAAGAACTCGGTAAGTAAGTGTTTACGTTATAATTTCGTGTTGACAGGGATTCCGCTTTGTGAAATGTGATAAATTAGTTGGCTACTGTTTGTTGGTTTGGTGAGTGGGCATTTGCACGTTAGATTGTAATGTATTTAGCATGATAAATGCTAAAATGAAACATAAATATTGATAATCTATTATTTTAAAACAAGTGTGTGCCATTATCCTTTCATAAAATAATAATTTACGACAAGATTTAGCTTTATTTTGCAAATCTTCATTCAAGTTGTCGGCCATGATGGCGTGTATCACGTTCTCAGCACACCAATGACCTCTTAATCGAGTCACACCGAAAGAAATTTGTTCGGCCCGTCCGGATGGTTTCGGTTTTTTTTTTTTATTAAATTTCATAATTAAATAAATATTATGTATAGTATATTATCAATATTTATATTACGTGTATTATTATTATATAAAAAATAATATATTGGTTTGATTTGCCTGGTTTTATGCATTATTTTGACTTATGCTTATAATGTTATAATATATTATATATAATCCCCACACCGCGTGGGCACGCGGGTTAGGGATTGCAGGGCACAGCTTTTCGCACCACCGACGCTGCTGCCCGTCGGCGGCCAGGGCATTTAGCTGTGCCGGTAATGTACTTATAGCCTAACACCGGCACAGCTGAATGCCCTGGCTGCTGACGGGCAGCAGCGTCGGTGGTGCGAGAAGCTGTGCCCTGCGATCCCCAACCCGCATGCCCAGCGTAGATATTATGGATATATTCTTGTTATATACGAGATATATTATATATGTAATATATTATATAATATATATCTTATATAATATGGAATATTCCCATAATCCCCACGCTGGGCATGCGGGTTAGGGATCGCAGGGCACAGCTTCTCGTATCAAAGACGCTGCTGCCTGTCAGCGGCTAGGGCATTTAGCTGTGCCGGTGTTAGGCTATGTGTATATTATATATTATTTATAATATATTTTAGTAATATATTGGTTCACATTTCCTGGTTTTATGCCTGTTTTTTTTATTAAAATGCTTATATTTAGAATAACATGGATAAGGAAGGTGATGGTAGTGGTCGTGCTCGCGCAGCACGCGGGAAGAGCGCAGACGTGAGAGGGCGCCCTCGTGGTCGAGGTCGGGGTGCATGCGCACGGTCGCTTGATTTCGTGTTAGTATTCTTTGTATATTTCATATTTTATATTGTTGCATTTCTTGAAAAATCTAACGTAATAACATATTTAGGCGCCCAGGACCGTCGACTGCTGGCGGATACACGGCAGAAGCGGTTGTCCCGCCTACCAATTCTCAGCCCACGTAAGTTTTAACGTAGTTTATTAACGATCCATTTTATATTGATGTTTCTTTATTATTTATTGCATTTTTTTATAAATGGTATTTATTGTATTTTTACTTTTTTAGGTTGGCTGATCAGCTAAAAAAAGCCAGACAAGCAAAGGCGGCTGACAAAAAAAATTTGAATGTGCTTTCGGTGGAGCAGAAGGCAGAGCTTGCCGAGATGCGGCAGAAGAAGCAGGTGTCTCGATACCTGCTGCCTGATGCTCCACCGAGAAAACAAAATAGGTATGAAGGTTTCTTTTTTAATAAAATCTCATAAAATCTGCTACATTATTTTTATTTTACACTGTGTTTAATTCTTTTAGAAAACCTTCGCCAGAGAGGGTTCCGTGCCCCCTGCTGCCTGGGGTGCCTATAACTCCGCCCCCAAGGAAGATACCGGCCTGGGAGTTGAAGGCTAGCCACCCTGGTATGAACCAATTGATTAATTTAGTTTTTTTTATGAACTAGCTTCCTTAACAATCTCCTTTTTTCTCATGCTTAGACCAGTCCGAGTCAAACCTTCAACCTCTACATCTAAGGTGCCGTCTGGGCCGTCGAGGTTCATCCTCGAGGAGGAGGAGGAGGAGGAGGAGGATAAGAGCCCACCTGGTATGAACCAATTCAATAATTTAGTTTTATTTTTAATTAACAAGCTTCTTTAACAATGTATTGTTTCTCATGCTTAGAACCTTGCTGCCTGGACGCTCAACCCTCGACCGGCCCGCTCAAGGTCGAGGGTTGAGCGTCCAGGCAGTTCCGTTCCGTTCGTCGAGAGCGAGAGCCTACCTGGTATGAACCAAGTCAATAATTTTGTGTCATTGTAACTTCATTAGCAAACTATTTTATTTTTAAGAATTTTATTTTGCGCAATCTACTTTTTATTTGACTAATATTGTTGCCACTGGAAAAAGGCACAATTTACTCACACTGCTTCCGTCGAGCCGAACCCATTTTGTGACCCACCTGTTGACGAAATGACACCACGAGATTACTTCGCGCAGTTTTTTTCTGAAGACATCACCTCTGATATAGTGGAAGAGACAAATAAATACTCGGTAGAGAAATTAGGGCGATCAATAAATGTTACAAAGAAAGATATTGAGGAATTTATAGCCACCACATTGTCATGGGAGTAGTGAAAATGCCCAGCTACTTGGATTACTGGAGTTCAGAACTGAGATATACCCAAATTGCTGAAATAATGCCGCTGAAGAAGTAGCAGCAAATTCGGAGGTTCATTCACTTCACGAAAAATTCTGAAGAAAGCACTGATAGGTTTCACAAGGTCCGCCCAGTAATGGAAAAAATTCGATTGAATTGCTTGCGTGGTGCGGAGGAAGAAAAACAATTTAGTATCGATGAGATGACTCTTCCATACAAAGGGAAGAAAGCTGGAAATCGCCGCCAATATAACGCGCGAAAACCAAAAAAATGGGGGTTTAAAGCATTTGTTAGATCTGGTGTGTCTGGATATATTTATGACTTCCTTTTGTATGGAGGAGAAGACACATTCCGCACCATGACAGAAGATTTTACTTATAAGAGGAAGCAATGGGTTTCGGGGCAAAAGTGGTACTAGCTCTCTGTAAAACTATTCAAAATAGACCATGTTTTGTCTATTTTGATAATTACTCTTCACCTCGCTTGAATTGGTGATATATTTGAGGTATATTTAGTCTCGGCACTATCAAAGCCAACCGTTTGCGTGGATGCGAGACATTGCTTGAATCTGACAAAGCGCTCAAGAAAAAAGGCCGGGGCTCCTATTCCCAAATAGAAACAAAGTCGCTGTTGTCAAATGGTATGATAACAAAGCAGTTACCTTCGCAAGCTCGTTTGCCGATGCATATCCCGTCAGCAAAAAAAAGCGTTTTTCGAAAGAGCACAAAGTAAGAACAGACGTGGAATGCCCCCAAGTTGTAAAATATTACAACGCACACATGGGTGTGGATTTATCCGATATGCTCATAGCCTTGTATAGAACCCCATTGAAAACAAGGAGGTGGTATATGGGTATTATTGCCCAGATATTGGATATCTGCGTCAATAACGCTTGGTTATTGTATCGGCGACACTGCCCAGAAAAAGCTTAAGAAGACGTTGAGCTTGAAAAAGTTTCGCGTACAGATTTTTCTGTCGCTATCGGCAAATAGAACAGTTACGAAAACTTACATGCCAAGGCCAGCGCAGAAAATTATGAAGCCAGTAGTTTCTCGACCCATTGACGACATAAGGTATGATGGCATAGGTCACCTGCCTAGCATTGCAGATAAGGGCCGTTGCCGTATGTGCAAGAGCGGGTTATTCAACTATGATATGTATAAAATGTAAGACTCGCTTGTGCATAACAAGAAACCGAAATAGTTTTTTCGAATTTCACGTTAAAAAATAAATATTATACATAAATAAAGCTTTTCATTTCTTTACCCCAATTTATCAATGTTGTAAAAAAGATACACTCTCAAAACATTATATTTTTCTCAGCATTTGGCATTGTTGTAAAAAAGTAACATAGGTTTTTCGCAAAATGGCTAATTCTAGATTTTTTTTAGTTTTTTAGGCTTCCTTATACATGAAATAAAAGGAATATGAGGTTTTTTTTAAAAACATTTATAATATATTTTTTGCCAAATTAAGGGTTAATTAACTTCAGATTCGACTTTTGATCTTAAATACTTAAACTTTTGAATACTTTAACCTGATCACCGGATGGCGGCGGCTTCAGTTGGAGTTCCCCATGGTTTGATGTCGAGTTTAAGGTTTACTTTAATCTATTTTAAACTTATTTTCTTATAGGAAATGCAATAATAACACTCAGGTCGGTGGTATTTTATTATACAGTAAATGACAGTGTTAAAATCAAGATTGGAAAATATTACATAATAAATTTCAGAGATAAAATAATTGTTTCATTCACAGTAACTAGAACAGTTCTACGTCGGATCAAAATTAATATGAATATCATTAGGCCCCACCCCTAGCTTGTGATTAAAGGTTGGTGTTCATTGACTGGCTTATCCGAGTCAATTTTATTATTAGGTAGCTGTTTCCTTGGTACGTCGCTTGGCGCCCGAGTCTTTCTTTTATTTGTTTTATTAGCGAGTGTGCCACTTAAGGCGACTATAAGGGTCAAACCGCCCTCTCGCTCGCACTATTCAACATTTTTGAAGATATAAAATCACTGAATGTAGTTGTAAGAAAATGTGATAGAATGAAAATTATATTATTGCTGAACCTTTGTATTGTTATTTTCTAGGCCGTGAAGGTTTGCTATTTTACATAACTAGATTCAGTGATTTTATATCTTCAAAAATGTTGAATAGTGCAAGCGAGAGGGAGGTTTGACCCTTATAGTCGCCTTATGAGGAACAACTAGGTTTGTTGTTCAATCCTAAAATGAACAGGAAACTTTAAATATTATAGAAATACACTATACACCTACTACTTCACTACACTTCTCTTACTCTCCCCCTATTTTTAATTAATTATTACATTATGTACTAATTTTTTGTTTAAATAAATTGTACATAGATACCATGTGTAACACGCAATTTGGATGTTATTAATAAATGATTTTATCATTGCAGTGTCAAGAAAAACCTGAAGTCTAAAGCTGCGCCTACCAAACGCAGCCAGACAAAAAAATTTAAGAGCTGTAAGACGAACGTCCTTGGCTGGTTCGGTGACGAAAGTGACTCGGCCAGCGAGTCTGACGCGGAGTTATCTCGCAGGGCACAGGGCAGGTCTGCGCCTCCTCTGTCATCGTGCACGCGACGCGTTGCCGGCGGCGTGCGGCGCCGCACCGCAGAGCGGGAAGGAGTCTTCTTCATTGAGATAAAGGTTTATAATACTATAGATATTAAAAATATAAACCCCAAAGACCGATGGGAGAAGGCTTCAATAAATATAAAATATTGTTGTGACGATGATGCAGATGAAGTTAAATATTTTTAAAAAATCGTATCAGATGTCAAGAAATCCTTTATATATGAAGGAACTTTTTTGCAGATAAAAAAAAATAAGCATTTTGTTTATTAATTTCAAATGTTTTTACCACTTGATTGAATTTAGTTAAAATATTTTTTTATATATAGTTTAGTTAGTAGGTTTTAGTAGGTACCTATTGTACTTTTACACATTGGCAAGATTTTTTAACTGATTTTTACATAGTTTTAAAACAAGTAATAATGTCGAATAATAATATATTTTGTACTGTTTGTGATACAGAGGTAAAAAGTAAAGGTTTTTCAGCTCATCTGAAAAGTATTGCTCATAAAAATAATAGTGCTATTGAAATAAGTGACGGTATAGAAAAAATAAGAAGCGCGATTCGTAGTAGGATAGCATCGTATAGAGTAGTAGCTACGACAGAGGCAACGAGGGTTGAACCGCCCGCGCATTTTATGCGTCAGCTTCGGAAGCGCGTTTCGTAGTAGGATAGCATCGTATAGAGTATAGTAGCTACGACAGAGGCAACGAGGGTTGAACCGCCCGCGCATTTTATGCGTCAGCTTCGTAAGCCTGTGCAAGCCTTGATTGACGCCAGGCACGCTGTTTTAAAAACAATCAAAGTTAACATTGAATATTTTGATGAATTTTCTTTACCAAAAAATGATACGATTGAAATAAAGTCTTTTGCAACTGAAAACATTATAATCTATGGAAATTCAGATTTTAACGAGTTCCAGTCAATTCAAAATATTTGCACTAAAATTGACGAGTTTCAGCAAAAAGATGTGGCTGGAATTTGCCACGTCTCGTGCAAGTTCTAACATGAATACTAAATACAAAATCATTTAGTTCCTGGTCACTTTCCTGAACGGTTGATCCTACTTATTGTTGTGGTAAGTTTCATAATTTATATTTTTTATTACTAACTAGTATACAAAGTACCTACATACAGTGGTGGTCATATAATTAAGAACCCTTATATAAAGGGAAGATTTTTTCAAAGTAAGACGCAAAAATAATTGTATGCAATTTTTTTTATTTCTCTCTGTATCGTAAAACTTTTCCATAATACCACTGTATTCATTGATACACATGATTAGCTAAAAATAAATAGACAAACTTTTTACACTACTTCTAAACATAGTAGTCCTGTTTACTGGCTGGTCACGTAATTAAGAACGCTAAATAGTTTATGCCTTTATTCAAATTTAAAAAGAGAACACTCGGTCGATTTGTTACTGTTTGTATAATATTGGCGCCATTTGGTGCTGTAAAAGATTAAAAGTGATTGCTTCTTACAAAAAACAATGGGAAAAAATAAAAGTTGTGATAAATCTACAAGGGAAGTAATAAGTGATAAATCTACAAGGGAAGTAATAATAAAACTTCGCCGGAAGAATTGGTCTTATAAAAAGATAGCCGACCATCTGCAATGTTCAAAAACGATGGTTTTCCACGCTGTAAAGCATTTCGCTACGTATCAAACTACTTCACTCTAAACAGAGAAAAACAACTCCTAGAGATGACCGAAACATCGTTCGTATGGCAAAACAAAATCCTTTTAAAGGGTCCAATGAGCTGAGAAAATAATATTTTGGTGAAAACAACCCTTCAGCAATCTCAGCGCGCACTATTCGAAGACGTTTGGTAGAAGAAAAATTGCACGGTAGGATAGCAAGAAAGGTACCCATGTTGAAATTTTGCCACAGGCAAGCCCGGCTTGCATTTGCGAGAAAGTATGAAAACTGGACTGTGCGACAGTGGAAAAATGTACTTTTTTCTGACGAGACGAAAATAAACAGAGTATGTTCTGATGGAAAACGATATGTACGACGTCCCCCGAATACAGCATTCGACCCTAAGTACACGAAAGTTACATTAAAGCACGGTGGTGGAAATGTGAAAGTTTGGGGGTGCGTTTCTGGACATGGTGTTGGACCTGTAAAGTTGATAGAAGGTAACATGGATCAGTTCCAATACAAAAATATACTGGAAGAAACAATGTTACCTTATGCTGAAGACGTTCTACCGGTTATTTGGACATTCCAGCATGACAATGATCCAAAGCACACTTCACGCACCGTAAAGGAATTTCTTACAGCGCATTCAGTTTCTGTCTTAGACTGGCCAGCTAACAGCCCAGATCTAAACCCAATAGAGAATCTGTGGTTCGAAGTAAAGAAAAAGGTTTCAAATACACAGTGTGGGAATTTAAGAGAGCTATACGAATGCCTCGCCCGTGTAAAGCAGTAATTAAAAGCCGTGGATATGCTATTAACTATTAGTTTTAGTTAAAAATATATTAAATTGCTTTTAAAATTTTCTGCGCTACATATTATTGTGATTTTTTAAATGTAAGTGTCATACAAAACAATTCCCGCGCAGTTTAATAAATCGTTCTTAATTATTTGTCCAGCTTCAGTACTATTTGAATGTGTTACTTTGGTAAAATAAATAAATTGTGAAAAAAATAGTTAGCGATTTTATTGTTCATTCCTAAGCCACGTTGCTCTATTAATGTGGTTATTTTATAACATGAGTAGTTGCTTCTCGAAAGGTACACATCTTTGTGTATGACACGATTCAAATAAAAAACTTCTATAACTTCAAATCGTTTTTAATTATATGACCACAACTGTATATTGTGTTAGCCTATACTGTGAGATAAAGGTGACTGATGAGAGTACTTTATGATTGATTTTAGTACGTACTTACCTAGTAAGTAATAGCTTATAATAAATAGTTATTTATTTGTTTCAGACAATGACTGAAGACAATTGTTTTTCACAGTACGCTCAAGGGTTCGATGAATCGTACCCTGAGATAACTGTGAGACATAAGTTGGCGGCGGAAACAGCATCACCGCCGCCATGCACAAAATTGACACGCAAAAATAAAAAGAAGCAGGATAACTACAAAAAGAAGATATCTAAGCTGCGTGGAAAGTCATACGTGATTACACGAGAAAAACAGAGATCGAGAAAAATGATAAAAATCAAAGTGATTGACATTAGTGGATCTCAAACGAAAGGGAAAATAGTGATAGTGACAGTGACAATGATGAAAATGTGTTGTTGAGAGCCCAATATATGGTAAAGGATGACAATAACGTTATCTTAGCGGAGACGGAGGTTTTTACATAAAATTTCAAAGAGGTTATGTGTATATGTATATGTATTCATAGTCCTTACTTCTAAAATTAAGATTATTTATTATAAAATAATAAGCAATTATTGCTCATTAGGGGAGGCCTATGTCCAGCAGTGGACTGCTATAGGCTGATGATGATGATGATGATGATGAAGCAATTATTTAATAAGAAGTTTGTTTTAATACATACAACATAAATTAGATTAGGTAGGTACACTTACTTGAATTCAATTGTAGTTAAAATAAGTTTTTGAAAATACATTAAATTTATCATCGAGCCATTTTTTAATGAACATTATAATTTTCAGCGCACACATTTTCTTATGATGAACACAGTTTAAATAAAGATTTATTTTTTCTTTTCATAGTCTAGTTGTAATTTT
The DNA here is from genome assembly GCA_951804965.1 of Horisme vitalbata. Classification (NCBI taxonomy): domain Eukaryota; kingdom Metazoa; phylum Arthropoda; class Insecta; order Lepidoptera; family Geometridae; genus Horisme; species Horisme vitalbata. The sequence continues at coordinate 34,685,928 of OX638090.1, forward strand.
GCTAAATTAGCACATCCATTTTCACCTATGTCCATAACTTTACAATTTTGACATAAGTCTTGGATCCATTTAATTTTCTCCATGTACTTGGTATATTGTTGCATATGGTCAATTAACTATTGTTATCAACTGGTGTAGGTGTTTGCATGATGAAGAAAGATAGTGTCAGATTAAACTGCTGTTTAACGCCACGTTTATATCCATGCTTGTTACTAGCATAGCATCAACACAAATGCAGTTAAGAGTTCTTATGGAGGTACCGGCCAATTCCAATCATATTAGGATCAACCAGTGGAAAGACATTGATGTTGCAGAACTGCAAGTCTTCCTAGGATTGCTTTTTCAAATGGGTCACATACGATTGAACAGAATTAACGATTATTGGAGAACAGATTCAATTTTTCAACTGCCACTTAAAAACTTTAAGGGCCGGTATAGATTCTTATTGATTTTACGCAACCTAACTTTTCAGGACCCATCATTGTCCCCTCGAGACGCGGGGTTATACGAAGGAAAAGAAAGCCCTCCTGCCGTAACCAGAGTGGCACCGCGGCGACCGGGCCGAACTATCTCCTGTGCCCGGCTTTGCCTTCGACGCTGCTCTACGTGCCGCGTCTTCACTATTCAACGAAGGTGGAGGATATCGTGGAATACGTGAAGAGGAAGGCCAATCTGCAGTTAAGGGTCGAAATGTTGGAATTACGCCACAATGATTTTAAATCTTTTGTGGTTCGTGTTCCGACCGAAAATCTTTCGACCTTTACTAAAACTTAACTTTTTGAAGAGTTTTGGCCAAAAAGTGTGTTGTTCCGTCGTTTTCGCGGGCGACTGTACGACACAGCGCAAGTGCGTCACACGTCGCAGACATTACGTGTCAGCAAATAGTTATAGGTTTAAGTATTATGTATGTTAGTCTCTAAGGTATTTATATATATGGGCCCTAGTTTAAGTAAATTAAGATCTTGTACTCTTTCTTTGTGCCTGAAATAAAATTTATTATTATGACACTTTATTTAATTGTAAACTCGTCTAAAATACATTTTTTACTATTATACTTAATACTACTTATGTACATAAATAAATATCAAAAACATTATAGTAAAAAATGTATCAAAACGGTAGACCATCGACCGCGGGGCAGGGCTCAAACGGTCGGTGGCTAGGGCTGCAGAGAGAGGAACCTCCGCTCAATGCGTGCCGAGTCCAGGAGAGCCGCCTTCTGTATCTGACCCTTGATCCAGCTGCCTAGCGAGAGCCTCTTAAGATATTGGTCAAGGCTCTCGCTATCAGACCGTTCACTGAAACGACTATCGGAACGATAATTGTTGAGTCGACATCCCACATAGCGGTAATCTCGTGGGCTAAGTCAAGGTACTTGCTAAGCTTGTCCTTCTCGGCCTTCACGAGATTAGCGTCGTGTAGGATGGTGATGTCAACAAGTATCGCCCGGCGTTCCGACCGGTCTACCAAGACGATATCAAGTTTATTCGCTAGAATAGTCCTGTCCGTGATGATAGAGCGGTCCCAGTAGAGCGTAGCACGACCATTTTCGAGAACTGGCACCGGTGCGTACTTATAGTACGGAACCGCTGGGCCGACAAGGTCGTATTGGAGAGCAAGCTGCTGATGGATGATCTTTGCTACTTGGTTATGTCTGTGCAAGTATTCAGTGTTAGCGAGGTGCGAGCAACCCGAAAGTATATGTCTGAGGGATTCACCGGGACGATGACAAGCTCTGCAAATGTCAACGGTTCCATCCTTCATGATATACTTTCGGTAGTTGTTCGTCTTTATTACCTCATCCATAATCGCACAGACAAAACCGTCGGTTTCCCCAAAGAGGTCACCGAAACGTGAGGACCGAGGATTCCAAGGGCCTTACTACGAACGCTACAATGCCGCCAAAGAAAACTACAGTGAAGGTTAGAGCGAAGAGACCACCCGTCGCGCCCGTGGTTACATCTCTCAGGGCGCTGACTGGCTATCATACTGTTGGTGAAGCCGTTTCCGCTACTGCGGAATACGCTCGTGTCGATGAAACTGAACTGATGATTCCTGAGAGTAGCTTCTTGCCCGATTTGACTGCTGCGGGCTCTCAACAGGCCCCTCGGACTTATAATCTGTGCTGGTTGGTGCCAGCTGCTGGCGATTCCCGAGGTGCTGTGCTTGAGCTTGATTCCTTCGAGGCTCACATCCACAATGAAGGGCCCTTTCCGCTCTCAATAATTGCCATGCAGCCGCATGGCTATGAGAGCGCTCCGTCGAGTCTTGCGGCTTGGGTTTCTTTGGGTGATTTTGTCTTGGAGAGCTCCAAGAAGCACAGTTTCAGAGTGCGACCTATTGCTAATAACTTCGTCCTACCTTATCGCACCACAGTGTCGAGCAAGGACACCGTCCTGTTTCTATCGCTCGCTATCAACCGTCAGTTTTTAACTGTCGACGGCACCAAAGTCGCCGATGCCGACCTAAAACGTGAAGTCGGGTTGCGAGCCACTCTCAAGTGCCACTATAAGTCAGCTGATAATTCTCTTTCCAGTGGAACATTCTTTGCCACTAAGTCTGGCGCAGGCGATAAGCTCTATGTCGTTGATCCGCAACCTTGCGTTCCTGTCCAGGCGTCTGTCTTCCGGCCTTTTGGGAAAAACTTCATTTCTTTCATGCCTGTTTACCTAAAAAGGTCGGAAGGATTTGTGACGTATGACGGCTATTATATGGCCGCCTATTGGAGGAGAGACGTGCAGGATTCTCAGAGCGTCATCGCCTTTGACAGTCCCGACGATGTGGCGTGGATTCTGCCTATCTCGGTGTCCGGCAAAGATAACAATAGTAATGTGACGACTGGCCGTTTCTTGTGCCGCTCCCGCGGTACCCTTGAGGGTAGGGCTACCAGTCTGTTCCTTGTTTGCCACGCCCCCAGTGCCACTGAGAACGGTTGGTCGGGCCTTCATGTCATTCAGACTCAGTATAGCGTCATGCTTGCGCATGAATGGTTGTCGCCCGTTGCCAGCGACGAGTTCGTGACCAGCCATCTTGTCACCAAAAGCAAGAAACTCCGTGTTGGTCCCAGGCCAATGGAAGTTTCCAGGTCGATGCATAGGTTGAAAGTTGGTGCTTGGAGAGAAGATTTGCTTAGTGCGGTCTCCTTCATCACTAAGGTCATCAAAATTGCGGCGATGGTTGCCACCGCCGCAGGGCTAATGAATGTGATGGATCAGGAGAATGCAGGGTCATGTGAGATCATCACGATCTCTGACGGTTACCTTAGCGGCGAGGTAGCAGACAACGATCAGGCCCAAAGGTGGAAGACGGAGTAGGGGGGGGGGGGGGGGGGGGTGTCAAACAGGGGATGTGGTGCTGCGAGGTTCGCCAAGGGGCCCGCATTCCGCTGCCCTCTCAGCCTCCGTCAGACGCCTTCGGTCGGTCCACTTACGGTCTGTGGTAATCCCGCCGTGGTCAGTGACCGTGACCGTTATTATTATTATTATTATTGACTTTTAGCGCAAATGACCCCAATAGATTACACATAAGCCATATTTTTTTAACGGTTTGATGAAAGCTCTTGTTGTCCCGGCCAAAAATTTAACCATCGATGAAAGCGTAGTATTATGGAGAGGTCGTTTGAAAATCAGGCAATACATACAGAGCAAAAGACCTAAATACGGTATTAAATTATACGTACTTAGACACAAACAGCATAACGCAGAAAATGCATCCGTTTTGCGGTATTGACAATAACACATGATATTGATGTCGGAGGTCATGCAGATAAAGTAGTGATGTTACTGATGGAGGAGTATTTAAATGTTGGACATTCTCTTTATATGGATAACTTTTACAATAGTGTCAAACTTGCAGAAGATCTGTTAGCGAAGAAAACATACGTGGACGGTACTCTCAGAGCTAACAGATCACGCAATCCCGCTATTACCAAGGCTAAAATAAGTAGAGGTTCTATTTTGTCGAAATACTAATATGCGCTCCGACCCAGTAACAAAAATCAGGTCATCATAATTACTACCTATTATCATCCACTAAGAACAAATAAAATTTTCGCTGTCATATTCAAAACTTCGCGCGTTTCGGCTTTGTTTTTACTCCTCAGTGATTGGTCGATTTGCTATTGACATTTGACACAACAAGCAAGTAGCCCACCAACCAACGATCTGTCTCTTTTGCGAGCGAAACGAGCGGCCATGGAGCGCACACGTCAACGGTCTGAGTTTAAAGCCTTAAAAATCTTATTAATCCCTTATTTTTAACAACGAATCATTTAGTATGGCGATAATAGGATGTTATTTTATGTAAATACTATATTATTTTTGTATTTACATAAAATATAATTATATATTAAAATAACGTTGCATTTGTTGCAATATATCTATGGCAAGAAATATGAGACTAGGTGATCACATCGGGCGGCAATAGCATTTGTAGCGATTTTTTATTTGGTATCATGCGAGAACATTGGGCTTTTGTTGTATATCCTTTTATAGAATATTTGAATTTTGCTAAGTAATTCTAACAGATGTATTTTGTTTTTATTAATTAGGTATTTTGTTTGTATTACTTTTTTTGTTTGAAAGCTAACGTGATTCAGATTGTCATTAGCTCAAATTATATTATTAATAACTTTGTTTTACAGTTTTATGAGACGAAAACATTTAAGAAGTTTTGAATGATTCTGAAGCAGAATCATTTATCCCCAGCGATGAAGATTTGGATGACTGTGATCCACCTTTTACACTTCAGTCATCTTATTCCAGTGATTCTAAAATATCCGATGAGGAAATAGCCCATGGTAGCAGATTACAGCAACCTCCGTGGTGCGTCTGGTGGAAGAGGTATTTCTGGTTGCCGTTGTAGGAATATACTACCCTCAGCAAATGAAGATCCAAGCTGTTCTGAAACAACCGATGACGAAATAACCCCACAAGTAGTAGAATACAGCGTCTTCCTTCAACTGGCACACGTGTAGCATCTAGAAGTAGAGGTATCCGTGGTCGCCGTAGTAGAAATATCCTCCCCTCTACAAATGGAGCTCCAATCTGGTCTTAGAATTTGATTTTCATATCTATCAGGAATCAACAACTTCTAGTTAGATCACTTGTACCAGGTCACATACTTCGACCGATACTTTCCCTCCAAAAACTGGCAAAAAAACTTCTAAACAGAGGAGTCGGCTCCACGGGTACCATTATGAAAAACAGGGTCCCTGCTGCTGCACGACCTATGTTGAAAGACGACAAAGAGCTGCAGAGAAGTGGTAGGGGATGTGTTCACACTATTGTGAGGGATGACAACCAGATTGCTATAACCAAATGGTACGATAATAAGGCTGTTATTTTATTGTCAACAGTTGAAGCAAAATAAACCATAGATATCTGCCAAAGGTGGTGTAAACGGGAAAAGCGTTATCTGTCTATTGATCGACCGAGGGTTGTACGGAGTTATAATGAAAATATGGGAGGTCTGGATCTCGCCGATAGAATGCTAGCAGTATGTCCAAATAGGTACCGCACGAAAAAATGGACGCTAATTTTTTTCTCGCATATGCTCGACTTGGCTGTGTCCAATTAGTGGCTGCAGTTTAAAAAAGATGAAATTAAAAAAGCTGTACCTCAAATAAAATTCAACAATTGTGTACCTTCGAAAGGGATCTGGGTGAGAAGCTAATAGTAATTCAAACCAATGAAAAGATTGTATCACCTGGGTCATTTTCTACAACTGAGAAGATGGTGGCCACGTTCGTTGGAAAAACCGGCCATGTTGCGACTATTGCACTTGAAGATCGTAGAACGGTTAATGCAGAGTGGTATACCACAGTTTGTTTACCACAAGTCATCGCCGAACTTCAAAAATCTAACTAAAAGCGACGCATCATCCTGCACCACAACAACGCAAGCTCACACAGCGCTCGTCAAACGATTGAGTATGTGAAGCAGGAAAAAGTAGAAATTCTTGACCATCCTCCATACAGCCCTGACCAAAGCCCTAGCGATTTCTTTACATTTCCTAAAATTAAGAAAATTCTTCGTGGTCCAAGGTTCCAGTCCGGTGAAGAAGCAGTCGACGCTTTCAAGTCAGCCATTTTGAACACCCCCACTTTAAGAGTGGAATAAATGTTATATTAACTGGTTTGAGCGAATGGAAAAGTTTATTAAGCTACGTTGTTTGTGAATACTTTGAAAAACAATAAAAGTACTATATGGTTCTAGTTGTGTTTTTTTCTTCAAACGACAAAACTTAAAAGGCATCGACTCTTATGTGTGACCACCAATATAGATAAAAGAAAAGTTATTATGATTTCCACCGAACATAATTCAGATATTGTAGAATACATGAATAGACACGGTCAAATTGTGCGAAAACCTAAAGTAATTGTAGAGTATAATAAATTTATGAAAGGAGTTGATAGGAAAGATCAAATTCTGTCCTATTACCCTAGTTACTCAAAGTCAACCAGATGGTACAAGAAAATATTGATTCATACAATGCAGGTTATTATGTTAAATGCCTTTGTTAGCATTTTTACATTTATATATATAATAGAAAACATAAAAGGTACCAATCATTGTATATAAGCTTTGAAGGGAAACTAATAGGCCATCTTTAGCGATTCAGTGTTGATATAGCATAACTAGCACTACACTAAAACCTATAAATATAGCTTGGGGCGTTAGGTAAATATATATTTAGCAAAGCAAGTAACTGAAACTCTAATTAAACGTGTAGCCAGGTATTTGAAACTCATATACTTTCCACCAGCTCACTTATATATAACACTGGAACTGAAAGGAGAAGGATAACCTCATTAAATAAGAAAACCTTGATACGTCAATATTCTTTAATTTACCACCAATTCGGAACGTGGCCAGGCAGAGAAGAATTGGCAAGAAACTCTGCCCGGTATATTCTTTTCAACGTCTTCATTACAGTTTCTTATATAAAATAACAAATTCAATCGTTAACACATAAGTATATAATGTAAATGTTTGACCATGTAACAAACATTTACATTACGCATTAAATTTACTTATATACTTATTTTTTAGGTAATATATAAGGTATATAACGTTATACATAACAAACATTACGTTGTGTATTCCATTTACTTATAAAGGATATAATATATAACGTTATGTATTACATAATACACAACGCACAACCTAGAAATACACAACGTCATTGATCAGGACTTAACGATTAGGTACTTAGCTTTTATTGCTATAGAGGTGCCAGAGCTCCGTCCGGGCCGACAGTCGACAACAGAATGAGTCCCGCTCCCAGGGCGGCAGTGCTTTTATAGCAACGAGTAAACAAGTCGGTCGACCACGTGCTTTAGCAACCACGTGTTTTACAAAAATGAAAAGGGATGAGTCCCGACCATTATTTCTCCATAATTTAGCTTGACACAAGGGTAAATGTCGACTTACAAACACTGAAACGTACCTATGTACTACGAATCACATAGTTATATAGGTTAGGATTACAATAGGCAGTGTTTTAAGGTTATAAATACCTTTACCATTCAATGTTGTTTACAACACTGAATGGTATTTAAGCTTAATACATAAACAGATTCTATATAATAACTAACTTCGAACATTTCATAACACAAGCCCTTCTCTTAAGTGATTATATTTATATTACATTACCAGTACCTGTACCTTTATTAATTGGAGTATTTCTTTAAAATAATCTATCATAGGTATACTTAACAGTACTTCGTTATAATACAAGCTTGTGTGTTTTAACAAAATCATATCCCACGTGGTCATATACACATATTTATCTATTATTTGGAGTATATTTACATAATATACTATCACGGCCAGACTGACACGTACTTCGCTCTCGAAGTACGAACACCTCTCAAATTTCTTGCAGTACGATCACATTTCTGATCTCTCTCAGCACAGAATAAGATTTGGTTAATAAGTATATATATGATAAACTACTTAATATATACGTATTATAAATAATGAACACCCAGACCCGGGCGGGCAGATGCTTGCAGAAAGCATTGCCCGGGAAAGGAACTCGCAGTACTCATCGCTATCAATATGTTGATACACAATGATAACCATGATATACTACTTAATAAATACGTAAATATGTATATAGGTATTATAAATAATGAACCAGTACTCACAATCATCACCATGTTAATACACGGTGATAACCATGATATACTACTTAATATATATATACATAAATATGAATATAAATATGATAAATAATGAACACCCAGACCCGGGCGGGCAGATGCTTGCAGAAAGCATTGCCCGGGAAAGGAACTCGCAGTACTCATCGCTATCACTATGCTAAGACACAATGACAACCATGATATACTACTTAACATATACGTAAATATGTATATAGGTATTATAGATAATGAATACCCAGTCCCGGAACGGATGCTTGCAGAAAACATTGCCCAGGAAAGGGACTCAGGATAAATACGTAATAATAAAATAATAAATGTACTACACATATACTTGAAAATAAAATAGGATTAGGACGAGAAGTTGGCACCGGTAGATCAGTCGTCATCGTTAGCACGCCCGGGGCCTTCTAGGTTTAATAACGACTCTAGGTCAGCAAAATTTTGCCCGCGCTGTAGGAGGTCTTACCACACCTTGAGAGAATGTAGGCAGCCTCGTTACATAGTTTGTTTTAGATGCGGCAATAAAGATTTTAAGACTCCAGACTGCCCAAGCTGTAATAAACCAAAAAACTAAGTAGTTCGGATTGTTGTAAAACTTCTAATGTAGAATGGCAGGAATGGCTATCTTCTATTAAAAAATTCTTTACTTGCATTTCTATTGCAACAATCCAGTCTTCTAAACCGTTAGGCGATTTTAGGCCTTATGCTAATGTAAGAATTTGTAATAAACCTGTTTGTGGTCTCTTAGACACTGGCTCAGCCGTGACTTTACTTGGTAATAATTCTCATAATTACTTATACGTACTTCATTAATGTTTTGGGTTTAAACTCTTTTAACAATGAAATTAGAACATTTGTGGCCGCAGGGGGGCAGGTGTTAACGTCCCAAGGTTATATTGATTTAACAGTCTATTTTGAGAAAACTTTTCATCTGATTAGAGCATACATAGTGCCTTCAGTTGAAAATTCTTTAATTTTTGGCATAGATTTCTGGAATAAGTTTGAGATATTTCCTAAAAACTTGAACTCTATTAGCTTGATAAGCCCTGTAGAGCAGTATAATGAGGTTTTTCTTGATAATTCTTCTAAACATTTAAAGTCTTTTAATTATTTATCTAACTCTGAACAAGTTACTGCAAATAATATTATTAAACAGTTTCATGACATTTCATTTGAAAAACGCGGACTAGGTAGAACTTCTTTAATATCCCACTCTATAGATACAGGTGATGCACAGCCATTAAGGCAACGATATTATCGCATGTCTCCAGAAAAACAACGTTTATTATGTGCAGAGCTGGACAAAATGCTTAGCTTAGGTGTAGTGGAACCTTGTGAAAGTCCTTGGTCATCCCCAGTAATTTTAATTCCAAAGAAGGATGGTTCTCATAGATTTTGTCTCGATAGTAGGAAACTAAATGCTTGCACTAAGAAAGATGCTTATAATTTACCCTATATTTCTGAAATTTTGGACAGTCTTAAAGACGCAAAATACTTAAGTAGTATTGATCTTTATAAATCATTCGGGCAGATACCTTTAAATGACAAGGATAAGTCTAAAACTGCTTTTTACATCCCAAATAGGGGAAGTTTTTCCTTTGTTTCAACCCCTTTCGGGCTTACCAACGCCCCAGCTACACAACAGAGGCTCGTAGATTCCTTATTTTGTGCTCCAGAATTCGAGGGGAAAGTATTTGCTTACCTGGATGATATAATTATTAGTACTGATAGTTTTCCGTCCCATATTGCTTTGCTTTTACGTGTACTTGACAGGTTGAGAGAAGCTAATCTTACTATAAATTTTGAAAAATGCAAATTCTTCAGGTCTGAACTTAAATACCTAGGTTATGTAGTAAATTCGAATGGCTTAAATGTAGATCCTTCCAAGGTAGAGGCTATTTTAAATTATCCCACACCTACCAATGCTAAGGAGGTTAAAAGATTTTTGGGCACAGCTTCTTGGTATAGAAGGTTTATTCCTAGTTTCAGCTCTCTTGCCGGCCCCCTTAACACGTTCCCTGTGCAGCCAAGATTATGGAGTCTACCACCTACGTGCAAATGCTTTATGTGGATATTATATTAGGGTAGCATATAAATGACTGTGACAAAACATAATTTTTAATTTTTTTGCCCCCCTTTATTAAAAAAAACAATATTTGTAAATGAGCCATCCGTGGGTCATGCACGTATGAGCTCTTTACTCCATGATTCATCCGTGGGTCATGCACTTATGAGCTCTTGTCGCCATGTCCCACATAAACGTCATACGCGTTTGACAGGAAAAAAAAATTGAATCTGTCTACTGCCAGTGTCTACTTTGTTTTTCAATATCAGTGTCAAATTTCTAATGTCAAGGTGACGGTCAAGTCATCACATCACCATTTTCTGCTTGTCTCGCGTTACTGCTGATACGATAGTTACCTACTCAATAACACGTAGTGGTTTTATTCTCTTTGCTCAATAATTTTGCATCATGAATCGACGGAGAGCACCAAATCTCTCGGATGAGGACCTACGGGCGATTTTAGAAGTTAGTGATGGTGAAGAAAATCTGATGGAAGTACTGGAAGATTCAGAGTATGGTGAGTGTGAAAATTTTGAAACGGTGGAGGATATCAGAGGATATATAAACGATACTGAGGCATTGCCTCTCTCACTGCCTGCTCCAGCTTCTGTGACTTTGCAACAACCGAGCACGTCCTCGCCTGATCGAATTTTGCCGCCGTTATTTGATGATGAGCCAGCTGCTGTGTTGCCATTGCAAAATGATTTGCCGAGGGTTGAGGAAGCTTCTTTTGAACAGCCTAGCACGCCATTGCCTGATCGCACTTTAACGCATAGTCCTATAACTAATAATTTGCGAACACCCCTACTAACCAATAATTCTGCATGGAGTTCTCAAATAAGGCCTTTGGAACGGGAGATTTTTACAGGCTATGACCAAGGAAAGCTGCAAAATATGATTTTTACGGACGATACAGACCTATGGAGCATATTTAGATCCATTTTAGATATAGACATGATTCTATTGATGGTTACTCAAAGAAACATTTACGCCACACAGTTGCAAGCACTTCCTGTACTAAAACCGAATTCTCGCATAAAACGATGGAAAGATGTTACTGCAGAAGAAATGCTGAAGTTTATCGGTGTTTACTTGTTTACGGGACTTGTTGATTACCCCACAACCGAATGTTACTGGAAGAAAGACGAATTGTACTTTCATCCACTTCTGCACGAGATTTCGATGTCCTACGACAGATTTTGTCTCATCCTAAGGTGTTGGCATTTTGCAGACAACACTGCTGACCGGAATGGACGACTCTACAAAATTCAACCCCTCATAGATAAAGCCATAGAAAACTCTAGAAAAGTTTTTACTCCAGGAAATACTGTTGCTGTTGATGAATCGATGGTCGGGTTTCGAGGAAAGTTGAATATCCGTACATACAATCCCCAAAAGAGCAGTAAATATGGCATAAAAATTTATAAATTATGCACAGATACGGGCTACAAATGGAGCTACAAGGTTTATTCAGGGGAAGATAGAGCAATCGAAGGTCTTGATAAACCAGGCTCAGTGGTTGTTACATTGGCCCGAGAGGTTTTGAATGAGGGCAGATTATTGGTAACTGACAACTATTACACCAGCGTCCATTTGGCCAGAAATCTGAAAGAACACGGAACAGATTTTTGCGGGACAGTACGAAAAAACAGACGCCATCTTCCCCCAGACGTGGTTAATGCAGTTCTAAAAAAAGGTGAAATTGCTGCAAAGCAAAACTATTTCCTCACTGTGTTGAAATGGAAGGACCAACGAGATGTTCTGGTTATGTCAACATGTCATGATCATGGGATGCAAATGTCTACTGGATTCAGACCAATATTGAAACCGAATAAAGTGTTGGAGTACAATCGTGGCAAAAGGGAATTGACATAGCTGATCAGCTCGCGAGTTACAATTCACCTGTGCGCAAAACTTGTTTTTGGTATAAAAAAATAGCTGGTGATCTGATGTCGATTTGTGTGATAAACGCAATATTGATAAACAACGACCTGCACCCTCGGAATAAATTGACTGTGCTACGAGGTCACGAAATAATAATTAAACTTCTCCTGAAATTTCAAGTCCCTGTTCCTTCTGGCTCTGTAAGCAGTCCGCATACACCACGTTCAAGATCCAGCCTAAACGAGCCGCCTTCTAGGCTCAGCCACTCCCTCACAAAAATCCCGAGGCGCGACCCAAAAAAAATACAGAGAAAACGTTGCACTGGCTGCTACAAAATGTTGGTAGAGAGAAGGAGGCCAAATACCAGTTGAAGCAGCCCGTAAGTCTAAAAAAACGGACATGGAGTGCTTGAAGTGCCGAAAAGCCTTTTGGCTCAATTGTTATAACCTTGTTCATTAAATAATACTAAGAATAAATAAATAATATATAATGCATTTTTATTTTATATTTACCCATAATACTTTCACTTTTGATGGTAAGATACTGGCAACCCTAAATGAAAAGTCCACCGGTTTTCTTGCCAATTTAAATTTTAGTTTATTGGCTACACGTGTATGTGGATAAAAGTGGATAAACTCATACGTGTACATTTTTACGAGCCTTTAAACTTGCAAGGGCTCTTGCCCCATATGTGTGTCATGCACGTACGATCAGAACTTCAATATGCACCACCGATGGGTCATACAAAAAAAAGCCCCAACTTTTGAGTGGACAAAGGAGTGTACGGACTCTTTTAAAAAGCTAAAAGAGTTTTTAGTATCGGCTCCTGTACTGTCGTGCCCCGACTATTCACTTCCATTCGAAGTTCATACTGATGCATCTAATTATGGCATAGGCGCTTTACTGTCTCAAACTATCAATGGGGTGGAGCATCCTGTAGCTTATATGAGCAAATCTTTGTCTGCCCAGGAAAAGAATTATAGTATAACTGAACGTGAGACTCTAGCAGTAATTGTAGCTCTTGAACATTGGAGATGTTATCTAGATAATGGCCATAAATTCTAAGTATATACTGATCATGCTGCTTTAAAATGGTTCTTAAAACTTCAAAATCCAACTGGTCGCTTAGCTCGTTGGGGTGTCCGTTTATCCTCATTTAATTTTGAGTTCTTACATCGTAGGGGGGTGGATAATGTAGTTCCTGATGCGCTTTCTAGAGCTTTGCCTGTGGCTTGTATTACTGAAAGGACAGATGATGTTTGGTATACTAATATTTATAAAGGTTGTCAGCAGAATCCTATTTCATTTCCTAATTATACAGTTAGGGATAAAAAACTATTCCGTTTTATGAAAAGTAAATTCTCTTTGTTAACTGAATTTGACTGGAAGCAGGTAATTCCGATAGAGTCCAGGGAGCCTATCATAAGAGAAAATCACTGTGACACACTAGCAGGTCACCTAGGTATCTTTAAAACTTATAAGAGATTGAGTCTTAGATATTACTGGCCAGGAATGCATAGGGACGTAGTAAAATTCTTATCTTCTTGCGACGTCTGTATAGCTCATAAGCATGCTAACCATGCAATTCTAGGGGAAATGGGTCGCCCTAAAAATTGTTCGCGCCCATTTCAAATGATAAGTATTGATTTGGTAGGTCCCTTGCCTATTACTAGGAAGCAAAATTCTCATATTTTTGTCGTATCTCGTTGTTTCTCAAAATACACTATGATGTTTCCTATTCGTAAAGCCACTGCTGAAATAATAGTTAAACTGTTGGAATATAATATTTTTCTGATTCATGGTATTCCAGAGTGTATTATACATTGTTGTATACATTATTGTGCGGAAGCAATCTCCTGTGGTTTATGATTTAGAGGATATGAATCATCAACAATTAGGTGCTTGGCACATAAAGGATATGAAACTGATTAATTATTCTGATTAAATTACTTTTAATAATCTTAATTTTACTTGTTCTTTCTATTCATTTTTTTCTTTTCGTTACCTATTTGGTAATAGAGGTGAGTCGAAAATATTAGATCAGATAAAAGTACTAGGTATTTTTCGAGATTAGGCCGCACCTAATCCAATGGACGCAGTACCTAATCCACCTAATCCAAGAGGTAGCGAGTAGTATCCGAACCCGAGCCGCGCCCGCGCGTCAGTGATCGGACGGGCTGCGGGGCGCGGGACGCGAGACTGGTAAAATCCGGTTTGTTTCGCTGGCTGTTAAAACAATAGCTTTCCTTTTCTAACACATAGAAACGTTACCTATTTTTGTCTTTGTTTGTTGTTCGGTTAAGAAAAACGATAAATTTGCATGTAATGTAAACAAACATTTAGTTAGTGTCTTTCGTTTCGTCATTTGGTTGGGTGACGTAAGCTGTGACTTGTTGTGATTGAGTTTGTTTAGTGAACTTTAGTGCAGAAAAACTTTCGTATTTGTGAAAATAATGGCTCCAAAGGGGAGTAGTGTCGCGTGGGACCATTTTGTGGTCAAGGACAAGGACCAGTACATGGCCGAGTGCAAAATATGTAAGACTCAGTTATGTTTTAAAGGTTCTGTGTCTAACTTGACAAAACATTTGAAAAGGAAGCATCCGTTGGTCAATTTAGTGCCACGAAATTCTTCGAAGTCAGCTTCCATATCGCTTAACTCGGAATCACCATCATCACAGGTAGAATCACAGGTGGCAACGGCAACGACTTCATCAAGTGATACGACCGCAAACGATCGATTATCACCAGCAGCTAGTGCCAGTAATACTGGTACAGTGCGTGTAGTACAGTCAGGCACAAAAACTATAGCTGCATATATTTACAAGAAGAACGCCGATAAATGTAAATCTGATATCGATGATTTGATAATGGATCTATTTATTCTGGACTTTCAACCATTCCGCATTGTAGAAGACAGGGGTTTTAGAAAACTGATTCAGTCTGCATTTCCGTTTTATATAATTCCCACACGCAAGTACTTTGCAAACAACTTACTACCGAGCCGTTATGAAAGCTTGCGGGATATAAAAATGGTCGAACTTCGAAATGTTGAGTCAATATGCATCACAGCTGATATTTGGACTTCAAGTACCAATGATTCATTTTTAGGTGTTACTGGCCATTATATTGACAAAGATGAGTATGTGCTTAAGTCCATATTACTTGAATGCGTGCTTCTGGATAGTTCCCACACAAGTATTAATTTAGCAACGGAGCTGTTGCGTGTAGCAGAGGAGTGGCAAGTGGCGAACAAAATTCTGCTGGCAGTTTCGGATAATGGATCCAATATTAAAAAAGCCATAGAAAAGGATTTAGGCTGGAAGCATTTTGGCTGTTACGCCCATTCTCTCAATCTGGCCGTACAAGAAGCGATGTCGAAGTCAGAGGAAGTGACTGCATTGGAGGGCACAATTGTCAGTTATTTCAAAAGATCCGCTAAAGCGTGGGAAAAATTGAAGAAGTATCAGGAGCAGGCCGGAAAGACTGTTAAAAGACCACTGCAGAGTGTGAGTACAAGGTGGAACTCCACCTTTTACATGATGCAAAGGATTCTCGAAATCAAAGAAGAGATTAATAGTTCTTTATGTAATTTAAATGCCAGTGCTATGTCACTTACCCAATTTGATTGGGAGCTTTGCGAAAATGTGACCAAAATTTTAAAACCTTTTGAAGAAGTGACCAAAGAAGTGAGCGCCCAAAAATATGTTTCGGGAAGTATTGTTATACCTATCACAACGGGACTTATAGCCGTGCAAGAGTGCAACGTTACAGTACCCCGTCCACCAGAGAAAGGATTTTCCTACGAAAATCCGCTAGAACTGCAACCCTATCTTCTGCAACTATACGTTCACACACAATCTTTCATACCTCCACATTTATCCTTCCACTTAAGTATTTCGCTGTAGAACTAGCAGAAAAACCACACACAGAGGATGCCTACATTATACGATAAGCATACTGAAGATTACAGAAGCTTAGTTAACAGTAATATTTAGCATCAGTTCCTAGTTAATCAACAAAGTGAGAGAATCTACATGATATAGTAAGTATATAGTTCCTAACTAGTGTACAAAGTGTGCATGTTGAGTGTGTGTAGAGTTACCTAACCACCACTTCTCTTAACTAAAACTCATAAAAACACATACTAAAATCACTTTGTAAATTCATTGTTTACATTTTATCCCAATGGCAAAGACTGATCTGACTACTACTGACTGACAGCCTTCTCTGACAGCTACCTTACGTAGTTATGTCACTGTCACATTAGGAAGAGTTGTCAAATTTCTAGTACTCTAGTAGTTTTCAATGCTTGTATTCTCGAATCTATGTAATATTATCAATTATAAACAAATATTAGACCTTATAATAGTGAAAATTGGGGAAATCGTAATTTTCTAGGTATTACTGCACAATAATTAACTTTACTCGGAACAATTCTATAATATCGTAGATTGTAGTCTATGGCTATAATCTATAACTTGGACTTTGTCTGTGCCTGTGTCTCTGCTCGATGACAGTTGGAATTTCCTTTGTTCTCAAAGCCAAAATCAAATAGCTCACCGGAAATTCGTTTACAAATTCATTACCAAATAAGGTAGTGCGCGTGCGACTCGCCCGGCCCAGTGGTGGGGACCCACTTGTATAAATAGGCCTTCAGCCGCATTCGCGTCCTTTTCCTCACCTGGCCGCATCGTAACAACCATCTCGTAACCCCGTGTCCGTGTCGCTTTCACCGCCGCCGCCGGCCGATATTCTTCCCACGCAAGAACCTGAGCCGTTGGTGGGCATTTTGTCATCGATTCCGCCCTGTGCTTAGCAACCCTGCTGTATTCATAACCCCCAAATTCACTTTTATCAACAACTTTGTACAATTACTTTAGTTTTTCTTTGTAAACCGCCACGTTGTGTGTGATGTGTGGGACCACCTGAGTGCTGCCTTCTTCGTATGCTGTTCCATCAACTTCACCTCGGCCTTGTCAACAGGTCTCGAACGGGACCACCTCCGCCGAGAATCGCCGCCAGCACACGGACCACCATCACACACAACAACGGCCCTGACCTCTCCTACAACCCCTCGGAACGTGTTTCCAGGACAGGCGTCTCGGTATCTGCTATCGAGCCGGCGGTTGAGCTACGGTTTACGCCTCGCACTCTGCACTGCAACCTCGCTGCCTTCCTGCACGTCCAGCCTGTGGGACCGCCACTGCGTCCCGGCTGCACCTGCTGCCTGCACGCTGCCGCGTGACTTGCTGCGCGCATCCTTCCGTGCGCGCCGCCTAGCGCTCCACTGAGCGCCCTACTGACGCCCTTCTCGGGGGCGCCTTAGAGCGGCCTTGGCCGCCACGCTTCCCGAGAGCGTCCCGCCCTAGCCGTGGGCGTGCCACGTTGCGGCCACGCTGCTGCTGACCCGCACTGCTGCCTGCTGCCTTCCTGCCACGCCGCCACGTGGACCCGAGCTAGCCTGCCAGCCACGTGTCGCCTCGCCGGAAATAACAGGGCAGTACCAGTGTTGGTCAGAGAATACTCACCTCTTACCGTAAATTCAGTGCGCGTATTTGCTACCCCTCCGTGAACAAACCTATTGGAGAGACAGTAGACCCTATCACATAACCCCCCCATTTTTATCTGAGCTAGTTTTCCTACGCTAAGCCCGTCTGGCACTTTGCTAACATCAACTTAGATTAAGCCCTTCAGGCCCTTTCTTTAGTAGTAAGACCTAATTTTAAGCCCTTCAGGCAACCCTAGAACTAAGATTTAGCTTCCTGTAATAGGTGTGCATTAATATATTGTTATTTAAACTTTTAACGTATTTTTCTATACCCAACTACTCTCGATAGGTAGGACTACTGTCTTCCAGAATCTTCTATTCTGGGAGGCCCTTCACTTTCATTCACATTCTGCCGCCTAGCGCGACACTAACCAGGAGGAACCTATTCATTTGCCATCAGAGTTACCCAAAAATTACAAAGGCCGCACTATGCGAGTGGATTGCCGTCATTGCCTAGAGACTTTAGATAAACGTAAAGCCACGATATATTGTTCTAATCCTTGTAATAAAAAAACAGGTTTATGATCGAGTTGTTTCTGCCCTATCAAAAGTACTAGTAAATCTCATACTATCTTCTCCTTTCTGTTATTTTAGAAAGTGTTTGTATGTTTGTATCGTTATTTCTTTGAGCTTATAAAGATCCATCTCAACTTTGCCAGTTGCCTTTACTTTATAAGCTCTCTCTTTTATTCACTTCCACAGTTATTAGACATCCATCACACATACTCACTTCTAACGCTTTATCAAACGGTGATTACCTATTATTTTTCTAGTTAGGTCATTGTTTTTCTTTCTTTAGAAAAGTGTTCATTTAGTGTAGATATTACATTCTGATTAAATATTCAGGGTTGCTGGTTCATCTAAAAAGGAGGCAATTATAAGATTTCAATCCCCAGGGATTGAACTCTTATAATTGTAGTGTTTTATTTTGTAAATAAATAGGTACGGTGGGCCAAGAAATTGGTTTACCACCCTACGGTTGAAGTTCATGTGCACGTCATAAAACAACAAGGTTCATTTTCCCTTGCAATTATTCTGACAGCTATTAATGCTCTCTTTATCATTTTGTAAAAATGCTTTGCCTTGTGTTCCTATCTGATAGCTAAAATTATGTTTATCCGGCGCCAGGTGAATTTTGTGCCAAATTTTCTTGTCATACATTTTTATCAGCTTAGCTTATATCAAGAGGATAGATTGAAATAATTCTAATAATAATTGTCTTGCAAATATGCTCTTTATTTATATTTTAAAAGGGTAGCATTTTGTTTAATTTTTTCGCATTAATTTTATAAATAACTAATTTTCACCCGTAGGTCCGCCCACATTAATGTAGTTTATAGCGCCAAAAGCTAAGCTATGTCCTTCTCCTGATTTCAAACTATCTCCCAGTCTAGTCGTTCAGTCGTGAAAGGTGGACAAACAACCAAACACACTTTCACATTTATAATATCAAAGTATGGATTAATAGGGATAGGAGAGTAAAAAAAGAATACGAGTAAGTTTTTCCAACAACTTGATACGTAATAAAATACCAATTAAATTATAGCTATTTATTAACTTATAAAAATTGCGAACTTCTGAACTAAGTGGTTGCTGTAAAATTGTATTGTAATGGTAAAAAAAATAACAAACACATTTCAATAAAAAAGCTGAAATCTAAAATAGGACATCATATCTTGTGTAACCACCACTTGCGTCTATGACAGCTTGGAGACGGTCGCTCATTGAACCCAGCCTTGATCAGTTATCAAATCCGCGGGTTTCCTTCCATATCTCATAACAGTGCCGTTCCAGAGCTTTGTTCTTAAAATCCCTAAAATGTTCTATTGGGTTAAGATCTGGCTGAACCTTATTGCATCCTAGCCTGTGCTTATTTCTGGGTGTGCTTCAAACCAGGCACGCGTCACTCTTGCTGTATGCAAAGAACAATATTGTCTTGTAAGTAATTAAATTCTGGTTATTCATTTTCTGGTTAAAAAAATCCGAACGGCTGGCAACATTTAAACGTCTAGAAATCTCACTAATATTGAGGCCATCGCTATGTAGTGCAAATAATTCGGCTATTGATAAATTGCGAGGTTCCTTTATGGTCTATTACTTTTTTTTTCAGTTATAAAGAGGTTTTCATTTATGAACAAAAAATACTAATGGTTGTATTTGTTGAAAACATTAGCCTATCGCATTAAAAATAAGGTTGAAAATAACATCTTTATGGGTTAGACTTAAGATGTTAGGCATCTCAGATAACAAACAATACGTCATGAATAGGCATCTCTTTCATTATTAGAAAAGTTTAACCTTAGTGTTATTTTGATTGCATACGAAGTTTTGTCAAAACTGGTTAACCACTTTCTTGTCCCACCGTACTATTCGTTTATTGTAAATTGTCTTATGATTACTTAAAAATGTTAATGTATTATAATTGTTGATTTTGATAAGACTTTATTTTTAACATGTTATGTATTATATTTAACGTGTATTTATTATTGTATCTAATTGTTGATTTTGATGATAATTTCAAATGATATTATAAGTGCTTTTTTAGTTGTATCACTTTTTTTTTATGGTGTTTCATTAATTATTTTTCGTATTTGTTGATTCTGATAATAAATAAATAATTCTGGACGTTATCACACATCATCATGTAGCCCCAAACTAAGCAGAGCTTGTATTATGGGAACCACATGATTGATATACTACATAGATACTTATTTTTTTTTTGTAAATACATACATATCATACATAGAAAATACTTTATAGATGTTGTTTTTATTATTCGCTGTAAATAAATACTGTTACTTATTGGTATATTTTCTTACGATAACTTCATAATATATATAATTGTGTATTTTGATACGACTTTACTTTTATCATGTTTTGTATTATATTTGACGTGTATTTAGTATTGAATAGTTATTATATTATAGTTGATTTTGATGATAGTTTGATATGATTTTTTATACCTAAGTGCTATACTATTTTATTTGTCGCACTTAATTTTGGTGGTGTTTCATTGATTATCGAACATATTTGTTGATTCTGATATTTTTTAGTTTTGTTGATTATCATAGTACTTACAAAAAAAAATTTTCATTATAATTATTTGCTCTAAAAGCTCTTACTTCTTATTTTATAGTTTATCATTAATTCTTTTAGGCATGTAAATTATTTTAGTCTAATATTATTGCTTTTGGTTACAGATGGTTTCAGATGGTTCTACTTCACAAAGATAAAAGTACATATATAAATGTACATATTGTTCAAATTAATCTAGTCAGTAGTTTTAATGTGAAGGAGCAGCAAATAATAGATCTTCACATTTTACATCCTCTCATGAACCATCATCCTTTATAAACTTCTGACTACCTATGTGAATACTTAGATAATTTGTACAGTTGTTCGATACGTTACGGTTCGAAGCTTATTTGGAAAAAAAAAATACTTTCTATGTAAGTGGGTGATGGTGATAAGTATGTATGTAGTATTAGTTTTCTAAATCGTTAGTTTTCTCCTTTTTCAGAGGTATATTGCCATCAATACAAGATGTTTTCCGACCGAGAAACTCAGTTTCCAAAGTAAAGTAATACAAATTATAAACGAAATGCGGTATGGACAAACATCATCATATGTGTGTGGCCCATCAACGTCTCAGCAACCATTATCATATGGGTATCAAACAACAAATTTTCAAAGTACATACAATTCTGATTATAATAATTCAATTACATCTCCAGATCAAGTATCTCAAGCAAGTGAAGAAACCGAATACGATTTTTCAAATATGTAATTACTGGATAAAGTCTCTCTAAACTTAAACTTAAGACAATTGCTGATTATTTGTTAGTTGATTACTGATATTGACTAGTTGATTATATAATAAACAGACCAAAAAAGCTGTTATGTTTTCATTACTTATATAAATTATTACCTTAAAGTAATTCCCACCATTTCTATTGGTTCCACTGGATTCCTCATATTAGTATAGTTTTTTCGTATGTGTGGTTCTAAGGACTTCAATAAACATACGAAGCTGGATACACTCATTCTAAAAAAAAATATAAAACTTCTTTTCGTCTAATAGCAACTCCCGATATTCTAACAAAAAAAAACTCTCCATTACTATTTCTTAATGAAATGAAAGGACAGATCCAATACCGTCTTATGATCTTGCGTCGATTTCGGCGATAACGTAGTAATAGGAGCAATGCTAGACGTCTTTTCCAATCCATAATTACCTATAGACTGACTGCGATGTTTTTTACAAAATGCTTGCCGCAACTGTGCGTCGCCGCTGCGCCGACGGAACGTTAAGACTGCGTCGTAGTAACGCTGCGATGGCGCAACGCAACGCAACGCGCTGTGTGGACTGGCTCTAAGGTTACCCATCTCTCATTGCTGCAAGGAGGGAACCTGGTTAATGAGACAGTATCCGAGAGAAACTCCATCCCATAAATAATCTACCGTTTGATCTCATCGAATTTTGAGGATAGTAAAGCAGCAGCCGTTAAAGATCATGTGAAGATGTTGACCGCTTTGTCTGAAATTAAAACATACTCCCTTATCCAAAAGGTCATTACGCAAGGAGGGGCAGTAATCACACATGAGCCTCTTACTAGCCAAGTCATCAGTTACGGAAGAGAGAAGGAAGAAGTGAACGCCCTCCTAGAAGAAAATGGAGTACCGAAAGAGGACATAATATATTTGCACTTGATCAGACCCGAGCTCCGAAAATTCAAGTCAGCAGATTATGCTGATCTGGCTTTTACTGCTGGGGTAATCGAAGAAATCAACAATCCAAGAAATAAAACATTGGCAGATTACCAAACGAAAAGAGACAGAGTCAAAATTAATGAAATCCAACTCAGACAATTTCTTCGGACTCAGAAAACTCTGGTCACAACAAGGACAGATATCAGTTCCAAAGAGGAACTCAGAAAAGTTGTAGGAGAGCGTGTTGACGACCTGTACAGAGAAGCCCAGAGAGTAATGAAACTACTCAGCAATCAGCGGATGCTTGGTTCATAAGTATGGAGGCAAAACACCAAAGATTCATAAAAAAAAACTAAAATACGGTTAAAATTGCCAAAATAATAATAAAGTTACCAGTATCCGGACACGGTATTTTTCTGCTAATAAAATAGTAGGATTTACCTTCTTTACTACTGGCAACACTGAAATGCTTCCTTTTTAAAGATGGCGTCGCAGTGAAAACGTGTTTTGACGAGCTCGGATCCGTTATAAAAAAAACTAACAAAACTGTGTTTTTGCTAAGGTAAGAAGTTCACTAATCTTAATCATTTTCGTAAATATTTTAAAATTTGGTTACAAATACTGTTTAATTCGATTATTTAATTGTTTAGCTTTCTATTTCAATTATGATTTTTAATGTTTAGGCCATTTTCTTAATTTTTTTGCTGTGCCAACATTTGGTACACGTAATATGAACAAAACAATATATAATGATAAACTGACTTTTATGGCAAAATATACTTTAGACCTATTGTTTTTCGATCCATATTTCAAATAAATACATGTCGTAAGTTAAGAACATATTTTTCCAAATGCTGGCCCAGTGCCAATTATATGAAAAACCATTTATTAGCAGCAGTGTCAATAATTAGTATTTGAGGTGCCAATAATTATTTAATATTTATCTATTTTCAGTTATCTTCAAAATGAAGCCTCGCGCAAAAAACAATAAGATTGGTAAGGTAAAGCGGAAGGTCTACACAGAAGAAAATTTACAAAAAGCCCTTGTAGAAATTGCTAAGGGCATGAGTAAAAAACTTGCTGCCAGAACGTTCGAAGTGCCGCGTTTGACCATCCAATTCAGATTAAAAAATCCAGAGCATGGCTGTAAACCAGGCCCTCTCACTATTTTGAAAATCGGGGAAGAAGAGGAATTAGTAAACTGGATCAAAATCAGTAGCCAAAAAGGCTTCCCAAAAAGAAAAGAAGATTAAATCAAAAGTGTTTCGGAGTTTCTAAAAAAAACTAATCGGGCTTCCTCTTTTAAAAATGGTGAAAAATGGTTTAAATTATTTTTAGACACACACCCTACACTTGGTTTCCGAACACATGAACCAGTTACAGCTGCCAGCTCAACGGTGTCAGAAAATGATGTAATTGTCCAACCGAAGAATCAAGGTTACACCCTGTCTCAGAAGAAATCGTTTTCGAAGAAATCGTAGAGAGCTTAGATGAAGGGAACATGACAATTGAAGATTTGACACAAGAACCTCATTTTGAATCAATAACCCACAATGTTCAAATACATAATACTCCTGAAGACCAGAATATAGATATACCAAAAGCACGATCAATACAAATTATTTCAGATCAAAGTAATCCATCTCTCACAGCTTCAACAACCATGAAAAATCTTACGCCCGTTAAGTTAAATGACATTTTGATATTACCTAAAACACCGATAAAAAAAGGAGTTAGAAACTCTGTTAAAACACCGTTTGTACCTACTTCAGAACAGTGGAAAGCACAAGAAAGTGAAAAAACAGAATAAAAAAAGAAAAAGTAGAAGGGATCAAGAAAAGAAAAGAAGAAAGGGAACGAAGGAAAAAAGAGAAAGAGAAACAACCGGCGCCAAAGAAACAAACTAAAAATAAAAAGAAGCCTAAAGACGAAATATCAAAAATATTACTCTTTGACAAAAAAATTAAATTTGATTCAGCTACCACTGTTGAAAATAAAGAAAATGATCATGATGAGTTAATTGATATAAACAGAATGCACAGAGGAAGTAAAACATAGACCACGGACGAAATAGAAAAAATATTGACTGAATTAGATGATGATAATATAGATTAATACCTATATAAATACAGCGATCTCAAAATGTTGACTGATTTAGATTATAAGTATACGAATAAAAAGATCTCAGTTGATTACATTAAGTAGTTTATTTGATTTTTTATGACATTTTGTAAGAATTAATACTTAGTTAGAAAACGTTCCTAACCCATGTTCCTGTAACTTAATAAAAATATGTATTTTTTTATTATTTTTTCATGGATTTTTTTGTAACCTAAATGCTTAAATTAAATAATCCATTACATGAAAACTACCTAGGTACCTATGTTATGCACAGTACTTAATGTAAGATACAGGTGAGCCAATAATAGGCTACGTTCACTGCCAATAAAAGGATTTTCTATGCCAATGACTGGTCTTTATACCCAACATAATTTAATTTAAAAAATATTAAATCATTCTGCTTAATCTAAAATAAAGTCTACTGAAATACGTTCTCTAATAATAATTAAAGAGTTTAAATCTATTTTCTTTGTTTAAATTTATGTTATAATGAGCAATATCAAAAGTTTTCATGGGATAACCACTTAAAGTGCCAATAAATATACCCTAAGTAATACAAAATGACAGTGGTACCCTCAGGTTCAAAAATAGGTACATTCGTAAGTATTACATTGATATCTACATTTAATAAGTAAGTAGGTTTAAAACTCATGTAGGTATGAGCGCGTCGCTAACACTCCCACCCCTAGTGCGATTAATAGTTTTAATGAATTGTATAACATCATAAAATCTGATATCGAAAAACCAAATACTAACTGAAGGAAATGTATTTCATCAAAAGAAAGGCTGGCTATTTTTTGTAAGGTATGTATTTATTTATTAAGGAAGAAAATACATAGTAAGAGTATTTAGAAATAATAACAATTGTTATTTTATTATATAATAAACTCCTTTCCGTAACCAATCCAATTAACTTTTCCATTTTTCCAAACTCTTCAGACATCGCGGCGTTCCGGCGTTCTCTGTCTTGGCGGGAAAAGAACTCTTGGAACGCGACGTTCCGCTTTGACCGCCGCGGTCAGACTGCCCGCTGTGTGCGTTGTTGTTATAGACTCAGTATATTCTAATGAACGCCGAACGCGGAACTCGGAACTCGGAACTCCTGACCGCTGCCTGTGGGCGCACGCTCTTAAGGTGGTAGAACTATACTTTAGAGGAGGTATGCATACTTAATATCTTGATTTAACTTTCGAAGTGCGATTGACTTAACTCAAAGCTAAGTTGAGTTGTTTATATTATATAAGAACTTAAATTACCAATGTTTTTTAGAAATAGGGTATCATGTAACTAACTCATTGTGGCATGCATAGCCATGCGTCTGAGGTTAAAGGTGGATGGTGGGACTTACTTATGGCCATTTTTTGGCCAAATGTAGATTATTAATCGATTTAGGCAGTGGTCCGACCGCCGACGATGAACGAGAAACGAGTAGAACTAGAAACTATAAACGAGTTGGCGACCAGCGGGAAGCGAGTGTCTAGTTTCGATAGTTTTGTCGCCGGGCTATAACCCTTTTACTGGTGGTGGCAATATGTATGCCACCATCATTTTTTTTTTCTCGGTTGGCAGCACTGTGATTTAAAAAGTACCACCTGTGCGTGAAACGGAACGCATCTTACGCGCGCGTAGCGGAAGAAAGGCGAGAGAGTCCCGTCTTAGCACATTCACATTCTTTGATAGATCAACCTTCTACATCCAGAGCAGTAGTCCATTCTCCGTTGGAAACTGAAAGATATCAGTCACCTGTACCTGTACCGGAAGAGAGAGAAATTCCAAACCTTTCAGATTTTACTTCTTCATCAGATGATGAATCAGACGCTGATGAGATAGATTGGAAGAAGCAAACTTGGGAACAAAGTCCTAACTTAGAAAGTTTCGATTCGCCACCTCTACGCTCTAGCAGAAATCTACCGAACAGAACAAGACCAATAGTCTATTTTGAGCTATTTTTCGATGAAGAAGTAATGAACAATATAATGTTACAAACTAATAAATACGCAGATCAACTAAATGCACGAAACTGGAAACCTGTAACAGTAACCGAATTGAAGGCATTTCTTGGCATCGTAATACAGATGGGTATTCATGTACTTCCCACCATCGAGGACTATTGGTCAAGTGATCCACTATTACATGTAGTAGACATAGCTGAAACTGTGACATTGCAAAGGTTCCAAAAGATATTGAAATATTTACATGTCAATGACAACACGACAATGCCGAGCCGTACTGATGAAAACTACGATAAACTATATAAGTTGCGGCCGCTTATCGATCGGTTGAACAACCTATGTCAACACAATGCGACGACAACAAACTCTCAGTCAATAGATGAGTGCATGATAAAATTCAAAGGTCGCTCTAGCCTAAAACAATATATGCCCATGAAACCCGTGAAAAGAGGGTATAAAGTATGGTGTAGAGCGGACAGTGATACAGGGTACCTGTATCAATTTCAAGTTTACACAGGCAAGACTGATACTACAGAGACAGGACTGGGAAGTAACGTTGTAAAATCACTATGCGAACCCTTATTGAGAAATGGGTACTCTGGTCATATGGCCTTTGATAATTTCTTTTCGAGTGTTGGCCTCTTGCAAGATTTATACAATCAAGGAGTCTACAGCACAGCAACGATGAGAAGCGATCGCGTCGATTTACCTATTTTAGTAAAGAAACCTAAACAGACTGGAAACAGAGAAGAAGATCAGAGGATTACAGAAGCTGCTTAAAGGTCAAGTACTAAGCTAAAAAAACTGAAGAAAGGAAAATGGAAGTGGAGAGTCAAGAGGAACGTAGGATTTGCTGTTTGGAAAGATACCAAACAAGTGAATGTTGTAAGCACAGCATTCCATCCGAAAGAAAAAAAATATTGCAACAGAACTGAAAAAGATGGGTCAAAGAAGTCTATAAAATGCCCTCAGCTTAGACCAGAATATACAAAACGGATGGGTGGTGTCGATCGCTTCGACCAAAAAAGAGCCCAATATGCCGTAGGTAGACGAAGTCTTAAATGGTGGACACGAATATTCTATTTTTTGATAGATGTTGCAATAACCAATGCGTTTATATTACACAAAACAAATACCCGAGTGCACAATGTTATGAGCCAAAAAGAATTTCGAATTGCTCTTTCAAGGGAGCTGGTGGATAACCAAACCTTTAGAAAAAGAAGTTTCCAATCCATGCCTAAACATATTACCAAAAAGAAACGAGTGGACGCAAGTAATGAAAGACAAAAAAGACTGTATGGGGTACCTGAGGAAATCAGATTTGAAAGATTAGGAGAACACTGGCCTGAAGAAATAGACACCTAGAGATGTCGCTACTACAGCACCAAAGTAAATAATAAGAGGTCTAAAATAGAATGCGAGCGGTGTAAAGTGGCACTATGCATACATCCATGTTTCAAATTATTTCACCAACCGCAAGATGAAAATCAGTAAAATTACCGAATTCCAGACCAGTGTTGGCAAGAATATTGCCACCATGTTTTTTTCTTACTGTAAACATGTTTAATTTTTTTACCTGAACAAAAGTTATTAAACTACCCATAATGATTCCATAAAATCTTATTTTATTTCTATAACATAAAAAATGCATCTACAAAAAGGGATAAGCGAGTGTGCAAGTGAGACGAGCGATTACTCGCGCCACTCGCCCGCGGTCGCTCAGTCCTGGTCAAACCTGCGCGCTCGTTACACGTGTTTACAAACAACTTTGCGTTGCAAGCTCCAAGACACTATTGAGGAGTTTTTTATTGAATGTGTCCGACAATATCCTTGTCTATGGGATACAAAACTGAGTTCTTATAAACATTTAGATGTGAAAGACAAAGCGTGTAGAGATTTAAAAAAAAAATGAACATAGCGAGTGGTAAGTTTTTTATTCAATCATATTGACCGTTGTATGTGTGCGTTTAGATTGCTCAGCCACAACTAAAATTATGCGCGTTACAACGGCGCGGTCACTTATATCCTTGTAACTCCAGAACAGTAACTTTAAGGTACAAATTTTTGCTTTTGAGCGTTAGAATTTTAGATTTTTTACGAAAACATTAGTCATTTTATATAATTTTAGTTTTATATACCCTCGAGAGCAATGAATCCGGGTCACTCAAAGAATCCAAAAAATCTCGGAAAGTAAGAATGCTAGGTTAATGCAATAAATTGTATTTAATAGACAATTTAATACTCCTTAAATGAAAGTATTAAAACTTCTTAGTTATTGTAAAGTTATATCATAAAAAAATCAAATTTGAAAAGGGAACACTGTCGAAGATGGAACTACGAAATTACAGGATTTGTTTTTGCTTTTGTTTGTAATCTGTCATTTATGTTGGTACATAAACCAGGTTGATAGTGCTCAATATTCATTATTCAAGCTGAAATCATGTCGCTTACACTTGAAGAATGCACCAGAATACTTACATTGGTGGAAACCGGCCGGAGTCAGCGCGATACAGCCAGGACTGTCGGTGTGTCGCTGTCAACAGTACAAAGAGTTCTCCGACGTTACGAAGAAACTGGTTCTAACCTACGCAGACCAGGAACGGGCAGAACTAGGTGTACCACAGCACGAGAAGACCGATACTTGGTGAACACCATGCTTCGAAATCGCTTTCTCACAGGAACTGAACTCACAAATCAGTTTCGACGCCTCGGAGGAAGTAACCCAAGTGCATGGACCGTAAGACGTCGGCTTGCTGAATCTAACTTAAAACCCCTTAGACCTGCAAACGGCCCTAAACTGGAGCGTGGCCATCGTATTTCAAGACTAAGATATGCCCAGAACCACGTAAATTGGAGTATTGAAGATTGGTCGAAAGTTATGTTCTCCGACGAATCAAAATTTATGCTCTACAAGCACGATGGAAGACACAGAGTGTATAGAAGACCAGGGGAAAGATTCAAGCAAGCATGCATCGAAGAAAAAGTAGCCTACGGTGGTGGGTCTGTACTTGTGTGGGCCGGAATTTCCTCTGAAAGTCGCACAGAGCTGGTGATCATAGAAAACGGCTCTTTAACTAGCGTAAGACATGTGGAAGAAATCCTCAACGAACACGTTGGTCCATTTATGGTCAATTTGGGTGAGGATGCTATATTTATGCATGACAATGCCCGACCTCATACAGGTAGGATTGTGAATGACTACCTTCAAGAGATGAACATTACTTGTATGGAGTGGCCAGCGCGCAGCCCGGATATCAACCCGATCGAGCATGCTTGGGACGAGCTAGGGAGATGCGTAAAACAACGAAACCCTCCCCCAATCACGCTTCCTGAGCTCAAAATTGCTCTCACAGAGGAATGGGAGAATATTCCCCAAAATCGTATAAGGAACTTGGTGTACAGCATGCCAAACCGCGTAAACGCAGTAATGGAAGCACGAGGAGGTAATACGAAGTATTGAAATTCAAGAAAATCGTCATAAAGTTCAAAAATTTCATGTTTCCTATTTTGTTTTAAGGAGAGATCAGCAGTTTTTTTTCTTTATGTAATTTTGTGTAAATAAAATGTATGGTGACTCATATTTTTTTAACTTTCATTTAAGGAGTATTAAATTGTCTATTAAATACAATTTATTGCATTAACCTAGCATTCTTACTTTCCGAGATTTTTTGGATTCTTTGAGTGACCCGGATTCATTGCTCTCGAGTGTATTTTTTAAGATCGAAACGCACACCCATTGCCTTCTAGCAATATGTATTCGTTTTGCAGTGTCTTCTATGTACCTACCATTCAGCATGCTCTGATTAGTCTATAATTCTGTGTGTGATACGATCAGAGTCCAATATATGTTGCACACGATTATTCTGCCACGAAACCGTTCCAACGGAATTAAAGTATTCCTTGAAATATTCTCTCACGAAAAAAACATTTTCAAGATCAGCTGAGAACTGTTCTGAGTCATTACTTGAAAAATTGTCAGGAAATTCTGATTGTAAATGGCTGTTTTCTAATTTATTATTTATTACATAATTAGGTAAAACGCACGCAGCCTTCACGATTTTTTTTTTGCTGTACTTATTTTAACATCTAATGGCCTAAAAAAGATACGCCTCTTATGCACCAACATACCAAACGCAGATTCTACCATTCGGCGTGATCTGCTTAGTCTATAATTGAATACTACCTGGTCATTATCTAACCTTTCATGATCAGGGTAAGGTTTTAATAAGTGTGTCATCAAAGGAAATGCACAATCACCAATAAAAACATAAGGCTGAGGCAAACCTCCTTCATATAGAGGTTCATCTACGGGCAATCTCAATCCATTGTTTTGCAACTTACTATAGAAGTTCCTATCTGTGAATATTCCTCCGTCACTGAACCTGCCTATTGATCCAACGTCGATCATTATAAATCTCCCATGAGCATCAGCAACTGCCAACAGTACAATCGAAAATGTGTGTTTGTAGTTAAAATACTGTGATCCTGTTTTAGAGGGTGAAAATATTATCACGTGCTTGCCATCAATAGCACCAAGGCAATTTTTAAATTTCCACAAATCATCGAAGTCTTTTGCTATAACTTTCCACTCAGATTCAGTAGGAACCTTCATTACTTTTGGCTGTAAACCTGGTCCATATCGATTCACATACTTGTGGTACTATTTGTGAGAGCGTAGAACGGCCTACTCTATAGCTTTTTGACAGTGCATTATATGTAGTTCCGGTTATAAGATATCTGAAAACAAATAAAAATATTTATTAATACCTATGTATGCATTTTAGATCTGTAGTTTTTACGAGACATTCATATTTTTTCGGTTACTCTCACGTATATTAATTTATTTTACTTTTTAGTTGATGTTTCGGCCTGCTGCGACCAGCAATGTAAATACAGTGTAATCTTACTAATCCGGCACTTCGATAGATCGGCACGTCCAATAATCCGGCACCCTCCGCCCACGCCTCCCTTTCCCCTCTATACCTGTGCGCTTTGGTCGCTGCGTCATCGACTAGCAGTCTAACCTCAAAACTTATCACGTGCACGTGCTAACGTATTGTTTCTTTCAAGTGAGACTAGTTTATAGTTAAAAATGTCAAATTTATCTTAAAAAGAAAACGGCATGTCTGCCAAAGATAATAATATAATTCTTCGCAATATGCGAGAAAAGGTTTTTAAGCAAGGACTACAAGTTGCACAAAAGCAGACCTCAATTAAGGATTATTTCAAAACTAGTTAATTACATATGTGCCTACATGTTAATTCAATTGTTCCATAATACATTACATACATTTATTCCCTCTATGAAATGCTTTATTTTATTTATTACCGATGACTTTTTCAGTATAACCCAGTAATCCAAATTTGGAAATTCAGGCGGTACCTGAGAGTCGGAATGAGTGTCCTTTAATGGTAGGTTCACACGCGCGCGTTCAACTGTACATTCAACGTGCACATTCACATTCACGAGCGTGTAAACGGTACGCCCGAGCCCGTGAACGCGCATGTGAACGTGAATGCCGCGAATCGGGCAACTGTCGGTTTTTTGGCAAAGTTCAAAGGATGAATGTGCGGGCGCCCGGTGACTGTTAACGAGCGCGCGGGCAGTCAGTCTCTCCCGCGCTTTCGCGACGAGTGGATCTTCATTCAACGTTGCTAAGAAAGTCGCTAAGATCGGAGATTACAACATGGCGGAATGGTCAAACGAGACAATTTTGACGTTCCTGGAATATTACCAGAAAGAAGAAGTATTATGGAACCCCGGACATAAATTCCATAAGGACAAGAAAAAAAATCACGATGGTTGGACGAAAATTGGTAGACTTCTAAATGTGTCAATCAAGGATTTGAAAACAAAAAAGGAGACCCTAATGGGAACATTTAGGCGCCATCTGAAGAAAAAACAAGAATCTATGGGATCTGGTGCAGTTAGGTACTTATGTTTACTTTAAGTACAGTTGCA
The DNA here is from genome assembly GCA_951804965.1 of Horisme vitalbata. NCBI lineage: Eukaryota > Metazoa > Arthropoda > Insecta > Lepidoptera > Geometridae > Horisme > Horisme vitalbata. The sequence goes on from OX638090.1 coordinate 34,718,337, forward strand.
CCTTTTCAAAAGCTAAAAATAAAAATGAATTAGTTAATTATTCATTTTTATTTTACCTAGGCTTAGGCCAAGATTGGTTTGGTTTCAACTCCGAAGATACCAGGTTTTATTCCCGTATGTGGTACATTATAGTGATTAATCATATTTTTCAGGGAGTGACGAGATATATGAACCCATTTGGTTTGCATTAGACATGAGTCCGCTATACCGAAACGTACCTAAAAACCGATGCAAGCTCGTAACTTAACGTATCGATATTGTAACGTCAGATAGCCGATACTAAATATCTGAACGAAACACGCCAGCGAGCTAGCACTATTAAACCAACAAAGTAACCATACCCATTATATCCAATATCCATTAACTAATCATTTTCGGCAAAGGGACAGTGAGTTATGTTGGTTTGGTTGGCACCTAACTTTAATAATTAGGGCATCCTTTTCTAACGCGTAAGCTTTCATGCGAAAATACGAGATGAAACGAATAGCGTCTAGCGAAATAGGTACTTTCTATTATTTATTCTGTTAGCGGTACCAGTACCGTTCACTATACTTTGACCTATCTAACTGAGCTTCATTCGACCTTATTAATAGGACAATAGGGTTGAGTTTTAATTAACATTTTCTTAAGATTGATTTATATTAGCCTGGTGGGTCAGTTGCAACGCGCAGCCGTTGGTTTTTCGTACCTATTGTTTTGCACCCATTTGCATTTTTGAAACTATCGTCATTTGTCGTGATTGTGAATTTGTGAGTGTTTGTGTGTCGGATTTTTATAAAATTAAGTGTACCTACCTACGTAAAATATAGTCTAGTGTAGGTATTTCTGTTAAAAAGTACCAACCAAGTGTAAAAATAAAAACTAAAGTGTAAATATTACCTATAATATGCCTCGACAAAGCACAGTGTGGACTCATTTTGTTAAAAAGGACAATATTTTTGCAATTTGTAAATACTGTAAACAAAAATTATCTTACAAGACATCAACTGGAAATTTAAATTCCCACCTAAGAAAATCTCACGCGTCAACTTATTTAGCTCAAAGGACAGATGATATAAATACGAGTTTGGTATCGGATAATATTAGTAACGTACCACAGGCACTACAGCAAGTAAACACGATAGAAGATGTCGCAGCGCTTGTGCCGGTGCTGCCAACTACTACTGCACCAACTACCTTAAATGTTGTGCCCATTCAGAACAGTATCACAGGACCTCCCAGCAAACGACAAAGGACGATGCAAAATTTTATCACAAAAAAAAATACTCCAGATTAAAAAAACGAGTTGACCGTGATTTGCTGGAATTATTTATTCAAGATTATCAGCCTTTCAGCATCGTGGAGGACAATGGATTCAAAAATTTTGCCAAACATATACCAGGATACTCTCTACCTAGTAGAAAAACCATATCGTCTGCGATGATACCAGCATTATATGAAAAAACATTAACTGATGTGAAAGAAGCCGTTGCTCGCGATGTACGATCTGTGTGTTTAACTACCGACTGCTGGACCTCGTCACAGACAGAAAGTTTTATAGGTGTGACCGCACATTATATAGACAAAGATTTTGAGCCACAACAAGTTCTTCTAGAGTGTAGGGGTATGAAAAAGAGTCATACAAGCTCTAATTTATCACAAGAACTAAAAAACGTTACTGATGAATGGGGATTAACCAAAGTGATATTTGCTATATCAGACAATGCTAAAAGCATCGAGAAAGCTATTGAAGATCTTGGTTGGAAGAGATACGGCTGTTACGCTCATTCACTCAATCTCATAATTATGAAGGCACTTAAATCATTGGAAGTATTTCTTGAAGATGTTAAGAAAATTGTAACTCACTTCAAACGAAGCACAAAAGCTTTGGATATGCTTCTAAGCTATCAGTTAAGAAATATGGCAGACAATGGAGAGCCAAAACGCCTAATCCAACAAGTACCGACTCGGTGGAATTCAACGTTTTTCATGTTGCAGCGTTTTGTTATGTTGGAAGAAGCGCTTAAACATTGCATGGCCCTCATTGACAAAGACTGGCCCTATATTTCTTTGGACGAATGGGAGATGGCAAAACAGTTGGTACAAGTGCTGCGACCCTTCGAAGAAGTCACTTCCTCAATCAGTGGAGATGAGTATATGACCGGCAGTTTAGTCATCATAATGACGAACTGTCTGAAATCGATCACTGAAGACTTCTTAGAAAAAAGTGACTTCAGTCATTTTACGGAGTCTGTAAAAGAAGTTCTCCGGTCAATTAAAGATGGTGTGAAAGAAAAAATTGTGCTAGTCCTAAGCCTAGTAAAGCATGAAGGAAAATGCCCTACATTAACACTCCCTTACAAACACACTACACTACATTATTGCTTACCCATAAGTGAAAACTGCTGGGCTTAGTTACACATAAGTTCCAACCATTTACTGTTAAATAAGCTGTTTGTTTTCCAAATAAATTAAAACTAAATTAATTAACTATATAAGTAATAAAATACATTTATTCAATACCTAATCCTCACTGGGACCAGTCGGCGCGGCCCAAACGCCAGCTCGCCTTCGCGCTTCGTATTCGTACCTAACTTAAAAAGCTGCCAAGTGCCAACCAAACCAACCAAAAGTCACGGCTACTAGCACTAACGTAGAGCTATGGTCAAACAAGCATTCGTACGTAAGGAGGTACCGATATCAGGTAATGGTTATCGATACCGTAAAATCATGCAACTCTAGTCCTGCTAGGCAACTATGGTCCAAATGGGTCTTGCAACAATATGGTGAATTGTGGAACAAGTAGCGCCATCTGTCAATTTACGAGTATAACATCTTAGAGCGAATGAAGTGAACATTAGTACAGGTCGTTACCGGTTGGCGTCGTTACCACTCATTTGAACAAAATTTTCGTTACAAACTTTTGCACGTTCAGACAGGACTCGAAACTACGCCAAACTTTTATTGTGATTCAAGTGTTGGAGCTGGATGCGAGAAAATTGGTTTAACTTGTTGAATAGGTAAGCTATCCCTTACTATTTTACGATAATAATATTTTCAGAATGTTTAATATTTTAGTTTGTACCATTAAATTATTCAAGTTGTTTACTTTGATCTAAACTATAGTCCAACGGTTTTTTTGGACCATATTTGAAATCATTTTTTTTGTTCTGCAGATTGATCCAGCACAATGTCTCGTCGATTGCCTGGAGCCAGACCGTATAAATTTTATACAGATAGGCAGATGGACTTATGCCTGGAAGAAATAAATAACAAAACTCTCACTCAAAGGCAGGCTTCTTTGAAGTACAGAATCCCAAGAAGCTCGATCATTTTGAAGCGAAAAGCAATTAAGAAGAATATGGTTCATCCACCAGGTCGCAAGTGTATTTTCACAAAAGAAGAGGAAGACATGTTTGTCCATCATGCAATGGAAATGTGCAAATATGGGTTTCCCATCACAATATTTGATATGCGCTGTATTGTCAAGACTTACTTGGACAAAAAAGGAGTCAGCATTCCCCAGTTCACGAATAATGTTCCAGGTCGCACTTGGGCCCAGGCATTTCTAAAAAGGAATAAAAGTCAGCTATCTCAAAGACTGTGCAGCAACATTAAGCGTGTCCGAGCGAAAGTTAATGAAGAGACAATCACGGCCTATTTCGATAATCTAAAGAAGGAAATCGCAGGTGTTGAACCGCATTTGATCTACAATTACGACGAAACGAATTTGGTAGACGATCCGGGAACAAAGAAAATTTTGACCAAACGTGGAGAAAAATACCCAGAGGCTATCAAAAACTCAACAAAAGCCAATTTTAGTTTGATGATGTGTGGTAATGCTGCCGGTGAAGTTTTGCCACCCTATGTCAATTATAAAGCCGAAAACCTTTGGGACACGTGGACCTTTGGAGGACCAGAGAATACGCGCTATAATAGGACCAAATCAGGCTGGTTCGATTCAAACAGCTTTGAAGACTGGTTTTTTACGACGGTCTTACCAGTACTGCGTCGTCAAGAAGGAAAGAAATTGATAATTGGTGACAATTTGAGTTCACATCTGAGCTTTAGGGTCATAAAGGCGTGTGAAGAACACAACATAGCTTTTGTGGCGCTGCCACCTAATAGTACACACCTTACTCAGCCACTAGATGTGGCGTATTTTCGCCCACTAAAAATGCACTGGCGAAAACTGTTGGATGACTGGAAATCTACTCGTGATGGTCAAACGTCTCCCACGATCCCCAAAGCCTTATTCCCCAGTCTTCTGAAGAAGCTGTGGGAAAAAATTATACCCAGATCGGAGGACAACTTAAAAGCTGGATTCAGGAAGGCTGGGATTTACCCGACCAACGAGCTGCCTGTCCTGGAGCGGCTACCAACATTTAAACATCCACAAATGCCACAGGTATCTCAGCGACTTGTTGGCGAGTCGTTCTTGCAGTTCCTGGATGACAAAAGGAAATCAGTGGTTGGAAGCACAAATGCAGGCCGAAAGAAGAAGCTCAATATAGCAGCTGGTAAAAGCATCTCTTCTGAAGAACTAAAAAAGGCCGAGAATGAGCCATCAACATCGAAGTCAAAGAAAACCGCTAAGAAAAATAAAAAGTCCATTCCAACTGGCGATGACGAGACGGATGCTGAGGATTCTGTTGAAATGGAATTCCAAGATGAGTCGGAATATTCCTCGGAAGAAGGTGACATTCAAGAACCAAATCCGGTTAGGGGCCAAAAGCAAATGTTTCATGAAGATGATTACGTCGTGGTTGAATATGAAGGGGAGTTTTGGCCGGGTGTAGTACAGTCCAAAGAACATGAATGGGCATACATTAAATGTATGGTTCGCTGTGGGCACTCCTGGAAGTGGCCCGAAAGAGATGACATTATCTTTTACCCCAATAAAGACATCAAGTACAAAATCGAACCACCAAAGAAACTGAGCTCGAAGAGGGCGGTGTTCCATGTTCCAGAGCTTGAAAGCAAATGGAAAGTAATTATAGTCGGGTCACCTGCTTATTATATGTAAGGTTGATTATTTAGTCATGTTTAATCGTTGATTTTTTATAATTATAATACGTGTTCTAGAAAGTTCCTGAAATTTGATCTCGACTTACTTTAAAGCATAAATAAATACTAAAATTTGTTCCAATAAATATGTTTTTTTATTTATCATAATCAAGATACTGGACCATAGAATCGATCTAGGCACCCAAAAATGGTCATCTGTAACATTATCATACGTTTTAGGCCTCATTTCTAAACTGGACTATAGTTGAAGGAAGCATAGGCAAGAATAGTCCAAAATTAAAAACATAAATAAAAAAAAACTATAAACGTTTAGATTTTTTTCTATACTTTATGATAAACATAAGACTATTACGAACATTATCAATACATTTATTTTACTATTTATTAAAAACTTTAAGAGATATATAGCAACAAAGTTCAGATGGCGTAATTTTGGACCATGTTTGTATGATTTTACGGTACTTATTTAAATTAGATATTCAAAATGCGGGTAGGTAACGGAACTATTCGGAATTATCGGAACTCGTTCGCCATGTTGCAAGCGGGCGGTGAGGGAGGGGGCGCCCGCGCCCGCGCCGCCGCCTCCGCTTGCTTCGCGCGCCTTGTAGTGTAGTAGCAGTGTTTGAGCTTGAGTGGACGAACGCGTTTCGATTGTTTCGCATTGCATACCTACCTACTTAGGAAACAAAATACCTAATTCTAATCTGTGTTTGAAGGTAAGTACCAACAAACAATGCTATTTTTTATCAATTATATTTTATTACTATTTATCAGGCTCTAAACCACTTACTTTTGTTTTACGTTTGTGTATGTTTTGTGACAATGATGCTGGTACGTAGGTACGTACGAATGGTACGTGGTATCAAACCCGACAAATAGTAATATAATTGTATTTTGTTTAAATTGTTACTAGTAATAGTTTGTTAATGTACTTCTCTATTATCTGTAACATTTTTTATGATTGTTTTAGTTGTCATGGCTTCTACATCCGGAAAAAAGCGCTCATATAAAAAAGCATTTTTACAATGGGGTTTTACGAATATTGTGGACAGAAATATAGAAAAGCCTCAGTGTGTTTTATGTAATAAAGTGCTTAATCCAGAGAGCATGAAACTGAGCAAATGAAAAGAACATTTCGAGAAAATTCACAAAGAGTTTGTAGGTAAAGATTTACAATTTTTTAAGAGAAAAGAGAGCGTTATGAAATCTTCGCGAATGGATTCCACAGGAAATATGCAAAAGGCAAACGAGTCGTGTCTTGAAGCTTCATTTCAAATTTCTTATCGTATTGCTATGAACAAAAAACCGCATACTATTGGAGAGGAGCTTATCAAACCTTGTTTGTGTGATGCAGTATCGCTCGTTATTGGCGAACAACATGTGGCTAAGATTAAACAAATATCACTCTCTGTCGATACTACGGTGATACTACTGACGGTGGTCTAGAATCTAGACCACCGTCAGTATCGACTTCATGCAGATCACAAGCGAAGCGAAGCCGACCTTCAAGTACTTTAAGCTCATATTCCGAACCAATTTCAAACATTCATGCATCAAATCAACCTGTCGAACTCTCAGATATCGCACATCTATTCAATGTGCAAACGACCTCTTAATGCAAACCCCATCCTTTCAATCTGCAAACGCACACTCAATCCAACCCTCATCTTTTCAGTCTGCAAACACACACTTAACCCTTTCACGCACAAAATTGATACAGAAGGTGTTCTAGTAGGTTTAGTGAATTAGAAGGTTCATTATGATGTAATTTAACAATATTTATTATAAAAATCATAAATAATTTGGTAGATTTTTTGGAAATCCTTGGGATACCGGTGTCCCAATATGCGCCAAAGGTCAAAATAATGTATTATTCTTAGGTTTCTAAAAGACATGCTATTTGAGAATACCAGGGTATTTTTGAATAAAAACAGTGTTATTATGTACAATAATAATATATTATAAATAAACTATGCTAATTTAATCATATTTATTACAAGTGAAAATCCGCAAATAAGTTTCACCCTGTTGTGAGACACAGGTTTGTGTTCAGAAACATCTGCCTTTCCACAATTGACGCATCATTTTTTGGTTTCCATTTACCATGGTGTGAGCCGGTGGAGTTATTTTGATTTCTGTATCTATTCTTTTTGGGGTTACGTACCTCAAATGGAAAAAGAGAACCTTTACAGGATCACTGCGTTATCCATCGGTCTGGATGTCAGTCTGTCGAGACTCTTTTCTCAGGAATGCGTGGAGGTATCAAATTGAAATTAATATCAAATACTCAGGTCTGTAATCCCTTTGAGCTGTAAAACAATCATAGTTCTAAGTCAACGCAAAAAAGATACAGCCGCTCATGACGCATGATATCAATTTATCACACTTGCAAGGGAATCCAACCTATAGGGTACTTCCCGTTGACCTAAAATAATGAAATTTGGCAGGAAGCAAGTACTTATACAGCACAAGACGTAAAGAAACATTTTCGAAAAATTAAATTTATAGTTAGATCACAAAAATATATTTCATATGTACAAGTTTGTACAGAACCCTCGGTGCGCGGTTCCAGCTTGCACTTGGCTTGTTTTCCTTTTATTGACATCGCTGGCAGAATATTTTTTCCAAAAGATAAATGAGGGGCAGGTTTCGGAACATTCGTAGTTTCTATATCCTGTACGATAAATGCCTGATCTTCATCGCCCAAGACCAGCGCATCTTCAAACCATTCTCATCACATGCTGGTATGGCTACAAGATATTGTTCAACTTCGTCGAGAGCATGAGATTATTCTCGTTGAGGTCAACGAAAATAATCTCGTTCCATTATGAGCCTAAAACAGTGAAAAAAGTTTAGTAACTGTTAGTAAACGTACATAAAATGCTATACAAAACATACTAGAACATTATAAAGTATTTGACCTATGAAGCATATTGGGACACATACTTCCCCTAAACATTATATGGTCTTTTAGTTACTTTATTCCTGCAAATTATTGTAAAAAGCAATAAAACATAAATATTAACTTACCATTGTAGAAAACTTTGGCACTAAACAACCACAACAACAATTAAAACATAGTTTAATTTATTGTTTAAAATAATACATTGATGGACGCCAAAACATCAAATTTGAATTATAAACTTTTTATATTTTTTTCGAACGCCGTACATTTTTTACCATAAATAATAAAGGATATGTTCAGAAATAAGTGCTTGGACTTCCAATTACAAAGAAGTTTGGCATATTGTAGTGAAAAAAGTTTTAATATACATAAGGGACAAGGGTGTCCCATTTACGTCAAAGGGTTAATCCAGTCAGACATTTATTCAGTCCAATCTCCATATGTTAAATCCGCAAACACGTACTCAATCCAACCTGCACACACACAATCCGCAAACACGTCCTCAATCCAACCTGCACACACACAATCCGCAAACACGTACTCAATCCAACCTGCACACACACAATCCACAAATACGGACTCAATCCAGACTAAACCTAACATTATACAAATTGCATTAGGAAATTCCTAATGCAATTTGTATAATGACCGATTGGACAGAAGCTCGTTGTCGGCGACGAACACTAATTTTAAGTTATAGGTCGATCGTAGGTAGTTAGGTAGGTAGGACGCCGAGCCAGCTGCGCTACGAGACCTCAGCAGGACCGTACAAAGTGTTTGATACCGTCCATAGTATAGGTAGCTCACACAAGAAACGAGCATAAGTAATTAATAAGATTTAAAGACTGAATAGGTAGGAACCTAAGTAGATAGCCTCCTAAGAGAATTTAGGTAGGACTTAGGAATAAAATGATGAATTTAAGGTGGTTTCATTACCCAAGCATTCGTAGGTTACTGCCGCGACAAGCGCGTGCAGCGACTGCCTCGGAGGACGGCAGGGCGAAGACTGAGGTGTGGGGGGATTTAGCCCAAATATTTATAGGTCGCCCACTCCGCGCTGTTTTCTTCCGGGGTATGGGAAATCTTCAATTTCCTCGATAAGTACTGGTCAGAATTGTATAGAATAAACAGTAAATTAAAGGTAAAAGTATGTATTAGGCACAAACCTAGGTAGTATATAAGCATTAGAGACCAGTACTTAAGAAGTTATCATTGTTTTAAGTTTAAGTATCGGATAGGTTACCTGTAAAAAGAGTAGTTTTTGGCGTGTGGAAGCCAAACCATGGTGCTCTCACCATGGATTGTTTTGTATAAACGTAGGATAGGATAAAGTACACTTCTATGTACAATAACTGCCATTGTAACCAAATCGATTAATAAATAAAGAGGCTAGGATGGTCTAAATAATAGTGAAAATTAGGCGCTGTAGGTGGTCATTTTCGGAGGCTCAAAAACCGATCTCCACTCGGTAACGCCTCGACCCAGCTAAGGTAGACAGGGTCAATGCAAAGTGTGATTGGTAATTGGTAATTGGAATATTACTTGAAAAGGATCGTGATACACTAAGGTGAATACACAAGAAGAAGTCAGGAAGAAGCAGATAGGATTTTAACTAGCTACAGTACTTAGGAGTTAGACCATCTGCGCCGATCACCCTCCTGACACTTGGGTTTTATTCCGGAAGAAAACCCCTGTTCCCTCACATCCTCATCCCTCAAATCACCAGCCCAACCTGGTACCCTTGCTGGCTGTGAGGCGGGTATTCAACTACCTCGCCTCAGTACCGCTGACCTACATCAGCTGGTCGATTAAGCCGCAGGGTCACCAACCGACCACAGGCTTACAACCTGGTGCTGGCTGATCAGGGTATCAGCCGGCCGATCGGTCGGGGGGTCGGTGATTTCCACTCCATCAAGGGCATCCAGCCAGCGTATGTCTGGGGGTGGTTCGGATCCTACCGAACGAACACCCCGTAGGTCATCTACCTCACGCCTCCCTCACCCGACCCGGACAGCGACGCAGGATCCGCCAAAACAAAAGGGCGCTACTACAGGGGTGTGTATGCGAGCGCGCCTGGAAGCGGCGGCGGTGCAATCCGACACCTAAAGTAGATACGCGTGCCTACCTACTGGTAGTAGGTACGCGCTCTCTCACGCTACCGCACCACCGCCCCGCTGCCGCTCGGCGCGCCGCTACCTGGACCCTTGTGTCTGGCCGTGCGAGCTGGACGAGGCCGCGCCGCAATACTCGTGAATTTGAAGAGCGCCCTGCAAAACCAAGGGGACCCACACAGCGAAGTCAAAACTGGAAGGGGAAGATGCAGGAAAAGAAGAAACCTAAGGAGAAGAAAGATGATGCCTCCGCTGCCTACGATTTTAAGGCTACTCAAGAGACAGCCCCAGTAGATGAACCCTTATATGATATTGGACCACACAGTAGTTCAATCCCAGTACAGGAGAATTACTCACAGAATTTTGACTTCTCCGGTTACATTGATCAAGTTGACCGATCTTATGAAGCGATGAGAGGCATAGACCCCCGGCTTGAACGCCGTCTTCCGTTTTCGATTCATTTGAAACATTTGGATCTAATGAAACAAGTGAACCATGAATGAACCTAATTGTCATTGTTTTTGTTTGCCAAAAATTTTGTTGTCAGAGTCTGATTTTTGTCTTTGATATCTTTATTTTAGTTCAGTAATTTGAGGTGATTTGTATTTATTTTGTCAATAAAAAACATTAAAAATATAACTACCTTTACTAAATCTTTTAGAACTTCATTAAGAGCTCTAGAGACTTCCCGTATAATTCCTGATATAGATGCTTTGGAGACTTTAAACAGATAGTGTAGACTTCTGTAGCTATCACCAGATGCTAAAAATCTTACCGTCATGATAAGACGAAATTTTGCTGTAATAGCTTCTCTGATAGATGTGGCGTTAAAAAGTTAGGTAACAACGTAGGTATTTTAAAACAATGTAAGGTAACTTGAAAGGATTACCTGACGCCTTTTCTTTTGATCTAATCTATTTTGGACATATTTTTACGACTCTAAAACAATGGAATTGGGACAGGTAGATTATAATAGCAATCCAGAATGATATTTTAAAAACGATTACTTTGCTTTTTACTTGCGTCTCGTAAAGTGCTCCGTGATATTTTCCATACTTTTAAAGAAATTATTTTTAATGACTCTGGGCGCCTTCAAATTAGCCGCAAATTGTCGCGCGGAGGCAGCGCGGCTGCAGCGCTGCGGCCGCGCTGCTGTCTAAATCCATATAAATTAAAAACGCGCGACTGCAGCGCACGTATTCTTTGTTCAAGTCTTAACATGAACGAAAATCAGGTTGAAGAATTTATCAATGAAGTTGAGAGTCGTCCAGCGATATGGGATTCGAGGTCCGACAAGTACAGCAATAAAATCGAAAAGAAAAAGGCGTATAAATTAATGCAATAAATTTATTGAAAATTTCACAAACAAGACCGCAAGTGAAAAAAATGAAGCATGTAAGTATATTTTTAACACAACTACTTCATATTTTCATTGTTTGCCATGACAACTCTCCTTCTGAACTAACAAAATAATCAGCTAATGTATCACGTATAGCCGCAGCACTTATTTGTAAGTGATTATTTTGATTTTGTTGTATGTTTTGTAAATCGTATCCCAGTATTGTCGGGTTGGAGTTGGATGACTTTGAATCTGTCTTCCTATAAATTATGTAACACACAACACGCACGAACGATATCTTCAACAAAGGGTATTTGTACATTTATCGGACGATGAAGAATTCTCCACTTATTTGCCATTATGCCAAACGAACACTCGATGTATCTTCTTGCCCTCGATAAACGATAATTGAAAATACGTTTCTTCTCATTTAGGTAATTGCCAGCGTAAGGTCGTTGTATAAAATTACTAATTCCGAGTGCTTAGTCACCAATCAAAACAAAAGGCACTGGTGGTTCATTATTTGTAATTAGTAACGAATCGGGAATATTTGATGTCTGGTCGTCTTGTAGTCTTTTGTAGAAGTTGCTGGTTTTGAAAATTTGCGAATCAGAAGCCTTTCCATATGATCCAACATCTATGTACGTATAACAATAATTTGAGTCACATATCGCTAAAAGAACAATAGAAAAGTATTTTTTATAATTGTAATATAAAGAACCAGTATGCTCTGGTTTGATTATTCTTATATGTTTCCCATCAATAGCACCCAAGCAATTAGGGAAATTGGCCTTGGTGTAATATCCGTTTGCAATAATTAACCAATCTTCTTCCCGAAGCTCGGGTATATAAATAGTATGGAGGATTTCGTAAATTGCTCGACAAACTTCTTTGACAATAGCACATATCGTAGATAGCCCACGATTATACGTATGATATAAATTTGTAAGACTGCAACCTTCTGCCAAGAACCTGTAAATAAAAATTTTGATTGAATTTTTTCAGCTATACTACTGCAACGCAAATGGAAAAACATAAGGGATTCTTATAGTCGTGAACTTAATAAGCAAAGAGCATCAAAGAGTGGATCAGCTGCATCATCACATCGAAAATATCAACATTTTGACCGACTTCAATTTTTATCGTGTTTGTCGGAGTCCAGACCTACTGATATTTCTACTCAGCCCTCGACGTCAAAAAAGAGGAATGTTTCGGAGCGGGTAGAATGAGACTAATAAAATTTTGAAAATACTCTTGGAAAGAATGCAAAAAAAGGATGAGTCTATTGAAAATGATGGCGATCGGTGTTTTTTATTATCATTGTTAAGTGATTTTAAGAAAATACCTGAACACCGCAAGACTTACGCAAAGTACGAAATGATCGGACTGATACGACGATTTATCAATGATAATTTCGAATACTTCTACGAATCAATCAAGCCAAAGCCCAGCCAATGTGTCAATACAAGAATCACAATTTACCGATATGTCGTCTATTTATGAGAATTTGTTTTCAGAGAGTAATGACAATTAAAAGTAGTAATAAGAAAAATGTGTTATGTGAATTACATAAAAAAATAAAAAAACAATTATTAAGTATTTTTTTGACAATTTTTACTCACCTAAGGGTTATAAATAGTCTTTCTTCAGCACAAATAGTATTTCTGAAGGTTGTATTTTGTTTTCCAATATAACGTTCCAAACGGGGAAGTAATTGATAATCTTATGTAATTCTGAAATTTTTTGTCACTGTAATCTTTCACTTTATAAAATTCAGGTTGTTGAGTTATACAAAATAACGGTAACGTTTTCTTAGGCTTCTTTTTTTGTTTTTTGTCCAAAATCCTTTTTCTTTTTAATAGTAACACTAATAGCAGTGTTTCTTCGTCAGAGTCCATCGTGAAACTAAATATACAACACTATGATTCTCGAACCAAGCTACAGCAGCGCGGCCGCAGCGCTGCAGCCGCGCTGCCTCCGCGCGACAATTTGCGGCTAATTTGAAGGCGCCCTTAGACCATCTTGTGTGTGCCGTGTGTGTGTGTGTAGTAGTGCAAAGTGTTATTACTACCCACATGGGAATTGGATTGAATCAACTGTTTTGTTAAGTGCAATGTTTCGCTTTTGACCTTTGATGAAGATCAATAACTTTCAATACAGGTGTATTTAAATGGATTAGCATTCAAACTCCGAAATTCCGTACGAGTGGTTTGTATTTATTACCAGCTAGTGTTTTTTACAAAGGTTTTAGTTAGATTCCATATGAAACCTTCTGATAAACCCTATTCGGCAAAGAGTTTTCATGCAATTTTATATGGAAGCTATCACATTTTAGACCATAAAACAGACTTTTGACAAGTTATTTATTTTAACAAGGTAAATGAGTCACTTATGTTTTTCTGTGAAAATATCAGTTTAGAATCAAAATAAAGTTCCTATCGTATTATAACAGGTACCGTCAATAATGTCCGGACCAGGAGGTCTACTCTCTTTCAACGAAAAACGAAAATTCGATCGAAAGTTCGCGTAATTACTAACTCCGGTTTCATTTCGTTACGAAACTTCGTTCGAACGAAAATTGTTTGACATTAAAATTTTCTAAACCTACTCTAATTCACGAAAATTCGGAACGAACATTTGAATTTGACGGATCTTTGTTCGGATTTTTAACCTCAAATCGACGAAACCAAAAGTGTTACCTCTTGATTTTCGTTTTTGTGATTTTATAAAGAAAATTGAACTGAAATGGATGGAAGATCACTTTTAATTGAGGCTGCTCTTCGTGAAGAACGTTTGGAGCGTAGAAGAAACCGTCGCCGCCTGCGCAATCAACTCAATATTTATAAAATTTCAGACGTAGAGTTTGTAGGGAATTACAGACTGAGTCGGGAATTATTTGAAGAGTTGTGCCAGGAGTTAGTACCCCTACTACCTCCAAAGATGAGACGTCATGGAATTGAACCCACTGTTAAGGTATGTAGTATATTTTTTAGACTTATCTGCAATAACTTATATTTCACTAGCTTCCGCCGCGGCTACGCTCGCGTGGTACCGGGATAAAAAGCCTATGTGTTAATCCAGGTCACAAACTAGTGTATTCCAAGTTTCATCTAAATCTAGTTAAGTAGTTTTTGCATGAAAGAGTAGGTAACAAACATTCATCCATTCATCGATACATCCATAGTCTCAAACTTTCACATTTAAAATATTAGTAGGATGGTTCGTAATGCGTATCCTGATTTATGTTTTTCAGATCCTTACTGCCTTGAATTTTTATGCCCGTGTTAGTTACCAAGGGGCTGTGGGGCAAAACATGGATGGGCCCATGGCTCAGCAGACTGTTTCTCGGTTTCTGCAGGAGGTCACAAATGTACTCAATGCACCCCATATAATAAGGAAACACATAAAATTCCCTCAAAATAGGAGCGAAAGAAACCTTATTAAGCAGCGGTGAGTAGCTATTATATATTTAATACAAATAGGTACTATCTAATGTATTCGAAATAAATATTAGATATATTATTAATGTTGCAGATTTTATGATAAATATCGGCTTCCTTGGTATTATAGGATGCATTGATTGCACTCATATAGCAATTGTCAGACCTTCGCACCATGAGGAACAATATTTTAATAGAAAACATTTTCATTCTATTAACACTCAAGTTGTGAGTACCTCCTAGTATGATTCTAACATAATAATGATATATTTTTGTGACAATTACCTACCTACCGATATGGTGATTATTATAATTTTAAGTATTAGTTTTCATTGAATGACATTCTTTTCAGATTTGTGACAGCGACTGCTATATAACAAATGTGGATGCTTCATTTGGAGGAGCAACTCATGATTCCTTTATTTGGAGAGAGTGTGACATCAAAAGCCTTATGGAGGGACTCCAGAATTAGTATATCTATTAGGTATGTTTGTATTATTGGCTTGGCTGTTGTATAATATAATAAAGCTTTAGTTTAAAGGTAAAAGAGATATTTAAGTACCTAATACATTGTAAAGGGAAAGCAAGTTTTTTTACGTTATGTATTTATTATTTTATAATTTGCAATGCAATCTTAAATTGTCAAACAAAAACCCATACGCAGCGCCCAGAAAGAAAATATTATAAATAACATACTTATTATAATTTTAGGTGATTCTGGTTATCCGCTGCGGGAGCATATGATGACGCCTATAATGATGTTGAGGATTCCCCGGAAGGACGCTACAACTCTCTCCAAAAGCGTGCACGCTCCACCATAGAACGCACGTTTGGAATATTGAAAGGTCGCTGGAGATGTCTTTTGTCAGCTCGGGAACTCCATTACTGCCCTGAAACAGCAGGTAAAATTATACAAGCCTGCTGTGTCCTACTTAATTTATGTATAAGGGCTGGTATTGCAGTTCCCGAGTTGACAGAAGAGCAACTCGAAGCTGAGAGAGGCAGGCACTGCTACTACTGCCTCTCAAGCCTTAGATGCAGGCCGAAGAGCAAGAGCTAGGTTAGTGGAGATGTTGGAAAGGAATCGGTAAAATAATTAAATAAAGTCATTAAGAATACAATTATTTATATTTTAATATCTACTTACTATATTACTTAGCTAAAATAAATTTACTATTTCTATTTATCTATTAAATATTTTCTAATAAGCCCAAACAGTTCCAGTAGGGCAGCCTTGATGCCTGCCAACTCTCTGTTGCTTTCTCTGTTTGCTTCAGAGAGTTCCAGCAGGGTAGCCCTAATGCCTGCCAACTCGGTGTTCCTGACTCTATTAATTTCTAGTCGCTGCTCTTCAATATGAAACAACCTGCTTCTGACATCAGTGTCAGTAGCAGATTGTCTCCTACGTCGTGTTGGTTGAGATCCCGTAAAAGATAATTCCAATTTACAGAATGCCAAGACACATGTATGGGTTTTATAAATATTCTTATCTAAATGGTGTCCCCATTTTATCAAATATTATTTATAAGTCTAAGTATAATCATAGTTCATCTTATTATTACACTCCAAATAATGCTAACCTATTATATAATTATTGTACTAGTAATCAAGCCTGGTAAAAAATAGCATTAGGGGAGGCCTATGTCGAGCAGTGAACTGCTATAGGCCGATAATGATGATGATGATGATGATAATCTTCTGCTGATAGTTACGAACACAACAAAAAAGAAATCAACCAAGTAAAATATAAATCAATAAAAATACTGAAATCACTTACAGCGTCTAGAAGTTATGAATTCTTGTGACACCGGTTGACTTGCAGGTTCAGGATGCGAACATCATGGTTAGGCTCGACAAACTCCACAACTTGTTCAGGAAAATCCAAGACAATAGGCTGTGAGACACTTATTGGTTCGGAGGCTGGTTCATCACCATAAAATCTTATATCAGGCTGACTGGAGGTAGACGGGGTTGGTGCACGGATCTGAAAATAAATTTAATTTATTACATACCCAATACAACAGTTTAAGTTAAAAAAAAATACTTCAAATTGATCTCTAAATGGCTAATTAAAATAAGCCTTGTTATAACATAACATATTCATGAGTAAAATTCATGAACACATCAAACATTATTAAACTGAGAATTGAATGTATAATTACCTCGGGGAAGGAAAAAAAAAAATTAGATAATTATTTTACACAGATTTTTACTGGTCATGGAGGCTTTAGATCGTACTTATATAAGTTCAAATTATCTGTGACTCCATTGTGCACTTGCGGAGAAGATTTATTACAGACTGTGGAACATGTCCTTGTCAGTTGTTTAAAGTTTTCAATTATGCGTTATAACTGCGAGTGTGCAATGGACTTGGAGATTAATATTGAGAACCTTCAGTCCATTTTGGCGGATGATAATAACAGAGCTCTCTTTCTTAATTATGAAAAGGCTATCCTTCGCATAATTGGGAAGGAGAATGGTTCATTTGTAGAACCTAGTTAGTCAATTTATCTTTGAATTTAACAAAGATAAATGTGTTCTACTATCTGTATTGTAAGTTTAGTTGGAATATTTTGTGCTCTAATTTATTACGTACATAGGTACGTAATAAATTGGAGCAATAAATTAAAAATAGATAATAGTATCTATTTTTAATTTATTTATTTCATCTGTAGGATTTATATGTAGTGAAATATCTTTTGGTTAAAGATATTATCGTTTGATATCTCCTTAGCAAATTTATACAAATTGTTTACTATAGTAGTTATGGTTATATAACTATGGTTATTAGTAATGGTTCTATTGATGATGATGATTATTGTTGATCTCTACTTATGGGCTTACTCATAATTAGATTAAATGGCCTCACATGAATAATATTTAAATTGAATTAATAGATTTATTTTATCAAAATATAAATATTATTGATATTTTTTAATTTATTTATATAAATTATATTTTAGAGCTATCATTTAATTATTATTTTGTTTGCTATGTTTTGTAGTTGGGTATTGTAAGCAGTTAATATGTTGTTTTTTGTTATATTTTGTTTTTTATATTTTTCAATTTGTTATGTATGATTTAATTTACCTTTATTGTTTTAAAAATGTATTGTTTGTTAGTTTTTCATTGTTTTTCATTGTTGTTTGTTCATTATGTAAATTATAGTTTTAAAAATGTTGTTGCATTATAAGAGCAACAGTAGAATTAGTTGTCTTAATAAAAAAAAAAAAAAAAAAAAAAAAAAAACCTCGGGGAAGGCTGGCACTCTGGCTCCAGTTTAGCGTTGACCAAATCCGTCTCCCATTATAGACAGCACTTTCATCTCCCATGGTGACAATTGGGGTGCTGTTGCTGGTCCACCTCCAGTCGCAGAAGCCGACCTCCGAGATTCAGCAGCAGCCTTTTTTGATAAATGTTTTCTATCAAACCATACCTGCCAAAACATAAACGTATTAGAAATAGGTATAAAGTAATGTCACTTTATAATAATTAATTTCACTAACTTACTTTTTGCCACTGCTTAACAGTCTTTGTGCAACCGCCCATGGAATTCAGGGTGTTGCAAATTTCTTCCCACAGTCTTTTAGCTTGGACTTTCCCTTCGACATTCCTCAATCTCCCGCGAGCTAAATCTCTATGCTCGTCCAAGAAATTGAGGAGTGTATCGACTTGTTCCGGGGTTGCCGAACCCGTATGTGGAGCCATTTGAAACTGAAAAGTGATAAGATATAAACGATAGGTATTGAAATGTAGTCATGTTTTCAGTAAAAATATCATTAAAACGCAAGAAAATACTTACAAAGTTTTAAAATCCAAAACAAACAACTTGTCGAGACCCAAAATGCAGACTGCAACCATACCGCAACTTGAAACTTTCCTATGGAATGTGTATCGCGTTTGCGATGAAAAAAAGCACTTTTGATAACACAACACTTGAGAAACATATTCCTAACATAAGTATACAAAGAATGCAAACAACAAATGTTTATTCAAGGGCCACAACAACAAGTAACAATACGGATATTTTTGGTTGCCCTATGTTACTATCAAATTGAATCTATGAGTTGTACTCTTAGAATTAGTCGGATATGAATAGGTGCTTTTTAGTGCCCCGGGTGAATTAACAAAGCGAAATATAAGGTTTATTTTACAATAAAGAATAATTCGTAATTGACCTGATAAAAGACCTACACATATCATTCGTTACAAATTCATTCACGAAAATTGTCTATGAATCCGAACTTCGTGTGCGTATCCGAAAATGAATAAGAGTAGGTTCAGTGCCGAAGTTTCGTTTAAAATTCGTTCGTTTGCGAAACTTCGTTTTGAAGAAAGAGAGTTGACCCCCAGATCCATTGACATCGAGAGATAAAGTGGAGTATGATGTTGTTACATCACAAAGAGGGAAACCGCAACTACTTCGTGCAGGGTATAAGTACAATTTAAAACGAAAAAACAATAAAGGTGATTCCTTTTGGATGTGCGTTAAAAGTTCCAACTCAATGGGAAACCTCAAAGTATAGCACATTTTTTAACACTTCTCCAAAAGGAATTAAATTATTTTATTAAGTTTTGATTCAAAAGGGCTCTATCTATGAAAAAAAGCAAAATACCATAGAAATGGATGCATACATCGAAAGCATCTTATCAGAAAAACAAAAAAAACTCAAAAAAAAAAAACTTTTTTTTTGTTTTCAGTTTTTTTTTGTTTTTTTTTTATATTTGCTAAGACAAAGTTAAAGTTACTAATTAAGATAAAGTTAAAGAAAAGTTAAAGATAAAGATAAAAATTCACAACCAGGATCGTCCGGACGCGGCCGCGGTCGCGGCCGTGGGAGGACCGCGGCCGCCATGGACGTGGACGTGGAAGGTCAACGCGGACGAGGCAGAGGGCGCGGCAAGCGTGTTCCTGGAGCCCCCGCCCGCTCCACGTGGGTGAAAAGTAAGTATTGTTTTCTGTTGTTGTTTTTTTAGTATCGACCTTGGGCATGTTGAGGGAAAACCTTGGAAAAACGGTTGCATGTGTGGAGGGGGGCGGTGGCGTAAGTAAAAAAACATTTTTTTTTATCATTTTTTTTAACAATATTAAATTATTTTATTCTAGGAGACATATTGAAATTTCTGCCCGGAGGCAGGCGGCCCGCCCGTCGCCATACACCGACCGACCTGCAATGTGAGTATTGTTTAAAATGTTATCAATTTTTTTTTAATGTTTTTTGGTTTTTGGAATATTTGTATGACCTACTCTTTTTATTTTTAGTATTTTTTTGAGTATTTTTTTGTTTTTGATTTTATTTCATTTGAATTTTTTTTGGAGTTTTACTTAAGTTTTTTTTGGGAGTTTTTTTTTATATTTGCTAAGACAAAGTTAAAGTCACTTATAAAGATAAAGATGAAGAAAAGTTATAGATAAAGATATTTGAAAATTTCGTATTTGTTTATAGGGATAAAAACGCTCAAACACCCAATACGGGCTTGTACACAAAACTGCGATGCGACGTCGCATCGCAAAAATCTGCGAGCTCCCTCTACGCATCGCAAGAACTTGCGAATTGATTCGCATCGCGCATTCCTGCGATGTTGCGTCACACTTGTTGACGCCATTTTAGTTCGCTCAGGGACAGCGTGTGGGCAAGACGTGTACTTTAAAAATGACAGAATACGACGTTGATTTTTTAATATCACTGATTGAGGAGCGCCCTGTTCTTTGGGACACTAGTAATGAAGATTATAAAAACAAATTCATCGAACAAGATGCTTGGAAGAACGTGTGTAAAAGTTTATTACCAAATTTCGAGGAAAAAGAAAACAATGAAAAAACTAAACTTGGTAAGTACACAAATACATTTATTAAGTACTATTCTTTTTACTTTGTACTCAAACTACCTACAAATCAAACATTCTATTCATATAAGCACAAAAAATATTCTTTAAATTGTTTACATTTTTAGGCGTCGACAGCGAGTTACTTTAATGTTTTACGATGTGATCCTTTTGTAACTGTTGTATTGACTTATTACCAAGAACGCGAGCAACAATGCAAGTCGCATTGTATATTCTTAAATTTTTTGTAGTTGCCAGCTTAATGCTCCAACTTCACTAGTAAAGTAATCCGAATATTCGTTTCTAATTATATTTGCACTTGCCAACCGACTACCTACATTCAACCCTTGTTGAAGTGGTTGTAATTAGGAATCATCTATGATCATTTCAATAGGGGTGTCTAATTCATCACGCTTAATAACAAAGTTCTGTAGTATGCAACAAGCCTTAACAATATCTATTGCAAAATCATATGAAACGTTAATGGGCCGGTAAAATATTCGCCACTTCAATGAGTGGCCAATGCCAGTATGCCGAAAGTACACTCGACATATCTTCTTGCCCTACTCAAACGGTAATTGAATACTCTTTGTTTAAAAGACAAATGCTTGCCAGAATAAGGACGCATGACATTATTCGAAATAGAAAAAGCTTCGTCTCCGACAAAAACAAATGGAACCGGTTCTTGAAAGCCCGGTAACGGCCTTGATGTTGGTGTAGGCAAATCACCTCTCATCAGTAAGTCGTACAGTTTCGTGTTGTGGAAAATAGTGGAGTCACTTTCCTTTCCATATGCTCCTATGTCCACATAGATGAATCTGTATTTCGAGTCCACAATAGCCAACAAAACTATTGAATTGTAGCCCTTGTAATTAAAAAAAAGTGATCCACTTTTTGGAGG
The DNA here is from genome assembly GCA_951804965.1 of Horisme vitalbata. Taxonomy (NCBI): domain Eukaryota; kingdom Metazoa; phylum Arthropoda; class Insecta; order Lepidoptera; family Geometridae; genus Horisme; species Horisme vitalbata. The sequence continues at coordinate 34,739,866 of OX638090.1, forward strand.
ACTACGAATACGAATATGTTTCCCATCAACGGCTCCAATACAGTTAGGGAAGTTGGCTTTCTTGTCAAAGTCCGCAGCTATTTTTTCAAACAGCTGTTGTGTTATTTTTGGTATGTTTGCATTTAAACAAAATTTCCATATTGCATTACAAACTACTCGTATTATCTTAGCAACTGTACTTATTCCTCGATAACAATCTAAATGTATAATTCTGATTTCATTTCCGGTCGCTAGGAATCTGTAACATAAATAGAAAAAAAAGGATTAATTTACATAACAAACTTGAAAAATAAAGAACACTAACCTAAAACGACATAAACATACATAAATTGTTTTAATTTAATTAATTGGTAGACAACGCTTCTAGCGTTAAGTTCGCCTATTGTTCTGTACAATTGGTATTTGATGAATAATAAAGATTAATAAATAAATGAATAAATTAAATATTGTTTTATTTTTTGTAGGTAATTCAGTAATACAAAGATGGAGGGGGATTAAAGATACCTTTAATAAATATGAAAAGAAACTCAAAGATGCAAGTAGGTCAGCGTCTGGATCCAAAAATATAAAAGAATACCATCTGTACAAACAATTACAATTTCTTAAGAAAAATTTGCAAAATGAGACCACTACTAGTATAAATGAGTCAGAAAATGAGCAAGATAATCAAGAATGTACATCTAAAACACGTTACCAAAGGCAGCCACCAAAAAGAGAGATGGTTAATAATAAATTTGAAGATGATATTGTTAAGATTTTAAAGGAACCTGAGAATAGACACATATCTTTTTTTAAAGGTATTCTACCATCACTTGAAAGATTAGATGACAATAAAACACTAATCTTTCAGAGCAGAGTTCTTCAAATTTTAACAGAATTGCATAAACCTCATGGGTACTACTATCCGAATAGCAACTACCAGGGTGGCTATCAAACTCAACATTTTGCGACATCTCAACAAACGCCACTGATACGTCCACAGTCATCTAACATACCAGATCAAATTGATTCACCCAGTAATGATTAAGCACACTTTCAACTGAAGAAGACTTTGATTTTTCGTAAATTTTATGGATTGTAATATTTTAAAAACTCTTTTCTCAATAAAAACTAATGTAAACAATTATTGTTTTACTTTACTTACCGGATAGTGAGGCCAATCATTTCCAGAGGCATAACAGGAATTCTCCCCTTGTACGATTGTTTCTGAAGATATGGTGATAATAAACTTAAAAGCTCTTCGAATAAAGATATGCTCATTCTAAAATACTCCAAAAATTTTTTTTCGTCAGTTTTCAAAGCTTTATATTTAAGAAGAAAATAGTTTCCATCGGGATTCATAATAGTAATAAATGGATGAACCCAAAATCTTCTTTGATTATTTTTCCTGTATCTCCTAAGCAATAATAAAAGTGCACATTTTTTTTTACGATCCATGTCACGACCTAGTTTTCAATTCAAAATACGTTTAGTACGGTTAACGGTCGTCGAAGGAATGGTCACCCTGGGAGACGCCTTGCCGCACGAAATCGCATCGCAGCAATTCGTGTCGTAATTTTCGGCGTTGCGAATTCGCATTTTTTCAATTGGACTTATAGTCTAGGAGATAGCGTAGTAAAACTGTTTTTCTTGTATGAAAAGCAACTTATAAATGTCAATATCTTCCCATTTTGGCCCATTTTCGTTTTGAGATTTTATACTCATAATCTAACTATGTTGAGCTATATTTTCTCCAAAGACACATGCTGCTACTTTTGTGCACTTTTTGAGATATAATGAAAAACAGATAAAAAAAATATTTGGTTTAACGGTATGTTTTGAAAGGACGAAAATGTCTCATAATAAGTTGCTTGCCTTGTTAAAAAATAATAAAAATCTTCAGAAGACAAAAAAGGCGACCACACTTATTTGTCTTTTTACAAATAAGTGTGTTCGTCTTTTTACGAAGTGATTAAGTTTCTTTTTTATCAAAACAGTTAAATAGTCAGCATTTTTATTTAGCTATACTTCGTCTGTCTACAGAGGAATGTTTTCTTATCAAATACCACTTTTAATATATACCTACCTTCCTGACCGGGATTGTTTATGATACCTTGCAAAAAGCATTTAGGTCCATTGTTCAACTAGGAACCTATTTATGGTTGATGATGTCACTATTCCTAGTTACCTGTCTTAATTATCTACCTGATAAGGGTTGTTAGCGTAATACCTGCTATTTTCAAATCTAGCTTGTAATTGGCTAAGTGACAATTGCTACTTGTATTTAAACAGCCGTAGGTAGGGTATCATGTCAGTTATAATTTCAACCCTCTAAGCGTTGTCATTATGTCTTTCGGTAGTTTTGTAACGAATTTAGATCTCTATGTTGCTTTACGTCAGCATAACGATCTTCATGACTTTCATTTGTTTAGTATTTTAAAGTCCAGTTGTAGTGTTCAACTATGTGAAAGGGAAAAGTGCAGAGAAACAACTGAAGAACTGGTGTCGTCAATTTTGTTACCGCATTAATGTCAAATGGAATAATTGCAGAAGAATAGTTGACAAATTTACACAGAGGTATTCTGAGTGGCTAGATTCTGATATAATTTGGCCAGAATGTATCAAAGAGAATGTGGACCGTTGTTCGGTAGAAACGGTTGAAGTTATTTCGAATGAGGCAGTGTGCCAGGAAAAATCTGATTCGTCAACTTCAATGGTAAAGACACCTAGAAAATCTTTTGAAGATTTGTCAAACCAACAAAAAAGAAGACGCACCGAAGAATCTCGTGCAAGTAGTACTGAAAACGAGTTAGTATATTCCACGGAATGTGCCCTGATGTCTGCTGGAAGAGGTGATGTGGCAAAAGTACTAAAGTACTTACTTGAAAATCCTCGAGAAGTTTCCAGGGTACTTAAAGTGATAGGTGACGAGAGCCTAACACCACTTGACGTTTCTCCCCAGAAAGCTCTTGCTCTATATATAACTATGCGTATATCCAAATGGCGTTACATAACGTAACGAGAATTTAGTCTCAAAGAAGGTCATATGAAGTATCCCAGCTACTATATGCTATTGAAGGAAAAAAACAGAATGCTATCCAAAAACAGAATACGTCACAGTGACCGATGTTTCAGCAAAGATAAAGTTGCAGTCACTTCTAGATTTGACAGTGAGAAGACTTGTAAAGTCACTGAACAGGAGCTTTGATGCAGGTGAGCAGCTTTTATTACATAGCAAATGGGGATTCGATGGAGCATCAAGTCAGAGCATTTACCATCAAAAGACTACAGTAAATGAACAAGATTTGTCGACGGTCTTCATGGCAAGCCTAGTGCCTTTGAAGCTGGCGAAACAATCGTCTGGAGATATTGTGTGGCAAAACGAACGACCTTCATGAACAGTATATTGTCGTCCAATCTCCTTCAAATTCATAAAAGAGACAGAGGCCAATGTGAAGACGGAATTGGCTGCCTTTGATTCGGAGGTTGCGTTACTAGCACATATCGATTGTGGAAATGCCATGGTCACACACAACCTAATGTTGACCATGATAGATGGAAAAGTGCATACAAACATTTCTGAAACATCAGCTGCTGTTTGTGATTTATGTAAAGCTCGACCTAGTGAAATGAAACAATTAGATGTTGTTAGGTTAAAAACAGTGCAAGAAGATTTGTTAAAATATGGGCGAAGTTCTCTGCATGTTTGGATCCGGTCTATGGAATGCTTATTGCACATTGCATACAAACTCGAAACTAAGTCATGGCTGGCGAAAGGAGAAGAAATTAAGCAAAAAGTCAAATAAGGAAAGAAACTATACAGGAAGCTTTTCGCAGAGAAACTGGACTACTACTAGATGTAGTTAGGCAAGGAAGTGGCAGTACAAACACAGGAAACGCAGCCAGGCGGTTTTTTTTCGATCCAGAAACGACAGCCCGTATTACAGGAATAGATTAAAAAAAAAAAAGTTTAGTCAGTACTGTAATGCCACTGCGGATTTATATGTTAAACTTTATCCATGGTATTACATGCATTCCAGCCTTCATAAATTATTAGTGCACGGAACTCAAATAGTAGAACATCTTTCGGTGGTGCCTATAGGTTTCTTATCCGAAGAAGCTTCGGAAGCTAGGAATAAATACTTCCGCAAATACAGGGAAAATCATACGCGAAAACATAACAACATCGCGACAAATAAAGACATTCTTCACAACCTTCTTCTGTCTTCGGATCCACTGCTTACCAGCGTATGACCTAAGTTAAACAATAAAATGAAAATGTCTACATTCAAAGAAGTTGAAGATTTACTTATAATTAATAAGAATGAAATCGAGTTTGTTGATGTCTCTACACTTTTTGATGTAGACTCTAGTGTTATTGATGACGATGAATCTGATGATAGTATCAGCGATGTTGACGAAGACCATGATGATAATAGTTAGAGTTTAAGAACCTTAGATTAACTAAACATTATGATTTTGTATATTATTCATTGTGATCGTTTAAATTTTATTTATGTAATAATACTTTATTTTATAGCCCTGTTTTTGTATTTAATTGCTTGTATTTAATTTTGTAAAATAGCTTACCAAACATCCAGCTACTAACAATACAATTGGAATGTAAATATTCTAGCATTTTCGTGTACGTTATGATAATAAATCTTAATGTAATATGTATTTTTTAGTGTTTTACTTGTTACCGATAACAGGGCGTAAATAGATAGACTAAGACAATTATGTTTCAAATAATAAATAGAAAACGAGGCAAAATCTTACTAGCAACGGATACCAATACTATCGGCATAAACGTTATATTTCTGTATCAAGGACAATTTGGCATTGCAGCCAAAAACGAAAATTGAAATGTCCCGGTTCTATTACAGTGTGTGATGTAAGTTGAATAATTCACTTATTCGTACACATAAACATAGCTTTTGCCCGCGATTTCGTTCATCATTGATTACTTTTTATAATTCAAGTAAACAAAACGTTACGTCTCTGCCGTTAAACTTAACTAGAATTTACTTCGGGTTCGCATTATATTGACCAAATTTTATTATTTTAGGATGACAGTGTTTAAGAGTAAGGTTCACAAATCCGAGTGTTTACCAGATATGGCAAAAAACAGGGTGGCACTAAAAGTTATAGAAGCGAAAAAAGAAGCTGCGAGTTCGGACGAGCCAATGCCTAAAATTTACAAAAAAACACTTTGACCCCCTATTAGACGAAGGCATTAACCTTGTTACAAACGTGTCGAATGACGAAAACATTTCATTTACAGCGAAAGAAAAAAACAGCTAAAATTAAAGAAATTGGTTTAGGGTAAGGGGGGGCACAGTGTTACAAGGGGTACACTGTTACAATGCACATATCTCCGTCCCTTTCTATTATTTTTATGATGTTGGTATACACGTATGTCAAGCTCACAAGCCGCCATCTTTGAACTGTTGTTGCTGTCACAGTTTGTAACGCGCTTGAAAATTAACAAACAAAAATAGTTTTCGAGTGATTAAACGTCGAAAAACCCGTTTCAAAGTTTTTAAGTTTTTGCCGGACGTGTTGTATTTAGGTAAGTGTCGATAGTATTCGTTATTTCAATGTTTATTTAGCTACATATTACCGTTGAATTGTTTGTTGTAAACATAACCTAAAACATTCATTCGAATTTTTCAATTTGGTTTGCCTCTCTGGGGCACTGTGTTACGGGGCACTGTGTGACAATGTAACAGTCAGCCCCAATTGACATAATAACGGGTGGCGCAAAAGTACTGGCACTAAAGAAAATACTTTTTTTTTTTATATGACATTTTCTGTCATTCTGTTGTTGAAAATTGTGTAGTGAACAAATGTAAAATACACTGAAAATAAACATGGACCGTTTTACTCCCCAAGAACGTGGAATAATTGTGTCAATGTTCTTACGGAATAATTCATCAGTGATAAGAACACAACGTGAATTTCGTCGACGATTTCGCCACCGTCCGGCACCGATTGGTCGCACAATTCGACGCTTTGCCACACGCCTTGAAGCAACTGGCTCAACATTGGATAGACCTAAGTCTGGGAGACCAAGAACAGGCCGTTCAGCTGAAAATATCGATGCTGTGCGCGAAGATGTGGAAGAGTGTCCAGAAACATCAACGAGGCGACGTGCCACGCAATTGGGCATTTCCAGACGGACCCTGCAGCGTATTTTGGTGAAAGACTTAAAGATGTTCCCGTATAAAACTCAAATGACTCATCAGCTGCTGCCTGCTTACCACCGAGCTCGTCTAGATTACTGCCAGCGCGTCATAAACCTCAACCTTGAAGAGGATGATTTTCCTTCAAAATTGGTTATGAGTGACGAAGCGCATTTCCATCTCTCAGGGCATGTCAATAAGCAGAATACTCGGTTCTGGGGCACTGATAATCCGCGCATTATTCAAGAAACACCTCTACACCCACTAAAAGTTACTGTATGGTGTGGCATCTGTGTTGACAGAGTGATCGGACCCTATTTTTTCGAAGACGCTGGAGGCAATGCGATAACTGTCACTGGAGAACGCTACAGAACCATGTTACGTGAGTTTTTGATACCCAGTTTGGACGAATTGGGGCTGGAGCACATCTGGTTTCAACAAGACGGCGCTACGGCACACACAGCGCGCGACACTATGGACTTAGTGAGGGACGCTTTTCCAGGCCGAGTTATCTCTCGTTTTGGCGATTTGCCTTGGCCTGCAAGATCACCCGATCTGACCAGTCCAGACTTCTTTCTTTGGGGTTTTTTGAAATCTCGGGTGTATGTGAACAAGCCACAGACTCTCGCAGCTCTAAAAGAAAACATTCGTCAAGAAATAACGAACATATCGCAGGAAGTGTTACGGCAAGTTATGCAAAATGTCATAAATAGGGCTCAAATGTGTATCAACTCTGGAGGTCACCATTTAAAAGACATCATCTTTAAATCCTAATGGTACGAAATTTAATGGCACAAATATACATTTAAAAAAATCTAAATCTAGTTTTCTAATTTAGAAAAAATGTTATAGCTGAACCAAATAGGGTCTTTACTTTTGCGCCACCCAGTATTTTTGTACTACTTCAAGGTATAAGAAAATGGTGCGAAATCGTAAGAGGAAGACGGATTATGGTCTTCACAGTGAAAAAGATTTGGCAGAAGCGATTTTGATGGTTGAAAGTGGTGTTAGTCTTCGAAAAGCAGCAAATGAAAAGCACGTTAATTTTATGACATTACAAAGATATGTTCAGAAGAAGAAAAAAATGTTCGGAGCATGAAGCCGGAAACATACGACTTACTCCAAATTATGCCAATAGAGTGGTATTCAGTGAAAATCAAGAAAAGGCGTTGCAGGAGTATTTAGTAAACTGTTCTAAGATGTGTTATGGTCTAGATACGATTGAATGCCGAAAGCTTGCTTACGAGATGGCTGTTTACTATAATTTAAATATGCCTAAAAACTGGGAGGATAAGAAGATGGCAGGAATTGATTGGCTCTAGGGTTTAGAAAACGGCATACTGATTTAACATTAAGAAAACCGGAATCTTGTAGCTTGACACGGGCAACATCTTTCAATCGTCACAATGTGAATGTATTCTTTGATAATTTGCAAGATGTTATGCAGCGATGTCCAAGTTTTGCAGATGGTAGTAGAGTGTATTGTCTAGATGAAACTGGGACCACTACCGTCCAAAAACCCAAAAAAATCATTGCAGCGAAGGGAGCTAGACAGCTTAATAAAGTAACCAGTGCCGAGAGAGGAACACTAGTTACCACAAGTTGTATAGTATCTGCAACAGGATCTTCAGTACCTCCAGCAATGGTGTTCCCTAGAAAGCAGTTCAAGTCTTTCATGCTCAATGGTGCACCAGTAGGAACCCTAGGTTTAGCTCAACCCACCGGATGGATGAACAGTGAATTGTTTCCAGAAGTTATGAAACACTTCGTAATAGCCCAATTACATTCGCGTACGAGTCGCGAGGCGAGGGACGAGGAGGTGCGAGTGTGAACTGACGCTCGTAGCTCGCCTCGTCCCTCGCCTCGTCACTCGCGGCGCTAGCGTCCGGAGCGGGTTTTGGGGCACGAGTCAAAGGACCTCGCGTCGCACGCGAGTGGATGTTTACATTCGCCCTCCCGCTTCATTCTGACTTCTACATCGTGCCGCGCAGGTTGTGTTTAGTTTTAACAAATACGCAAAAACAAAAATGCAGTAATCGTATAATGGATTGGTCGCAAGACGAAACATTTAAGTTCATAGAACTATTTCAAAAAGAACGAATAATTTGGGACCCTAAACATAAATGCCACAAGAACAGCCAAAAAGTAAGCGATGCATGGGCGAGATTGTCCGAACAAATGGGAAGATCTCAAACAGAATTAAAAAATAAGAAAAATTCTCTCATGGCTACATTTCGCCAGCTACTCCGGCGCAAAAAACAATTAGTAAGATCCGGCGCAGGAGAAGATGATATTTACAAGCCAGTGTGGTTGTATTACGATGCTATGGAAACATTTTCGGCATCCATTTACGAGTGTAACACCACAGTGAGCACTGAAGAAGGACACGTAAGTAAAATAAAACGAAGTGCATATTTATTTAGTTAGGTTTATTGATTCAAGTAATTAGTCATCTTCAATAAATTATCATCAAGTAGGTATAGACAGATGACGCTAGATGGCGCTAGTACATCGTTACTGCTGAACAGACATGGATGAAACTTGGCACAGATATAGAATATGACCCAGAATAACATAATAGATACTTTTTATCCCAGGTTCGAGTCCCGGGCCGGGCACAAGCAAGTACTTCTATAAATAATAATTACCTACTATCAAAAGTTGTATCCAATATAAATAATACACAATAATTAAATAATTTTGATATCTTAGCAATGTTTTAACCGAACCTTTGGCTGGCGAGTTTGCTCTTAGCAACTGATTTATAACCTCATTACTATTCGATAAAATGGGCAACTATTTATTATCTTAAACATTTTGCCTTTGAAAAAAAATTGCGAACTCATTTCTTATGTCTATGGCACTCTGTGCTGCACGTCTAGCTACAGTTGGAATAGGTATTATAGCCGGGTTAGTGGAAACCTGTCGCCTCCAAGACCCTTCTTGAATTATTTAATCATTGACAACAGTATCAAAGGTACCAGGAGGTGTGTAACTGTTTCTTGAAGTCCTACTATTTCTGAGAAAATTATGTAATAGAATACAAGTCTTTGTTATCAATATACTTTTATCCTTATTAATTTCCATTGGGTGTTTAAAGATTCTAAAAACTGTTGTTAGAACTCCAAAAACATTTTCAACGATAACACGTGTACTAGATAATCTCTTGTTAAAATTGCGTTGTAATGAACCAAGGGAAAGTTCCTGGGAAAGGTTTCATAACGTGTTTGCTTAACGCAAATGCCCCATCTCCGAGAAAAACATATGGTACATTACATTGTCCACCAGGAAGTGGACAATCAGGTGGTAAATTAATGGTGTCTGTAGAAATTCTTTCCCAAAGAACACTGTTTTGAAATACGCCTCCATCGCTAGTTCTACCCTGAGCCCCGATATCGGCAAATATGAAGCGGTAATCATTATCAACTAAAGCTAAGAGCACAAAACTAAAAGTCCCTTTATAATTGTAGTATTCTGAGCCACTGTCAATCGGACATTGAATCTGTACATGCTTGCCATCAATACAACCTACACAATGTGGATATTTTCTCTGAAAGCGCCTTTCTATATTTAACCATTCTGCCTCTGTCCGCGGCATCTGAAAAACAAGAAAAAGTATGAATTATTTCGGGTCCTAATTTGTCAATCACCTATGTTCAGGTGGTTCGTTATTCGGTCTGTTCGTATGGAGAGATCGAATTATTTTTCGCGAATTTCATATGAAACAGTTGTTCGTAATGATAACCACGGCTGTTGATACATTTGAGGATGAGAACTCTATATTTTAGAACAATGTAACGGGTTATTTTTAGTTTCCCCGTTTTTATAATTTTGTGGAAGGGATCGGAGGACGTTTACATGGTCCTGGCCCTTTCGAACAGTGTCACTGTCAAAATGACATTGTGAAGTTGACGTTGACATCTAAAGTGCGTCGTCACTCGGAAAGTTGCCAACAAGCTTACCCTACCATTTTGGGTGGTTATTTTGGAAGATTTTCTGTAACTTTGTAATATTTTATAGACATATAAATTAGCATTTTTACACCTGGAGTGTCGAAATGATTCAGATAATTGTTGTCCATCGTTTGAAGGTTATGGGAACTTCTACATTTGCAATTTCAGAAATTTAAATAAAACATATTAGCAACTTTTGTACGAATTTTATTGAAACAGATGGAAACTGGAGTTAAGTGAAAAATCATTGCTCGTCGGCCATTCGCTTTCTTTTGATTGAAGTCGTTCGATTCTCAGTCAAGTTTTTGTAAAATCTTGTGTTCCGGCTGGTACGTATGAGAAGCTGAAGGCATTCAACCCAGAGCGCAGCCACCGGCGTTCTCTAGTTAAAGAATCTGGTATTTCCAGGGCTCCGATTCGATTTGGTGGAGGCAGTTGAACGCGTGGCGTGTACTTAATTTATTTTGGAATTTGACCCCCTCATCTGCCCAGTGAAGCACCCACGTCGACCGGCATCAGCCTTTACTTTTTCGGAGCTTTGCTTTGAGTCGTCCAGGTCAGTATTGGTGTTTCACCTCTAAGATGAATAACCTTCACTTCCATGTGCTCATGCCTCATTTTCCTTTCAGCCTCCATCCAGCGGAGTCCAGCCGGAGTTCCCACAGAAGTGGCGATATTAGAATGCTCTGTTGAGCAATAAAATCATAAAATTTAATAAACCCCCTCGGGGTAAGTTACTTTAATTATTTAACTTGGTCAGGTTAGGTCCAAGGTAGAAGTTAGTTGTTCTAACCTCCTGTTTCTTCAACAGGGTTTTTTTTGATTTCCCTCGGATATCAGTTAGTTTTTATGCTAACCACCTTTTCAAAAGCGGGGAGCTAGCGGTACGGTCTGTCCACCGGATGAGGATCCTGTTGCCTCCGGCCTCTCCGGATTGTATCATCGTTTGCGGACCTTCGGGCCAGATCGTCGGAGCTACCCCTGCCGGTATTGCGGTCTGATACGGGTCACCCCTGTCAGCCGCCTTTTTGTAGTTCTGTGAAGTTCTCTACTAACCCAACCTTTAAACTTCTTTAAACTTTTAACTTTAAAATTACCACTGGATATGGTTGCTAAGAGTGGGATATTCTTACTATAGGCCTGTTCCCACACCCTAGATAAATAGTCTTTTGCTGAACGGTATAGTTACCGTCAAACCTTTTTAATAGGACCTGGCGCCCTCCTGAGCTTTTTTAAAATTAAATTATAAATATACATAAGTTGAAAAGTAAATATTATGAATATAGGTGAAAAGAAGTAAATAAAATATTGTACCTCAATTCTAGTATTTTATTAAGAAACCAGTAGACCAGATTTTATAAGGGTTACAACAATTATGATTAAGAATGTATGTAATCTATTTCAGATAACATCAGATCCAGATAATGTCAACGAGGATAGTGTCAATACTGATTGCCATGGTAACGAACAAAATAACGAGCATATTAGTGACAATAATAATGCCCAGAGCAATCTACATGTATTTAAAATCCGGATCCGACATCCGACAATTGGGAACGAGCTCTTATATGTCTCTAGAATCTCATTTGCAATCAATTGGCGAACGCTATTATGTGCCAGATGAGTTGCCTACGGAGATTTGCGTCGGAAACTATTTAGCCCAACTTGAACACCAACTGGATAAGCTATGGGTTGTTCCCGAATAATTCACAACAAAATTATGCATGTAGCATTAGAGATATTAATACGGAACAGTGTTTTCAACTCGTTATACATTGATGATACATAGTATAATATTTACCAGGCAAAATTCAACGGTTTCGTTTTTGCGGATTAATAACGTTTAATATTTATCATTTAATAGTCATGCGATCGATGATAATAATATAAATGCACCATCGGGAGTAGCACGTTTATTTAACTACACTCACTCACTAGTATTCATTAAATCGGTTGCGCGTTATTAATGGTTATTCCGATCATTTAGTAACATCAACACAATCACAGTGCAATTAATAATTAATTAATTAAATTAATGGAATACAGTTGCTATAAACCGTAATTAGTTTAAATGAGTCTATCAGTCAATCAACGCAATAACAATCCATACTCAATGCATTTCACTTAATGCGCGTGCAACCTTACAACATCAATAACCGTTCCGAAAATCAAACCGTGAAGTCGCACTAAGAAAGTCAATCACTACAATCGCAATTCATCCTCTGCCGTATCGTCTCCCGTTGTTGGCAGCAATTCTTTGGTAGAAAAAACAGCGCCTTTGTCAACCACGACTTAATTGAAAATCGCGCAAATAGATGATAAAAAAATATAATTCAGTTCTTTCCACGGCACATTGGTTTCAGTATTCCATTTTCAGTAAGTTTGGTTGAAGTATCTTCTTCTATGTACTCTTAAGTATTTGAAAGAGTACAAAAATTAAACGAAAGTGCCGTAGAAAGAACTGGAAGAAGTTTGAGGTTGACAATTGGAGAATGCAAAATTTTCTTTGGGATAACTATGCTTATGTCTTACATAAATTATGCTCACATTAAAATGTACTGGAATCAACGTTGGGCAGTTCCTGTAATAACTGAACCTATAAAAAAATATAATTCAGTTCTTTCTACGGCACTTTGGTTTAAGTATTCCATTTTCAGTAAGTTTGGTTGAAGTATCTTCATCTGTTAATTTGTTTTCATTAAAATGTACTGGATCAACGTTGGGCAGTTCCTGTAATAACTGAACCTATAAAATATATAATTCAGTTCTTTCTACGGCACTTTGGTTTAAGTATTCCATTTTCAGTAAGTTTGGTTGAAGTATCTTTATCTGTGTAGTATGTAAAATACTTAAGTATTTTGAAGAGTACAAAAATTAAACCAAAGTGTCGTAGAAAGAACTGGAAGAAGTTTGGGGTTAACAATTGGAGAATGCAAAATTTTCTTTGGGATAACTATGCTTGTCTTGATTAAATTATCCTCACATTAAAATGTTGAATCAACGTTGGGCAGTTCCTGTAATAACTGAATAATAATGACACGGGATCGATTCTGCCTTTTGAAGAATTCCATAAAATTAGTATACGATAATGACATAACGACTGAAATAAGAAATAATGATAAATTGTTGAAGATTCGCCCTTAGAAAAGCTTATACATGCAAGCCATATAAAGCAAAAATATTGCCAAGGTAAACCTCACCCGACTGGTATAACAGCTTTCGTTTTAGCAAATCCCAATGGCCTTGTTTGTGATCTAGTAGTTTACCAAGGTAAAAAACTAAAACTAAAAACTATGACTGATAATAACAATCATTCAATGAGTGAAGGGGGTGTTCTTAAGCTAACAGAAACACTAGCTCCCAGTCATTTTATTTTTTTCGACCGCTATTTGACGACATTCAAGCTGGCAGTAAAACTAAATAGCATGGGTTTTAAGTGTGCTGGAACCATTATGAAGAACCGAATACCTGCCTACATAAAATACCAATTACAAAATGACAGGGCATTAAGAAGACTAGGTAGAGGAAGCCATGATGTCCTAGTAAGTCCAGATGGCGAAATAGCTCACACAAAATGGTTTGATAATAAACCTGTCATGTTTTTGTTCACCATTTATGCAGCTGATGATCCTGATTATTGCCGGAGGTATGACAGAAGTCTGCGTCAGTATATTCAGGTACCAAGACCAGAAGTAGTAAAAGAGTATAACGCAAGTATGGGTGGTGTTGACCTGACAGATAGATACTGGCTGTATATGTCCAGCTCGAGGGCGCACAAAGAAATGGACAGTCCGATTTATTTCGCATTGCTTTGTTCTGACAATCACAAATGCGTGGATCAATTAGAGGTTACAAGGTAAGGAACAAGGAGGAACAAAAAGAAGGAATACGCTTGCATCAAATCTTGCAGCTTCGAGAATTCAAGAGAATTGAGAAGAAGATTGCAGAAAAATTAATAACAGAAAATATTTACAACGAAAATGTAGAACCAGATTCTCTTGGCCAACTTGAAGCATCCGAAGAACAGCAAGCACGTCGAAGCAGAGGCAGACCAAGTCTATTACCTCTGCCGTCCGAAGCAAAACGTCATAAAGGAGCATACCATTTACCGGAACACTGTAAGGCAAGTAGTTGCACGAACAAAGGGTGTAGTAAGAAAACTACAGTTTTGTGCATGAGATGCAATATTCCACTATGTTTTACCTAATACAGAATTTTTTTCAAGCTTTTTCAATCCGCTCGTTGAAGTCAACGATATCTTGCTGGTAATAGAAAGCTCATAGGGCCGAAAGACATAACCGCGTTGCGGCACTGCGCCGCTGAAATCGGCAGTGGCTTTAAAACTTTGTACCGATGCTAATGATCGCGAAATTAATAATACTACTATTTTCATGGATGGCCCTGCAGGAACTGGTAATATGTAATTTCAACCCACGTGAGCGGTAATTTAATTTAAACGGAGTAGTTTTATGTACTGCCAGTTCTGCTATTGCCGCTCAAAATTACGTAGGAGGAACCACGGCGCATAGCATGTTGAAACTTCCTTTAGATCTTGTAGATGACCTTGGCTATTGGAATATTACAGAAGGTATTCAAAACAGTTGACGAAGTAAACAAAAGTTTTATAAAATCATGGTGAGTTATTTGCACTACAAATTAAAAAGCCTAACGGTTTTGTACTTATTAAACAGATATTTTTGATCAATTGAACTTGATAAAATTGAAACGTTAGGGTGGAGACTCAATTAGGAAACAAGCATACAACATCATTATTTTTGTAACTAGAAAATTACGATTTCCCCAATTTTCACTATTATAAGGTATAATATTTGTTTATAATTGATATTATTATGTAGAATCGAGAATACAAACATTAAAAACTACTCGAGTACTAGGACATTGACAAGTCTTCGAAATAATGACAGTAACAGTTCAATCTTTGCCATTGAGATGAAATGTAAACAATGAATTTACAAAGTTAATTTAGTATGTTAAATGTGTTTTAATTTTGAATGGTGGAAAAGGTACCGTGCCAGAGTGCAACGTTACAGTTGTAATATTTTTTTCTGGATTTTCACCTAAAAGTTTACCAGATTTTAGCAAATTGGGGAAATGCAATCATAAAAAGGCGTTTTCCACGAGCCTCAAGATGTAAGAAAATTTCATGCCACTTTCTATGCACACAATAAAAAACATCAAAACCAGTTCATATTGAAACATATGAAAACCAAGACCCCGGCTCGCCGTAAACGAAGAGTCTCACAACGGCATGAATCCGAAACATTTACTGACATGTATATGAAATCTTTCACGAAGCCCTACAAATTACTAAGAGTATGTCAAAAAGGTTTTTTAATGATTTTGGGCGTTTACGTTCATAGGATTCAAAATCATTTTTGATATCTGGACAACTATCCGGGCAGGGACAGGCAGGGATAGAACGTCGTTAAAAAATTTACCTAAGAAACGTAGCGTCATGCGTTTCATTGAACAATTCAAATGCATAGAGTTACACTATTGTCGCTCAGCGATATCGGAACGAAAATAGATGTCTTCCGACTTTAACATAAAGAAAATGTGGCGACTATACCAGCAAGAACATGACGAAACTATTACACCCTCGGGTTTGAATTACAGCACCACGATCAACGAAGAAACTGAAAGTGAAAATAACACTGCTGTTAACACGATTATGCGTGCCTATGAAAATTCTTAATACTATTTTGATGTTGTATTTCTTAATTTTCTAATAATTTAATAATAAAAAAATTCTTACCTTAATATGTGTTTTTAGTGCCGTATATATTGCCCAGCACACTTCTGGTATTAGTTGAGAAATTGCTAGTTTTGAGACACGATAAAAGTGACTAAGGAACCGATAGTTCATTCCTGAAGCCAAAAATGTCAGCGTTATTTCCAGTTTAATTTTGGCTGGTAAAGCATCCTTCATGAATGTATCATGTCGTTGAATAGAGCTCGATATCATTGACAGCAATTCGTCAAAATTCTGTGGTGACATCCTCATAGCCAGTTTGTACTCCGCAGGATCTTCAAATCGCAATTGCTTCAGCAACAAAGCAGAGCCACCAGTTTCGTTTCTATCGTCAATCCATTTTCTTACCCATTGTCGTTTATTTTTAGTTATCTCATTTTCGACCATTTCTATTAACTCATTCAACAACAAAAAAAAAATATATATTGATAAATTTTTCAACAAATAATTAAATCGTCGTTTCAGTTGTTTTCGCGAATTCATTTTTCCCACTGACTTCACACACGTGTGCTCACCGTGAGAAACGCACCACTACTACTTACTTCATGTAAACAGTTAACCCTGTAAACTGACCCTGTGTAAATCAGCCATTAGCACTATTTGTAGCGGCCTGATCACCTGGATATGGTCGCATTAAATAAGTTTTTAAAGGAAAGGCTTCATCGCCAACTATGACATACGGTGAAGTTATTGTGGTATTGGGCAAATGTTTTCCGATGGGTATATTCAGTGAATTGTTATTCAATCGTTGTCCTAAAGAACTATTTGCAAATATACCACCGTCGCTATTGCGGCCGTAGGACCCAACATCGATGAAAATAAAATTTTAATGAGCATCCACCAATGCCAACAGTACAATGGAATACGTTTTCTTGTAATTGAAGTATACAGATCCACTGTTAGCTGGTGCCTCAATAGTAACGTGTTTTCCATCCAACGCTCCTATACAGTTTGGAAATTTCCATAGGCTTTGGAATTCATGAGCAATACTTTTCCATGTCTCTTCATTTGGCTGTGGCATTACTTCATTTATTAATCTGTTGACTATAGCTCGAGTTGTTTCCTTTATGATTTGAACTACAGTTGAGTGACCAACCCGATAATTCAATGAAATCGTTTTAAACGAATCCCCGGTAGTCAAAAATCTGAAACACAAAAATATTGCATTATTATTATTTGTTACAGATGTGAATTGCAAAAAAAGATGGTCAAATATTAGAGATCAATTCAAAAGGTTACTAAACAATAGAAAAACTAAAAGTGGGCAAGGTTTTACCGTTATAAAGAAATATAAGTATGAGGAGATTCTACAATTTTTGCTACCCTACATTCAAGATCGTAAAACGAGATCCAACATCAATGACGACGACGCAGACACAAATGAATCGGAGATACAACAAGAGCAAGAGTCACAGGAGACAGGGACATACAATAATCAATCCATGCAAGACATAAGAAACGAAGAAGACACAGACAGCCAACGAGGGGTTATAGGAGACAGGGCCACAGAAGTACAAAGGAATGATCAATTTACAACACAACAGAGTGGTCAAAGTAGTAACCGTAGCATTGCTAAAGTCAGTAAACGTCGTACAGTTCCACACAAACAATCCTCATCCGAAACCTTGTTGAAGTACATTCTTGAAAATAACGCAAAGAACCAAAATGAATATAATAAGTCACACCCTATAGATGATTTTTTCAATGGTCTGTCGAGTATAGTGAAAACATTTTCTCCATATTACCAACATGTCGCAAAGGGACGACTGTTTGCAGTTGTACAGGAACGAACAGATGTAATATGAATCGACACCGTCGTCATCGGCCTCATCACCGATTGTGATTAATGAATCAACACCTTCGTCATCGGCCTCAACACCAATTATGTTACAATACACAGAAATTACCCCATCGGCATCGACCGTTTTGGATTCATCTCGTCAATCACAAGACTCAACTGGTACAGAGCAGCCATCGATATCTCCTACAGTCCAAGCTCCTGCTCCATTAGACGCAAATCTGCCATCAATATCTACAGAAAATTCTGCTGGAACTTATTTATCAGATCTTACGAAAAGTCCTCGAGCTACTAAATACGTGAAAGCGTTGAAAAAAAGTAGTGAAGAGGAACCTCGCCAGTTGTCGCCATTACGTGCTGTCTATGTTCACAGAAGCGGGGCTTACTAAAGCCCAATATGAAATAATACGAGAAACTAACAAAAGCTTTTTCCCTTGCTAGTTGCTATTCTGTCCTCCAGAAACAAAAAAAAGAATGTTATCCAGAAATTTATAGAGTAACCGAGACATGTGCTGAAATTCAAGTGCAAAAATTAATGGATCACACCGCACAACGACTGATTACACACGTAAAAGAAGCTGTAGATTCTTTAAATGAAGAAGTAAAAAGTCATTAATTTTAATCAGTAAATGGGGGTGTGACGGCGTAACGTTGCACTCTTGCACGGTACCTTTTCCACCACTTCTCTTAACTAAAACTCATAAAAACACATACTAAAATCACTTTGTAAATTCATTGTTTACATTTTATCTCAATGGCAAAGACTGATCTGACGATTACTGACTGACAGCTACCTTACGTAGTTATGTCACTGTCACATTAGGAAGAGTTGTCAAATTTCTAGTACTCTAGTAGTTTTCAATACTTGTATTCTCGATTCTACGTATTATTATCAATTATAACAAATATTAGACCTTATAATAGTGAAAATTGGGGAAATCGTAATTTTCTAGGTATTACTACACAATAATTAACTTTATTCGGAACAATTCTATAATATCGTAGATTGTAGTCTATGTTTATAATCTATAACTTGGACCTTGTCTGTGCCTGTGTCGTTACTCGATGGCAGTTGGAATTTCCTTTGTTCTCAAAGCCAAAATCAAATAGCTCACCGGAAATTCGTTTACAAATTCATTACCAAATAAGGTAATGCGCGCGCGACTCCCCCGGCCCAGTGGTGGGGACCCACTCCCATAAATAGGCCTTCAGCCGCATTCGCGCCCTCTTCCCCACCTGGCCGCATCGTAACAACCATCTCGTAACCCCGTGTCCGTGTCGCTTTCACCGCCGCCGCCGGCCGATATCTTCCCACACAAGAACCTGAGCCGTTGGTGAGCATTTTGTCATCGATTCCGCCCTACACTGTGCTTAGCAACCCTGCTGTATTCATAACCCCCAAAATCACTTTTATCAACAACTTTGTACAATTACTTTAGCTTTTCTTTGTAAACCGCCACGTTGTGTGTGATGTGTGGGACCACCTGAGTGCTGGTTTCTTCGTATGCTGTTCCATCAACTTCACCTCGGCCCTTGTCAACAGGTCTCGAACGGGACCACCTCCGCCGAGAATCGCCGCCAGCACACGGACCACCATCACACACAACAACGGCCCTGACCTCTCCTACAACCCCTCGGAACGTGTTTCCAGGACAGTCGTCTCGGTATCTGCTTATGGAGCCGGCGCACAGTGTTTCGTCTAGTACTGCTAGCGGGACAAAAGTCAGGTCACCATTTCCATCAAATGACGATAACATGATGTAAACAACCCTTCCCAGGTAGCACATTCTGAGAATCTAGTGTTTAACCCCACTTGACGGTACCTTATCAGGGGTCGCAGGTAGTTGATAATTTATATGCTATTTGCAGTTGTTAATTAGTTGCAATTTTGGCACACTGGCGATAGCATCTTATGAAACATTTTAAGTACCGTAAAATCATGCAACTCTAGTCCTGCTAGGCAACTATGGTCCAAATGGGTCTTGCAACAATATGGTGAATTGTGGAACAAGTAGCGCCATCTGTCAATTTACGAGTATAACATCTTAGAGCGAATGAAGTGAACATTAGTACAGGTCGTTACCGGTTGGCGTCGTTACCACTCATTTGAACAAAATTTTCGTTACAAACTTTTGCACGTTCAGACAGGACTAGAAACTACGCCAAACTTTTATTGTGATTCAAGTGTTGGAGCTGGATGCGAGAAAATTGGTTTAACTTGTTGAATAGGTAAGCTATCCCTTACTATTTTACGATAATAATATTTTCAGAATGTTTAATATTTTAGTTTGTACCATTAAATTATTCAAGTTGTTTACTTTGATCTAAACTATAGTCCAAAGGTTTTTTTGGACCATATTTGAAATCATTTTTTTTGTTCTGCAGATTGATCCAGCACAATGTCTCGTCGATTGCCTGGAGCCAGACCGTATAAATTTTATACAGATAGGCAGATGGACTTATGCCTGGAAGAAATAAATAACGAAACTCTCACTCAAAGGCAGGCTTCTTTGAAGTACAGAATCCCAAGAAGCTCGATCATTTTGAAGCGAAAAGCAATTAAGAAGAATATGGTTCATCCACCAGGTCGCAAGTGTATTTTCACAAAAGAAGAGGAAGACATGTTTGTCCATCATGCAATGGAAATGTGCAAATATGGGTTTCCCATCACAATATTTGATATGCGCTGTATTGTCACGACTTACTTGGACAAAAAAGGAGTCAGCATTCCCCAGTTCACGAATAATGTTCCAGGTCGCACTTGGGCCCAGGCATTTCTAAAAAGGAATAAAAGTCAGCTATCTCAAAGACTGTGCAGCAACATTAAGCGTATCCGAGCGGAAGTTAATGAAGAGACAATCACGGCCTATTTCGATAATCTAAAGAAGCAAATCGCAGGTGTTGAACCGCATTTGATCTACAATTACGACGAAACGAATTTGGTAGACGATCCGGGAACAAAGAAAATTTTGACCAAACGTGGAGAAAAATACCCAGAGGCTATCAAAAACTCAACAAAAGCCAATTTTAGTTTGATGATGTGTGGTAATGCTGCCTGTGAAGTTTTGCCACCCTATGTCAATTATAAAGCCGAAAACCTTTGGGACACGTGGACCTTTGGAGGACCAGAGAATACGCGCTATAATAGGACCAAATCAGGCTGGTTCGATTCAAACAGCTTTGAAGACTGGTTTTTTACGACGGTCCTACCAGTACTGCGTCGTCAAGAAGGAAAGAAATTGATAATTGGTGACAATTTGAGTTCACATCTGAGCTTTAGGGTCATAAAGGCGTGTGAAGAACACAACATAGCTTTTGTGGCGCTGCCACCTAATAGTACACACCTTACTCAGCCACTAGATGTGGCGTATTTTCGCCCACTAAAAATGCACTGGCGAAAACTGTTGGATGACTGGAAATCTACTCGTGATGGTCAAACGTCTCCCACGATCCCCAAAGCCTTATTCCCCAGTCTCCTGAAGAAGCTGTGGGAAAAAATTATACCCAGATCGGAGGACAACTTAAAAGCTGGATTCAGGAAGGCTGGGATTTACCCGACCAACGAGCTGCCTGTCCTGGAGCGGCTACCAACATTTAAACATCCACAAATGCCACAGGTATCTCAGCGACTTGTTGGCGAGTCGTTCTTGCAGTTCCTGGATAACAAAAGGAAATCAGTGGTTGGAAGCACAAATGCAGGCGGAAAGAAGAAGCTCAATATAGCAGCTGGTAAAAGCATCTCTTCTGAAGAACTAAAAAAGGCCGAGAATGAGCCATCAACATCGAAGTCAAAGAAAACCGCTAAGAAAAATAAAAAGTTCATTCTAACTGGCGATGACGAGACGGATGCTGAGGATTCTGTTGAAATGGAATTCCAAGATGAGTCGGAATATTCCTCGGAAGAAGGTGACATTCAAGAACCAAATTCGGTTAGGGGCCAAAAGCAAATGTTTCATGAAGATGATTACGTCGTGGTTGAATATGAAGGGGAGTTTTGGCCGGGTGTAGTACAGTCCAAAGAACATGAAGGGGCATACATTAAATGTATGGTTCGCTGTGGGCACTCCTGGAAGTGGCCCGAAAGAGATGACATTATCTTTTACCCCAATAAAGACATCAAGTACAAAATCGAACCACCAAAGAAACTGAGCTCGAAGAGGGAGGTGTTCCATGTTCCAGAGCTTGAAAGCAAATGGGGAAAGTAATTATGGTCGGGTCACCTGCTTATTATAAGTAAGGTTGATTATTTAGTCATGTTTATGTTCACTAAAAGTAAAAAAAGTTGTGATGTTTACATTCCCCTATAGCAACAGTTTGTCACAAGCAGAAAATGACATACGATATAAGCTAAATATGACCTTGCATACCATATCATGCTATAATAAATTAATTCATGTGATCGACTCTAACAATATTGTTAGTAAAAAAAAATATTTGACTAAAGGTAGATATTACCTTTCTAACTTTTTTAAGCGACAGATAGCTATTTCGCTATCTTACTATTTTTGTACAACAGCCAAGAACTTGGCTAAAAAGGCTGCTTTTATTGAGCAATGTTCTGACATACAAAAAGAGAGATTGGAATTTGTTCCAAGTCATTTAAATTACTAGATCAGACAATAGAGGGAGCCTCTAGCATTATCAATTCAAATAAGTTTAATAAACATTGTAAAATAAATCAAATAAACAGAACTGTAAATCATACTAACTTGGTGCATCAAAATATTCAAGGATTGAGTTGCAAATTATTAGAATTAGAATTGTTCATGAACTCTGATAATATAGACATCATCTGTATTACAGAACATTGGCTAAAAAGCTACGAGCTCATGTTCAATTTCAGTAACCACCAAGTTGGTAGTTCTTTTTGTAGAACGCATGCTATAAGAGGCGGCTCATTAATAATTTTAAATAAACAAATCCAATTTAAAGAACGTAAGGACATTGTCCATTTGTCTGTTGAAAGCCAAATTGAAATAGCATGCGTAGAGTTGGAGCGTTTCATTGTTATAAGTGCGTACAGCCCACCATCCGCCTCATATGATATTTTTGAAAAGGTCATGGATGAAATATTGTTCAAAATATCTAAAACAAACAAAAATATTATAACATGCGGAGACTTCAATATAAATTTTCTAGAAGTTTATTCATTGAGTACTAAAATTACTAGTTTATTCAAATCATATAATCTAAAACCTCTCTTTATGGAGCCAACTAGAATTACTGACACTTCAGCCAAATGCATAGACAATATTTTTACAAATTCAAATGTTAATATAATAAGTAAAAATGTAATTAGTAACATAAAATCAGACCACCTTGGTCAGTTAATCAAAATAGAAAATCAAATAAAGAAAAATGTAAAACGGCAAATAACTTTTGTACCAGTGACTGTGCATCGATTAGAAAAATTTAAATCTAATTTGTTAAATAGATCACCCTTTTCATATCAAAATAATAATCCAAATTATTTATATAATTTTTTTTTTAATAATTTTATCAAAGAATTTAGCTCAATATTTAAACCTAAATCGATCATGGTCTCTGACAGTCCTACATTCTGTGAGTGGGCAACAGTAGGAATTCACATAAGCAGACAAAGAATGTATGAGCTTTACAGTGAAAAACAGTATAATTTTAGTGAAGAGTTTAAAGATAAAGTTAAAAATTACTCAAAAATTTTTAAAAATGTATGTCGCGCGGCTAAGTCTAATTATATTAGTTCAAAAATTAGAAGCAGTAGTAATAAAATTAAAACCACTTGGAAAATAATAAACAGTGAGACTGGAAAAGTCAAACATGACATTAAGGAGTATAAATTAAATATTGGTAATACCATCATCAAACAAGATGGTGATGTTGCCAAAGCATTTGAATCCTTTTTTACAGACATTCCAGTTTCTACCACAAGATCCTTAAACTCTTCTCCTATAATTGCGGATTCATTACTAAATAAAAATGTACCAAAATGTGAAATACCGTTTTATTTTAAATATGTAAACAGTAATGATATTATTAAAACATTCAAACTGATAAATGTCAAAAAAACTACGGATCTCTGGGGCATTTCTGTTAGCGTTGTAACATCGTTAATTGACATTGTCGCACCAGAACTAGCGTTTATATTTAACGAATGTATTGACTGTGGTGAGTTTCCTGATTTAATGAAACATAGTAAAATAACACCTTTATTTAAATCCGGTAGTAGTTCTGACCCTACTAACTTTAGACCGATATCAGTACTGCCAACATTTAGTAAAATTTTTGAAAAGCTTATTCTCAGTCAACTGCAAAGCCATTTTAACTTTAGCAACTTACTAGATGTCAAACAATTCGGATTTACGCGGGGCAGATCAACAACTGATGCCGGTGTTGAGTTGGTATCGCATATCTACGATGCCTGGGAGGACTCACATGATGCTTTAGGCATCTTTTGTGATTTGTCTAAGGCATTTGACTGCGTACACCATGAAACATTAATCAGGAAACTAGATCACTATGGCGTCAGGGGTATGGCTTTAGCCCTTCTCACTTCTTACCTATCTGATAGAATACAGAAAGTAAACGTAAATGGAAAATGTTCTCCGGGATCTGTAGTAAAGATGGGTGTTCCGCAAGGGTCAATACTTGGACCATTTTTATTTTTAATTTACATCAACGACCTACCTCAACTTGTGAGAGACAACCACGAAATTGTATTGTTTGCGGATGACACGTCACTTTTATTTAAATTAAAGCGACGGCAGACAAATTTTGACGACGTGAACAATGCAATAGCGAAAGTTGTTAACTGGTTCGATGTAAATAATTTATTACTGAACGAGACTAAAACAAATTGTATGAGATTTATATTACCAAATGTTAAACAAGTTAAACCTAACATTAAAATAAAAGATGAAGATCTAAATCTTGTGGACAGTACTGTATTTTTAGGCATAACTTTAGATAATAAGCTTCAATGGGGCGCTCACATAGATGGGTTGTCGAACAGACTCAGTTCTGCAGCATACGCAGTCAAAAGAATCCGTCAACTTACTGACGTAGAAACGGCTAGACTAGTTTATTTCAGCTACTTCCATAGCATTATGTCGTACGGCATTTTGTTGTGGGGGAATGCTGCAGATATCAACACCATATTTGTGTTGCAGAAGAGGGCTGTTCGTGCAATTTATAATATGGGCCCCAGAGAATCACTTAGAACTAAGTTTAAAGAAATAAATGTTATGACAGTGCCGTGCCAATATATATATGAAAACTTAATGTATGTCCGAAAACATATTAATATGTTCAAGAAAAATAGCGACTATCATAATGTTAACACTAGAAATAAAGATAAACTAGCTGTTCCCACTGTAAGGCTCCATAAAGTTAGTCAATCTTTTAAAGGGATGTCTGTACGATTTTTTAACAAAATACCAAATGATGTGATTAATCTATCTGTAAATAAATTCAAAAATGTTGTTAAACGTAATCTATGTAATAAAGCTTATTATAAAATATCTGATTATTTAGATGACAAAAAAGCTTGGGATGAAACTGCCTCCAACTCCATCAAAAACAATGTAATAGATATTAAGTACAATGACGTTAAAAAAATATAAGCCAAGCAGAGTTTCTTGCCAATTCTTCTCTGTTTGGTCACGTTACGAATTGGTGGTAAATTAAAAAAAAATGACGTTTCAAAGTGTACTATACAGTTCCTACTGAATAAATGAATTTTTACTTTACTTTACTTTACTTTAATCGTTGATTTTTTATAATTATAATACGTGTTCTAGAAAGTTCCTGAAATTTGATCTCGACTTACTTTAAAGCATAAATAAATACTAAAATTTGTTCCAATAAATATGTTTTTTTTATTTATCATAATCAAGATACTGGACCATAGAATCGATCTAGGCACCCAAAAATGGTCATCTGTAACATTATCATACGTTTTAGGCCTCATTTCTAAACTGGACTATAGTTGAAGGAAGCATAGGCAAGAATAGTCCAAAATTAAAAACATAAATAAAAAAACTATAAACGTTTAGATTTTTTTCTATACTTTATGATAAACATAAGACTATTACGAACATTATCAATACATTTATTTTACTATTTATTAAAAACTTTAAGAGATATATAGCAACAAAGTTCAGATGGCGTAATTTTGGACCATGTTTGTATGATTTTACGGTAGTTAAAAGTGTTGTGAGTGATGGAGTCTTCTGATGAAGATATGTACCATTTCCTGTAATAATTATTTGCTCAATTTTCTAGCGATTTCTATTTTTTTATGACTGTGAATATTTATAGGGCAAATGTTCTATATTTTTTTCATAACTATGAACTTTCAAGGGCTGCAACTTTTTTTACCCAACTGTACTCGTTCTGATTCTATATTTTATATTTACAATATTTACGTACACAGTATTAGGTACATATTTTAGACCCCGAAAACCCCCGCAGTTAAAATTATTGTCTTTGTTTCAGAACGAGTCATAACCATGACAAAAATGGACTTTTTCGCGGAATGGGTAAAACACGACAAAAGTGAAAAGGTTCAGGGTATTTTGAATTACTTATGTGATAAACACCACATTAATGATATTTCTGACGAAAATCTGTAGACAATCAAAATGAAGATTTCGAGTATTGCCTCGAAATTTAATGAAAAGTGGACTGCAGCAAAGACTTCGAAAGAAATGTTTATAACAAAATATAAAGCTTGGATGGAGGGACCCGCCATCCAGTTTACTGTGCGTATACACCAGCCTTGTCCTTCGACATCAGAAGTTCGGATTGTGGGTAGACCTAAGAAGAGCTTCGATGAGGGAAGCACAAAAACAAAAAGAAGAAAAGTTGAAGATCTATTAGAAACGAGGAGTGCTAGTGAGTTGATTACAGCTGCAGAATTAGCTACGCGTAAAGAAGGCCTCCGAAATGTCGCCAGTCAAATACGCGATGCTGTTAGTGTGTCCAACAAAATTAAAATAGAATGTAGTGCAGGCAGGCAATTAACTACGGATGAAGCGTTAGCTTATTACATAGACGCGAAATTGAGTAGTCACGGGTACAAACAAACCAGAAAGTGGGCTCTGAAGGCGGGACACCAAGTATATCCATCGTTTTATAGTGTAGTGAAGGCCAAAGATTCTTGTGTTCCTTCAGATGAACACATAACTGTGACTGAGTCTAGAGCGGAATTAAATCTCCAAGCAATTTTAAATATAACGGCTGAACGTTTAGTTAAAGCTCAGTCTGAGGTCATTAGTGTGTTACCTCGTTCATCGTTTACGTTAATAAGTAAATGGGGTTGTGACGGGAGTTCGGGATACAGCACGTATACGCAGAGATTTGAGAACACTGACGCTACAGACGAATTTCTTTTCGTGTACTCATTTGTGCCAATAAGATTGCTTGACGGGGATACTGTGATGTGTGGGTGTGTGAGTGGGTCTTATCGTAGATAAACCAAAACCTGGTTACGGTCACACAAATGACGGAAACACAGCTCGTAGGTTTTTCATGAATGCTGAATTAAGCAGTGAAATTACAGGTTTAGACGTAAGGTTAATTGAAAAATTTCATGTAATATTAGGTACTTTGTCATGGGATATGATATCAATTGTGTGGAATTAGAGAAATTTTGTAAAGAAACGAGAAAATTATATTTAGATCTATATTCGTGGTACAAAATGCTCGTTACTGGACATAAGATTTTAGTGCATAGTGCTGAAGTGATTAAATCTTGTATTGTGCCAATTGGGCAGCTTTCAGAAGAAGCCCAGGAGGCTAGAAACAAGGACTGTCGCAGATTCCGCGAGCGACACACTAGAAAACGGTCACGTATTGCCACAAATACAGATCTATTAAGAATGCTTTTGATTACGTCCGATCCTGTAATCAACACTCTCAGAGAGATACCGCGGAAAAAATTTACCACATTCCCTAGAGAAGTACTACAATTAATTGTCCCACCTTCCATACCTATAACTTCCACCACCACACCTGTCATTTCTAGCAGCACTAACGCGAACGATTACTTGTTAAGTGACTCTACGGAACGTGAAAGCAGCGAATGCTCTGATGACGATTATTAAAAAATAATACAGAAATATGTTGAAATGTTATTTTCTTTAAATAATCATCATCAGCATCGTCATCGTCAGCTTATCAAATAATTGTGGTCATAATATAGATATAAGAAATTATTGACGATGATGAACGCATGGTAATTGTAAGTTAATAATGTATATACCTAGGCTAGATAAATGTATTTTTTTAATATTAATCGATATGCATGCATGCTTAATACTTTTAATTATTTTTTTCTGCACATATATGCAAATAAATGATTTGAAGTCTGAAATGATAAATATGAATGTAAAGAAAATATAAAAATTGTTTAAATTTCGGGATCCTTAAACTTTTTTTCACTTTAACGTTAAAATGTAGTTGTAATATATAAAAAACAAAAAAAAAATTAAAAAAATAATTTTGTTCCGCTAGCATGTACGGTGGGCCAAGAAATTGGTTTACCACCCTACGGTTGAAGTTCATGTGCACGTAATAAAACAACAACGTTCATTTTCCCTTGCAATTATTCTAAAAATCCTTTGCCTTGTGTTCCTATCTGATAGCTAAAATTATGTTTATCCGGCGCAAGGCAATTTTTGAGCCAAATTTTATTGTCATACATTTTTATATCAACTTAGCTTATATCAAGAGGATAGATTGAAATAATTCTAATAATAATTGTCTTGCAAATAGTGCTCTTTATTTATATTTTAAAAGGGTAGCATTTTGTTTAATTTTTTCGCATTTATTTTATAAATAACTATTTTTCACCCGTAGCTCCGCCCACATTAATGTCGTTTATAGCGCCAAAAGGTAAGCTATGTCCTTCTCCTGAGTTCTTCCAGTCCAGTCGTTCAGTTGTGAAAGGTGGACAAACAACCAAACACACTTTCACATTTATAATATCAAAGTATGGATTAATATAGATAGGAGTAAAAGAAGAATACGAGTAAGTTTTTCCAACAACTTTATACTTAATAAAATACAAATTAAATTATAGCTATTTATTAACTTGTGGTTGCTGTAAAATTATATTGTAATAGTAAAAAAATTAACAAACACCTTTCAATAAAAAAGCTGAAATCTAAAGTAGGACATCATATCTTGTGTAACCACCACTTGCGTCTATGACAGCTTGGAGACGGTCTCTCATTGAACCCAGCCTTGATCAGATATCAAATCCGCGGGTTTCCTCCCATATCTCATAACAGTGCCGTTCCAGAGCTTTGTTCAATCCCTAAAATTTTCTATTGGGATCAAAATCCCTAAAATTTTCTATTGGGTTAAGATCTGGCTGGACCTTATTGCAACCTAGTAGTCCGTGCTTATTTCTGGGTGTGCTTCAAACCAGGCACGCACCACTCTTGCTGTATGCAAAGAACAATTGTCTTGTAAGTAATGAAATTCTGGTTTTTCATTTTCTGGATAAAAAATCCGATCGGCTGGCAACATTTAACCGTCTAGAAATCTCACTAATATTGAGGCCATCGCTATGTAGTGCAAATAATTCGGCTATTGATAAATTGCGAGGCATTTTAGCAAAATTGAGAAATAACAATAATTGTATTCTATGTTTACATAAAGATGTCAAATCATGACAGTTGTCAGTAATATTTACTTTTTTTTCAGTTAAAAAAAGAGGTTTTCATTTATGAACAAAAAATACACTATTGGTTGTATTTGTTGAAAACATTAGCCTATCGCATTAAAAATAAGGTTGAAAATAACATCTTTAACCCATGAACTTAAGATGTTAGGCATCTCAGATAACAAACAATGCGTCATGAATAGGCATCTCTTTCATTATTAGAAAAGTTCAACCTTAGTGTTATTTTGATTGCATACGAAGTTTTGTCAAAACTGGTAAACCACTTTCTTGGCCCACCGTACTAGACGAAACACTGTGCGGCGGTTGAGCTACGGTTTACGCTGCGCACTCTGCACTGCAACCTCGCTGCTTCACTGCACGTCCAGCGTAACTGCAACTGCTGCCTGCACGCTCCCGCGTGCCTTGCTGTGCGCACCCTTCCGTGCGCTACACTGAGCGCCCTACTGACGCCCTTCTCGGGGACGTCTTAGAGCGGCCTTGGCCGCCCCGCTTCCCGAGAGCGTCCCGCCCTAGCCGTGGGCGTGACTCGCCCGCCCTGTCCGCGTGCGTGACACGTTGCGGCCTTGCGCGACAAAAAGAAAGACTCCCGCAAGGCGGCAGAATGTGAATGCGAGTGAAGAGCCTCCCAGAATAGAAGATTCTGGAAGACCAGTAGTCCTACCTATCGAGGGCTGTTGGGTATAGAAAAATACATTAAAAGTTTAAATAACAATATATTAATGCACACCTAATACAGGAAGCTAAATCTTAGGTCTAGGGTTGCCTGAAGGGCTTTTTATCTCAGGGCAAATAGTCTCAGCAAATGCAGTATAAAATGAAGTTCGAAAATGAAGCTGACTCTGATGCAAATGTTTTTCAAAGTTCTGTAGTTCCACTTCAATTAGTTTACGGACCAGAAAAGAGAATCCTGTGGCAAAATCCAACTCCATCATCACCACGCTACTGTAGACCTATCAGGATACGATTTGTCAAGGAGACAAGTGACATCACAAACGAAGAAATAAACTACATAAAATCACGGATTACAGCACTTTCCAGCACCGAAATCGAGAACATGTCCATAAAACATAAGATGTTGTTCACCATGGTAGACGGAAAAGTTTGTAATGCTGCTACGCATACCAAATCTACAATGAGGTTTTATGTATGTGATGCCACTTCATCAGAGTTTAACGACTTATCGAAAACGAGGCCGTGTAAAAAGGAAAATTTGAGCTTTGGTCTCTCCCTACTACACGCTCGCATAAGATTTTTTGCGAGTATGTTACATGTAGCATATAAGCTGCCTGTAAAAAAATGGAACGTCCGCCTTACTGATGAAGAGAAACAAGTGGTCGCAAATAGAAAAAAAGAAATTCAAGATAATATCAAGCACCAATTCGGGCTTTTAGTAGACATGCCCGAAGCCAATTTCGGAAATACAAATGATGGCAACACTAGCAGGCGATTCTTTGAAGAATATAGAAGAAAATATAGAAGAATTTAGGGCCAAAATCTTCAAACCCTTTAATGAACAATTTAACTTGGTGGTGTTTATTTAGTGTTATACAGGGTTACGGGTTAAGTCGACCTAGATCATTCAAGAGGTTGTAGTTCTCATCATTTCTGACTAATTTCACTATGATACACCATACCCCAAAACTAACTGTTTTCGAGATATTAGACTTTAAAGTTTAAAAAAAAACCGTCTTCTTTTCTATTGATAATTTTTTTTTGGGTTTCTATCATCTGATTTACATGTGTTTGCTATTTTTGAGTAGGAGACCAGTTGTTTTATTATTATCAACACTAAAATTTCAGATACATGAACCGACTGGGTTGTAGTAGACGATTGATTGTAATAAATTTAAACAAATCCGTAACAAGTTTATTTTTCTCTCAAAAATATTGAAAAAAAATCTATGAAAGATATTCGGCAGATGGGTTTAAAAATATCTACGTTTCATTAGCTAACCAAAAAGGTATAACAAGCTAGGGTTTTATCAAACTTCTTGGAAAAAAACATTGATGAAAGGCTAGTTACCTGCTACGCCTATTGTCTTTCCTGTGGTTGCGGCGCGTGCGAGTGGGACAGTATATGAATTTAGCAGGTGTGAGCGAGAAAAAAAACAGCCATTTGGTTTCTATTGGTTTTAGTCTGCTAACGCGATTCGTCCGTTGTAGATGCGATTACTTTGTGCTCTCGGTGTTTTCTTCGACTTGGCTTGGATTTCTGGACTGTTTGATGCGATTCGTGATTTGACTGTGCTTGCATACTGGACTTTGGTTTGTGCTTCCGACTTGGAACTGTTGAAGATGACGTCCTTCACGAACGAGGAATATGCTGATATTTTGATTTGTTATGGATACTGCAACTGTGTATCCGCTCGAGCTCGTGATGAATACATATCACGTTATCCTGGCCGCCGAGTACCGGATGGACTTGTGTCTTTGATGGAGTTTACCGACGACTTAGAGAGACTGGCTCTGTTTCGAGGCGACTATCAGACCTGGGTAGACCACGTGTCATTGATGACGATGAACAGCGAGACGATGAAATAGTTCAACGCTTTAGATTGGATCCAACAACGTCAACGAATATCGTCGCCCGAGAACTTGGACTGTCGCAGTGGAAAGTGTGGTTTAGAGTGAACACTGCCGGATTATACCCGTATCATTACACACCGGTACACGTTATCGAAGAAGGACATCCTGTCAGGAGGTTGGATTTCTGCAGATTCATGCTCAATGCGGATTTAGAAGACCCATCATTTTTGAAAAATATCTTGTGGACAGACGAGTCGAAGTTTGATAAAGACGATATAACAAATTACCACAACGGTCACTATTGGGCTCCGAAAAATCAAGGCAATCCGAATAAGAAACGGCCACAAGGATCACAAAGACGATTCAGTTTAAATGTATGGATGGGAATCATATCTAACCATTTGATTGGGCCCTTCTTTCTCCCTAGAAATTTAGATGGAAAACACTATGAAAACTTTTTAAGAGAAGACTTACCCGTATTATTAGAAGACATACCACTCAACCTCATTCGAGATATGTGGTATCAACACGACGGGTGCCCTGCACACTACAGGAGAAGTTTCAGAGAATGGTTAGATAATAGTTTCTCTAACAAGTAGATCGGAAGAGGTGGACCCATACCGTGGCCAGCAAGAAGTCCAGACCTGACCCCCATGGATTTTTATGTATGGGGGCATATGAAGACTTTAGTCTACACTGAACCAAACTCAATTACCTCTGTTGATATTTTAAGACAAAGAATTTTCGATGCAGCCAATAAAATGAGAAGCACTTTAACAACTGGCGTAGTAAAGACTGGATTAAGACGCAGAATGAGAGTATGTGTGCGAAACTGAGGTGGACATGTGGAACATGAACTGTAGACAGTAAACATGTAAGCAATTGATTTAAATTAGCAATAAACATATTTTTTTAACCATTTCATTGTTTTATTTTATTGTCTGATCCAAGTAATAAAGGACAATGCCGTCTGATGTATGGCGCTCGGTACCAATGCTAAAGTGATTGCGTCAAAACGAAACCTAATTTTTTCGAAAGATACTAAACTGTTATTCATGGAATACTAAGACTTTTATAAGATAAACGTAAACAAATTGTTTTTATTTGATATTAGTTTTAGAGTTTATTTAAAAAAAAAATGCTTTCCCGAGACCTTGTGTTCAGTGTTGTCTACATAATTATAAGTATTACACTATAAACATTTAACTATGATACTATATCCATAAAAAAATGTTTATATACCTCACACATAAAGGTAAAAGTGTGTTTTAACTTCTACTGCGTAGGTAGAACATTACATACCTACCTACATTACTACTGTATTCTACTTTATATTATTTTCAAATAATGATAGTGACGAGAAAGTTAGATGGGCATTTATATCATTTATTTATAATAAAAATTAGTACTTACTGGTGAAGGTGAAATCCAAGATGACACATTACACATTGATCACAACCACGAAAAGGCCATGGATGCCTCTTCCAAACTATGCTGGTTTCGCGTCACCGGCTATTAAAAAACAGTTGATGCAACGATTGTTTATCGTACATTATTGTGATGATGTCTAATAAAATATCTATTTACAGAATAAACTCTGCTACACAATTGCACACAACACTCTAGCGAGAGCATATTAAATACATAAAGATAGGAGGTAGTTTAGTAGTACCACAAAATGTTTTTGATCCACCCTCTTTGATTATATAAAGTGAAAAAATCTCCAATGTTTTCAGTAGAATCTACCTTCTAATTATTTAAAAGTGAGGGTTGTTGCAGTGTCATGGCGCCGTGCGCCGGAAACCAAATAAACTAAATATTTTTTACGTGATTATTAATCGAGTCGGTGTGTAAAACTAAAGTAAATGTTAATGTTATTTATAAAATAAAGGCAATTTTATGGGATACGTTTGGTTTTGACGCCATTGGTACGGGTTATCGGCATTCTCCTTTGACTTTATTCCTTAGTTCTACCTGGAAGCCTTTCATTAATGTTTTCTTTCAAGAATTTTGATAAAACCCTAGTTTGTTATACCTCGTTGGATAGCTACTGAAACGTAGATATTTTTAAAACCGTCGGTTCATGTATCTGAAATTTTAGTGTTGATAATAATAAAACAACTTATCTCCTACTCAATAAGAGCAAACACATGTAAATGAGATGATAGAAACCCAAAAAAATAGACCAATATAAAAAAGACGGTTTTTTTTTAAAAAACTTTAA
Source organism: Horisme vitalbata (assembly GCA_951804965.1). Taxonomy (NCBI): domain Eukaryota; kingdom Metazoa; phylum Arthropoda; class Insecta; order Lepidoptera; family Geometridae; genus Horisme; species Horisme vitalbata. The sequence goes on from OX638090.1 coordinate 34,773,975, forward strand.
AGTCCTATATCTCAAAAACAGTTAGTTTTGGGGTATGGTGTTTCATAGTGAAATTAGTCAGAAATTATGGGAACTATAACCTCTTGAAGGATCTAGGTCGACTTAACCAGTAACCCTGTAGAAAATAAGCAATAAGTTTTGAATTACTCACTTAACTTGTCCTATCTACTTCACTGTCTTGCCAAGGTACACTACCATGAATACTGCTTGAATAAGTCACGTGTCACCGAACCATTTATATTATAACTTCTTCCCGGTATACGCGCCATAGGAATTACATTTTCAGAAGGCATTTCAAGAGTATTTCTGTCTGAATCGTGTATGATCAAAGAACTCATCATATTATGGATGATACAAGCTGACAAAACCAACTTGTCTACGACACGAGGGTTTACTGTAATAGTTGAAAAAAATATTTGAAATCGTTGACATAATAATATGCCAAAAGCATTTTCAGATGTTCTTCTTGCTCTACTAAGGCAACTACCGCTACTATTGAGACGCATGATTTTTTGAGTTTTTTTGGTTTCATCATATAGTTGGTGAGACTAAATGCATCATCAGCTACGAAAACATAAAGCATTTCTATGTCAGCTTCTGGCAACTTTGTTGGCGGGCGAATCTTTAGCTGCCCATTTTGAATTTTCTTAAATAAATCAGATTTCATAAATATGCCTGCGTCACCTTCTTTGCCATAAGAACCAACATCTATTGTTATAAATTTTCGATTCACAACGACCACGGCAAGTAAAACAATAGAAATAAACTGCTTATAATTAAAAAATAAGGACCCGCTGTTACTTGGGCACACGATGCGTATGTGCTTACCAACTATTGCCCCGATACAATTAGGAAAATTCTATAAAAACCAATATTCTTCGGCTATTCTTTTAAAATCTTCCTTGGTGGGTTCAGGAAGTGCAACGTTTAAGTCTCAAGCATATACTTTGTAAGACTTTAGGCCCAATTCTGCATATCCAATCATGGCTAATTCGAAATTGAAAACTTAGATCTATAGATTTCTCCAGTCGCCAAATACCTGTAAAAAAAAAAGTAGGTACTTAATTAATGGGTCAAACATCGGTGCAAAGGTAGTCCGTTACAGTTCAGTGGTCCGTGTAGGTAAACAGAATAGTGAATTATCAATTATGAATCCATTTAACTAAATCTTATTTCTCCATTAAGAAAAATACTTTATTTATTCGGATTATCTCGTTTAAAATCACTACTCATGTTTACCTCCACAGAACATCGAAATAAAACAGACTATATAGTAGTTCTATATTAACTAACAATGTTATTGTTTCAGCTGAAGAATGAAAGAATAAATGGCGTAATTTACGCGACAATTATAGAAAAAATCAGAATAACAAGAAAACCGGAAGTGCTTCTTCCGTTTCAAAGTATGACGACGAAAGACATTCATAAATGACAGCTTTGAAGAAAAGGAGTCTATTTCTAAATTAAATCCCGTAAATGTTCTTGAGGTTGATGAAGAATGTTCAGGGCCAACTTCTTCAACGCCGTATTCACCATGTGAATCTATTTTACAACAACCATCGCAAGAAGGACAGGACATTCAATAATACTAAACAAAACTCAAGGTACATCAAAAGTTAAAAATAAAAAAAGAGACAGCCTTGTCGAAGAGTTTAGAAAGAATAGAGAAGAAAGAACAAACATGTTGAGACAAATTACAGAAAAAGGCAATACTCCAGTATACATATTCTTTATGCCCAATCTACACTTACGCCTTCAGTACACCTACGCAATCGCATGCGGCAGCGAAACGACGAAACAACTGTAAGTTGTATGGCAACGTTTCGCATGTGTTATGTCTCGCTCTACTATATAGCTAGATGAAATAGTTGCGTCCTTGTCGGTATTGTTTCGCAAGTAACTGCGAAATGGCCGTTACACAGACGCAGCTGTTTCGCTAGTGGATTTTCGCATCGCAAGGCGTCACCACGCGTTCTGTCGGTGAGGACAGAATTTCGCACAATGGAAGCCGAAAATATTGAAATATTATTGAATTTGATTCGAAATTATCCTGAGTTATATTTAGTTGGGCATGTTGATTACAAAAATGCATACAAAAAAGAGATGGCATGGAGGAAAATTCAAGAAAAGACGGGGATAGATGGTACACTGAGAAAAATGACATTTTGGCATAATCTTAAAATATCGTGACGTTGGTTTCAAATAGATGCGTTGTCTTATAATATGTTGATAATAAGTAAATATTACGCTAGAACTGAAATGTGTTAAGATGGAATCGAATTTTTTGGGTAAATAATGCAATATTATGATACTTGTCATCGTAAAAATTTGTAATTATGAAATAACATTGTCTTCTTCAAATAATAACACAATGTAATAGAAAATGGTCCACTGTCCCATAAATTAGTATCATAATTATAAATAAGATTCTAATTAAAAAACACAATGACAGTCACCGTAATATAAATAGATTTCATAGTTTAATATGAAGAAGTATCTCTATAAATACGATGACCTCCCCCTAATGTACTATATTAAATTATAATGCTTTAACTTAACTTATATTTTTAAAGTAAGCATCATTTTTTAATATTACAGTCATATTATTTTATGTGAATCCCATGATAATACGATGAAATAATCTCATATTTTTAGAGTAAGCATCAAATTTCAATAATATAGTCATATTATTTTATGTGTATCCTACTAAATTATTATTACAGAGACCCATTTATGAGTAGCATTTAGGGGTCCCTAGACGATCAAAATTGCTTGACAAGCACGTTAAATTAACGTGCTTGGTCAAGCAATTTTGACCGTCTAGAACGAAGCTTGATGTGCTTGACAAGCAAACTCGATGCTTGATGAAGCTTGATGAAAAATTATATTTTTGCAATGCTTGTCAAGCATGCTTGATCGTTTAGAACATGCTTGTCAAGCAACACATTCAGTGTACTACGGAACGTTATGGAGAGACCACGCGACACGAACAGCGCCGGCGCCAGCGGTGATGATGGCGGCAGCGGCGCAATTAGTGATCGTGATTTTACTTTGTTGTTGATATCATTATACAAAGATGCGACGATATTGTGGGACATTAAGGCTCGGGACTATAAAGACAAAAATAAAAAGAATATGGCTCTCATGAATATGGTGGATATTTTAAAAAGATATAAGAGTAATTTCAGCATTGAGGAATTGAAGAAAAAAAATTAATTTGTTACGAACAAATTTTAATCGAGAACATACAAAATATAAAAATTCTATTAAGTCTGGAATGGGAGCAAGTGAAGTTTATAGCCCAAAATTGTTTTATTACAACGACTTAATGTTCATAGCAGACGGAACGGAAATCTCGCCAACAATCAGTTCGGAAGGATCACAAGTAAGTGATCCTTCCGAACTGATCTTGTTACACTAAGTTCTTATCATGTTACACTATTATGTACTACGCAGTATTCAAGCATCTATTTTGCCATGGAACTGCTCCTGTTGTATTAAAATATTCGCAAAACTCATCTCGGACTGCTTTGGCTTCAATAGTAGGATTTCCCCTTAACCTTGGTGTAGGGATCTACTCTTGTGATTCTGTTCTCCACGAGCCTGGCCTAATTTCTCCTGTATTAATATTTCAAAATCAACGTCATTATTTCGAATGTATTTTTCTGACTTTGACAGATAATTATGCAAGTGACAACATGCTAAAACTATTTTACTGACTTTTTGTGGATCTAAATTAACAGATCGCTTAAATATCTTAAAACGTGATGATAAAATCCCGAAGGCATTCTCCACAACGTTGCGGGCACGTGATAATCGATAGTTAAAAATTCTGCGTTCATTGTTTAAAACAGTTTTATTGTAGGGCTTCATGAAATTGGGAGTTAATTGAAATGCTTCATCGCCTATTAAAACGTATGGCTTTTTTTTATTTGTTGATGGTAACTCTGACTGTTCAGGTAGATTCAAACAATTGTCACTGCTGGTGAATTTATACCAAAATTCTGTATTTTTTAAAACACCTCCGTCAGATATTCTGCCATTTGCTCCAACATCCACCATTATAAACTCGTATTTAGCATTTACAATAGCCATTAAAACAATACTATGTGTTTGTTTATAATTAAAATAGTATGATCCGGAGTTATAAGGTTTCTGTATTCGAACATGTTTTCCATCCACAGCCCCGATCACATTAGGGAAATTCCATCGAGTTTCAAATTCCTTTGCAATCTTTTTCCATCCTTCTGAAGATCTGGGTACCTTTAAATAAAAAATATGTTTCAGAAAATGCCACCACCAACCACATCAAGGAAGAAAAAAAAGAAGATAGTTGTGAAACATCAGAATTATTTTCTGCTGCTACTTCCTATTTCAAGAATCGTACTGAAGATGACGCTGATGTCATCGCAAAAGGTTGGGCTGTCAAGATTAGAAGATTAGCTGCAGATCAACGCCGATATGCTGACAAGATAATTAACGATGTTTTATTTGAAGGAGAAATGGGCACATTAACTAGACATGGTGTTACTTTTTTACAAAATCCTTTGCCTAGTCCACTTTCATCTCAATCGCCAATGTTCAGATATAACTCACCTAGTTCCAACCATTCTTATATTTCCGAGGAATCTCCCGCTCCCTGATGAGATGGTGATTGATATGGCAGAGGTGATTGAATAATCACCTCTGCCATATCAATTACCATCTCATCAATCTCACAATATTCAGCAATTTCCCGCTCCCATTCAATCACCTCTGCCATATCAGTCACCATCTCATCAATCTCACAATATTCAGCAATCTCCCGCTCTCATTCAATCACCTCTGCCCTATCAGTCGCCCTCTACTCAGTCCTACAATGTCCAACAATCTTCCGCTTCCAATAAAATTCAATTCCTTTCTAATCAGTCCAATATATTGGAGGAATACAACAACGAAGATACAACAGCAGCCGAATTTCTTAGAACATATTCATCTTTTTAATAAAATTCCTTAATACTTTTGTTAATTAAGATAACTACCTAAATAAAGTGTTAATTTCTACTTACCGCAATGTTTTCTTTTAATTTCTCTATGATAGCCTCACAAGTTTCCATTATTATACCTTCTAATGTGTAAGGAGCAATAGCACAAGTAAATTTTAAATCTTCCAAATCCATGCCAGTAGCCAAGAATCTTAAAGTCACAGATAATCGCTGACTAGCTGGAATCGCCTGTCGCATGTTAGAGTCCTGTTTTTCAATGTTTGGCCTAACCATTTCCAATAATGTCTCAAATGCTTCATTATCCATCCTCAAAAATTTTTTGAAATCATTGGGCTCCGTCACTTGTAGAATCTTTTGCAAATGCTCATGGGTAAATCTATCTCTTAACAAATACCACTGCTCAGACCATCGTCTTGTTCGTTTCTTTTTTGTTTTCTTCAACAAAGCAATTGTGAGAGCAAGAAAAGCCATATCTGCATCTAGAGATATTCTACTACTTTGCAAATGTTTCTGTTTTAGCGCAAATTCAACACTGGGTCACTCTATCCGACAAAATGATGCGAATGCTTGACAAGAATGTTTTTTGATGTCGTGACCTCGTCAAGCATGCTTGTCAAGCACGTAAATGCTTGTCAAGCAATTTTGATCGTCTAGGGACCCCATTTGAATGATGTCCTACAAATTTAAGGTGACGGCATTATATAATGAGGTCTCCCTCTCTCACTTCATTCCGCCGCCGCGCCATTTCGGTCGGCCATTTGTATTTCACCGCTACAGCCGGCAAGTCACGACTCACGACTCGTTTAATTAATAGCAATAACAATTCCATTAGTGCCAGTGAACGTGTTTGATCAGTGCAAAAATGTGGCTACGCGTGATCTCTTGAAGAAGTGGAATTTGGAACGCTACATCGATCGTTTTGAAAGTAAGTTGACAAACCTACCTAAGTTGCTAGCATGAGCTCACACATTCTAATTTCTAGCAAGAATAGGGTCAGAGTGTCGTCTTAGGGGCACTATGAAAAAATACTTTTAAAAAATTCGCGACCAATTTCAAGGTCACAGTTCTAACATAACCTAACCTATGGATCCCTTCGACATCGTTTTTAAAGTAGTCACAGACGATCGAACTTGGTGCGGAGCGCACCACGAACATGGTGTGCTCCGCACCAAATACGATCGTGTGGCGCACGGTCCGGCGGACATTATTATTATTAATATCGGTACGGCTGGTTCGGAGCGCTTGCACATCGAACGCGGTGCGTACCGCACCGATTCGATCGTGTGGACGGCGCACCGAACCACATGTCGGTTTAGTCGCTATTGTGCTATCGTACTGTTATACCCAACCAAATGTTACGTATTTTGCTTACCTTTTCATTTATGTCTGCACTTTTGCATCCTCTCCTTCCCTAACTCCAGGTACTTGCCTCAGTCGATCCTCGGTCCTCAATAAGAACACGCGTATTAGAAATTGTTAAGAAATCAAATTCAAAATTATATTAATCGAAGTTCAATCGCATATTTTCTTTTTTTAAAACACCAACAGTCTAATCCCGTATAACATTGGTGGCAGCTTAAGGGATTTATTATAAGAAAATCCTCGGAAAACGCCTCGTTCTATCTAACGAAACTGTGAGTGAAGTGTCGAACTGTGTTCATTATCGGCTCACCTCTGTATCATACCTACTTATACCACTGTGCTGCACTGTGCTGCACTGTGCTGCAGTGTCCTGCCAACGTGTCCTGTCGTGTTCTCGTCACAACGCAGCTATCTTCGAGTCCTTGTTGCTGATCCATTACACATAAAAGAAGAAAAGAAGAACTACTACTATACCTTACGCCTGGTCATCCATTACCGTGTTTTACCGCTCCTCATCGCATCGCCGCGCCGCACTGTGGAAGTGCGCCGTATCCTGAAAGAAGTACTTACCTGGTACTTACCGCTGAATCCCATCCTGTCGTGCATACAATGTTCCTGCGAATCCTGTGAGTAATAAACTTTAATCAGTGCATTTTCCGTCAAATTATCATCGCGATATCAGTGAAAGTGATTTACAAACTTTAATTATTTCTAGAAACTATAAAATATAAGTAATAAATTGCTCTCATTATTAATTATAAATCAAACCATAAACTTACTTTGTTCTTAAAATAAATTTCATATCATCCATTCTGCCTTACCGCATTCCATCATTCATTACGCAGAATCTTATCAGCATTGTTTTGACTAAGTAGCTCAGACATATTAAAAATGCCTAAAGAGGAAGCCTCTGGCCCAAGTACGTCAAATACTAATAAATCAACCAAGATGTCTGAGAAAGAAATTGATACGAGTATTTTGCTCAAATTTATTAGCAAATTTGATGGAAGTCGTGACAAATTAAATGCTTTCATAAATAATTGTAGTAATGCCGTAAGCCTCGCGTCCCAATCACAACAGGACATCCTATTAAAATATATATTGAGTCAACTCGAGGGCCGAGCGGAAAGCGCTTGTGCGATAAAAGAGTTTGAAACCTGGCAACAGCTTGAGGATTTTATAAAATCACAATTTGGCGAAAAGAAGCACTACGCCGCTCTGCTCTCGGATTTACAAGAATGTCGACAAACAAACAACGAAACGGTCAACCAATTCGCTTTGCGCATTGAATCCTGCTTATCAAAATTATTAACAGAAATAAATATATCAATTCCGACAAAAAAAAAAGCAGAATTGGCAGGCCGCGTCGCTGCTATGCAAGATTTAGCTACACATACCTTTATCATCGGCCTGAATCCCCGATTGTCGACAGTAGTCCGCTGCCGCGACCCCGAAACATTAAATGAAGCAATTAATTTCGCAGTATCTGAAGAAAAAATGTTACAAGCCATTCTTCGGCGTAATGGGACTCCTTTTACAAATAATAATTTCCACACGTCCAACACGAATCAAGGTCGCTCTCCTTCTCAAAACCCAAGTAGATACCCTCCCCAGAATCAAGGACGTTATCCTCAAAATCAAAACCGTTATCCACAACGTCAATTCCAAAACAGAAACTTCACACAAGGTGTAGACACTCCGAATAGGTACAACGGAGAAAACACATTTACTTCCGGTCCAATGGTATGTCGTTATTGCAAAATACCAGGCCACACTATTGATGTGTGCCGCAAACGAGAATATAATAACAGACGTTTCGCGAATTCGAGGAATCAACCGGTACATACCATCGAAGATCATGTCAATGAAACAAGTGATTTAAACGAGCACGCCTTCCCGTCCAGTATCGTGCGGGAGGACTAATAAAAAAATTCGATACACAATTTAAGCCCACTTACAACACGGGTAACCAGCCCCAAACTAACGGTGGTGACTATCATACAAATTCTAGATCACACACTTACAACACGGGTAACCAGCCCCAAACTAACGGTGGTGACTATCATACAAATTCTAGATCACACACTTACAACACGGGTAACCAGCCCCAAACTAACGGTGGTGACTATCATACAAATTCTAGATCACACACTTACAACACGGGTAACCAGCCCCAAACTAACGGTGGTGACTATCATAAAAATTCTAGATCACACACTTACAACACGGGTAACCAGCCCCAAACTAACGGTGGTGACTATCATACAAATTCTAGATCGAACACTTACAACACGGGTAACCAGCCCCAAACTAAAAGTTGTGTCGACAAAAAATTACAAAATCCTAAATCTAATGTATCCCAAATCTCGCCATCTAATCCCACGAAGTCCTGCCCGTGGTCATGTGCAGCACCTGAAACAGAAAAAGAAACATTAAAAACTCATAACATCTCAACAAATCCAATAAAAAAATACTTGCCTTTTGTAGAAGTCGTAGCACCTGTTTCCTCGAAACCATTAAGGCTTCTCGTTGATAGTGGTGCATCCATTAGCCTAGTAAAAGTGAACGTGATTGAGAAGATGCCTGAAATCACAAAACATATAATTAACTTCAGTGGTTTTGGAACCACGAACAATCCAATAAAGTCTTTGGGTCACATAACTATTGTCTTTAATACCCTGAATCATCACTTCCACGTAATCCCCAACTTAGAGTTCCCCTATGACGGAATAATTGGTAGCGACTTTTTCTCAACCCACGACTGCAAAATTGACTATGCTAAAAACATGCTTGTAGCAGGAAATGTAGAACTAGCCCTTAAATTTACTGAACCCATATACACTATTCCCCCTCGTACTGAAACAATAATTGAGTGCTCTGTTCTCAACCCAGAAATCAAAGAGGGACTTGTCATTGACCAAAATATAATAGATTCTCTATTAATAGCAAACTGCATTGTTAAAGTAAAACCAAATTCAAGAGTCAATATCAGTGTTATAAACATATCTGAATCTCCATTAAAAGTAGATTCTGATATGAAAATCGAAATCCTCCCTATGGATAAAAATCATAAAATCTTTTACAATGACCGAACTTACACCGATAAGGATAACGTGTTAAACCGCACTGAGCAAGTAATTAATCTTCTACGAGTATCTCATTTAAACACCGAGGAGACGAACTCTTTGTATGATCTATGTTCTACCTACTCAGACATATTCCACCTTCCTCAAGACCACTTGACTACTACTGACGCAATTAAACACGAAATAACCACTTCCTCGTCTAATCCCATCAACACGAAATCCTATCGTTTTCCTGAAGTGCACAAGCAAGAAGTAGATTCCCAAATAAATAAAATGCTCGATGAAGGAATCATCAAACCATCGATGTCACCATGGTCATCCCCTATTTGGGTAGTTCCAAAAAAAACTGATGCCTCTGGCCAACGAAAATGGCGGGTAGTCATTGACTACCGCAAATTAAACGACATAACTATCGGAGACTCATATCCAATTCCAAACATTTCAGAAATATTAGACCAGCTAGGAAAATGTAAATATTTCAGCACCCTTGACCTAGCTTCTGGATTTCACCAAATTAAAATGTCAGAAAAGGATGCGCCTAAGACCGCATTCTCAGTACCTCAAGGACATTTCGAGTTCACTCGTATGCCGTTTGGACTAAAAAACGCCCCAGCAACGTTTCAGAGGCTCATGAATTCTGCTCTTTCAGGCCTCCAAGGCATCAAATGCTCCGTCTATCTCGATGACATAGTAATCTATTCCTACGACCTTGAAATCCATATGAAAAACATGTCTAACATCTTTGACAGACTTCGCCATTTTAACCTCAAACTCCAACCTGATAAATGTGAGTTTCTCCGCAAAGAAGTCTCGTATCTAGGACACATCATCACAGAACAAGGAGTAAAACCCAATCCTGAAAAGACAAATGCAGTAAGAAAGTTCCCGATTCCGAAGTGCCCAAAAGATATCAAATCCTTTTTAGGATTAGTTTCCTATTACCGGCGATTTATTCCAAATTTATCTAAAATGGCTAAACCTCTAACTAATCTTTTAAAAAAGGATATTCCGTTTATTTGGCGCAACGAACAACAACTAGCCTTTGAAAGCTTGAAAACCGCCCTCATTTCGGCACCCGTATTGGCCTACCCCGATTTCTCGAAACCATTTAACCTTACTTGTGATGCATCAAATTTCGCTATCGCTGCTATTTTGTCTCAAGGTCCAGAAGGACATGATCAACCTATCGCTTATGCATCCAGGACTCTCAACAAGGCCGAATGCAATTACAGTGTTACGGAAAAAGAATGCTTGGCTATAATATTCGGAACCAAGACATTCAGACCCTATCTATACGGTCGGCATTTTACTATCTATACCGATCACCAACCCTTAAAATGGCTATTCAACTGTAAAGACCCCGGTTCCAAACTGGTCAGGTGGAGGCTTAAACTAGAAGAATTCGATTACGAATTCAAACACAAGAAAGGAAAAATGAATAGCAACGCAGATGCTTTGTCTCGCTTCCCAGTACACCCTATCACAGACAATGCAGAAGACCCACAACCATCAACATCTGAGACTTCCATGAACCCTAATCCTAGCCAAACACCTGAAATTCCAGATGACCTCCTTGACGACTTGACCGACTTAGGTGCTTTAGACCTAAGCCCTCTTGAAGAAAGACAACTAGATTTTAGTCCTCTCAATCTCCCTTCATCCCCTGACGCTCCTAATGACAATCCTTGTGATACTACTCCTATTGAGAGAACCAAACCAAGTGAAGAAATATCTCCCAATATAAACAAAGATTATTCCGAATTCCTTAAAACAATTGCTGACAAAAACATGACGTTTAATACACAAATCAATGAACGAAATGATAGTTTACTAAAAAGTAGCTCTAAAACTATTCTAATCCCTGTTTCCATCGACTTCGATGACTCAAACCCTTACCTTCAAGATGTCATTTCTGCCTTAGACGATACCACGACTGTCTTATACGAAGAACGTGAACTATATTCGTTCAAGAAAATCGAAATTAAAGGAAAATTGTACTACCTATTGTTTACAAAAGTCTATTATTTCGATGATTGTACTTACCCTGACATTTTCAAAACCCTGAAGTCTGTAAGAGATGATATTGTCCTAACTGGAACTATAAATGAAATTGCGATATCTGATTTTAAGAATCTATTTTCACAAAACTCATATATTAAAATCTACAACATGCTTCTACATCTATTTAACAGCACAAACATTATAGTCAATATACATAAAAACAGTATCATTTATCCTGTACCCACCGAAATCGCCCGAATCTTGAAGGAGAATCACGACATTCCTATAGCCGGACACTTGGGCTCAAACAGAATGTATGATAGAGTAAAAGAAAGGTATTATTGGAAGAACATGAGAACAGACATTGAAAATTATATAAAAAATTGTAAGCTATGCCAATCTAACAAGGCCCTACGGAAGATTAACAAATCTCCTATGCAAATAACAACAACATCGACTCGACCTTTTGAAAGAATCAGCCTTGATATAGTAGGCCCTCTACCTGAGGCGGGAATACTTAAATTAAAATTCATACTTACTCTTCAAGATGACTTAACCAAATTTTCTATTGCTTACCCTATTAAAAATGCTACAGCAGAAGACTCATGTGAATGCTTAGTCCACTTTATATCACTATTCGGTATCCCTAAGACAATACTCACAGATCAAGGCACGAATTTTACAGCCGACTTATTTAAAAAAACTTGTGAATTTCTGAAAATCAGACAAATATGGGCTTCACCCTACCACCCACAAACACAAGGAGCACTAGAACGCAGTCACTCGACCTTGAAAGAGTATCTTAAATCCTACGTAAATGAAAATCAAACTAATTGGCATATGTTCGTATTCACCGCCATGCTCACATATAACAGCAGTGTTCATACAACTACACAATTCACTCCATACGAGCTCATTTTCGGTCACAAACCTTTTATTCCCGATTCCGTTTTCGATCTCCGCTCTGACGTCACTTACCCGGATTACATCAAGATGCTTCACCATCGTCTCAAAGTGTCCCGCGAGAAGGCACATCAAAATATCCAAACTTCCAAAGAAAGATCGAAAACTTATTATGACAAACATACTCGTTCAGTCCAATATAAAGTAGGCGATTACGTCTATGTCAAAAATCATGTAAGACTTCGCAAAGCCTTATCACCCCTATGGAAAGGTCCCTACAAGGTAGTTAAAGTCCACGGCAACAATTCCCTCTCACTTCTCATCAACCGTCGTCATACTCGTCATCACTTTGATGAAGTGAAATTAGCTGAAGTAGAAAACCCTAGATCTCAAGATCAAGTTAGTTTTCTACGCATTCATTAAATTGAACATTCAAATTACAGAATCCCATCATTACTTCTTGTGACGTCCTTGGCTCAGCAACCCGTCCAACCACTGGCGAAAGGTCCTGGTATCTTCTTCAATCCCGTCAGCACTCTGAAACTCATCAATGATCATGTTTATTTCATAATTCCAGTAGATATAACTTATGTAAAACCTCATCTTGATAATATAAAAGATATTCTAAGCACAGTAAAATTATTCTGTGAAGAAAACAAAGAAACAGATACATTAAAATGTCAAAATACGATTCAACCTCTTACCTCTTTATACGATGATATTCTTCGAGATTTCAATGCAATATCACATTTACTTGCTCCTCGATCTAAAAGATCCGCGTGGTTTGCGGGAATAGGTACATTAATGAAAACGGTATTCGGCACGATGGATGAGAATGATTCTGAAAAATATAATAACGATATTCAACAGCTGCATTCGGACACTAAAAGACTAGCATCATTATTAAAGCAAAGCATTTTTATATCTAAATCAGCTATAAGCAATTTTAATGAAACTTTAAATGTCATTTCTGAGAATGAAGCGCGCTTGAGTGACGTTGCAAATAAGTTAACTTTAAGCTTAAATAATGTTTCATTAATCACTAATAAACTCTTAGTTAAGAATAGGATTAACGAAGTCTTAAGCGTACTTCACTCTAGTTTACTTACCTTATCGTTTAAGTTAGAAGATATTGTAAACTCTATATTGTTCGCAAATAGTAATACGTTGCATCCCTCAGTGGTCACTCCTAGACAACTATACGATGAACTAGCTGCAAACATAAAGCATCTACCTAGATATAAGGAATACCCTGTAAATATAGAATTAAGTAACATACATTTATTGTTAAGAATTTCAGAACTCGCTGCGTATATTGACTCAAATAAAATCGTGTTTATCTTAAGAATCCCATTAGTGTACAATGTAGACTACGATCTCTTTCATGTACTACCCATTCCAATCCCTCACAACCCCGATTCGCCCAACTCATTTGTAATGATAATTCCCACGACAACTTTTATTGCTCTTAGCAAAGATAAATCTACCTATTGTACTATAGATGATGTAAAAACATGCAAAACAGTATCGCCAGGCACTCTAGCTTGTGATGCTCCTAACATTCAATCGGTAGATACAGATGCAATTTGTGAGATCCAACTTATAACCAAAATTATAAAAGAGCTACCACTTCAATGCCAAACCAAATTCATTTACGGGAAACTCAATATTTGGCAAAGCATTGGACGTAACAGTTGGATATTTGTCCAATCTTCACAAACTAAATTAACGATACAATGTAACTCCGATGTGAAAGAATTAAGTATAAGTGGAACTGGTATTCTCAAATTAAAATCAGAATGTGTGGCATTTTGTGGAAATGTTAAATTATTAGCCATGCAAAATTTAGAAATAAACATTACTAATATACATTCAGATTTTAATTTAATTGATGACAAATGCTGTGATCTAAATAAATTTGAAAAACTTAACATTAACTCAACTGGAATAACAATTTCAAACACAAACTTAGAAAGTCTTAAACATCTTAAAGAAATAACAGATCAAGAAAGTAAAGATATAGATGATTTCATAAATAGCAAAACTTCTACATTTTCAAATCATATCAGTTTCCCGATTCTAACTATTGTTCTAATTATATCGTTTACATTCTTTATCGTTTATTCCTGTCTAAAAGCAAATAATTATAATATTTGGCCTCTAACTCTTTGTCTAAAACCTAACGCTTCAAATGAAGAAGAACCTCACGGAGAATCGATTCCGTTACCTAGGTTAAGAATTAATTAAGAACATTATGAACCTTACTTTAATTTTAAATAGGTACTTATTGTAAAACGCGTGTTCTTATTACATAACTATTTTACTTACCTTATCCTCCTCTTCTTCTTCCTCTTCCTTTCCTCTCTCAGTAAACTTACTCTGAATTAGTAAGTTTACTCTTATCGGGGGAGATGTTATACCCAACCAAATGTTACGTATTTTGCTTACCTTTTCATTTATGTCTGCACTTTTGCATCCTCTCCTTCCCTAACTCCAGGTACTTGCCTCAGTCGATCCTCGGTCCTCAATAAGAACACGCGTATTAGAAATTGTTAAGAAATCAAATTCAAAATTATATTAATCGAAGTTCAATAGCATATTTTCTTTTTTTAAAACACCAACAGTCTAATCCCGTATAACAGTACGCGCAACACGTCGCTGCGCGTTCACAAAAATGGATTCGGAGCGACGCCAAGAACACATCGTTAGTAACGAGAAAAGAGCGATTATAGAGCTGTTGGAGTTGTATAAAGACTTTCCATGTTTGTGGAATACCACTCATAGCCTTTATTGTAATAAAGATGCACGCAATCAAGCATTTGAAATACCCTTGCAACTATTACCGATATTAAGAAAAAAATAGAACATCTCAGAGCTGCCTATAGACGAGAACGGAATAAGGTGAGAAATAAAATAAAACAGATGATATTTTTATTATTACTTTTTATTGGGTAGGTACTTACTTAATAATGAAGTAGGTATAATATTTATTATTTATTCGTCATGATATTTTATTTTAGGTAGAATCTAGCAAAACTAGTGGCGCTGGAGTGGAAGATTTACATGTCCCGGCATTGTGGTACTACGAATACCTAAGTTTTCTGCACGAAAAGACGAACCCGACGTCTGAAATACTAGACAACTTTGAAACTACTAATAATCCATCTATTGAGGTAAGCATTAAATATTCAGTAAATTAATCATTCTTTCTTGAAAATTAACACGCCCTTGATTGTTAAAGTATTCTGTAAATATTTGCCTAATAGAATTACCATCTGCAGTGCGTTGCCTTTCTGTTCTATTAACGCTCACAGAGTTGTCATTTTGTCGCCAGTCTCCTGGCCGGAATGTATATTTTTCAGTGTCCTCCAAATCGACACAATTCCTTGTCATGTAGTTGCAAGACTTTTTCCTCAAATAATTGTGTAATGCGCATGAAGCCATTATCAATTTTGGTACATTTTTGACATTTATTTGTATGGGTTTTTTAAATACTCTAAAACGTTCAGCTAAAATACCAAATGTATTTTCGACAATTCTTCTAGCTCTGCATAATCTGTAGTTATAAATTATTTTGTCATGTGTCAAATTTCTCTGTGGGTATGGTTTTAAAAGGTTTTCATTAATTGCGAATGCGTTATCTGCAACAAAACAATATGGGGCAACAAAACAATATGGGGCAACAAGATCTGATGCGGGCAAGGCAGAAGGTGTTTGTAAATGTAATTGATTATTCAGTAATTTTTCGTGAAAAACTGTATGTTTAAATACTCCGCCATCAGAAACACTGCCATTTGCTCCTGCATTCACGTAAATAAATTCGTAATTGGCATTTACGATACCAAGTAAAACTACACTGAATGTTCCTTTGTAGCTGTAATATAATGAACCAGTCCCTGGTGGCTTTTCGATGATGATGTGTTTACCATCAATGGCACCCAAACAATGACTGAACTGCCACTTTCTTTCAAAATCTGTTGCTATTTCTAACCAAGCATCTTCTGTTTCAGGGACCTGTAACAAAAAAGGAAAAATCTTCAATTAAACGACAAAGTGCTATCTTCAAGAAACAAGAAGAGCTATTAGAGTCTGCCAAACAGTTAGTGAATGCCAACAGCTCATCGGAATTGACGTCAGCTGATGCTTTTGGACACTCGGTGGCCTCCCAGCTTAAGGAGTTACCAAAAATGCAAAGATTAATTTGTGAGAAATTAATTGGAGAACTGTTTTTTTACGCAAAATTAGGCGAACTTAATTTAGAAACTTCAATATCCATAAATTCACGTTACTACTTAACCCCACGACAGTCGCTATACCAACCATCACCATCGCCATCGCCATCACCACAGCATTCACAAAGATCTCAATACCAACCATCACCATCACCACAGCATTCCCATCCACATCCATCTGAATACCAACCTTCACCATCGCCATCACCACAGCATTCACAAAAATCTCAATACCAACCATACTAAATCGGCAACATTATCATGGAGCCAATTGAGTTTAATCCTACCGGCAACCAACGCCAACGTTACAACACATTCGAGTCGTACGGAAATTTGTTTCCACCAGTAACAAGAGGAACACCACGTCCACCGCGTAGAGGACGAGGTCAGACACGGTCCCGTCAGGGATTCCAAAGCGCACGCATGGATAATAAGCGCAAAACAGAAGGTGCTAAAACTATGGATAAAGTTCAAGATTTAATAAAAGCTACTCTCCATCCGGGAGTTAAATCCGGTGATGACCTTCTTTCTAAGATAGGCGAGCAACATACCCTTAAAGCGATAACCTTATCAATAACCCTTATCATCACCATCACCACAGCATTCCCATCTACATCCATCTGAATACCAACCTTCACCATCGCCATCACCACAGCATTCACAAAGATCTCAATACCAACCATCACCATCACCACAGCATTCCCATCCACATCCATCTGAATACCAAACTTCACCATCGCCATCACCACAGCATTCACAAAGATCTCAATACCAACCATCACCATCACCACAGCATTCCCATCCACATCCATCTCAATACCAACCATCATCATCACCATCGCCATCACCATCACTACAGCATTCACATCCACATCCACCTCATTACCAACCATCATCTTCACCATCGCCATCACCACAGCATTCACAATCATTACCCATAGATGAACTATTAGAATATGCCATTGTTCCACCACCTTCAAATAACAGTCCTTCTGAGATGCGCCAGCAGAACGTTTTTAGGGGAAAAGGGGCTGACATTCAAGAATATTTGATATTTAAAAAATAAAAATAAACTTTAAAAAAAAGGAACTGACTTCAAAAAAAAAATTACATAACCTACAAAAATAAATAACTTTGAATTAATAACCTCCTTTTTTTTTAAGTCGTTTTAAATAGTAGTAGTACCTTCTTTTCATGTTTATTTTTTAATTTAATGAATAAATAAAAAAATGTGATTGGAGTTATGTTAGTATTATTTATAAAATATAAATTATACATACCTTCATATAGTTTTTGAGCACTGTATAGATTGCTTCACAAGTCTCTGGTATTATCTCTGATAGTAACTGTGACGATATACTAGTGCTGAATTTAAGTTCTCTGAATTCTCTACCTGACGCTAGAAATTTTAAAGTAGCCACCAATCTCTCTTCAGCACTCACAGCTTGTCGCATAACTGTATCGGATTTAGTTATATGCGATTTCACAAGATCCAACAATTCAATAAATGCTTCGGAACTCATTCGAAGATATATACGAAAATCTTTATCATCGAGATCTTTGATGAGATTCATATGACTGTACCGTTGTCTGTTTCTGAGATAAAATTTTGCCCATTCTTTTCTTCTTTTTCGTTGGTTATATAACGGCGATGTAGTAACGATAGCTGCCGCAACTAAAGCAATTTTGGCTTGTTTTGATAGAATGGGCGGCATTTCGAGGAGACGTGTTCACGCAACGCTAGCACGATACGACTGGACGGTTCGAAGTCTGGTGCGATCGTCTGTTGTATAGATCGCACCGTGCGGTTCGTGGTGCGCTCCGCACCAAGTTCGATCGTCTGTGACTACTATTACGACAAACGGTTGGTCGGAGACAAAAAACACCAAGACACTTTTAGCCTTTCTAGGTGTTTCATACTATAGAATCGAGAAAATAAACGATTTGCGAAAATAACACTTTTTTGGCCGCTGTACACTCCAACCAAGAATAGTCTTGTCGTATGGTACCTACCCACCTACCTAGATATACGTTCATATTTATATTATACACTAGATTCGATGTGCAACTGCAACCCAAAAAAAACAAATAGGTACATTTAGGTACATTTTACCAACCTACATTTTATAAAGTCGATGCGACGTAGTGCATTTCACAGCTGCAATCAGAGCGCTGTTAAATTTACCTTTTTCTTCAGCTGAAAGAATTGATATCGCAACAATGCAGATGCTTAGTAAACAAGACATACATAGTATGTTCCCTCAAATAGGGGACAGACTCCGGTTTGAAGCAGCTCTGGCCATGTTAAAAAGCGACCAACCAAAAGATATGGTTTGTTTTCATGTTAAATTTTATTTAAAAAAAGTAAATTTTGTTTTAAACTTTTTGCTTACACATGCCCTGCGTCGCTTAAATGCACATTCTCCTACTTGCATGTAGGTAGGTACCTACTTATTAACTTTTATTTAAAGTCTTCTTAAGATACCTAACAATTTAACCGGTGCAGTATTTATTTAAAAAGTGGAATAAAATCCTAACTTTTCATCAGTCTTGTTAGTTTACCAACTAAGTACATTATCATTACCTTTTTAAATTTCAGGATAACTCCTACAATTCATCACTCTTTGAAGAGGTCCTGAGGAATGACTTGTTAACTAGTCTACGAGTACCTTGTAACTTAGAGCCTCTGCCACCGTGTGAAGGACTGCAAAGCTCAATCCTCAACCAAGACTGCGAAGCAGGACTTAACCAGGAAAATTTGGTAAGTTATGCAAAATTGTAGAAAAGTACTCGTACTTACTGTTTTTTGGTTTAAGAGCAATATGTATTAATTTGTAATTACATCCATACTAATATTATAAATGCGAAAGTAAGTCTGTCTGTCTATCTGTCGGCTGGGGCAGGACCTTTTCACATTTTCATACCTAAGTCAAAGTCAAAGTCAAAGTCTGATCTTGATCGATTAGTTTTTATCAGGGCCAGGGGAAAAAATTGTATGACATAACTGAATATGTGAGGAAGTCACCGAAAAATTGTAGGAAAACTAATAGGATATAACTGGATATATGAGGAAGGCATCGAAAAATAGTAGGTAACTAACTAAACTAAATCCATGGTGACACATTAAATACTGTTATCATCAACATCAGTATTATCATCAACATCAGTATAACATATAAGTTGCAAAATAACTGTTTGAAATAAAAGTACTAACACACATGGCACATAATTCCTCAAAAATAAAATTGTCGATGCAATTCAAGTACACCCTGTATGCAGAACAGAACAGTAAAGTGGGTGATAGACGGGCGAGCAAGTACGCGTACTTATGGCTCGACGACCTTTTTCGCTCGTGTGTCACCGTAAGTACGCGTACTTTAAAACCGCCGAGTAAGTTCGTCGGCGATCCAAACGGTTTGAAATCTTACTCGTAGCTCGTCTTGGCTCGTACGTGTGGCAGCACTGCGAGCCGCGAGCCACCATTTTGTTTCGCCAGTCCGTGGACGCGCACGCTTGTTTAAATTGCAATTTTTGTTAATTTTGATTCAGAAATTTCTCAAAATGTGTGATTTTCGAACTTATTCGCATGAACTGCTAACCGAATTTATAGAAGCTTTCCGAAATAACCCTTGTCTTTGGAAAATTAGAAGCAACGACTACAAAGACAAAAATATGAAGCTTCAAGCATACAATAATTTATTAGAAATTATACGGAAGGTAGAAAGAGATGCTACGATTGAGAACGTCAAGAAAAAAATTAATTCATTAAGGGCTGGGTTCCGAAAAGAACATAAAAAAGTGCAAGATAGCAAGAAGACAGGTTCAGGAACTGACCAGGTATACGTGCCAAAATTATGGTATTACAGTCAGCTTGAATTTCTCAAAGATCAAGGCCAAGGTAAGTTTAATTATTTATTAGTGAATTTCTCTATACGCTATTATATTATACGTGCGTATTCTTTGTTATGCCTGTGCGTAAATTAGGTAGGTAGGTACCTAAAATAGAGTACCTATTATAGCACTTTGTTTCATTACAATAATGACATTGTGATGTTGAACATTAAAACCAAAAGTAAATTTAGAGGGTTTTTATTTAATTACAGGTGAACAATCAACTGACAATATAGACGACAGCGAACAGGAGACAGCTAATGATAATGAAAATACATTTGATGCTGAACATATTGAAAATGATACCCAGGTAAAAATACTATTATTATATCATTCTTTGTTGCCATGACACTGCACCACTAGTATTAAAGTAGGTTTCATACTTTTCTCTGATAATTTTTGCATTTTGAGTGGGGTTACGACTATGTGTTTGTTGTAGTGACTGTAATTCTCCATTTTGTGGTCTCAGCCCCAATTCAATAGTTCCATTTTCGTGATTTTCACTATCAAAGTGCTGATGTGGACTGTAAGCTTGTCTTACTTTTTTCCTTAAAAAATTGTGCAATACACAACATGCCAAAACTATTTTGTTAATATTGTGCACACTGGTATTTATAGGCGATCGAAAAATGTGGAATCTTGCCGCCAGAATTCCAAAAACATTTTCTATGATTCTTCTAACCCAGCATACTCTATAATTGTATATCCTCTTACTTGAGCTAGCCTGTGATTGCCTTTGTGGGTACGGTTTCATAAAATCTGTCCTCAAAGCAAAAGCCTCGTCGCCAATAAATACATAAGGCAATTCTTCTGAATGTCCGCTTGGTTTTCTGGGGCTAGGAAGATTTAAGCGCTTGGAATTCAATCTTTGAAAGAATGTAGTTTTTTGTAATACACCTCCATCAGAAATACGTCCATTTGTTCCAATATCTACATAAATAAATTCATAATTTGCATTTGAAATTCCCATAAGTACAATACTGTGATACCCTTTATAATTAAAAAAATGTGAGCCGGCTCCGGCAGGAGGGACTATAGCTACATGTTTCCCATCGACGGCTCCTAAACAATTTGGAAATTGCCATGTACGCTCAAACTCTTCAGCTATTGCTAGCCATTCTTCTTCTGAACTCGGGAACTGTAACAAAAAACCCATAATTCAGTATAAATGATATCATTTTTATTTACAGAGTACCATTTGCAACGTGTCATCACCTGCGACACCTGCAACATCTGTTGCTTCATCTGCACGTCGTAAGCGACACGGCAATGCCGCCATTGAAGACACAATATCGTTAATAGGTAAAAGATTACAAAACCCAGATGATGAATATGATGCTATAGGAAAAAATGTCGCAATTAAACTCCGTAACATGACTGCTATTCAACAAGGCATAGCTGAAAAGCTCATCAATGAAGTTATTTTTTTGGGACGGTTTGAAAAATTTACATTCAATACAAGTATACATAATCCAGTTCCAGTCCAGGTACCCCAAAGACCATTGATACACATGCCAGCTGTTCCAGTCCAGCTGCAAGAAACACAAGCATATAACTTGACACAAGACTCGCAAACTATTAGTATCCCGGACACCCTGGTTGAATATTTAAACTTTAATAATAATAACTAAAAATAAATAAAATAGTACGTTACATTTGTATATGTTCAAGAGTAAATTTATTTGTTAAGCATTAATGTTAATGTGCAATTGCAAAATAAAGTCTGATTATTTGTACTGAGTTATTTTATTTATAAAGTATGTAATGTAATAAATGATACATACCTTCAAATATGTTTGCAGAGTAGATTGCGTCACATGTCTCAGCAATTATGTACCCCAATGACTGTCTTGATATCGCTGACGAATACATTACATCTTTATATGTTCCACCAGTTATCAAAAATCGTAATGTTGCACTTAAACGTTCATGCGGTTAAATAGCTTCTCTCATGCAAGTATCCTGTTTAGCTATAATTGGTGTGACTAAACACAAAAGTTCTTCATACACAGGCTCAGGCATTCTGAAATAATTCTGGAAATCTTCCTTCTCTTCACGTAACTCTCTTACTAAATTCACATGTGATAAACGCTCTCTTTTTGTAAGCCAGTTTTTAACCCACACTTTTCGCCTTCGTCTATTGTTTTTAGTTTTTGAAATGTAATACGATATAATTCCTAAATAACACAAAGCTTCTTCAGTGGACGACATCGCCGTATCGCCGACGTCGAGCCAAGTAAGTTCGCGATCTTTAAAACCGCAGACTTTAAGTTCGTACGTCTATCACCCACTTAAGAATCAAACACCGCTATCAGGGAGTAGCCCTGACCAAACAGTGTTCAATTCAAACGTTGTATTACGAATTAGATATGCAGAATAGTAAAAATCAAATACCGCTATCAGGGAGTAGCCCTGACCAAACAGTGTTCAATTTAAACTTTGTACTACCAACTAGGCTAGCACAGTCAGATAATCTCGGCTAAAGCCGACTGATCTATACCAGCAAAATTGGGCATCTACATATTTAGATCTACTCACATTTTTAAAATTCGCAAACCAAATACTGCTATCAGAGAGTGGCCCTGATCGAACAGTATTTAATCCAAGCTTTGTATTACCAATTAGGCCAGCACAGATAGATATTCTCGGTTCAATACCGACTGATCTATACCAGCAAAATTGGGCATCTACTTATTTAGATCTAAACTCACATTTTTAAAATTCGCAAACCAAATACTGCTATCAGAGAGTGGCCCTGATCGAACAGTATTTAATCCAAGCTTTGTATTACCAATTAGGCTAGCACAGATAGATATTCTCGGTTCAATACCGACTGATCTATACCAGCAAAATTGGGCATCTACATATTTAGATCTAAACTCACATTTTTAAAATTCGCAAACCAAATACTGCTTTCAGAGAGTGGCCCTGATCGAACAGTATTCAATCCAAGCTTTGTATTACCAATTAGGCTAGCACAGACAGATATTCTCGGTTCAATACCGACTGATCCATACTAGAAAAACTGGCAATTTACCTACATATTTAAATTAGATATTCAAAATGCGGGTAGGTATCGGAACTATTCGGAATTATGTACCAAGTTCTAAAAATAGAAATGTGCTAACATGGCCAGGTAATCTCGGTGCATTACCGACCGGCACATAAAACACGATTCAATTCTTATAGAACAAGATGGCGATAAAATATACATTTACTATAATGTAAAATAATAAAATCAACACTTTCGTACCTTGGTTCATCTCCACTTCTGATGAGTGATAAATGATACACATTTATCTTGGGATAAGACTTTATTTGCTTTTGGATCCATTTTAGATACTTTCTAGACATTATTGTACAGAGGTTACTTGGAGATCATTTTGTTCAAAAACTAACGAGGCTTGTGGCTCAATCTCAATTCTCAAGACGACTTGTCGCTACCGCTTCACTTTTTGGAATGCCCAAGCCTCGTCATTTTTCGTTAGGTACTCTCAGACAATACCTCCCTCCAAAATCCAACCATCGACAAAACCAGAGACTGACTCTATGGTTTTCGTCAGTCACGTTCTGAGTTGCTATAATATGCATGATTAATACTTTTTACATCCGGTAATTATTATTTGCTTATAAAATAGATTATTGAATAATAATGATTGTTAAAATAAACTTATAATATTAAAGAAATCATGACAATATGATCATGAATGCTTTCAATAATGCTTAATTGTCATAGATATGATACTTAATAAAAAAATATTACCTTGATGTGGTCTTTTAATGCCCTTTTAATTTCTTGACAAACTTCTGGTATAATTTTTGAAATAGTTGGTTTTGGCAATCGAAACATACGACTGAGGCTTCTGTAACTATCTCCAGTAGTTAAAAAAGAAAGAGTGACTTCTAATTTTATTTTTGCGGGTTTAGCATCTCTGAACAACGTATTCTTACGCTGGATATTAATCGAAACTAATGATAACAGTTCTTCAAAGTTTTCGGCTGTCATTCTCAGTGCCAGTCTATATTCATTGGGATCTTCTACCTTCAGTTGTTGCAAAAGCATTACTGACCCTCCTTTTTGATCTCTTTTGCTGATCCAATTTCTCACCCAAATCCGTTCCTTTTTTTTAAGTTCCTTATCAACCTCATTAACTTCTTGTAGCAAGAGTGATTGAGCACGTTTGAAACATTTTCGAAACTGATCTCTTCTTGAAATCATTGTCACTGTAGTGTTCACACTTTAACGGCTTCTAAATAACTGGAATAATGTAGACGTTACAGATCCAGTCCAGCACTGGACTGGAATCTCGCTAGATCACTGGACTGGAATAACGTAAACCGAGCATAAGTCTTCGTCGTCTAGCTTCTTTAGCTCCTGACCAGCGCAGCGCAGCCTACACCAGCTGCAAACCAAGGTAAGCCCAACGGCGAACCGTTTTGCATTTACTGCAAGAGCAGTGGACATGACATTAAGGACTGAAAACGGCGAGAGTTTTACATCAGTAGAAACTGGGTCAAACCAAGCCCTAACTTCGTCGGATAACTTCCGCGGGAATCGGATCAATCACATCCACGAATACAAGACTCTCGGAGATGAGTCACCCTCTGACTCATAAGGTCTAAAAACAAAAAGTCGGCTCGGGATGGTGCCCCTCGAGACGAACAGTAGGTACGGCACCTCACGCAATCCTGGACCAGTGAACAACCGACAGGTTATCCAACCCAAACTGATATTCCTGGCCCAAACCGGCTACGACCAACCCCCTTCTTTCCCGTGGTTCACCTATTTTGTCCACCTGGTGGACCACGGGTAAACATATTCTTCCGTGGTCCACCAGGTGAACTAAGGTGAACCATAGGAAATTATTATTTAACCGTGGTCCACCTTTGAGCACACAATCTTTTTGGTCTTTCGTTGACGTGCTTCACTGTAATTGAATCTTTTCAAGTGCACCTCTTTTTCAAGAACTTACAACGTATTGTTTCTTTATCGTTTGACAATTAATCTTTGAGTATTTCTTGACAATTAATCTTTGAGTATTTCCTGACCATCTAACAGAATTAGATGTGTTCTGTTTAATGAAATAGTGCTCCGTCCCTGATCGCTTGTGAGTAAAATTAAATCTTATTAAAATGGGAGATACGCAAGACGAAGAAAGCGATTTGCACTATATTACCAGAAAGGGGGGCACTGTATTGGTGCATGATGTATATTTTTTCTACAGAGTCAAAACCTTTAAAAAAACCTCAGCGGTTTTATGGAGATGTGCGGAGTACAAAAAAAAGAAATGTACCGGAAATAATATCGTTAAGGTAAGTCAACATTCACGGAAGTCCTGTTTCGTAAACCTCCACGCTCCTAGAACTTTTCAAATACAAATTAACGTTTTTAAAATCTTTCAGGATGGAAAGGTGACAAGTAAAAAAAATCATTCATGTGCATCTGATTTTTCCAAAATTGTGGTTGCAAATGAAATTGAATCTTTGAAAAACAAAGTCAAAAACACTGATTTGCCTTTAACACAACTTTATAAGGATAGTGTTGATATTTTAGAAAGTAAAGGATTGAACATGGTTACGCAAATACCGTCGTTTTCGAGCATACAACACAACTTATATACAATAAGAAATAAATCTTTAGGAGTTAAAAAAACTATTTATAGCGATTTTGAAGAAGTGGAAGTTCCCATCAAATTTTCACAATTGGTTTTGGCAAACTATTTTTATGAAGGACCGCGAATCATTGTCTTTTGTTCAAAAAGAGCTAGAGAGATCATTGCTGATGTTACTGAATATTTCGGTGATGCCACTTTTTCTTGTTGTCCGAAACCATTCCAACAATTGTACATATTACATGGAGATATCGGGAGTACTATAACGACTACAAAAGTTGTACCGCTGATATACGTATTGATGCCGAACAAAAAACAGGAATCATATTCGATTGTGTTCGATTTAATTAAATCACAGTTACCAAATTTCAATCCTAAAACAATGCATCTTGATTTCGAGAAAGCCGCAATAAATGCTATTTTATGCGCTTTTCCACATGTAACATTGCGCGGTTGTTTTTATCATTGGAAGAGGGCGATTTGGAAGAAGGCCAAAAAGTTAGGCTTAAAATCGAAAGGAGAAAAGCGGATCGCTGCATTAATTGCTGCTCTACCTTTGATACCCCATGAAAGCATTAAAGAAGGATTGGAGTATGTTAAATCTGAAAGCAGTGATAGCAAAAAAATGTTACTCTTCTTAAAGTACGTTGAAAGTTTTTGGCTGTCTGATAAATTCAGTGAAATTTTGTGCGTATTTGGTGAAAGACACCGCACCAATAACACTGCAGAGTCTTATCATTCGAAATTGAATAAAGAAGTAAATAAAAGAAATGCAACGGTAATAAATCTATTAAAAGGTTTAACAAAACTAGAAACATCAAGTTTCAAGACAACATCGAAGAGAAGAAAAATATATATAGATAACGACGATGATATTATGGGGATACAATTACAGTTACTAAATGGTGAAATTCCAATCAATTTCGCATTGGAGAAACTACGTTGATAGAGCAATTTTAGTTTTAAGTAATCATCATTTTAATTGAAGTAAATTATTTCAATAAATGAATTTAAAAAAAATGCCATTCGGTGTACTTTTTAATTTGTCGGGATCAATGTTGCATAGATTTAATCTAGCCAATGAAAAGAGGTGGACAATAGGCAATATATTTCAATAAAAATAATTTACGCGATTATCAGGTGGACCACGGAAGAATATGTTTACCCGTGGTCCACCAGGTGGACAAAATAGGTGAACCACGGGTGGGGTGTGGACCAACCGACAGGCTATCCAGCCCCGAGCCGACAGTCCTGACTATAAATCCATAACGACCAATCGACAGTATAACCAGCCCTAAACTGACGGTCGTCTACCAGCGACTAACTCACAGGGTATCTAGCCCCGAACTGACAGTCCTGGCTCAAAATCCTTTACGACTAACCGACAGAGTAACCAGCCCGAAACTGACAGTCGTCGACCAGTGACTAACCGACAGGGTATCCAACTCCGAATCAAGTCCTGGCTCAAAATCCTTTACGAATAACCAACTGTAACGTAATAAAAAATTAAAAAGAAAAAAAATGTTTTTCTCTATAAAAGGTTGGAGGTAACCCCAAAGACAAAATTATAATAAGTTGGGTTACGCTCCAAAGTGGATGTAATTGTACGTTACACTGTATTTGTCTAGGTTAGATGAAGCGATGAAGCAAGCCTACACAAGAAACTGAACTGGTAACCCTGCAGACTCATTTCATGCTTCACACAAAATAATTAAGTTACCTGGATAAGCAAAGTCTTCAGAACAGTGAACCTTTAGATCAAGGACCGTTCCAGCAGCCTAGCTGTCCATGAGGGAATGTGCGGTGGTAAAATTAAACAAAGTTAGTTATATGAAAATTAGACTTATATTGGAAACAAAAGAACCCTCCGACCCCGTAGAAAATACTTCTTAAAAGCTATTTGGAGTAACACTGACATTTAAGTTGTACACTTAAACTTAAAACTTATATTAATTTTGCAGTAATATAATATAGCGAAAAGACGGGACGATTGTTTGACTAAATCGTCCGGGGTAGTACGTTGTTAGCTAGGCAACGACTCCCTTACTCTAACTATCTATCGATTCAAACAATTACTTATCAATTTAAATAGTATACAAATTCCTTGTGTAAACTGGCGGAGGTTATCACTTGCACCGAATCATGTACTTTGCGTTTACCGTCCTCAGGACAAACTTCTCCAAATGTAGTGGAAATACTAGGTTCAATTTACCGTCGTGACAATAGACAAAATAAAGTTTTTTGTGTGTGACCGAAGCACATTCAGTTTACCGTCTTATGAGGACAAGCATTCAGGTCACATTTGAAGTAAATGAGATTGTGATCACGATACCGTGGAGTCCCGAGCGAGGATACCCAAATGGAAGCTGGTCCAGGTGTGCTCGGCTGGTGTTGCGTTACATACGCTCCGCGCGTCAAGGTCAGGTTGGGGTCAGGTTTTACGCCGCAAAATTTTCGCCGTTTCTCCTTGAACCATCCGTAACCAAAAAGCCCGCTGTAAAGATACAACGGTGACTTTAGAAAATGAAACAAATGAGGTTACGATCGCGTGCCGCCAACACGACAACGCGCTCGTTCGAAATCATATAAAATATAAATGCCGCTAAGCAGCCACAATTATCAGGAAGACAATCACTGCGAACTAACCTTTTTACGGGCTTTAAAATATCCTGCCATTGTGTATGGATGAGGATTCCGGCCGCTCCGCCTCGCAATCATTTCCAAAAGGAAGCCATCTTCACATCTCCGTCGGAAAGAAGAACGTCAAAAATGACCGAATCAATCACAGAGAAAGCATTGCGTTTCGTTATCACGAAGTTTCACAAATACATATTCCTTGAACTCGACTTCTCAAACAAATTAAACAGAAAAATCACAAAGCTAATAAAAATTACGTTTCGTTCTTGTCAAACCAGAGAACAAACTTCTAAAGAAAAATCGATCCATCGATCTAGCAAACGACTGATGACAGTACAGCGTATCTGTCAACGTCAACTTCAAACATGAAATACCGTCAAGCATGAAGTTATGTCAAACAATTGCAAAAGTTTCGAAACAAATGTAAACAAAACAAAACAATGAATGGATTTCAGTTTAGTGAAGTAAATAATATCAAAAATGCTGAAAAACCAGTGCGAAAGTGAAAAAGTTGTGCTAAAAATGTAGCTACGCTACACAACAGGGTAACCATCTCATCCCTAACTGACGGTCGTCGACCAGCAACTAACCGACATGGTATCCAACCTCGAATCGACAGTCCTGACTATAAATCCACTACGACCAACCGACAGTCCTGGCTCTGATCCTTTACGAAAAATTGAAAAGGTAATCAGCCCTAACTGACAGTCATTGACCAGTGATAATTAAATGTACACTTTAGGATTGTCAAAAACTTCAGAACACGCACTAATATCTTTTTACAACTGATGCTTTTCAATTATATTGTTTTCATATTTTCAGGATCTTTGTACTTACCGTAAAAACAGTACATAAGATAGGGAGAGGGAGAACGATACTAGTTATTGTACCTTCTTTATGGGAGGAATATGGTAACTTGTGATGGCCGCCTAAAAAGACAGTACAAATAAATTTAAGAGCATCGAACAATCCAGGCCCGATGAAAAGGAATGGAGATTAATGTACTGCATTTTAAAAAGAAACAACATTGGCACATGTACGGTTTCACCATACATTTTGGTAATTTGCGCGCGCTGCGATTTACGTTGCATCGCACGCGCTGCATCTTTTACGGAAACGAATAATTTAGAGCATTTAACATTCAGTACGTGACCTACTCGCGCCAGAGACACTACCAAGGAAAGATTTGCCACTTTTACTTTGTAATTAACATAACTGTGAATAAACTAACTTTACTTGTGAATCTGGTGTTTACGTGCTCAATCTAACTAGCTAAACCTCTATGAACTATCAGTGAAACGTTGGTGCCGTGTAAGTGAAACAACTATCAACCTACGTAGCATCTTCTCCATGTAAGGTCGGAGGGTGGAAACAATCAGCCCTTAGCCCTTACAGCACATATCGTCCTAAGTTGAATTGACAATAATGTAGTGCTAAGCGCAAAAGCGGTATCTCAAAAAAAAGCCTCCGTTAATGAGCGCCATTGCGCTCTGTTCTGAGCTCGACGCATGCAGCTTCTGCCAGCAGCCTTTCGCAAATCGTCACTCCACCTGGCCGGAGGGTTATAGGTTTCATTATGCTCATATCCAGTGGCTGCAGTATACGAGATGCCGGCAGTTTAAGAACAGTAATTTCTTCGGCCGCTAGAATCTTTATCGTTCAGGTCTACATACGTTGTATGACATCATAAACCAATAACACTTGTCTTCCCGGTCCGATTGCTAGGAAAAAAAACATATTTGATGTATTTTTCGAATATACTGTATCGCAGTCATCCCTTAGCACTTACAGCATAGGCTGCAGTAACGTTTTCATTTTTATAGAGCCCCTAATAATATTCCAGGGGAAACTGTCACCTAGCTGGTGAGGCAGAAGTAAAAAATCAGTTTAAATCAGTATGGTATATTCTTAGCGTTCGAATTATAATGGTCGTGGTTCAGCCTAACAGTGGTCACACTTCGCACTATTTCGGTCCAGGGAAATACCGCACTCTCCTTGGCAATCTCGTTCGCGAGCCTCCGCCGTAATGTCGGTCCTTCGTCTTCGTAGCAGCCGGGTATATAGGTGTCAATATCTAGTGAGCGCTCAGTCCTCCAGTCGTCCTAGTGTTGGTAAGCGGGGTGAAGAAGGGGTGAAAGAAAACTCTGGCATTAAGATTACGCAACGACAGGGTTTCGGAGAAAGCCTAGGAATCGTACAGTAAACCCGAACTACATAATAGCCCTCCAAAGCAGAAGAAAGAAACTAGGGTGAAGTTTACAAATGAAAATATAATAAATGACTTTGGCTAAGTTTGCAAGGCAAAAAAAGTATTTAAATTATGTATGTCGCCTTTGTACAATATAGCATTTAAGTAAGTTTATTTCTGTATTATGTTTCTGTGTACAGTAAAGAATTAAAGAAAAAACTAAGATTTGCTAGAACTGAAGTAGATAATTATTAGCATAGTAAGTATGGTAAGAAATCATTGGGATGAGTCTACTATACGTGTACAAGAATAAGCTTAAACGTAAATTATCTTAAACATACATAACAAATCAACTGCATAAGTGAAAACCAAGCGTAAGCATAGTTAATACTATAGAAACTAGTATTTACAAAATCTATAAGTTACATGTTAATTAAAAGATAGACCGGTCGTGATCAGCCGTTGAAATTTCAGGCGCTGTCCTATTGCGAACGCTCGTGCGATAATGCGTGCGTCCGACGAAAATGATCGTGCGACCATGCGTTCAAACATACTGATATCTATTGAATGTCCTATTGAAGGTCGCACGATCATGCGATGCGACCAAATTGTCTAGTTTTCGTCGCGCGACCATCGACGCATCGCATCAATCGGACGATCGTCCGATCAAACATACTGATGAGTACTGAATGTCCTATTGGCGCTCGCCCGACCAAGTGGGGAGGAGGGGCAAAGGAGGGGTACCACGGTTTGCGCTCGTATCGACGGCACGCAACCACCATCCGCCATTTTGTGTAAGTAAATCGTTTGGTTCGGTCGCGTGGATTCGTAAGATCACTTTTGAAGAAAGCTTAATCAACGAAGTGCGTACTCATCCCATTGTATGGAATGAAGATTATAAGTAAGTATAAGTAATATTACAGGCTTAAAAGTGACAAAGAGTGGGCTATCATTGCAAGGAATTTGAATAAAACAAGTAAGTTTAAATTAGAATATTTTTAATTATAATTAAACATGTATATTTTTAATTAAACACAATAATTATTGTTGATTACAAAAATAAGCCGTGAATTTTTCCCTGGCATTAATTGCAGTTCTTGTTGCTCTATTATTACTTATATTGCTTTGAATTCTCATCAATCTGTTGTTCAATTGACGATTTGTTACTGTTATTTCTGATTGTTTTCCGTCCATATGTATTATAATATTATGCAATATACAGATTGCCTTAACAATTGTAATTGCATTTTCTTCTGATGTTTCTATACTTTTTAAAAGAATTCGAAATTTACTCGCAGCCATTCCAAATGTGCATTCTATTCCAACCCTCGTTGTAGATAGTTTGTAATTAAATCTTGATTTATTAGCATTTCCCGATGCTTGCCTTCTTGGATAAGGTCTCATTAAGGGTGTTACCAGACCAATCGATCGATCGTCGATCGACGGCATCGATCGACGGTAGAATGGAATAGTCGACGTCGATCGATAGTTTCTACCAGACCAATCGATCGATCGTCAATCAACGGCATCGATCGATGGTAGAGTGGAATAGTCGACGTCGATCGATAGTTTCTACCAGACCAATCGATGGATCGTCGATCGACGGCATCGATCGATGGTAGAATCGAATAGTCGACGTCGATCGAGCTGCTTGATCAGCCGCGCCGCGCGCCGACCGCTCCCCATTTGTCACCCGCTGCCCGCCCGCGCCCCACGCTTCCTGTCTGGCCTGCTTGTGTTTATGTGTTCAGTTGTGTGAAGCTCGCAGTCGTGAATACTGGTTGTTTCGTGACGCGCAAAATGGCGGCGACCACGTGGACGAATGAAAGAACTTTGGAATTTATCGAGCAATACAAAAACAAACCATTACTATGGGACATTATTCACAATGATTACCGTAATAAAATAAAACGTCATGATGCACTGCTCGAAATAGCCAACTCATTTGAAATTACTAAGGAGGAAGTAGAAAAGAAGATAAAAAAATTACAAACAACATTTTCGAAAGAAAATAAAAAAGTGAAAGATAGTTTAAGAAGCGGTGCCGGACGAGACGAAATATACGTTTCTAAATGGTATGCATTTCAAGCTATGATGTTCATACAAGAAAGGAATCGCCCACGATCTACTGTGTCTACAGAGGATCGGCCTCATTCGAGCATGTCAACTGATGTAAGTACCTACATAATATTTATATTTTTTACGGCCAATATGGCTCTGTATTCTCTGCAATTAAACAATTCTTTATAGCTATACTGAATCAGCCGAACCTTTGTAGATCTTACAAAATAATAGAATAATATTAAGCACATTTAAACATTTTCCAGTAGTGTTGTCATTAAAATAATAATACAATTTTACAAGTACATACTTATAACCTTTATTGATACAGATTACACAGTAGCTGTCACTTGTGTACAGAGTATTAGTCCAAAACAAAACTAGAAATGACTTACTAAAATAATAATATACTCCCGACATGCCGAAAGTCGTTTATTTAACAATACTTGTATTGCCATGTAATCATACCATCTTTAGAACAAAAATATTCAGCGAATTCTTCTCTCACTAGTTCAGCTGGAGTTGGTAAGCTGTAGAATTGTACAGATGACTGAATTTCTGGCGGCTGTATTATTTCGGAATCTGCACTCTCATATACGTTATTTGAATAGCGCAATTCTAAAGACCTATAACTCTCACAATTTATTCTTAAATAGTTGTGAAGATAAGTCGTAGCTAACACTATGTTTTCCACATTTTTCGGTTGAAGATGAAAAGGCCTTCGAAGACAGCGAAATACTGCACTTAAAATGCCGAACGTGCTTTCTACCATTCGGCGAGCCCTACTCAACCTATAATTAAAAATTCGCACCTTTGATCCTTTTCGCCCTAACTCGAGAAATGGCTTCATTAAATTTTCAGAAATAGGAAAGGCATTGTCACCTATAAAAACATATGGAGTAAGACAACTTCTTCCAGGCAATTCACTTTCTTTTGGGATTCCTTGTAGATTCATGGAATTCAAAATAGTATTTCCAAATACACCACCGTCAGAAATACGACCTTGGCACCCAATATCGCAGTACATAAAATTGTAATTCGCATCCACTACAGCCATTAGGACAATACTGTGAACTCCCTTGTAGTTAAAGTATGTGCTCCCACTGTTACTTGGAGCTCGCATATTTATATGTTTCCCATCTATTGCACCCAGACAGTGGGGAAAATTCCACAGCAGTTCAAAATCTTTTGCAATGTTGAGCCATCCTTCTTCCGTGCTTGGCATCTGTAAAATAAATATATACAATGTAAATATATTGAATATGAGCTACCATTCGCGGCTATGCTCGCGTAACTTATGTCAGTTCATACAATTTTTTTTTTTTAATTATACCTATTTAAAATATTTGTCTATAATTTTGTTTCAGATAAATTCACAAGCATCTGAGTCGGGGATGGACAGTTCCGTTGATAGTGAAGGTAGTCGTAAAAGGCGCCTCAAACCAAATGATGCCGCAATAGAAAAAACGTTGGAGATGGTTGATTCTTTGATTCGCAATAGAAAAGATGTTGATGAGTATACATTGTTTGGAGAACAAATAGCATTTAAATTGAGGACACTAAAAACGGACTACGCGCGTATTACCGTACAGCATCATATAAATAACCTAATTTACGAAGCTCAACTTGGTAAATATGACTATCCAGACACTCAAAATCAAGGCTACTACACCACTCTGTATTCTACAAATGCACAATCTTCAAATCAATCCAACCTTCCATCCACTTCTCAATACGCAAGAGATTCAACTGGATATAGCTTGTCGCTGGATAATATCAACCTTCCATCCACAAGTGGAAATAATATAACAGTGGAGTCATTGGATAATTTCGAAGATGTCTCATCTGACTTGCAAGAAAATTAAACGATATGTTTATATGGTTACTGTTTCTCTGAAAAAATTATAATAAACCTGAAATACTATGTACATTTTATATTTTTAATTTCTTCTAGCTTATATCAGAGATACATGATGAGAAGATACCTTTACAACTTAACTTACCTTATATATAACTTAACTTACGATTACAAGTCCAAGAATACTTACTTTTATGTAATCCCTGAGAGAACATATAAGCGCATTGCACACTTCTGGAATTATACAAGAAATACTTTGTTGTGAAATTTTAAATGTTAGCACTAGACTTTGATATGAATCACCACTGGCTAGAAATCTGAGTGTTATAAGTAACCGATTTTTAGGGGAAATTGATTGTCTGTAATTGGTATCCAATTTTGCAATTAAAGGAGCCACCATAGTTAAGAGATTTTCAATATCACTGTTACTCATTCGAAAAGCATCCAAAAAACCGCTATTTAAAATGTCATTTGGATAAGATAAGCGATCTTTGGCTTTAAAAAATGGTCGCATCCAGAGTCTTCTGCGTTTGCGTCTCCGTAATAATAGTACGAGCAACATCGTACTGGCCAACAATAACGCGTCCTCTTGTGAATACATTTTGAAAGAAACTGATGGAATATAGGCGGAGTTAATCGATCAACGTCGACCGGTGCCAGTAGTCGAACAGTATCTGTCGATCAATTAAAGTTACCAAACCAGTCGATCAACATCGATCGACGTTGATCGTTGCCATCGACCGGCAATCGACCGATTGGTTAGTCGAACAGTATCTGTCGATCAATTAAAGTTACTATACCAGTCGATCAACTTCGATCGATCCCGTCGATCGACAATCGATCGATTGGTCTGGTAACACCCTAAGAATGCTTTGAGCGGGTACGCCTCATCCCCTAAAAATACATATGGCGCGATAATATTGCTTTCTGGTAGTCGTTCCTCAGATGGTAGTTGGATTTTTCCACTGCTTAGATCTTTAAAAAAAACTGAATTGCTCAGAACACCTCCATCACTATCTTTTCCATAAGCTCCTACATCAATGATTCGAAACGTGTTTTGTGAATCAGAAACGGCTAATAAAACAATTGAGTAAGAATGTTTGTAATTATAGTACATGCTACCAGAGAGATGTGGTCTGTTGAGACGAATATGTTTTCCGTCGAGATTGCCACAGCAATGTGGAAATTTGTCCAAATTTGAAAATGAGTTAGCGATATCTTTGAAATCTTCTGTATTTGGAAATTTCATATGGGTATTGTTAAAATTATTCCAAATAGCATTGCAAACCTGAACAACAATATTTGCGATTGCTGTTTTTGATATACGAAATGGCACTGCCAACTTCCGAAAAGGTGTTCCTGTTATTAGATACCTGAAATGAAAAAAAAAAACAATTAATTTATCATTATTTTTGTTACAGCAAATGAAGTTAAAACTAGGTGGCGAAACTTGAGAGATGTATTTCAAAAAGAATTAAAAAAGGTTCATAAGCCACGATCTGGAGATCCAGGCAGCCCAGGCAGCATAGGAAATTATTCCGGGAAGTGGACATATTTTCATCATATGACATTTTTAAAGGATGTTATGGTGCCGCGGCAAACTCACAGTAATTATGGCGTTAATGATGATGAATCACAAAGCGAACAATCTGTCAATTGGGAGTTTGAGATAGATAATTCATCAAGATCAGAAGAAATTCCACAGCTGCCTGATAGAAACAATTCAACTGATGAAGATGAAGCGTCCATTGTCCGAGAGCGCATTGTATGCAGTCAGAGCGCAAGTACATCCTCTTTGGAGCACAATGTAATAAGCCAGAGCGCGAGTACGTCTTCTTTGGAGCGAAATGTAAGCCAGAGTGCAAGCACGTCTTCTTTGGATAGATCTCAAGGAAAAAAACATAAAAAATCTACTTGTTCAGAATTTGAAATCAAAATGCTTAAAATTGAAGAAGACAAAATTAAAGCATTTAAGGAAGCTAGGAATGAAGTTGATGATGCAGACATGCTATTTTTAAAGTCACTTGCTCCGTATTTCCAGTATTTAAGCCCAGTACAAAAATTGAGATTAAAGAGTAAATTACAAAATGTAATTGCCGATGAAATTGCTTTAACGACTTCCCCCTCCCCCTCGAACTCTTCATATTCTGCTTCAATTTTACCATCTCCAGTACACTCGACCATCGTCACGTCGCCACCGTCTCAAACTCGTCAATTTTACGAAACATTTAATGACGATGTTTAAATACCAAACATAATATTGTTTTTTTTTTATCCAACTTACCTAAATACTATACTACATACATATACTATATACTATAGGAATGTATTTGCGTTTTCGATTTATTTCTTCTTAATTTTCACATTGAGTTTCATCATTATCATAGTTTTCTGTTTCAGGAATGTATTTGCGTTTTCGATTTAAATCTAGAAAAAGTAGGTCAATTTGACAAAATAATCCGAACATTTCGTCGTTGTACTACTGCAACAAGTCACTAAGTGACATTTTTAGTAAAAGTTAGATAAAATATCAAAAAAGGTTTGAAACATCTGAAAAAGTAAAGTCACTTACCTTTCATTTCAGGAAAAACACTTAGTTAACCTCTTCAAAACCAATGTAATTAACGTATCGTGCCGTACACTCCCGTGGTTTGATTCCAACTAAACTTGAAACAAGTCTAGACCAGTAAAAAAGCAAAAAAAGCATGTAGTTTTATACACATGGCTGATGCGTGCCATGGACTTCTATGGCGCTTGACACGCCAGTCGTGTCATAGAAAATTTGTTCACAGCCCTGGTGAAAAGTTTTTCAAAATGGGTGCAGCAACGAATCGGTTAACTTTCCCAGCCCTATCGGATTCCAGGTATTGGATACCCGCTGTTCCGAAGATGAGGCAATCAGATTGTCACGCCTTATGGTTCCTCAAACTCACACTGAATCAAAGATTCTTGAGGTCACTTCTGAATGGGACTCTAACGCAACGAAGCTCAGTTTCGTTGACCAGCGACAGTTTCACACTGAGTTGGCTACTGACCAAATGTACGGATTGATTTCCCAAGGAGAAATAGAAACCAAGATTTCTCCAATGGATACTTATGGTTCTTCTATATGTAATGGACCCGTTAAGTCCCTATTGATTTATATGCCGCGTGTCGCATATGGGTTACGTAGGAGTTTTGTTGGACGTAATCTTATTTATTCGAGTTTTCGGTCATTCTATTGTTTTGGTGCTACTGTAATGATTTTGAAGGTCATGGCTAGACATTATGGGTTTTTAGGAAGTGAACAGTGTGTACTTTAATTTAATTTATGTTGTATTTGCAAACAAAACTAAATTTCAAAAATATTTGCGGTCAAAATGAAAATGTAGGGGGTGTGCGATTTCTTTGCTCTCGAGTGTAGGACGTCGTGAAAACGAGTGCAACGAGACATCAAAATCGCTCTCCGACGCATCCTCCACTATAATGAGGATATTACACCAGCAGCATTACCAAGTGGCAGCATTACCAAGTGGCAGCAGTACCGAACACAGGTTGACGGTGCGAAAAAAATGTTTAACGACTTCAACCAGAAAACGCAAAACACAATACATTTGTGTCTAATTTCAAAACACCAATTCGCCTTGAATGCTCAAACAAGTTGTGCATTCTTGTTGTGAAAATCTATAAGTTGGGGTCGTGCAATTTTGTTGAATAATTTATTTTAGTTAAACAATTGATATTTTGTTATGTCTGTTAATTATTGAATAAATAAAATAAAAAGTTCCTATACTCTATGTGATTATTATCTCATTAACCAACTTCAAAAAGGGGGAGGTTCTCAATTCGTCGGGATCTTTTTTATTCGATTTTTTTTCCAAATGTTACTTTGAAACCCTAAAAAGACATGTAACAACTTATCAAAAATACAAGAAATATTGTTGATTTGTGAAGGCCTTTTAGTTTTAAATAAATAGTTTAACATTTTCTTAAACTGGTTTTAAATTAGTGTTGTTGATGTGGGCTTTACACAATTTAGTTCTGCTTTACAGCACGTTCATGCGTTGTCTTTCTTTCAGTATTAAGATGGAGAGTTATAATAAAACAGTCTGCACGGGAAACTTAATGCGTTTTCTGCGAGATGATCATCAAATTAGAAATGAACTGAGAAAGCTAAAACAAATATTAAAAACTTTGTTGCACGGCCTGCTAAAACCAACTAATAGTTCAAGTAGCTCAACATAGGGGTCAAGACTTGACATGACATGACAAATGGCTTCTGGCTATAGTTGGCTTTGTGGTTCTGCAAGTATTTGCTTCTGTTTGGACTCTGTTTCTGATGAGGGCATGGCGAATTTTTGTAAGGTATCCTGATGGATACGAACATACATTTTCCTGCTTCCTGCTGATACGTAACCAGTCGCCGCCTCGGATCCATCGCATCCTCTAATCTAGGAAAATGGATAATGTATTGGTGGTACGCGGAGTCATTTTATTAAATCGATCCAGGAAATCCAAAATGTACATGCAAATCTGGAAAAAAACGCTGAAATAATAAAACCAACGCTGATTTGGCATTGGATTTTCGGCTAAAGGTTTGGCAGTAAATGGACTTAAGCTCCACGATTTTAAAAGTTTGATAGCAGATCACTACGATCAAGAGTGGAATACAAGACCGGACATAAAATATTACGAAAGTCCTGAGTTCGAAGAAGAAGAAAGGGAAGAGATGTGCAATGAGAGATGAAGGTTTGCAAGGCATCGACAATATATTTGTTCATAAAGATAAAATCAGGGCGTTTTTTATAAGTTGATAAATTGATGAGATCTCAACTTTAATACCGACGCTAGCATCAGCAATTTTCCCTCTTCAGAATTTGAAAGCGATGACTGTGACAACATTGTGAATCGACGTCTGCACTCTGCACCCGTAGTCTACGAAAATTACAATATTTCTTTGCAAAAAAACTGCAGTACGTTTCGCAGATATTTCGCTACCGCAGTAGTTCGCGGTGACTCGCTGCCGCATACGACGCGCAGGTGTTACTGCTAAATCGAACTGTATGAAAAAGATCGGAAAAATAACTTCAATTCGTTAAAACTTATTAGAACTTATTTAAAACTTATTTTCAAAGTGGTGTCTTCTACTAAAACGGTAAGAAATTAAAAAACAATTTTTTTTCCCCATAATTGAAAAGGATGGCATAAGTAGACGACATTTGGTTTCAACAGGACGGCATTGCCTTTGCTGATGTCAACTCGAAGCTGGGATTTGAGTCCGCTAGACTTATCGAATGGGGTATTGTAAGGCTGGCCGTGACTATCATTTGAATGATCTTGTTGTTGAAAAAAAAATGTTTACCATCCTTCTGTGTGTCAAATAAATAGATTCTTGTTGTTCTTGTTAATGTAGGATCCACATCGTCATCAAAAGTTAAATAGGTAGAGATAAATCATTCTAAAAATGTACGACCCTCCACCGCGGTTACACTTAGGCTACAGAAGTCAGCGGGTCCGCGGCGGCGGCGGCTGCAGTGCAAGGAATGGCGCGTTTCAATGCAAGCCGCCGTGCACCCGGCATACAACCGGCGGCATACAACGCCGCCGGCTTTGCCGCACAAAGGAGCCGCCGGGGTGTGCCGGCGGGTTACGCGGCTTGTCGGCGTCAGTTCGTGCCTGGCATTCGAGCGGTAGTGGTGTGCAGTTAGTGTGTATTCAACAAATTGAAATGTCGTTACATTGTTATATTACAGGATTTTCCTAGTTTGGATACCTACGCTCTTTCAATCTGCACTGTAGCAACACCATAAAGTGTATTATTTTGTTTCAATCTGCACTGTAGCAACACCATAAAGTGTATTATTTTGTTTTCTGTAATGTCTACGCTGTGTGAAATAAATTATCTTATCTTATTGGGACGATGAAACTGTGTTGCTGTTAATTTAAAAATTTCATGAAAATTATATATTATGGAATCCCAGAAATGCAGATTATAAGAATAGGAACAAACGAACGGACGCATTGAACGTAATTGCGTAAACATAAAGTGTATTTGACATTGACAAAGGCGAAGTAGAGAGAAAGTTAAAAAATTTAACCTCTCATTATTTTCGGGAAAAAAGGTTGAACAGTTGTACAAATCTGGTGCAGGCACAGACGATGTACAGGAACCAAAGTGGTTTGCTTACTAGGCATTGAACTTTTTGCGAGACAAAAATAAACGACTACCCACAGTAAATAGTGAGAATGATGTAAGTATTCATGTTTCCTATTTTTGTTTATTTTATCACAGACTAACTACTCGCGGTCACCGAACATATACTAAAGTAAAAAAGCGACACTCTTGCATGTGTACACAAAAAGTGAGTCGCGGACTCACGGCTATGTGTGCGTGCCCGGGCGAGCGCGGGGGCTGTGCACGGCGCGCGACTAAAGCGTGGTATTTATTCATTTAAACAATCATGCCCAGCGTATATTGTTGTAAAATAGCTATAATACCTAGATCCACAATAAATAAGAAATAATGTTGAATTAAGTCTTATCTCATATAGAGGTTAAATACAATTAAATTATACTTGTTATATGTGTTTCATAAAATAAAAAGAACGTAAAACGTAAAAAATGTATGAGCAAAATCATTATTTTGCTCATACATTTTCCCTTAAATATACAAGGATGCTATAAAGATTAAAAATTGAATTGAATTTTAAAAATACTATTGTGTCAACCATGCTCTTTCGTGCGGCGACTTAAGGTCCCCGGCGCACAGTGGGTCGAAACTGCTAAAAAAGAGACATAGGATTTTTTTCGATTATTCGAAGTTTTTTTTGTGCCAATCGGTGGAGCTCAATATCCCTATTAAAAACTATTCTGTGTCATTTTGTCATAAAACTATTACTTACCGAGAAAAAAAATAAAGTTTAAAAAATTTGTATGGAATGACATCTATCAAGGTCGATTTCTTCAAAGTGCTTACCGATACAGCTTGGAAAACACCTAAGTGTTATAGAATAGGATATTACCTATCGTATGATATCTATATACAAATGCATTCACTTGCCCCCTTTTCCGATAAATGCCATTGAAAATGAGTTCTTTTTTAGTATTTTGGAACGAAATAAAAGTAATATTGTCGTGTTTGTGGGGTCAAATATAAACAAATACATTAGTCCGTTCCTTAATTTCATCAAAAGCACCAACATATTTGATCATTTGTAAGATTTTTGTTAAAAAAAAATATATTGATTTTTTTTTCACAAAAGTTACTAAACTTGTTTACATATCTTTATTGTCATATTACATACACAGGTAATAAACTACGTTAATTCTGCCCGAAAGATTTTAGTACCTACTGTTACTACGTACGTACGTTCATGTAAGTACACTTTAACTTAGGTTCTATATTTGTGTAAAACAAGTTAGTATACTTGTTTACAAAATACATACCTACCTATAACGTCAACTTACATACGCAGGTAATAAAATACGTTAATCCTGCCCGACAAATTTTAGTACCTATGTACCTGGGAGCTCACTTTAACCCTTTGCTACCTGCATTTTGGATGTCATTCACAACAAATAACTACGTTATCTAAAGAATTGTCCCACATTTTCGTAAACAAACCTATTGTTAGGTAAAATGGCAAAGAATGGACCTATTTTTATCTATTGTAATTAACTAATTAGCAATATAAAGGTATTTAGAGTACAGATGTGGTAAAGGATAGGGTGGGGTAAGTCCTTTATAAATATCAAGCTACTATCTTCCATAAAACATTATGAGTGCCTTCCTACACGAGTAACTAACTTACGGTTAACAAAAAGTTATCGCGATTAATATGGAAAGATTAGTAAATAACATTGATTTATTTGTGCTGATGAGAGAAGAGTTGGACTCATTATCTGACAGTGCTAAGCTTTGTGACCACCTTAGAGAAAAATTTAGTTTGACGAAAATTCTATTAAATTGTTAAAGTTTTGTCAACAGTTTTGTTCGAAAGTTAGTGGTAAATGGAAACAGAGCAACCGAACCTTAGTGCGGTTTTTAAAAAATAATGAAAGTTGGTTGGAAAGTCTTATAGCGTGGCTTCATCTTGGTACACCTGGAAGTGAACAATTGGAAGAATTGCAATCGCAAGAATGCGATCACGATGATGAGGAAAATGTGATCCCCACAACACCGAACCAAATTCAAACTTTATCCCAAAGAAAACCTTTTGAAGATTTGACTCCCAGACATAAGAGAAGACGAGTGGATGCCCTGAATTCGTCATTTTCGCCTGAAGAAGTAACTACTTCTACATTAAAAGGTTTGAAACAGAGTGGCCAGAAAGAAGTTGGCAATATAATGGAGCATCTAATGAAGCATCCTATTCAAAAAGTTAAGGCGTGCATTGTCAGAGAAAAGCCAGCTGCAGCGTACACACCTGAAAAAGCACTGGGGTTGTTGGTGTCGCTTGAACTGTCAAAGTGGCAGTACATAAATTTGAGGGAATCAGCCAGTGAGCAGGGATCCCATATATATCCCTCATATTACAAGATAAAACAAGCAAAACAAGATTGTTATCCCGGGAAAGAAACCGTAATGGTGAATGAAGATGGAGCTGAAATACTTCTTCAAGCTTTACTGGACCTAACTGTGTCAAGAATCATAAGTGCAAATAATTTAACGTTTCAAACTGGTGATGAAGTGGCTTGAACAAGTAAATGGGGATTTGACGGAGCTTCCGGCCAAAGCCATTATAAACAAAAAGGAGAAGTAGACGAGACTACGGTATTTATGGCTAGCTTGGTTCCTCTCAGGCTTCATATTGGTGATGTCGTTGTATGGGAAAATGATAGACCTTCGTCAACAATGTATTGCCGACCGATAATGTTTAAGTTCATGAAAGAGACAAAAGATATAGTTGTTGCTGCAAAGAAAAAAATAGAAGATCAGATTATGGCACTTCAAACAACAAAAGTGGGAGAAGTCAACGTCAACCACAAACTGCTATTGACGATGATCGATGGTAAAATTTCCTCCATCATCTCTGACACCTCGTCTGCAGTTTGCGGTATATGTAAAGCAAAACCATCCGAAAGGAACAATTTGGATAATTTAAAAGATAAAAGAAGTAATGAAGAAATGTACCAGTACGGATTGTCTTCGTTACATGCCTGGATAAGATGCATGGAGTGCCTGCTACATATAGGTATGACAATATTTTAATAATTCTTTTTATTATTTTTTTGTTTTGCAATATGTACCTACCACTAACTCACCAATTTATTTGATTATAATACTTTTTTAATGATTGTTTCAGCTTATAGAATCGATTTTAAGGAGTGGAGTGCAAAGGGAGAACACAAAGAACTGATGGCACAGAGAAAAAAACTAATCCAAGCATCGTTCAAGAATGAGTGTGGTCTACTAATAGATATAGTCAAACAGGGAGCTGGTGCTACAAATGATGGGAATACGGCTAGAAGATTTTTTAGGGATTCTAAAACCAGTGCGCGTCTTACGGGTCTCAATGAAGATTTGATTGAAAGATTTCACGTGATTCTACAAACAATTGCTTCTGGAGAACGCGTAAATATTTCCAAATTTTCTCAGTTTTGTCAAGAGACTGCAAATCTTTATGTTCAATTATATCCTTGGTATTACATGCCTTGCAGCGTCCATAAATTGC
The DNA here is from genome assembly GCA_951804965.1 of Horisme vitalbata. Classification (NCBI taxonomy): domain Eukaryota; kingdom Metazoa; phylum Arthropoda; class Insecta; order Lepidoptera; family Geometridae; genus Horisme; species Horisme vitalbata. Next base: position 34,818,444 of record OX638090.1, read on the forward strand.
TCATACACGGAGCAGACATAATTCAACATTTTGGTTTGTTACCTATGGGCAAACTTTCAGAAGAAGCATCAGAAGCTCGAAACAAAGATTTTCGAAACTACAGAGAGCACCATTCTAGGAAAGTGAGTAGGACTTCGACAAATGAAGATATTCTGCATAATCTTTTATTGTCGTCAGATCCCAAGCTCAGCCTTATAAGTCCACAAATGGGCAAAAAACGAAGGATGACTCTCTCTGCAAAAGCTGTAGAGCTATTGATGCCTCTTCTGGAAGAGACTTGTGGGACTGAATTTATTGATATAGATAATCTTAACGATAGCGATAGTGAATAGGAAAAACTTTGTTGTTTAATTTTAAGAAACTAAATGTATCGTATTACATAGCTATTTTTTTTATAATGTACGTAGTGTGTTTTTAATTGTTTCGTTTTATTTTTTGCAATAATTATTCATAAGAGTAATCTTCAAATTAGCGACCATTAAGGAAATAACGAAAACTTTGTTATGTTGTTTATTTTAGAATCTAATTTACCTTATTTACTGTGATTGTATATAACACATTTTATTTTTCTTTATGATGTACGTACCTAGTGTGTTTTTTTAAGTTTGTAGGAAGTAATTGTTTCGTTTTATTTCTTTGTATTTTTTTTTCTTTGTATCTTTGTACTAAATTCTATGTATATATAAGTAGGTATGCAAATTATGTAAATAAAATAAATATTCACGGCACTTTCCCGAATCACTTTTTCAATTTATTTTAACAACCTGCCCTAAAGAGTCCTAAAAGAAGGGTTTGCATCCAACTTAACTAGCAATAAGTTTGTTTATCTCTAAAAAATGTCAGACCATAGGTGAGCTATGTAAGGTATTTGTTGTGAATGACATCTAAAATGCAGGTAGCAAAGGGTTAAAGTGAGCTCCCAGGTACATAGGTAAGTACTAAAAGTTGTCGGGCAGGATTAAAGTATTTTATTACCTGCGTATGTAAGTTGACGTATGTATTTTGTAAACAAGTATACTAACTTGTTTTAAACAAATATTGAACCTATGTTAAAGTGTACTTACATGAACGTACGTACGTAGTAACAGTAGGTACTAAAATCTTTCGGGCAGAATTAACGTAGTTTATTACCTGTGTATGTAATATGACATTAAAGATATGCAAGTTAAGTAACTTTATTGAAACAAAAATCAATATAAATTTTTTTTAACAAAAATCTTACAAATGATCAAATATGTTGGTGCCTTTAATGAAATTAAGGAACGAACTAATGGATTTTGTTTATATTTGACCCCACAAACACGACAACATTACTTTTATTTCGTTCCATAATACTAAAAAAGAACTCATTTTCAATGGCATTTATCGGAGAAGGGGGCAAGTGAATGCATTTGTATATGATATCATACGATAGGTAATATCCTATTCTATAACACTTAGGTGTTTTCCAAGCTGTATCGGTAAGCATTTTGTAGAAATCGACCTTGATAGATGTCATTCCATACAAATTTTTTAAACTTTATTTTTTTTCTCGGTAAGTAATAGTTTTATGACAAAATGACACAGAATAGTTTTTAATAGGGATATTGAGCTCCACCGATTGGCACAAAAAAACTTCAAATAATCGAAAAAAATCCTATGTCCCTTTTTTAGCAGTTTCGACCCACTGTGCGGCGCTTCGACTACACGGAGTGTCACGGGTGTGCCGCGTGTACTAAGATGTGTGCTTCAGCTCAGCTGGCCCACAATGAAATTTGAGATTTTTAATTATGCCAGGATTTAGTTGATAATAAGTAGCAAAGAAAAAAAAAGTCTCGCGTTTAAAAGTTATTAGGGATTCCTCATGAGTTCCTTACGTTAGAAATCTATTAAAATTTCATAATTAATCGGTGCTCTATTCCTGAGTTAAAAGCTTTTTTGTTGTACCTGCAATGTTGTACGTTTGTTATATTATAATTTTGTATTAAGACGGCAAACCAGGATCTCAAGAAGAGGTGATCAGTTGTAAATCAAAATAAATTGGTTCAGTAGTTCCGAAGATTACCCCCTACAATTTACTTATTTATAATATTAGTATAAATTATATTATATATAGCTCGATAAATTATATTATATATAGCTCGATTACCACTCACTCACTCACTGACTGACTCATTGACATGATTGTTCTCCCAGATGCCACCTCGTAGGGTTAAAATTTTTGGTGGATTCGTATAGAGGGAGTGGGGGCGACCTCAGGAAAAATCTGACATTTCCCCTTTTCACCCCCTTTCACCCCCACCCCCCATGTATCTCGGAAACTATAGGTCGTAGAGGGTTCGCGCTCAAACAAATGTTGCTCAGGGTTTATTTTTATGTAAGGATTCGAAAAAAAAAATTAGGGTTCCATACAAAAAAAAAATAGTCCCATACAAAATTTACACCCCCTCATACAAAACTTTTTTTTCTTTACTTTAATGACATGTGTCGATGTTTGGTGGAATTGTATAGGTAGGACAGGTGTAGGGTAGGTGTAGGGTAGGTGTAGGGTAGTTGTAGGGTAGTCGTAGGGTAGTTGTAGGGTAGGTGTAGGGTAGGTGTAGGGTAGTTGTAGGGTAGTCGTAGGGTAGTTGTAGGGTAGGTGTAGGGTAGTTGTAGGGTAGGTGTAGGGTAGTTTGTAGGGTAGTTGTAGGGTAGTTGTAGGGTAGGTGTATGGTAGGTGTAGGTTAGGTGTAGGGTAGTTGTGGCGTAGCTGTAGAGTAGCTGTAGGGTACTAGGTGTAGGGTAGTTGTAGGGTAGTTGTAGAGTAGCTGTAGGGTAGTTGTAGGGTAGTTGTAGGGTAGTTGTAGGGTAGTTGTAGGGTAGTTGTAGGGTAGGTGTAGGGTAGGTGTAGGGTAGTTGTGGGGTAGTTGTAGGGTAGGTGTAAGGTAGTTGTAGGGTAGGTGTAGGGTAGTTGTAGGGTAGGTGTAGGGTAGTTGTAGGGTAGGTGTAGGGTAGTTGTAGGGTAGGTGTAGGGTAGTTGTTGGATTTCGATTTCGGTTTCGGTTTCGGTTTCGGTTTCGGTTTCGGTTTCGGTTTCGATTTCGATTTCGATTTCGATTTCGATTTCGATTTCGATTTCGATTTCGATTTCGATTTCGATTTCGATTTCGATTTCGATTTCGATTTCGATTTCGATTTCGATTTCGATTTCGATTTCGATTTCGATTTCGATTTCGATTTCGATTTCGATTTCGATTTCGATTTCGATTTCGATTTCGATTTCGATTTCGATTTCGATTTCGATTTCGATTTCGATTTCGATTTCGATTTCGATTTCGATTTCGATTTCGATTTCGATTTCGATTTCGATTTCGATTTCGATTTCGATTTCGATTTCGATTTCGATTTCGATTTCGATTTCGATTTCGATTTCGATTTCGATTTCGATTTCGATTTCGATTTCGATTTCGATTTCGATTTCGATTTCGATTTTGATTTTGATTTCGATTTCGATTTCGATTTGCTTCTTTTACATCAATATTCTCTTTGATTCCTTCTCTTACATCAATATCCTCTGTTAAAGCATCATCCTCTTAAATATCCTCTTTGATTGCTTCTTTTACATCGATATCTTCTTTAATAACATCTTTCTCTTCGCTATCTGCTTTGATGGCATCTTTTTCTTCGATATCATCGTTGATTGCTTCTTTCTCTTCAATATTCTCTTTGATTGCTTTTTCCACATCGATATCTTTTTTGATTGATTCTTCCATCAAAACATAAACCGCGAGCTGCGTGCAGCTCGCGCACCACCCAACCTCTAGTTATATTATATATAGCTCGATTACCACTGACTGACTCACTGACTGATTCACTGATTGACATGATTGTTCTCCCAGATGCCACCTTGTAGGGTTAAAATTTTTGGTGGATTCGTATAGAGGGAGTGGGGGCGACCTCAGGAAAAATCTGACATTTCCACTTTTCACCCCCTTTCACCCCCACCCCCCATGTATCTCAGAAACTATAGGTCGTAGAGAGTTCGCGCTCAAACTAATATTGCTCAGGGTGCTTTTTATTATAAAGATCCGAAAAAAAAAATTAGGGTTCCATACAAAAAAAAAATTATCCCATACAAAATTTTCACCCCTTCATACAAAACTTTTTTTTCTTTACTTTAATGACATGTGTCGATGTTTGGTGGAATCGTATAGATATTTAGTGTAGGTTAGGTGAAGGTGTAGGTGTAGGGTAGTTATAGGGTAGTTGTAGGGTAGTTGTAGGGTAGTTGTAGTGTAGGTGTAGGGTAGGATTTAGGATAGATGTAGGGTAGTTGTAGGGTAGGTGTAGCGTAGGTGTAGTGTAGTTGTAGGGTAGTTGTAGGGTAGTTGTAGGGTAGGTGTAGCGTAGGTGTAGGGTAGTTGTAGGGTAGTTGTAGGGTAGTTGTATGGTAGGTGTAGGGTAGTTGTAGGGTAGGTGTAGGGTAGTTGTAGGGTAGGTGTTGGTTTTCGTTTTCGATTTCGATTTCGATTTCGGTTTCGGTTTCGGTTTCGGTTTCGGTTTCGGTTTCGGTTTCGGTTTCGGTTTCGGTTTCGGTTTCGGTTTCGGTTTCGGTTTCGGTTTCGGTTTCGGTTTCGGTTTCGGTTTCGGTTTCGGTTTCGGTTTCGATTTCGATTTCGATTTCGATTTCGATTTCGATTTCGATTTCGATTTCGATTTCGATTTCGATTTCGATTTCGATTTCGATTTCGATTTCGATTTCGATTTCGATTTCGATTTCGATTTCGATTTCGATTTCGATTTCGATTTCGATTTCGATTTCGATTTCGATTTCGATTTCGATTTCGATTTCGATTTCGATTTCGATTTCGATTTCGATTTCGATTTCGATTTCGATTTCGATTTCGATTTCGATTTCGATTTCGATTTCGATTTCGATTTCGATTTCGATTTCGATTTCGATTTCGATTTCGATTTCGATTTCGATTTCGATTTCGATTTCGATTTCGATTTCGATTTCGATTTCGATTTCGATTTCGATTTCGATTTCGATTTCGATTTCGATTTCGATTTCGATTTCGATTTCGATTTCGATTTCGATTGCTTCTTCTTCTTTGATATCATCGTTAATTGCTTCTCCCACATCGATATCTTCTTTGATTGCTTCTTCCTCTTCGAAACCCTCTCTGATAGCTTTATGAATCAAAACATAAACCGCGAGCTGCGTGCAGCTCGCGCACCACCCAACCTCTAGTTATTATATTATATATAGCTCGATTACCACTCACTGACTGACTGACTGACTGACTGACTGATTGACATGATTGTTCTCCCAGATGCAACCTCGTAGGGTTGAAATTTTTGGTGGAATCGTATAGAGGGAGTGGGGGCGACCTCAGGAAAAATCTGACATTTCCCCTTTTCACCCCCTTTCACCCCCACCCCCCATGTATCTCGGAAACTATAGGTCGTAGAGGGTTCATGCTAAAACTAATGTTGCTCAGGGTTTATTTTTATGTAAGGATCCGAAAAAAAAAAATAGGGTTCCATACAAAAAAAAAATAGTCCCATACAAAATATTCACCCCCTCATACAAAACTTTTTTTTTTACTTTAATGACATGTGTCGCTGTTTGGTGGAATCGTATAGATATTTAGTGACGTGTTGGTGTAGGGGTAGGGAAGGGGTGTCTTTTGTCTATTTGGTCTATTTTGTCCATTTTGTCTTTTTTGTCTTTTTTGTCTTTTTTGTCTTTTTTGTCTTTTTTGTCTTTTTTGTCTTTTTTGTCTTTTTTGTCTTTTTTGTCTTTTTTGTCTTTTTTGTCTTTTTTGTCTTTTTTGTCTTTTTTGTCTTTTTTGTCTTTTTTGTCTTTTTTGTCTTTTTTGTCTTTTTTGTCTTTTTTGTCTTTTTTGTCTTTTTTGTCTTTTTTGTCTTTTTTGTCTTTTTTGTCTTTTTTGTCTTTTTTGTCTTTTTTGTCTTTTTTGTCTTTTTTGTCTTTTTTGTCTTTTTTGTCTTTTTTGTCTTTTTTGTCTTTTTTGTCTTTTTTGTCTTTTTTGTCTTTTTTGTCTTTTTTGTCTTTTTTGTCTTTTTTGTCTTTTTTGTCTTTTTTGTCTATTTTGTCTTTTTTGTCTTTTTTGTCTTTTTTGTCTTTTTTGTCTTTTTTCGATATCCTCTTTGGTTTTCTATATTCGATCAAAAATTTGTATTTCGTACAAAATTTTAAATCACTTGTATCTCCTTAACGGTTAGAGATAGACATGCAAAACTTTTATGAAATATTATGTTTTTTTTTTGTTAGCTTGCTTATTTCACTACAATATCCTGTTTGATTGTTTCTTCTACTCTGATGTAGTCTTTTATGGCTTCGTTCACTTCGATATCCTCATTGACTGCTAAATCCACTTCACTATTATCTTCGATTGCTTATTTAACTTCGATATTCTCTTTGATTGCTTTTCTCACTCGATATCTTCTTTGATTGTTTCTTCCACTTTGACATCCTTCTGGATTGCTTGTTTTACATCAATATCCTCTTTTATAGCATCTTCGATTTTGATATCCTCATTGATTAATTCTCCCACAACGATATCTTCTTTGATTGCTTTCTTTTACATCGATATCGTCTTTGATAACATCTTTCACTTCGCTATCCGCTTTGATTGCATCTTTCTCTTCGATATCATTGTTGACTTCTTCTTCCTCTTCGATAATATCTTTGATTGCTTCTCCCACATCGATATCTTCTTTGATTGCTTCTTTCTCTTCAATATTCTCTTTTATTGCTTCTTTCACATTGATATCCTCTTTCATTAGTTCTTCCTCTTCGATATACTTTTTGATTGCTTCTCCTATATCAGATATCTTCTTTGATTGATTTTTTAACATCGATATCCTCTTTGATAGCGTCTTTTACTTTGATGTTCTCCTTGTTTGCTTCTTCAACTTCATTTATCTCTTTGATTGCTTCTTTCTATTTTAAATCCTTTCTGATAGCGATAAGATGCAAAACATAAACCGCGAGCTGCGTGCAGCTCGCGCACCACCCAACCTCTAGTTATATTATATATAGCTCGATTACCACTCACTCACTCACTCACTGATTGACATGATTGTTCTCCCAGATGCAACCTCGTAGGGTTGAAATTTTTGGTGGATTCGTATAGAGGGAGTGGGGGCGACCTCAGGAAAAATCTGACATTTCCCCTTTTCACCCCCTTTCACCCCCACCCCCCATGTATCTCGGAAACTATAGGTCGTAGAGGGTTCGCGCTCAAACTAATGTTGTTAAGGGTGCATTTTAATAAAAGGATCCGACAAAAAAAAGTGGGGTCCCATACAAAAAATTAATTATCCCATACAAAATTTTCACCCCCTCATACAAAATTTTTTTTTTCTTTTCGTCGATCACACGGTTGTTCTCCCAGGTGTAATCGTATAGATATTTAGTGAAGTGTTGGTGTAGGGTAGGAATTGGGTAGGTAGGGTAGGGAAGTAGTCTTTATTGTCTTTTTTGTCTTATTTGTCTTTTTTGTCTTTTTTGTCTTTTTTGTCTTTTTTGTCTTTTTTGTCTTTTCTGTCTTTTCTGACTTTTCTGACTTTTCTGACTTTTCTGACTTTTCTGTCTTTTCTGTCTTTTCTGTCTTTTTTGTCTTTTTTGTCTTTTTTGTCTTTTTTGTCTTTTTTGTCTTTTTTGTCTTTTTTGTCTTTTTTGTCTTTTTTGTCTTTTTTGTCTTTTTTGTCTTTTTTGTCTTTTTTGTCTTTTTTGTCTTTTTTGTCTTTTTTGTCTTTTTTGTCTTTTTTGTCTTTTTTGTCTTTTTTGTCTTTTTTGTCTTTTTTGTCTTTTTTGTCTTTTTTGTCTTTTTTGTCTTTTTTGTCTTTTTTGTCTTTTTTGTCTTTTTTGTCTTTTTTGTCTTTTTTGTCTTTTTTGTCTTTTTTGTCTTTTTTGTCTTTTTTGTCTTTTTTGTCTTTTTTGTCTTTTTTGTCTTTTTTGTCTTTTTTGTCTTTTTTGTCTTTTTTGTCTTTTTTGTCTTTTTTGTCTTTTTTGTCTTTTTTGTCTTTTTTGTCTTTTTTGTCTTTTTTGTCTTTTTTGTCTTTTTTGTCTTTTTTGTCTTTTTTGTCTTTTTTGTCTTTTTTGTCTTTTTTGTCTTTTTTGTCTTTTTTGTCTTTTTTGTCTTTTTTGTCTTTTTTGTCTTTTTTGTCTTTTTTGTCTTTTTTGTCTTTTTTGTCTTTTTTGTCTTTTTTGTCTTTTTTGTCTTTTTTGTCTTTTTTGTCTTTTTTGTCTTTTTTGTCTTTTTTGTCTTTTTTGTCTTTTTTGTCTTTTTTGTCTTTTTTGTCTTTTTTGTCTTTTTTGTCTTTTTTGTCTTTTTTGTCTTTTTTGTCTTTTTTGTCTTTTTTGTCTTTTTTGTCTTTTTTGTCTTTTTTGTCTTTTTTGTCTTTTTTGTCTTTTTTGTCTTTTTTGTCTTTTTTGTCTTTTTTGTCTTTTTTGTGCAAAACTTTTATGGAATATATGTATTTTTTTTTTTTCTTAGCTTGCTTATTTCACTACAATATCCTCTGTGATTGTTTCTTCTACTCTGGTGTAGTCTTTTATTGTATCGTTCACTTCGATATCCTCATTGATTGCTAAATCCACTTCAATATTATCTTTGATTGCTTTTTTACCTTCGATATTCTCTTCAATTGCTTCTCTCCCACGATAACCCCTTTGATTGTTTCTTCCACTTTGACATCCTTCTGGATTGCTTCTTCCAATTCGACATCCTTCTGGATTGCTTCTTCCAGATCAATATCATCTTTAATTGCTTGTGTTACATCAATATCCTCTTTTAAAGCATCTTCAATTTTGATATCTACATTGATTGCTTCTCCCATAACGATAACTTTTTTTGATTGCTTCTTTTACATCAAAATAGTATTTGATAACATCTTTCACTTCGCTATCCGCTTTGATTGCATCTTTCTCTTCGATATCATCGTTGTTTGCTTCTTCCCTTTCGAAACCCTCTCTGATTGCTTTATAATTTAAAACATAAACCGCGAGCTGCGTGCAGCTCGCGCACCACCCAACCTCACTCACTCACTGATTGACATGATTGTTCTCCCAGAAGCAACCTCGTAGGGTTGAAATTTTTGGTGGATTCGTATAGAGGGAGTGGGGGCGACCTCAGGAAAAATCGGACATTTCCCCTTTTCACCCCCTTTCACCCCCACCCCCCATGTATCTCGGAAAGTATAGGTCGTAGAGGGTTCGCGCTCAAACTAATATTACTCAGGGTGCTTTTTAATATAAGGATCCGAAAAAAAATTAGGGTTCCATACAAAAAAAAAATATCCCATACAAAATTTTCACCCCCTCATACAATTTTTTTTTCTTTTCGTCGATCACACGTTTGTCCTCCCAGATGGAATCGTATAGATATTTAGTGATTTAGTGAAGTGTAGGTGTAGGGTAGGTGTTAAGTAGGGGTAGGGTAGGTGTAGGGTAGGTGTAGAGTAAGTGTAGAGTAGGTATAGAGTAGGTGTAGAGTAGGTGTAGAGTAGGTGTAGAGTAGGTGTAGGGTAGGTGTATGGTAGGTGTAGGGTAGTTGTAGCGTAGCTGTAGAGTAGCTGTTGGGTAGGTGTAGGGTAGTTGTTGGTCGATTTCGATTTCGATTTCGATTTCGATTTCGATTTCGATTTCGATTTCGATTTCGATTTTGATTTGCTATTTTTACATCTATATTCTCTTTGATTCCTTCTCTTACATCAATATCCTCTGTTAAGCATCATCCTCTTAAATATCCTCTCTAATTGCTTCTTTTACATCGATATCTTCTTTAATAACATCTTTCACTTCGCTATCTGCTTTTATGGCATTTTTCTCTTCGATATCATCGTTGATTGCTTCTTTCTCTTCAATATTCTATTTGATTGCTTTTTCCACATCGATATCTTCTTTGATTGCTTCTCCCACATCAATATCATCTTTGAATGCTTCTCCCACATCAATATCTTTTTTGATTGCTTCTTCCATCAAAACATAAACCGCGAGCTGCGTGCAGCTCGCGCACCACCCGACCTCTAGTTATTATATTATATATAGCTAAACTACCACTCACTGATTGATTGACTGACTGACATGATTGTTCTCCCAGATGCCACCTCGTAGGGTTAAAATTTTTGATGGATTCGTATAGAGGGAGTGGGGGTGACCTCAGGAAAAATCTGACATTTCCCCTTTTCACCCCCTTTCACCCCCACCCCCCATGTATCTCGGAAACTATAGGTCGTAGAGGGTTTGCGCTCAAACTAATAATACTCAGGGTGTTTTTTAATTTAAGGATCCGACAAAAAAAATTGGGGTCCCATACAAAAAAAAATTATCCCATACAAAATTTTCACCCCCTCATACAATTTTTTTTTTCTTTTCGTCGATCACACTTTGTTCTCCCAGATGGAATTGTATAGATAATTAGTGTAGTGTAGGTGTAGGGGTAGGGTAGGTGTTGGTTAGGTGTTGGGTAGGTGTTGGGTAGGTGTTGGGTTGGTGTTGAGTAGGTAATGAGTAGGTGTTGGGTTGGTGTTGGGTAGGTGTTGGGTAGGTGTTGGTTAGGTGTTAGGTAGGTGTTGGGTAGGTGTTGGGTAGGTGTTGGGTAGGTGTTGGGTAGGTGTTGGGTAGGTGTTGGGTAGGTGTTGGGTAGGTGTAGGGTAGGTGTAGGGTAGGTGTAGAGTAGGTGTAGGGTAGGTGTAGAGTAGGTGTAGGTGTTGGTTGTGATTTCGATTTCGATTTCGATTTCGATTTCGATTTCGATTTCGATTCCGATTCCGATTCCGATTTCAATTTCGATTGCTTCTTCTTCTTTGATATCATCGTTGATTGCTTCTCCCACATCGATATCTTCTTTGATTGCTTCTTCCTCTTCGAAACCCTCTCTGATAGCTTTACGAATTAAAACATAAACCGCGAGCTGCGTGCAGCTCGCGCACCACCCAACCTCTAGTTATATTATATATAGCTCGATTACCACTCACTCACTCACTCACTGACTGATTGACATGATTGTTCTCCCAGATGCCACCTCGTAGGGTTGAAATTTTTGGTGGATTCGTATAGAGGGAGTGGGGGCGACCTCAGGAAAAATCTGACATTTCCCCTTTTCACCCCCACCCCCCATGTATCTCGGAAACTATAGGTCGTAGAGGGTTCGCGCTCAAACTAGTGTTGCTCAGAGTTTATTTTTATATAAGGATTCGAAAAAAAAAAATAGGGTTCCATACAAAAAAAAATTTATCCCATACAAAATTTTCATCCCTTCATACAAAACTTTTTTTTTTCTTTTCGTCGATCACACGGTTGTTCTCCCAGATGGAATCGTATAGATATTTAGTGAAGTGTAGGTGTAGGGAGTTGTAGGCTAGGTGTAGGGTAGTTGTAGGATAGTTGTAGGGTAGTTGTAAGGTAGTTGTAGGGTAGGTGTAGGGTAGTTGTAGGGTAGGTATAGGGTAGGTGTAGGTTAGTTGTAGGGTAGTTGTAGGGTAGGTGTAGGGTAGGTGTAGGGTAGGTGTATGGTAGGTGTAGGGTAGGTGTAGGGTAGTTGTAGGGTAGGGATTTCGATTTCGATTTCGATTTCGATTTCGATTTCGATTTCGATTTCGATTTCGATTTCGATCGATATCCTGTTTGATTTCTTCTTCCTCTTTGATATCCTGTTTGACTGCTTCTTCCTCTTCAATATCGTCCTCAATTGCTTCTCTTACATCAATATCCTCTGTAAAAGCATCATCCTCTTGGATATCCTCATTGATTATTTCTTCCACATCAGATAACTTTTTTGATTGCTTCTCCTACTTCGATGTCCTCTTGATTGCTTCTTCCTCTTCGAAACCCTCTCTGATTGCTTTACAATTGAAAACATAAACCGCGAGCTGCGTGCAGCTCGCGCACCACCCAACCCCTAGTATTATATATAGCTCGATTACCACTCACTGACTGACTGACTGACTGACTGACTGACTGACTGATTGACATGATTGTTCTCCCAGATGCAACCTCTTAGGGTTAAAATTTTTGGTGGAATCGTATAGAGGGAGTGGGGGTGACCTCAGGAAAAATCTGACATTTCCCCTTTTCATCCCCTTTCACCCCCACCCCCCATGTATCTCGGAAACTATAGGTCGTAGAGGGTTCGTGCTAAAACTAATATTGCTCAGGGTTTATTTTTATGTAAGGATCCGAAAAAAAAATTAGGGTTCCATACAAAAAAAATAGTCCCATACAAAATTTTCACCCCCTCATACAAAACTTTTTTTTTTTTACTTTAATGACATGTGTCGATGTTTGGTGGAATCCTATAGATATTTATTAGTGTAGGTTAGGTGAAGGTGTAGGTGTAGGGTAGTTGTAAGGTAGTTGTAGGGTAGTTGTAGGGTAGTTGAAGGGTAGGTGTAGGGTAGTTGTAGGGTAGTTGTAGGGTAAGTGTAGGGCAGTTGTAGGATAGTTGTAGGGTAGGTGTAGGGTAGTTGTAGGGTAGGTGTAGGGTAGGTGTAGAGTAGTTGTAGGGTAGTTGTAGGGTAGTTGTAGAGTAGGTGTAGGGTAGGTGTAGGGTAGGTGTAGGGTAGTTGTAGGGTAGTTGTAGGGTAGTTGTAGGGTAGTTGTAGGGTAGTTGTAGGGTAGTTGTAGGGTAGTTGTAGGGTAGTTGTAGGGTAGTTATAGGGTAGGTGTAGGGTAGCTGTAGGGAAGGTGTAGGGTAGTTGTAGGGTAGGTGTAGGGTAGTTGTAGGGTAGTTGTATTTCGTTTTCGATTTTGATTTCGATTTCGATTTTGATTTCGATTTCGATTTCGATTTTGATTTCGATTTTTCGTGCTTTTTTTTGGATTTTGCTTCTTTTACATCGATATCTTCTTTGATTTCATCTTACACTTCGCTATCCACTTTGATTGCTTCTTATTCTTCGATATCATCGTTGATTGCTTCTTCCTCTTCGATATTCTCTTTAATTTCTTCTCCCAGATCGATATCTTCTTTGATTGCTTCTTCCTCTTCGATATTCCCTTTGATTGCTTCTTCTTCTTCGATATTCTTGTTGATTACTTCTCCCGCATCGATATCTTCTTTCATTGCTTCTTCCTCTTCGAAACCCTCTCTGATAGCTTTACGAATTAAAACATAAACCGCGAGCTGCGTGCAGCTCGCGCACCACCCAACCTCTAGTATATTATACTATATATAGCTCGATTACCACTCACTCACTCACTCACTGATTGACATGATTGTTCTCCCAGATGCAACCTCGTAGGGTTGAAATTTTTGGTGGATTCGTATAGAGGGAGTGGGGGCGACCTCAGGAAAAATCTGACATTTCCCCTTTTCACCCCCTTTCACCCCCACCCCCCATGTATCTCGGAAACTATAGGTCGTAGAGGGTTCGCGCTCAAACTAATGTTGCTCAGGGTTTATTTATATATAAGGATTCGAAAAAAAAAATTAGGGTTCCATACAAAAAAAAAATTGTCCCATACAAAATTTTCACCCCCTCATACAAAACTTTTTTTTCTTTACTTTAATGACATGTGTCGATGTTTGGTGGAATTGTATAGGTAGGACAGGTGTTGGGTAGTTGTAGGTTAGGTGTAGGGTAGGTGTTGGGTAGTTGTAGGGTAGGTGTAGGGTAATTGTAGGGTAGTTGTAAGGTAGGTGTAGGGTAGGTGTAGGGTAGGTGTAGGGTAGTTGTAGGTTAGTTGTAGGGTAGGGGTAGGGTAGGTGAAGGGTAGGTGTAGGGTAGTTGTAGGGTAGGTGTAGGGTAGTTGTAGGGTTGTTGTAGGGTAGTTGTTGGTCGATTTCGATTTCGATTTCGATTTCGATTTCGATTTCGATTTCGATTTCGATTTCGATTTCGATTTCAATTTCGATTTCGATTTCGATTTCGATTTCGATTTCGATTTCGATTTTAATTTGCTTCTTTTACATCAATATTCTCTTTGATTCCTTCTCTTACATCAATATCCTCTGTTAAAGCATCATCCTCTTAAATATCCTCTCTAATTGCTTCTTTTACATCGATATCTTCTTTAATAACATCTTTCACTTCGCTATCTGCTTTGATGGCATCTTTCTCTTCGATATCATCGTTGATTGCTTTTTTCTCTTCAATATTCCCTTTGATTGCTTTTTCTACATCGATATCTTCTTTGATTGCTTCTCCCACATCAATATCTTTTTTGATTGCTTCTTCCATCAAAACTTAAACCGCGAGCTGCGTGCAGCTCGCGCACCACCCAACCTCTAGTATATTATATATAGCTCGATTACCACTGACTGACTCACTGATTGACATGATTGTTCTCCCAGATGCCACCCCGCAGGGATGAAATTTTTGGTGGATTCGTATAGAGGGAGTGGGGGCGACCTCAGGAAAAATCCGACTTTTCCCCTTTTCACCCCCCTTCCACCCCCACCCCATATGTATCTCGGAAACTATGGGTCGTAGAGGGTTCGCGTTCAAACTAATGTTGCTCAGGGTGCATTTTTATAAACGGATCCGAAATAAAATTTAAGGGTCCCATACAAAAAAAAAATATCCCATACAAAATTTTCACCCCCTCATACAAAACTTTTTTTTTTCATTTTGTCGATCACACGGTTGTTCTTTCAGATAGAATTGTATAGATGTTTAGTGAAGTGTAGGTGTAGGGGTAGGGGTCGGGTTTTGGTAGTTGTAGGGTAGGTGTAGGGTAGTTGTAGGGTAGTTTTAGGGTAGGTGTAGGGTAGGTGTAGGGTAGGTGTAGGGTAGGTGTAGGGTAGTTGTAGGGTAGTTGTAGGGTAGGTGTAGGATAGGTGTAGGGTAGTTGTAGAGTAGTTGTAGGGTAGGTGTAGGGTAGGAGTAGGGTAGGTGTAGGGTAGTTGTAGGGTAGTTGTAGGGTAGTTGTAGGGTAGGTGTAGGGTAGTTGTAGGGTAGTTGTTGGGTAGGTGTAGGGTAGGAGTAGGGTAGTTGTAGGGTAGTTGTAGGGTAGTTGTAACGTAGCTGTAGAGTAGCTGTAGTGTAGGTGTAGGGTAGTTGTTCGATTTCAATTTCGATTTCGATTTCGATTTCGATTTCGATTTCGATTTCGATTTCGATTTCGATTTCGATTTCGATTTCGATTTCGATTTCGATTTCGATTTCGATTTCGATTTGCTTCTTTTACATCAATATTCTCTTTGATTGCTTTTTCCACATCGATATATTCTTTGATTGCTTCTCCCACATCAATATCTTTTTTTATTGCTTCTTCCATCAAAACATAAACCGCGAGCTGCGTGCAGCTCGCGCACCACCCAACCTCTAGTATATTAGTATAAATATTAAATACCTCCTATGATAAAAAAAAACATATTATTTCCTTCTATTTACAGACGCATTCGCAGGACAGTCAGCAAGATAATGCAACAGCGACTAGTTCCCGGAAAAGGAGATGCGGTACTGATGGAGACATTGACATTGCCGAAGCTCTACAAGTTTTAAAAAATATATCAGCTTCGTCATCTGCTCGCGACGATGCCTCGGTATTCGGAGAACACATAGCAAATAAAATACGAAAAATGGATCCCATAACAATATCTACAGTACAACATCATATTAATAATATAATTTATCAGGCTGAAATGGGCGTTTACTCAAGACCTTCCATGGTGGCGGCAGCTCAAGGATATTTTACCACTTCGACACCGGAAAGTGCACGTCCTTCCACTAGCCATTCTAATTACACCGACAATTCTGATACTCAGGACAGCCTTTTTTCATATTTGGAAAATAATTAAAACTCTTTTAGATTTGTGATGATATTTATGATTTAAAGATTTATTATATTAAAGATTTTGTAATTAAAACTATAATTGTACTTGTACATTGTGATTGATAGTAAGATTATAGTGAGGCGAACACAGATTAACAAAATGTTACCTAATTAAAGTTTTCTTAAAATATCATTATATAGATACTTATATGCTAAATAAACGTTATTCCCTATAAAAATATGCTTGATTTATGAAATGTCATTTTGCCATGGAAGTTGTCCTTGCTCTGAAAGAAAATAGTTCATCAACTCATTTCTGACCATTGAAGGTTCCAAATTTCGATTTATTTCAATATTTGGTATCGTTATCATATTATCCTCAAAATCAACGTCATTTCTTCGGATAAAATTGTGCAGGCATACACAAGCCATTACTACAATTTTCATTTTTTTTTTGCTGTAAATTAGCTATTGAATGAAATATTCTGAATTTTTCCGATAATATGCCAAAAGCATTTTCCACGACTCTCCTTCCCCTAAAAAATCTGTAATTGCATATTCTTTTCGGAGATCCTCGCTCATGTTGTCCAGGAAATGGTTTCATTAAGTTAGGAGAAATCGTAAAAGCATCATCACCAAGGAAATAAAATGGTAATGTACATTCATAGTCCGTCCAGGTAAAGGTCTTGGTGTAGGTAGATTTATAGATTCATTTCGCAATGCTTCGTAAAGCGAGCTATTTCTAAAAACACTCCCATCCGAAACTCTTCCTTGACAACCAATATCGACGCATAAAAAATTATAATTAGCATCGACTAATGCCAACAACACAATACTGAAATACGATTTATAATTGAAAAATTCTTAGCCACTATTGTTAGGGCATTGTATACGTATATGTTTCCCATCAATGGATCCACAACAATTCGGAACATTATATTTCTTGAAAAACAAACGTGACACCGAAAGCCATTCTTCTTCTGTGGTTGGCATCTAGAAGATAAAAGGAAATAAAAAATAATTTAAAATAAACATTCATTCATTTATTTGGTCAAAAGAGTACAAAATAAATATATATTAGGTTTTACTCATGGCACACATATGGGATCGGAAAGGGATCGTCACCGTATCGCCTCGAGCCGTTCAGAATGGTTTGTATTAAACTCCCTACTGCAACGCACACTAATCGGAATATTAACGTAATCGCCTCGCCTCGGAACAGGCTCCGAACTTGAATTCCCGCGCTTACGGCTCATCGTCCCCGCGCTTACGTTTCTCCGTCCCCGCGCTTACGTCTCTCCGTACCCGAGCTCACATCTCTTCGTCCACCCTTTCCCCTTTCCCCTCCCGCGACTTGCCTGCTAAAGACGCCGCCATTCGCAAGGAGTATTTCATTCGTGTTGCGCGTATGTTTTATTTAAAATTTTAAGTTCGATTCAAACACAAAATAACTATGCAAAGGGAGAAA
This sequence comes from Horisme vitalbata, assembly GCA_951804965.1. Classification (NCBI taxonomy): domain Eukaryota; kingdom Metazoa; phylum Arthropoda; class Insecta; order Lepidoptera; family Geometridae; genus Horisme; species Horisme vitalbata. The sequence continues at coordinate 34,835,624 of OX638090.1, forward strand.
CTTATTGAAGAAGTGAGAAAATATCCATATTTATATGACTTAAGTGATGCTAAATACAGCAATACTATAAAAAAGGACGAGGCTTGGAAACAAATAAGTATTACTTTAAAGCAATCTGGTAAGTACCTACTCCTATTTAATTATTTATTTAATGTTTTTCGCGTATGTAGGTATGTATGGGAAATAAAACAGTTGTGATTAATATAATTATAATGAAAAATTTAACTGGAATATCCATTAAGAATTAACATTAATATTTAAAGCTAAAAGCTACTGCCATGGAACTCGTCCGGTAGAAGTTTGAAAATATGTTTTGAACTTTTCACGTACATTAAAAGCGGTAGCCATATGGGCACCACTAATACTTGGTAATTGACTTAACAATCGGTCTTCGCCGAATTCAACTGTAATTTCCTGTTCTGTTCTGTTCGATTCCCGTAAATATGTCCTCATCATATTGTGTAAAATGCAAGTTGTTAATACCACTTTATCTCCAATTTTGGATGCAATTTAATATTTTTGTTGTAAATCGCAAATTTTTGATATAAAATTCCAAAAGCGTTTTCAACAACCCTTCTAGCTCGTGATAAGCGGTAATTATATTGCCGTTCAGGATCAGATAGTCTCCGTGTATTTGAGCGAGGGTATGGTCTTAATACATATGTCTTCAATGGAAATGCCTCGTCTCCCACAAATACATGTGGCATTGCATGATTAGTTCCAGGTAATGGTTTGTCACATGGAATATTGAATGTGTTTCGTTCAAGTGCCTTTCCAAATGTAGATGATGAATAGATTCCGCCATCGCTGTTTTTTCCATAGGCTCCTACATCAACCGCTATGAATCTGTATTCAGGATCAACTATAGCTAACAAAACAATAGAAAATGTTTTTTTATAGTTAAAAAACAACGATCCACTATTGGGAGGTGCAATTATATTTACATGTTTGCCGTCAATTGCGCCTATGCAATTCGGAAAGTTCCATTTATTTTTAAATCCTTCTTCGATTCCTTGCCATGTGGCTGTAGTTGGTTGAGGTATATGAATTGGCATTAATTTATTTATTATTGCATTGCACACATCTATTACTATCAAACGAATAGTTGATTCTCCTAAACGGAAGCTCGATGATAAATTAGTAAATGTAGATCCAGTTATGAAGTACCTGCAACAATAAATGTATATTTAATATACGTTTTATAATACGTGTATATGTTTATGTGAATATGTGTGTACGTACTCCCTTTCACACATACATGTGTAACTACATGCGCTTGATATAGTTAACCATGATTTATTTTATTTCAGAATCTGAGTGCAAGAAAACTTGGTTAAATCTTAGAGAGTCTCACCGACGAGCTATGAAGAAGCGTAAAACTAAAAGTGGTCAGGCCGACGACGAAAACGTGGACCTTTGAAGATGAAATGAGTTTTTTCGTACCTCATTACAAAGAAAGAAATACGATCTCTTCGGTTGATGATGATGACGGTTCAGATGTTAGCAGTTTCTTGGGTAATGATGATTCACAGAACTCAATAAACATAATTCAGTCTCCAGAAAACTTACAAGCGGAAACTACTCCACTTTCGCCGCGTCCTGAGTCTGCATCTTCAGTTGCATCCAAAATTTCAAAAAAAAATCTTAATATTGAAAAAAATTCAGCGTCACAAACTTTAATGAAATATTTATTAAATCACAACGAAACCAAAAAAGAAGATGAGATAGATACATTTTTTAAGAGCATTGCGGCAACGGTTAAAAAATTTTCAGAATATAACCAAGCTGTTATGAAAAGTAAAATATATAACGCAGTTTCGGAAATGGAGTTAAAAGAAATCGCAGAGAAACAAAGCTATTATAGTTATCGCAACCCTTACATTCCCCAAAGAGAAGATGACATGCCTCGAGGTTATATAAATAACATTAGCCACGAGATACAATCAACATCTGGCGCTTCAAACATTCATGATTTTAATATTTCAAACTTAGAAGAAAATGGCGCGTCAAATGCTGACGATCTTGATACTTCAAACAATCTTTAATTTATACAATGATTGTATTTTTGTTGTGGCGCTATTTTTGTTTAATTGCCATAATTTTTGGATTTAATAATATAGTTTTGTATAATAAAAAAATATGTGATTTATGGGTATTTTTTTTTACCTAAACTACAAAAAAGTTGCATTTACTAAAATACCTTACGCAATCACACAAAATATATACACACATACACCAGACATAAAACGTACATCCCCTGTGCACACCTGATCGCAAATGAGGGTTGCGTTCCAAAAGAAATATTTTTTATCGACAGAGGATAAAAATTAATCTATCTTGTAGTTTCGGAACCGAGTATTTTTTTTGTACACTTAAAAAAAAGAACAATAGAGATAATACAAACATTAAAATTATAGTACAAATATTTATGTAGACCAGATTAAAAATTCCAAAAACAAATGCAATTTCTCACCTTAACGTTACAGCTAGTTTTTCTTCGGGCGATATTGTTTCTCTGAATGTTGTATTCTTCTTCCTTATACATTCATCTATAGACTGCAATATGTTATAAAAGAGATATTTCGGCATATGAAAATAAATATAAAATTTCTCTTCATCATAGAGGTGAGTCGAAAATATTAGATCAGATAAAAGTACTAGGTATTTTTCGAGATTAGGCCGCACCTAATCCAATGGACGCAGTACCTAATCCACCTAATCCAAGAGGTAGCGAGTAGTATCCGAACCCGAGCCGCGCCCGCGCGTCAGTGATCGGGCGGGCTGCGGGGCGCGGGACGCGAGACTGGTAAAATCCGGTTTGTTTCGCTGGCTGTTCGCGCCTCGCGGGCCCGCGGCGAGCGCACAAAACAATAGCTTTCCTTTTCTAACACATAGAAACGTTACCTATTTTTGTCTTTGTTTGTTGTTCGGTTAAGAAAAACGATAAATTTGCATGTAATGTAAACAAACATTTAGTTAGTGTCTTTCGTTTCGTCATTTGGTTGGGTGACGTAAGCTGTGACTTGTTGTGATTGAGTTTGTTTAGTGAACTTTAGTGCAGAAAAACTTTCGTATTTGTGAAAATAATGGCTCCAAAGGAGGCTTCCGTCGATTGGGACCGGTAGGTATAGGGACCGCGGTCCCTTTCGCCGGATTGCTTTAATTTTATTATTTTTCTTCCGGCGAAAGGGACCGCAAACCATGCAACGTAAATTGTACAGTCGTCGAAGATACAGATCCGAAATAAATACGACAATGTCTATGTAAGTAGTATCTAGTTCATAATATAATTCGTAAGTTAGTGTTATTTTATTATTAGAAAAAGACATTGAACTTATTTAGCTCCCATATTGCACGTGCAAAATTCTGAGATGATGTTTTGGGGAAAAAAAGCATTGTATAATTCTACTTAAATCTGAAACAATAGCCAAAGCCAGAAAAGAGTGTAAGGACTAAGCACAAACAATAGAAATGCGGCTGGACCTTTGATATGCCTAACCGCTTCCTTTGTTATTCTATTAGCTAGTTTTGTCGGCGTTTAAAAAAATACTAAGAATAAAGTGAGCTTGAATTACGAGACACTTCATGCGACTAATGAATAATATAATATACAATTTTACTTCACTTTCTTACTTTCGTTTGTAGAGTGCAGTCGTTCGTTTTTCCTACCTTGTGTTTTGTGCTATGAGTTTGATTCTGTTGACCCTCGCTTGTTTATCTGGATTTTGAACCTTACTTCACACGACTGACTTGGCATGAAATTACGGACTTTGTTACTGCTTCTGAATTGGACAACTTTTATTTGGATCTAAATAAACAGGACTCAGTCTACTGAGTAAGTATCTATTCAATTTAAAATATTTGTGTTTATTAATAAATAAGCCTACGCTGTCTGTTTGTCTGTCTGTCTGTCTGTCTGTCTCCAGGCTGTATCTCATAAACCGTGATAGCTAGAAAGCTGAAATTTTCACTGAAATTTTCAAATTTTCAATATAACTAACCATAATTTTTCGATTTTAGTACTATCAAAATGGAAGACGAAGGCGGCCCTTCAACATCTCAAGCTCAGCCATCTTTTCACATTAGTGTCACACAAAAGGGATCTGAACTTTTGTGCAGAGCTGGTTATGAATATCATTTCAAAAGAACAAACAATGATGGCTCAAAACTCTGGCGATGTGCGAAAAAGAAAATTTGTAATGCGACGATAAAAATCAAAGATGACGCGATGACGATTTTGAACGAAACTAATCATTGTCATGGACCTATTAATCTGGAAAATGTTCAAGTGAAACACCAAATGCAAATATGTTTAAAAGATGTTCAAAAAGATTTACATGTCCCTGTTGGACAAGTATTTGAAAAACGTATGGAAGTTCTCAAAGACAAGGGACTACATCTAGTTACTAAAATACCAAAGTTTCACAACATAGAAAAGCGACTACAAAAAAAGAAACGATTCAATTGGAGCCAAAAAAGTAACTTTCCACAAAGCTGGCGATGTCGCAGTACCAAAAAAGTACGAAAAGTTTGTGCTTGCAGACTACAGAGGGGAAAACGCATAATTGTTTTTGCCAGTGAAGAGATTAAAAAATATTTGAAAGAGTGCAAACGTTTTTTAATTGACGGCACTTTTAAAATCTGCCTCAATACATTCTGTCAACTGTACACCATACATGCAGATGTAGGAAGTACTGAAGACCACGTAAATGTTGTTCCACTTGTTTATGCACTTCTACCTGATAAGAAGACATCTACCTACAAGCTTCTTTTTGAAATGATAAAAAAACAGATACCCGAATGGGACCCGACTGTAATGTCCATGGACTTCGAAGCTTCAGCAATAAAAGCGGTTCGAAATGTTTTCCCAGGTGTGAAAATAGTAGGCTGTTGCTTTCATTTCAGTCGAAGTCTGTGGCGTAAAGCAAAGGAAATTGGAGTCAGCAAAACTCGACTAGGAAAAGAACACGTTAAGCTTTGTGCGGCTCTTTCTCATCTCCCATCGGATTTAATCGATGGTGGCTGGTTGTATGTCATGAAAGAGTCACCCAATAGTGCAGAAGTGACAAAATTTAATGACTACTTTGTCAAAACATGGCTAGAAAACACAATACTCGCAAATACATTCACCACTTATGGTGAACCACATAAAACAAATAATGCTGTCGAGCAATGGAACAGTCACATTAGAAAGTATATAAAACCAAAGCCAAATATTGCCCAATTGTTGGAAGGACTCCAAAAAGATGTCAAATATTATTCCGAATTATTAAAAAATCCTGACGGCATCCAAATATCAAAGAGGAAACGTTCAACAATTGCCCAGTTGAAAAAAATTGAGACTGCTGTAAGTGATTTACTTAGCCGTAAAATAAGTATTGGCCATTGTTTAGAGAAATTACGATGAACAGTGACTAATTGTGATTGTTGACTGTGATTGTTGTAATAATAGTACCTAAGTATGATTTACATCTACAATTTTATTATATTTTAAAAAACAAAGACGATAACTAAAATTCATCGAAATAACGATGAGCACTTTAACGAATTGTGATTGTTTACTGTGATTATTGTACATAGTTTCTTGATTATTTTTATAGAGCCTAGGAGTGATTTATAATTTTATTTTTTAGTATGTTGATTATATTTATAGTAGGTACGATTATTATGTATATTGTTACTACATTTAAAATGTAAAAAAAAGACGTGTGGCACTCGGGGACTGCCGCGGTAAAGCTATTGCATAGCATTTTGTATCAACTTATGCAGTTATAATTATTTATTTATTTTATTTATGCAGTATTTCTTTTTCTTTGATATTAATTCAAGTTACACTTTTTGAGCGTGGTGACCGATAAGAAAACAAATTTCAAAACAAAACTGAAATTAAATTCAGGTGAAAAACGTCAGACGTCAGTTCGTGTCAGAGGCCAATCATGGACGTGTAGCTATCTTTACTGTGTTGAACACTAGCGCTGCGACGTTTTATACGAAGAACTAATAGAATACAAAAGTTTGAATATGAACTCTATTTCCAAGCAACAGATTATAAAATTAAGTAAATCGGAGTGGGGAGCGTGAGGTTTTTTCTCGTTACGGAATTTCTGGATTCCGTCCCCGCGCTTAAGGCCCTCGATAGAAGCTATGCAATAGCTTAACAAAGACCATAATTAATATAAGAAAAATGTGTTAAGACTGATTTTTTAAATTGTTTGTTTGTAATTTGTTGATTATTTGTAGTATTATTTTATGTAGGAATATATATTTGTAGTAGTTGATAATTTGTTCTTTTTTGAAATAAATAATGTCTACAATCAAAGAGTTTTGTTCTATAATATTACTTGCTATCTACTTTTTCCTTTGACTGTACTTTTCTGCCTTGGACAATAGATTTTTTCGATCATTTCGAGAGCGGTCCCTTTCGCCGGAAGAAAAATAATAAAATTAAAGCAATCCGGCGAAAGGGACCGCGGTCCCTATACCTACCGGTCCCAATCGACGGAAGCCTCTCCAAAGGGGAGTAGTGTCGCGTGGGACCATTTTGTGGTCAAGGACAAGGACCAGTACATGGCCGAGTGCAAAATATGTAAGACTCAGTTATGTTTTAAAGGTTCTGTGTCTAACTTGACAAAACATTTGAAAAGGAAGCATCCGTTGGTCAATTTAGTGCCACGAAATTCTTCGACGTCAGCTTCCATATCGCTTAACTCGGAATCACCATCATCACAGGTAGAATCACAGGTGGCAACGGCAACTACTTCATCAAGTGATACGACCGCAAACGATCGATTATCACCAGCAGCTAGTGCCAGTAATACTGGTACAGTGCGTGTAGTACAGTCAGGCACAAAAACTATAGCTGCATATATTTACAAGAAGAACGCCGATAAATGTAAATCTGATATCGATGATTTGATAATGGATCTATTTATTCTGGACTTTCAACCATTCCGCATTGTAGAAGACAGGGGTTTTAGAAAACTGATTCAGTCTGCATTTCCGTTTTATATAATTCCCACACGCAAGTACTTTGCAAACAACTTACTACCGAGCCGTTATGAAAGCTTGCGGGATATAAAAATGGTCGAACTTCGAAATGTTGAGTCAATATGCATCACAGCTGATATTTGGACTTCAAGTACCAATGATTCATTTTTAGGTGTTACTGGCCATTATATTGACAAAGATGAGTATGTGCTTAAGTCCATATTACTTGAATGCGTGCTTCTGGATAGTTCCCACACAAGTATTAATTTAGCAACGGAGCTGTTGCGAGTAGCAGAGGAGTGGCAAGTGGCGAACAAAATTCTGCTGGCAGTTTCGGATAATGGATCCAATATTAAAAAAGCCATAGAAAAGGATTTAGGCTGGAAGCATTTTTGCTGTTACGCCCATTCTCTCAATCTGGCCGTACAAGAAGCGATGTCGAAGTCAGAGGAAGTGACTGCATTGGAGGGCAAAATAAAAACGATTGTCAGTTATTTCAAAAGTTCCGCTAAAGCATGGGAAAAATTGAAGAAGTATCAGGAGCAGGCCGGAAAGACTGTTAAAAGACCACTGCAGAGTGTGAGTACAAGGTGGAACTCCACCTTTTACATGATGCAAAGGATTCTCGAAATCAAAGAAGAGATTAATAGTTCTTTATGTAATTTAAATGCCAGTGCTATGTCACTTACCCAATTTGATTGGGAGCTTTGCGAAAATGTGACCAAAATTTTAAAACCTTTTGAAGAAGTGACCAAAGAAGTGAGCGCCCAAAAATATGTTTCGGGAAGTATTGTTATACCTATCACAACGGGACTTATAGCCTCTTTGGAAAATATGGATACAAGTTCCTATCTTGAAACTGCCCAAATGTTTAAACAAGACTTATTAGGCGCTATAAAAACTAGGTTTGCTAACTTGGACAGAAGCCGCACTTTCACAGTTTGCATGTTCCTGGATCCTAGATTTAAGTTGTACTTCGATGATCCAAGTGTAGCGGAAAATACGAAACAAAATGTTATACAGCTCGTGACTGCTCAAATTCACAAAGAAGACCGCGCTTCACAGTCATCCCAAAGCGAAGAAGGTTTAATGGAGCTTCAGGAGTCCACTTCAACACAACCAAGTACCTCTACTTCAGCGGAGGTGCAGATCTCTTCGGTATGGCAACATTACACACAGAGAATGAAAAATATCCAACCGAAAGGAACTGCGTCATCGAGGGCAATCATAGAGGTGCAAAGATATTTAGAAGAAAAAGTTGTGTTGCCTACTGAAAAAATCTCACCATTACAGTGGTGGAAGCAAAGGAAAGATGTGTATCCGCATTTACACGCTCTGGCTATTACAAAACTAAATGCAATGGCTACGAGTGTTCCATGCGAAAGATTATTTTCAGCTTGCGGCCTGCTCCTAAATGACAGACGAACTAGACTAGGCACCCGAAAAGTGCAACAGTTGATGTTTCTTCATCAAAATACATAGCGCAGCCTGTTGTCGAGTGTATAACTGTATATAATATGTAGCACATTGTACATACATAAAGTTGTTCCATATTTGTAAAATAATAGTGTAAATACACAACTAAAAAAAGATAACAAAGTTAAAAAAATACTTGTAAATAAATAGTGTAAATACTTACTCAATTAAAAAAAGACAAAAAAGTAAAAAAAAAAAAATATAATAAAACAAAAAAAAATGTGACCTTATGTACATAAAATGAATTGAAATCTTTTAAATACGCCTGCTTAAAACTAAATTTTAAGCTGACAGTCCTAAGCCTGTAGAAGTATGAAGGGAAGATTACAATTCATTAACTAAGTAAACTTATAAAACTAGCATAGTAAAGTAAATCCCTCCTCCTTGCGTCGTTACCCCAATGCTGGGGGTCGTGACCCATCACGGAAGTATCTTCTCCCGTACGATATTGCGCCATTTGTTCCGGTTTTCAGCAGCATGCACAGCTTCCGGCATGTTGAGGTCGAGTGTGCTGCGGATCTGGTCTGACCAACGCATCGGGCTCCTGCCTCTTGGCCGTTTTCCCTCGACTTTACCCGTGACGATGAGCTTCTGGAGATTGTCTCCGGGTTTACGGGCTATATGGCCAAAGAACTCGAGGATCCTGCGAAGGCACACAGATGACAGGCGTGGCTTTTTGTCCAACTTGAGTTCCTTGAGCACCGATAGGTTGGTTCTGTGCGCAGTCCAAGGGATGCGCAACATTTTCCTCCAGTAAAGTAAATAGTACGTAGTAAATAAAGTACTGCGTCATATCATATTCACTCAATACAATACGCAGTACTATGTGGATTAGGTGGAACAGGTATTTGGATTAGGTACTTATGTGGATTAGGCCGCGTTTCCATCTGCAAGATAACTTCCGCGAGAAATGTCCGACAGTCTGTCTGACAGCAGCTTGCAAGTGTAAACCCTGTAGCAAGTGCTGTCGCGACAGTTTGTCAAGCGCTTCCTGCGAGTACTTGCGAAAGCAAGTCTAAACATGTACGCGTCGACTCGCGACAGATCTCGCTGCTTATCGGTCTAGTTCCGTATATCTCGCAGCAAGTATCGCACGCACGGCAAATATTTTTTTAATACAGTTGCATGAAAATTGGCATTTTAGGGGCGTTATCTGTGAAATTGAGAAGAATGAGTCAAAGACAAAGTCGTGAATGGTCGCGTGAAGAAACTATACAGTTAATAGGATTTTATGAATGTAATCCTTGTTTGTGGGACAATCGGCATGCGGATTATAAAAACCGAATAAAAAAAAGCTCTGTACTCAATTCCATCGCACAAGAATTCTCTACAACTGAGAATGAAATATCCCGAAAACTGCATAATTTAAGAAGTCAGTGGCAGAATGAATTAAAGAAATTAAAGATCAAGAAAAGTGGAAGTGGCCAAGATGATCTTTATAAATCTAATTGGGGTTATTTCGAGGCCCTTAAGTTTTTGGATGTGGGCAGCGCACCCAGTACTGATGCCTTGGTAAGTACCTACCTATAGATATGGGTATTTATTTAATATTCTAAATGAAACAATACTATATACACTGATTCGTATATTTACTTTTAATTAATAATTTAAGTTTTACATAATAATAATTAAATATGCTGATATTGCCATGGTACTTCACCTTCCGGAGAAACAAAATAATCCTTGAATGCTTCACGAATTTGCTGGGCTACATTTCCTGAGTTATTATTAGGGCCTCTTTCCAAGTTTATCAAATTATGTTCAGGTAAACTTTCGCTGTCATTTGTATTTTCAATGTATCGCTGACGTGTCGACTCACTTCGAGATATTATAAAATTATGTAATGCACAGGCAGCCATAGTCACATACTTTGTTTTTTCGGGGTTGAGTTCTATTGCCCTTCGAAATATACGGAATTTACTAGCAATAATACCAAAGACGCTTTCTACCATTCTCCTTGCCCTTGACAGCCGATAGTTGTAAACTCTATTAGGTGCGGGTTGGTTTCTAAATGGGAATGGTTTCATTAAGTATGGCTTTAGTGCAAATGCATCATCAGCTACAATAACAAATGGAATCGGTACTGAACTTCCCGGCAATGGACATGGTCTTGGAATGTTCATCGAATTATTTTCCAGTGCTGAAAATAATGATGATTGAAAAAAAACTCCTCCATCAGAAACTCTTCCATTGCATCCCACGTTCATATAAATAATTTTATAACATGGGTCTGCCACTATCAACAGTACAATACTATGTGAACCTTTATAGTTAAAATAGAAACTTCCACTGTTGTCTGGTGCCTTAAAAACCACATGTTTGCCATCCAACGATCCAATGCAATGCGGAAAATTCCATCTTTTATTGTAAATCTCAGCTATGTGCGACCATTCCGATTCAGTTGATGGGACCTGAAACAAATTTATCTTATTACAGGATAATTCTGCGGCTAGCTGTAGCAGTGATACAACAGGATCACAACAACCAAGTGTAGCACAAGATAATGACAAGGAAAATATTGAATTTCCAAGGCCAAATCGAGCGGCAAAGAAAAGAAAGGACGAGGATATTTTGCGTAAATGCAACAAAATTTTATCAGAACCAAATGACGATGACCAGATATTCGGCGAATATGTTAGCTCAGTGCTTAGGAGCTTCAGTAGTGCAGGCAATAAAAAACTTCGCCGAATCATACAAAGAGCTATTGTTGATATTCAAGATGAGGAGGACGGTATATCCTCACGTGAAAGTTCAAATCAGTCGACTTATTTAACCCTTCCAATTTATTCTCCGGTGTCTACACTTTCTGAAAATGACGTAGTCATCAGTGCCAATCAAGAAAACACCGCTGAACAAACTTATGCTGTCGAAGTCCAACCTTTTAATTTAAGCAGCAATTTTTAATTTTATTTATTATTAATAATAAATTAGTTTTCAGTAATATTTAATGTACTTACTTTTAAATATTCCTCATGTAGAGTATCGTATAACGCCTTGCAAACTTCCGGAACAATTTTTGATATAGTACATACAGGAATCCTAAATAAATACATCAATGAATGGTATGAGTCTCCTGAAAAAGAAACAGAAATGTTCATTAAAAAGTCCACCTACTACATCACACTAATATTATAAAGAAGAAAGATTTGTTTGTTTGTTTGTAACTAGTAATATTATAAATCGCATGTAATATTATTAAATTATTTATATTTACCAGATGCTAAAAATCGCAGCGTTAAGACGAGTCTTTCCTTCGGTGATATCGAATCTCTGAAACGTGTGTCTTGTTTTTTTATAGCGTGACCAACTTTAACTAATAACGCTTCTAAATCGACTGCGGTCATACGAATAAAATTAAAATACTGCTGTCCATCTTCCAGTTGTATTTCGCGTAGTAAATTATGGTAAACACCAGCTTCTCGTCTCCTAGAAATCCATTCTCGAACCCAAATTGATCTTTTTTTCTTTTTCAACAACAAAATAGTTAACGCAGCTGCTACACGTACGCGTCTTGACGTCATGCCTCAGAGTACAGAATAGAATAAATTGCGATAGTTCTGATAGCGACACACGTGAGCTTTCGTGTGTAAATACCTGTACGATAAGTTGCGACAGTATGAACCGCGAGCTTCTCGCACGACAATGATTGCAGAAATAAATTGCAGGAAAATGTAAACGGTATATCAAGAAACTTCTGCAAGACTTTCGCGAGTTTGCTTGCAGATGGAAACGCGGCCTTAGGAACAGGTGTATCTGATATCAAATTTACCTAGTACAGTCAGCATCAAAAGTAGATGATGAGTTTCAGAATTTAAAAACAGCTGATAGGAATTTGCGTCAGAATTAGATAGCACTAAAGTGTTCCATAAATAGGTGATTGAAAAATATGCCAACAATAAGCTGATGATACTAACCACCACATGTACCTGATGACTTAAAGGTTCAAAAGTATCTGATGTAAAATAGTTTTATAAATATATGAATTATGTTACTTTGCAATATTTTGGCAATAAAGATATAAGTTCAAAAATAACTGACTATCTAGCATAGCATAAATAACTGATTATCTATTTTAACGGGCCTTTTAGCTCAGTTGATAGTTATTTTTATTTTTATTTTTACATTTATTTTTATTTTTATTTTTATTTTTATTTTTATTTTTATTTTTATTTTTATTTTTATTTTTATTTTTATTTTTATTTTTATTTTTATTTTTATTTTTATTTTTATTTTTATTTTTATTTTTATTTTTATTTTTATTTTTATTTTTATTTTTATTTTTATTTTTATTTTTATTTTTATTTTTATTTTTATTTTTATTTTTATTTTTATTTTTATTTTTATTTTTATTTTTATTTTTATTTTTATTTTTATTTTTATTTTTATTTTTATTTTTATTTTTATTTTTATTTTTATTTTTATTTTTATTTTTATTTTTATTTTTATTTTTATTTTTATTTTTATTTTTATTTTTATTTTTATTTGATTGTAAACTCGTCTAAAATACATTTTTTACTATTATACTTAATACTACTTATGTACATAAATAAATATCAAAAACATTATAGTAAAAAATGTATCAAAACGGTAGACCATCGACCGCGGGGCAGGGCTCAAACGTTCGGTGGCTAGGGCTGCAGAGAGAGGAACCTCCGCACAATGCGTGCCGAGTCCAGGAGAGCCACCTTCTGTATCTGACCCTTGATCCAGCTGCCTAGCGAGAGCCTCTTAAGATATTGGTCAAGGCTCTTCGCTATCAGACCGTTCACTGAAACGACTATCGGAACGATAATTGTTGAGTCGACATCCCACATAGCGGTAATCTCGTGGGCTAAGTCAAGGTACTTGCTAAGCTTGTCCTTCTCGGCCTTCACGAGATTAGCATCGTGTGGGATGGTGATGTCAACAAGTATCGCCCGGCGTTCCGACCGGTCTACCAGGACGATATCAGGTTTATTCGCTAGAATAGTCCTGTCCGTGATGATAGAGCGGTCCCAGTAGAGCGTAGCACGACCATTTTCGAGAACTGGCACCGGTGCGTACTTATAGTACGGAACCTCTGGGCCGACAAGGTCGTATCGGAGTGCAAGCTGCTGATGTATGATCTTGGCTACTTGATTGTGTCTGTGCAAGTATTCAGTGTTAGCGAGGTGCGAGCAACCCGAAAGTATATGTCTGAGGGATTCACCGGGACGATGACAAGCTCTGCAAATGTCAACGGTTCCATCCTTCATGATATACTTTCGGTAGTTGTTCGTCTTTATTACCTCATCCATAATCGCACAGATAAAACCTTCGGTTTCCCCAAAGAGGTCTCCGAAACGTAGCCAGTTTACGGATGCGAGTAGGTCTACATCAGGCCCTGTAAGGGCTTTGTAGAACCGTCCGTGCAGCTCCTTACTCTCCCATACGATCTTGCGGTCGAGGGCACTCAGCACCGTAGGTTTGTGCCAGTTCTCCTTAGCCAGTGAGAGCGGGGTAAGGTTCTTATCAACTGCTACGACATCACGATGCATCTCACTGTCGGCATGGAGGAAGTATTCCCTGAGGTTGCATACCTCGCGGTTATGGAGGGTCTTGGCATTATTATTTTATATATTTTTTTTCTTTTTTTTTATTATTATTTTTATTTTTATTATGATTCCTATAAAAAAAGTACATTATGAAAATAAAACTTGAACAGGGTATGATTGGGAATGAAAGTTTGTATGGGGAACCAATCATTTAAGTTTATTAAAATTTATAATACTTAACCGGCACTTGAATTGGTGATCAACGTGAACAGGAGTGGGAACGGGAACGAAAAAGGGAGTAAGAGTGGGAACGAGAACGGAACGTGTACGGGTATGCTAGGTAATGCATTAATAATATGTTAGTACTTTTTATTCCGCGCAAAACGTGGTAAAAATAAACCTTTATGTAAATAATGAAACACATTTTGACACATACATTTCCACGCGGGCGAAGCCGCGGGGTGCAGCTAGTATATTTATAGAACTATTTTACATCAGATACTTTTGAACCTTAAAGTCATCAGGTACATGTGGTGGTTAGTGTCATCAGCTTATTGTTGGCATATTTTTCAATCACCTATTTATGGAACACTTTAGTGCTATCTAATTCTGACGCAAATTCCTATCAGCTGTTTTGAAATTCTGAAACTCATCATCTACTTTTGATGCTGACTGTACAACCCATCTCTACTTCAATCATCATCCATCAAATGTTTTTTTATAGTCCGAAATTCCCCTTCAGTACTCCTTGCTTTATTCATACTGTAAACCCAATATCTTTTTCTTTTTTTCTTGCTATTTTCTTTTTCCTCTTCATCAAGTGCTATGGCTATGATAGCCAACTCACGTATTGTAAACCAAGACATAACCGTGCGCTACACTTAACGTTTGGATTCAAACTGATCTGGTGCCAACCAGAGAGCTTACCACGAGTTTTGATAGTTTTCGAAAACTTTATAAGTTTTGGTATCTTTCCCAGTGTTGCTATTTTAGCATTTTTAATGCTAAATTTAGCATATTTTCGGGTCTGTTAGCTTGAAAAATTCGCATTTAGCATATTTTTATGATTAACATTTTTTTGTACGTTACCTAAAAATTCAAAATTACTAAGGAATTCAAAAGAAAAATATAGATTTTAGCATTTTATTTAGCATTTTAAAAAGTTATTTAGCATTTTTTGCAACATGTTTTAGCATTTTCTCCAAATAAAAAACGGCAACACTGATCTTTCCACACATTTTCGTAGTTCATGCACGTTTCCCTAGAGGGAATGGGAGGGCTGTACGAAAATGTATGGAAAGATACCAAAACCTAAAAAGTTTTCGAAAACTATCAAAACTCGTGGTAAGCCCTCAGGTCAGCCAGGGGGCGGCGAGGCGTAAGCGCGGTGTCGCCTAGCCGTAGCCGAGTTGACGTACAGGCGCTGCTGATACGCTTTCGTTACGTGCATACGGTAAGTTGACGCCTGGTTGACAGCGAGGCGAAAGGCGTTACGGTTACGATCCCTTTCCGATCCCATATGTGTGCTGAGACCTTAACTCATTCATATTGAAAGACGGGAATTTTCAAGTACCGTTACATCGGTGAAGGCACCGACGGCGTTTCGACTCGTTAAGAGAGTCTTCATCAGGGTGAGTGAACGCGGCGCTCTCCCTCCGAAACGCCGTCGGTGCCTTCACCGATGTAACGGTACTTGAAAATTCCCGTCTTTCAATATGAATGAGTTAATTCACGTTAGTTTCATGAGTAAAACCTAATTAAACCCCTAACCCCGTTTTTCAATATGAATATATTAGGTTATGGTGTCCTCTAGCTTCCCCTCTAGGATTTCCTGCGAGTGAGCTTCTCTGTGACAATCTAGTGATTCATAAAAAATAATTACCTTAATTTGAAGTATTGATATTATTGCTTGACAGACTTCGGGAATCAGTGAGGAAAGAAGTTGTGGTGAAATTTTAAACAGTTCTCCAAGGCTGAAATAACTTTCTCCTGTAGCTAAAAACCGCAACGTTACTGCCAACCTCTCTTTAGCGGGTATAGCCTTTCTCCAGCCAGTATTTTTTTTGCTAATGTACATTTCAGTACTCTTTAGCAAAAATTCAAAATCTTCATATGTCATTCTCAGAATCCCAATGAACATACTATTGCGCAAACGTTGACATCCCACATCATCTTTTTTATACCCTTCTATCATTACAGTACCGTTCTGCCATTTTCTATTTTGTAAACTTGGGCGCACCCAAAACCTTCTCGTCTTTTTGTATTTTTTCTTATTAAAATAAAAATTACAACTGCGGCGGCAGTGCTGATGATTACCGTATTCATTGTAACCAACCAAAAAAAAAATTCACTTCACTAGCGTTCTATGTGACTGCCACAACCGCAATGATGCTTGGCGGCTTTGTGCGGCTTGTATTGCCGGCGGCATAGCCGCTCGGCATGAACCCATGGCATGTGTGTAGTAGCCTTAATAACATTACGATCTAGCCTTACTGTATTCTAATGAGTAATTTTACATTGACCTAGATTTATACCGAGTTAATACTAAGAATGTCTCCATTGAAATTTTTCTTACTGTCTCTATTAAAGGCGAAGTCACTTTGTTCATGTGTTCTTTATAAGTAGCACTAGCGCTATCATTACATTACACTATAAATTGTTATCACTACACCACTAGCTCAAAAGGTTTAGTCCTGTGGAGTCTTCTAACAACTGATTATCAAACATTGTTTTCAAAGAGCAAGAATGACCAGAACGAGAGCTCAGCGAGAGATGCAAACTTAAGTACAGATAATGATTAGATAATAATGATGAAATTATTCTATAACAATCGACATAACATTGGAGATCCAGAATCCAGGTTCTGTGGAAACTAATTCTACTTCAGAAACAATTACAAGTGATACTGTAGAATCTCAAAGTTATAGTCAAACATCACCAAGAGAGAAAATTCATATGATCAGCACTATCAATGTAGTTTATTTTTCACGTTCCCGATTTTCGTGTCATCACACTTCGGCCTCGTCTGAAAACCAGCGCTGTGCCATTCCTGCCTTGGTATGGTGCAGCACATGCTGAGACGAGCGAGACCCATTCGACCCCACGCAATGCGAAATTTAGTGTTAATTTTTTTTTTTAACTTTCAAGTGTTTTTTCTTTTTGCTTCTTTATTATTATTTTTTATTTTATTCTTTGTATTTTAGGTCTTACCAACTTTGTACCTACCAACTTATTTTGTATGCATTGTGGTTGTGGGCCGAATAAATTGATTTTCTTTCGTTTCTTTCTTTCTTCTTTCTTATCAACTTTTAGAAATAGAAAAGAAGTACGATTACGATTTACACGATCTAAATCGATCTCCAAGTGCAGTTATAATAAATAAATGGATGAAGAAATTCGAAGAGACGGGATCCACACAAAATGTGAAACAATCCGGCGGCCCACGGACACGACAACGTGCGAGTTTCAGCTTCAGTTCAACGTAGTCCTGATTTATCGACGCGCAAAAGTTCGGCTGAATTAGGAATATAAATAATAAATAAATCAATAAATAATCCTGGACGTTATCACACAGCATCACGTAGCCCCAAACTAAGCAGAGCTATCACGTACATTTTTATGCTGTATTTTAACATTTGATTTGATTTTGAAATTTACAATATACAGTCAAGATGCAGTTAGTGCAGGAATTAAAGCCAAATTATTTTAATTTACGCGAAGTGTATGCTGAAACAATGTTGGATCGCTTCCCTAACTTCAACAACACGTTGTTTTCGGACGAAGTCTATTTTCATCTCAACGGGCACGTCAATAAACAAAACTGCAGATACTGGAGCAAGGAAAATCCCAAAGCCTTAATTTTCCTTTAACTTTACTGAGAAGTAGATCTAATAATTTTCTGGTCATACGCAAACATTCGTAAATTTTACAACAAAATTATGCAATTGTTTATACAAAACATTAAACTCCCCATGACTTGACCGTGACTTATTTATGTCATGAACCCAACATGACGGATAAGGTCGTGGAATGGTATATTTTAAAGAGGAATTTTCTGTAAGTAGCAATTTCAGAGCTATTCTTGAAAATGATATCTTGTCAACGTGCCGACAAGCAAATGACCAAGGCATGTAGCGACCCACCACGCAGACCACCTTAAAACGGGTAATAACTACACGGTATTCAGGGCCGTAAGTCCTGATTCAGGGTGGTATAATAACATTTAATTAAGGAGTTAGGGTCCCTAATTAGGGTGACCGGAGCAGCCCGGTCTGCCTAGCTCCCGGACTACTGGGCAGTGTAATAGCGTTTAGGGCGTTATGGCTGGTTTACACGGGCTTAGTAGCTAAGCGCTTAGTACTTGTCACTAATACTAAGTCCTCGTGTGTAAACACGCTGATTAGTGCTTAGTATTAGTGTTTGTGAATAGTGCAAGTGAATAGAGATCGATCCTATTTACTAAGCGACAAGTCGATACCCCCACCACGATTTACTAAGCACTTGTCGCGTGCTGACCGCATGTAAACAGCTCGACAAGTTAGTTAGTGACAAGTTGTACCGGGAAGTGAAAACACGTGTTTATTTACTTACGTATTTTTTTGTGATCATGGCTGCGGAAAGGTGGAATTCGGAAAAAACAATCAAGTTCATTCAGGAATTTAAATCCTATGAATGTTTATGGAACCACAAATCGGCTTTATATAAAAATAAACTCGCAAAAGATGCTGCTTATCAGAAAATCGTTGAAGAGATGAATATTGCTGGTTTCGGAGTGCCTGAGGCAAAAAAGAAAATGAGAACACTTCGGTCAAAATATTACCAGGAAAAGAAAAAAATTCAAAATTCAATGCGATCAGGAAGTGGGACTGATACTGTCTATGTGGCAAATCTGCATTGGTACAAAGAAATGCATAGTTTGTTGAAAGATATAGACGAAAGGCGCACAACTATAGAAAATGTAAGTAATAAAACAACATTTTTCATAGGGTACGTATTAGATTTATTTTGAAGTAGGTATTATATTCAATAATAATAAGTCTCGAACCATGATTATTTATCATATACTTGCAGGTATATGTTTTGTGGGAGACTGAAGCCTAAGCTAGGTTATAAACCTGTGTTATAATATAACACAGGTATTAGTAGGTATGTACTTATTTAACAATAGATTTAATTTAATGAATAAAGTTGTACATTTTAAACTAATAGATCATTCTAGATTGCCATGATACGGCACCTTCGTTTACGAAGTAATTCGTATATCTTTCTCTCAATTGTCGGGCCATTCTTGACGAGTGATTACTACCCACTGGCTGAACATTTTGCAAATCAAAGTTGGCGTCCCTCCATAATCCTGGAATAATTTCCCCAGTTTCCAAATTTTCATAGTCAACACATCTCGTGGTTAGGTATGTCCTTGAAGTTTTTCTGAGCCAGTTATGTATAGTGCATGTTGTACGAACAATGCGATCAGTAACTGTGAGATTCGTAGATAAATAAAATAAATAAATAAATAATCCGGGACGTTATCACACAGCATCATGCAGCCCCAGACTAAGCAGAGCTTGTATTATGGGAACCACATGATTGATATACTACAAAGATACATTTTTTTTGTAAATATATACATATCATACATAGAAAACACCCAGACCCGAGACAAATATCTGCAGAACATGCAAACATTTGTCCCGCAGCGGGAATCGAACCCGCAACCTTCTGCGTCACAGGCAGACCTTCGCCCACTGCGCCAGATATAGATGTTCTAAAAATTCTAAAGCGACTGGCTAAGATGCCAAAAGCATTCTCGACGATTCTTCGGGCCCTTGACAATCTATAATTAAAAATTTTCTGTTCGTAGGTCAAAGGACTATGCTTGTAAGGTTTCAATAAATATGATTTCAGGGGAAATGCGTCATCTCCAACAAAAAATCCATTGTTTGGCAACATATTGTTTTCGAGATCACGAAAAATCGAACAGTTCTGAAAAACACCACCATCTGAGCACCGGCCGTTTGCGCCAATATTAGCATATATAAAACAGTAATCATCATCTACGACGGCCATTAGCACGATGCTGTTGCTTCCTTTATAATTAAAATAATCACTGCCACAGTCAGGAGGTGCTTGAATACATATATGCTTGCCATCTATAGCACCGTGAGCCCCTGGAAAGTTCCAACGTGTATTGAAACCTCTTTCTATTTTCTTCCATTCATCCTCTGTAGCAGGAACCTGAAATGCAATTTTATTTTTCAGGATAGCGGATCTACAAGCAGCGAGCAACATAATCCTATAAGTAGCGAGCAAGATATCTCTATGGCTTCCACTTCAGAGGTTGAATCTATTTCGGAACCAAGGGGGGAACAACGTCAAAGTACCTCCAGTAAAAATATGTCACAGCGGAAAGGAATATTTCGTGCGATTGGAGAACTAAAAAAATTACAAGAAGCTGTCAATAGGGATGTACCTGAAAAAGAAGACAGATTCGATGTGTTTGCAAAGAACGTAGCAGTGCAGTTAAGAGAATTATCATTCGAGAGAAGTATGATTGCACAAACAAGAATACAAAATATTTTGAGTGAACTAGCGATCGAGAACTACATGTACAATAATACATCTGCTTCCATTGAAACATTGGAAACCATCTCATCTGCGGGATCGTTACGTAATGCATCCACACCTGCTTTAATTTCTGATGAAAATATCCTATCACAGGCCATAACAATGACACTTGACGGTGAAGACTTCACACAATAATATTTCGTGTACTTATGTTATTTCAAATGATTACACTAATGATAACAATAAACAAACATATTGTTTTTTTTTTACCTTCATGTAATCCGAAAGTTGATTATAAATTTCATCCAAGACTTCGGGTATGAATTTTGAAATCGCTGGTTTAGAAACTCTGAACACGTGTGATAACATGCGGTAGCTGCTTCCTGTTGCCAAAAATGACAAAGTAACCTCCAATTTTATTTTAGCTGGTATGGCACTCCTCATATTTGTGTCTTGTCTTTGAATTGCTGGTGCAACTTTTTCTTATAAAATATCAAATTGTGCCGTTGACATTCTCATAGTTACTCTATATTCTCCTGGATCTTCGGTTTCTAGCTCTTTTAATAGAAGAGCAGAATGGCCCCGTTCATCTCTGCGCAGTAACCACTGTCTTGTCCACAAACGTTTTCTTTTTAATGTTTGTCTTTCAAGCTCTTCGATCATGCTTGAAATAATAATGTTTGAATATTGTTTAAACACACTGCGCAAAATCAGGCGGCGTCGTTCCATTTCGAATGTCTGGTCACTAATGACTTCTACTGGCTCCAACGTGTAAACGGTTACTTTTCACTTGTCATATTTAGGCTTAGTATAGTGACAAGTACTAAGCGCTTAGCTACTAAGCCCGTGTAAACCAGCCATTAGGAGCTTCAGTCATCGCAAGACGAACGTAGTGTACAGAGGTTTCGTTCAAGTATTCGCGTGAGTCACTGCAGTAAAGAAACAAGACCGGTAAAGTGCGAGTTAACTCTCCCACCGCGGGTGACGTCAATTACGTATTGTACGTTCAGTATTGTATTCTCGTGGATATCATGAGTAGTATAGTAGTGAGTTCTAGTGAGGGAAATATATAGTTTCTCTCACTCACACTCGATGTCTGTAGAGGGGTAAGACTTTTTCTACCCCTCTTCATACTTCGCTTTTTTATAGGTAGTTGCATCCACGTGCCTGACCATGAAGGAATTATCTAGAAGTCTTTTAACCGACTTCAAAAAAGGAGGAGGTTCTCAATTCCGTTGTGTTCTTGTTATTAGTAAGTTTTGTTCGTAGTTTAAAAAACTAATAAAAACCTGTAATAAAATAGGAAAATCAAGGCCTTTCAGATAACACCTTATTAACAATGTAACTCTCCTTATAGATTGACCACCGTTTTTCTTACATTTATAATTTTTTCAATTAATAATTTAATTTTTAAACTAGTATAGACGAAATGATTGTACCATTCAGTGGTACTTGAGGTATAAAGCAATATTGCCCCAACAAACCTAATCCAGTCGGACTAAAGGCGTTTGTTTTGGCAAACCCAGATGTAAACCATCTGGATTTAAACAATTTGCGTAAAATTATCTAATTATGTCATAGAAAGTAATCATAGTTCACCAAAACCCTATAATTATTTTAAAAAAATATGTCAGGGACTGAAGCACTATGTTGAATATGTGCTTTATCAAGAACATTAGGTCGGGAAAACTACGTACTGAAAAAATTGTCAGGACTTACGAGGATAATATATACAAATATCAGGTTTCTCACTTTGCAAACTTCGGAGATAGGGGGGGACGGTCATTTTTTGGATATTTTTTTCATCACAAATCTGAAAAAACTGTTTAAGTTTGAGACTTCGCTATAATTTTCCTGTAAAATATAGATATCTTTCTATAACATATAAAAAAACAGGTTTCTCACTTTGCAAACTTCGAAGATAAAAGGGGGGGGACAGTCACTTTTTGGATGTTTTTCATCATAAATCCAAAACGGTGCATGATAAAAATAAATAAAAAACTGTTTCGAGCAGTACAAATTAAGATATGATACCCCACTCGACCTGTTGGTCCCAGTTTGATTTTTTTATTTTGGGCTCTTTTGGGTAGAAAACAAATATATTTTTTTAAATATTTTTGGTACCATTTTACCATCAGCATTAAGCCAGTAGGTACCATTTTACCAACATTATTATTACCAGCATGAAGCCAGTATCACACATTATCGGCATGAAGTCAGTAGGATCCATATAACCAACACTACTATTACCAGCATGAAGCCAGTAGGTACCATTTTACCAACATTATTATTACCAGCATGAAGCCAGTAGGTAGAGGAAGGGGGGGTAATTTGGAATACTGCAGGTAATTTGGAATAGTAAGGTTTCACAGAAACTAGTAGTGCCATCTAGGTTTAATGGTAGTAAAGCAATGGAGATTGACGCCACTTGTCGATATGTTCACACCGTTCGTAAGCCGAACTTCCAAGATGGCGATCAGAGACTCCTAAGGCGTGGAACGAGAGCTTGGTGGTTCTGTTTTTTAAGAAGGGAGATAAAACCCTTCTTAAAAATTACAGACCTATCTCGCTCCTGAGCCACGTCTATAAGCTGTTCTCAAGGGTCATTACAAATCGTCTCGCCAGAAGACTCGATGAGTTCCAGTCACCGGAGCAGGCCGGGTTTCGCGGAGGATATGGCACCATAGACCACATTCACACAGTGAGGCAGATTATACAGAAGTCCGAAGAGTATAATCAGCCCCTGTGTCTGGCGTTTGTGGACTATGAGAAAGCCTTTGACTCTGTAGAAACCTGGGCTGTCCTGGAATCTTTGCAGCGGTGCCAAGTGGACTATCGTTATATCGAAGTGTTGAGATGTCTGTACGAAGCCGCTACTATGAGTGTCCGAGTACAGGACCAGCTGTCTAAACCCATCCAACTGCGCCGCGGAGTGAGACAGGGAGATGTCATATCTCCGAAACTGTTCACAAGCGCGTTGGAGGATATGTTTAAGACGCTGGACTGGAAAGGTATGGGCATAAACATAAACGGCGAGCACATCTCACACTTGCGATTCGCTGATGACATAGTCCTAATGGCGGAGTCACTGGAGGAGCTGCAACAGATGCTGGACGGCCTAGCATCAGCCTCGCGAAAGATGGGTCTCGGCATGAATTTGGACAAGACCAAAGTTATGGTCAATGACCGAATTGATCCGAGTCCTGTCGTCGTTAATGGACACCTTCTTGAAGTTGTTTCGGAGTATACATACCTCGGGCAGATATTGCAGTTGGGTAGAAACAACTTCGAGAAGGAGGCCAAGAGGAGGATTCAGCTGGGTTGGGCAGCATTTGGAAAACTACGTCGAGTTTTCTCGTCACCCATACCGAAAGAACAAAACAAACAACATAAACGAAAGTTTTCAATCAGTGTGTCCTACCCGTCATGACATACGGAGCCGAAACGTGGACACTCACAGTACGGCTAGTCCACCAGTTTAAAGTCGCTCAGCGAGCTATGGAACGAGCTATGCTCGGGGTTTCTCTGAAGGATAAAATCCGCAATGAGTTTATCCGACATAGAACTAAAGTTGTCGACATAGCTCAGAGAATTAGCAAGCTGAAGTGGCAGTGGGCTGGCCATATCTGCCGAAGAACCGATAACCGTTGGGGTAAACGAGTTCTTGAGTGGAGACCGCGGCTCGGCAAACGTAGTGTAGGGCGCCCTCCGGCCAGGTGGGGTGACGATCTGCGAAAGGCTGCTGGTAGAAGCTGGATGCGTCGAGCTCAGGACAGGGCGCAATGGCGCTCATTAGGGGAGGCCTATGTCCAGCAGTGGACTGCTATAGGCTGCTGCTGATGATGATGATGATGATGATGATGATCAGAGACTCAAGTGTGAAGGAGTGTCATTGAAAATTTTTGAGGTACGTAATTAACCCGCTTCGATCTTGACAATTTGTTATGATTATACAGTTTAGCTTTATGTATACTGTAAAATGAATCATAAATTTTGCATATTGACTTTGATTTCAGTAGTTTGTATAAATAGAACTAAATGATGCAAGGTTATGTCCGACCACATCTTGTAGCTAATTTGGAATACCCGAGGTGATGGTAATTTGGAATATGCCAAATCACCATCATTTTTGTTTGCAAGACATCTGTTGGTATCCAGTCAGTAGATATTGATTCCGATGTGCGATTGAGCAAAAATTTGGTATATTATATTTATTGTGTTTAAAAAATAGCTTTTTTTTATAATTTCTTTTAATTCTAAATTATGTCGAGTAATACCTACAAAAAGAGGAAACGGTACAGCGTGGACGACATGAAAGCCGCTGTTACTGCAGTCCGTGAAAAAAAGATGGGGTACTTAAAGGCATCCAAACAGTTTAATGTCCCGAGGTCAACTTTATTTCGATTTGTCAATGAAAAAGAGACATCTATCGACGACTTATTGAACAAAAAAATTGGACGAAAGCCAGTATTTAATGAAAAATTTGAAAATGAGCTTGTCGAGTATGCTTTGAAAATGGAAAATACGTTATATGGATTGACTAAGACTGACATGCGCAGATTGGCCTTTCAACTTGCAGCAAAAAATAAGTTGCCAAACCCTTTCAAAAATAATATAGCTGGAAGGTATTGGCTAGATGGCTTTCTGAAGAGGCACAAAGATATTTTGTCGATGAGAAAGCCCTCAGGAACCTCGTTCGCAAGAGCACGTGGATTCACGAAACAACGGATGAACGAGTTCTACGACATATTAGAGAAGGTCTATGAAGATAAACATTTGACACCAGACAGAATATTTAATGTCGACGAAACGGGACTATCTGTGGTTCAAAGTAAAATTCCAAAAATCATTGGCCGTCGTGGAAAAAACAAATCGGTGCAATGTCGTCAGCAGAAAGAGGCTCGCTGATAACTATTGTGACTTGCATGAGTCCAGCAGGTATATTCGTACCTCCTATGATCATTTTTCCAAGGAAAAATATGACAGATGCCTTGATGAGAGGTGCTCCTCCTGGTTCCATCGGGAGAGCTCATCCTTCGGGATGGATTCAAACATATTTGTTTACCCAGTGGTTTGAACATTTTGTCAAATATGTCAGACCAACCGAAACTTCCCCTGTGCTGTTATTGCTAGATGGGCATTTCAGTCACACGAAAAATATTGAGGTAGTTGATATTGCAAGAAGAGAGCATGTGACAATAATTTCCCTGCCACCCCATTGCACGCATAAAATTCAACCTTTGGACAGAACCTTTATGAGTCCGCTCAAAGCTTACTACAGCGAAGAGATTAGGTTGTGGCTGCGAGCTAATAACAGGCCTCTGACTCAATATGATATCATGGATTTGTTCGGAAAGGCCTACCTGAAATGTCAGCAAGGAGAACTCGCTGCCAAAGGATTCAGCGTAGGTGGCATATATCCACTAAACAGACACGCCTTTTCCGATGCAGACTATATAGCTGCAGCCATTGAAGCAGGTGAGAATCATGATCAGCAAGAAGACGAAGTTGCTACTGCTACTGTAGGCGAGTCCCATGATGAAGACCGAGAGAGTCCATCGTTACTGACTCAAGATGACAGATCTACTCCCACAACCCCCCCGCCTACCCACATAGATTATGACCAAGCAGGACCGTCAAATTTGCCACCAAGGACTCCTCAAGCTAACACATATGTGTCTCCTTATGATATATCACCAGTGCCAATAACAAAAAAACGAGCTTCTAACAGAGGTCGTAAGCCAGTAAAGTCGGCAGTAATAATGAGTTCGCCATATAAGAGAGATCTTGAAGAGTCTGAAGCTAAAAAGAAAGAAAAACAGAAAATTGTGGATCAGAAAATATTAGAAAGACGTGTAAAAACTAACATTAAAAATAAAGGTAAAGGCAAAAAGACTAAGACTACAAAAGGAAGGGAAGAAACTGTAACAAAAGAGAAGGTAGTAAAAAGAAATGATAAAAAAACAAAGAAACGAAAACTGAATAAAAGCGATGACGATGACACTGAAAGTTTGGAATCTTCTAACTCTTATAACAGTCGTAAGTCTAATACGTCAGGAGAACTAGAAACTTCAATTGGCGGAAAACCTCCTGCAAATGACGCAGAGTGTTATTTCTGTAATGGGAAGTACAGTGAAGACGTGAGGGGGGAAGAATGGGTGCAATGCTTAATGTGTGGGATTTGGGTGCACTGTGAATGTGCCGACTATGAAGGTGGATCCTATGTTTGTGATGTGTTTTGCAAATAATCCATTTATTTGATTGATTAAACTAAAAATGTGCCTATTGTAAATCCTATGTTTGTGATGTGTATTGCAAATAATTTATTTATGTGATTCATAAAACTGATTAGACTGATTTGATTTAAAGAGAGATTATAACTGATTATAAACGAATATACGTCTATATGCCTATTATTTATAGAATATTATATTATTTGTAGACTCACTTAGATACTTTAGTGAAACCTCAAACTCACTGCAGGTAATTTGGCATACCTAATTAGCCGCGTACCCACCTAGCGCACAGGCTCGCGCGGCAGCCTCGCGAGCCAAATGCCTCGGCTGGTGTGGACGTGCCTCGGCCTGCCTCGGGCGCGCGTTTGCTCGACCGAGCACGGCTCGGCCCCGAGCCATCTGTTGTCGGTAAACTTGACGCGCTCAAAGGTGCCTCAGTGAGCGCTGTGCGTTAGGTGGGGACGGTTATGTTTTGGCTCGCGCGCGAAGCTACTTCAAGTTTTGTCTCTTGCCGTGTTTGTATTTTGTAATTTTGATATCATGGGCAGTCAGGAGGAGTCCATTCGCTTAACCGATTCGTTGCTGATGGCACGACAGGCGTGTCATTTTTTCCTCGATTGTAACACCCTCAGATTAAGTTTTAGAAAAGTCTGCCCAGAACGAAACTATACAGATTTTCCACGTAGATTACGCCTGTTGTCTTAGCCTCTCGATATTGCGTGAATTCAACAGTTCCAGGGATTGACAACCTTTTTAAATTGCGTTCTTATGACACGATAGGCGTGTCAATACTGAATACTTTAGCCACCTCTCAAGGGGCGGACCTCGCGGCGCTTAAAGCGCTGGCGTGGCAGACCTCTGCAGTGAGCGTACGCTGAGCGTCCCAAAGTGGGACGCGCGACATATTCGCAATTATCTGGTTAGAATACCTATTGACACCTTTATATATTTAGATTCTCCATGAAATTGTCTAGGGATTAGTAGATAAACATTCCGAAGTTAGGCTATGATAGTTACACAAGGTTCGTGATAAGTACGAGAAAAAGTAAATTCCGAGGAGGGTTGTAAAATATGATGTATTTTGAAAAACCAACAATTTTTATGTACGGCAATTCTTTTATTTTATACTTGGAATGTTTATCCGTACAATCAAAGTAAAAAACAATACCTTTTTATGAAGATTATTCTGACAAAAATATTTTTCTCAGAACTATAAATAGCATTCATGTATGTGTGTTGTACTTGGATAAGTAATTATAAACCTTACTTCAATATGCATACGGATAATATTTCTTAAACTAGGTAAACGCAAAGATCGTGGCAGGCGCAGCAATAAAACGTGCAAAAGAGACAGCGCACATCAGTTTCTCTCTCGCACTTGCACTGTTTATGGGTGACGTCACACAGATGCAGAGATGTGCGTCGTTTCTGTGTGTGCCGCCCGCCGGTCAGCAATAATAGCTGGCTGTTTTTATGATACATACTATCCTTAAGCAAAGATGAACCTTATTCTCACAGACATATAGACAATACTTCGTAGGCAGCAATTATCGCACCCCCTACCGCCCGTCATTGACTAGTACCGCTCTAGTATTCTCAGTAATCGGTCGTGCTATACCTTATCTACCTGTTTGCTCTCTTTCGACAACCTTTGCTAGTGTACTTGGACTCCGATATCTCTCATTTTTGATAATTGCTGCCTGTGAACCTGGATTACGTGATTTGCTATATTGACAACTTTGGCTAACTGACCTGGACTCCGTAATTGTGCATTTGTGTTTACTGCGGGTTGTTGGGTATACCCTGATTAAACATCGAGTGTGATCTCTGTACTTGCTGTGGATTAGAGGTAAGTTTTTGATAATAATTATTTATTTTATTTGCATTACTGAGCTAACATAATAAATTGTTCTTCCTAAAAAATTAAGAGATGACTCGGATAATTCGATAAAATTATGCCAGCAAAACGTTTTCTAAGAAAGTTTTGGCTCCTATAACTAGTCGTACTGTTTCAAATACTTCTCGAATGATTGTTGAGGGAGGAAGGTCATTTGCGCATTATTAACAGTTTCTGTTAATTCTGTTGGAGTCAAAAGAAAGTTCTTCGTCGCTTGAATCACTCATTTATTAAGTTTTCACTTGTTAACCAGGTTTCAAACATATTAGGTACGTGAAAAGAAAATGGCGCGCGCAAAGCAAATTAAAAAAGTAGACACAGCAAGAAGGTTCCGAGTCTGAGTTCTAAATAAATTAAAAAAAGTTGGTGGGATGAAAAGAGTATTTTCATCCCACCACCTCGGAAAGAGATATTTTGCTTCTTGTTATTAAAGCGCAAAAGCCGTTTTTATCCGCTAGAGGGTAAAGTAAAATTGAATTTAGAACATCGTGTGTGCGAAGGTTGTGAATTCGAAACATTATTAAACCTATTTATTTTTACCTCCATAGTACCGAATTTACCATACAACTTTTTTTAATTTATTAAGAACTCAGACCCGGAACCTCCTTACTGTGCCTACTTTTTTAATTTGCTTTGCGCGCGCCATTTTCTTTTATCAAGTCTATGTAAAGGACCTCAAATTGGATTTTTTTTTTTACCTTTAGGTTTTATACGGTATATGTTTTTAACGAGAATTTAATTATAAAACTAACGTTTTTATTACATACTTTTCGTTTCTCTTTCAGAATCTAAAATGGATTATAATCCTCCTATTTCACCGGTACCTGGACCATCATCCGACATGGATCCCTTACACGTGGAGTTATCTTCAATGATGTCTTCAGAGACGTATGATATCCCAGATTTTAATTTTGAAATTGGCGATGATGAGCTTTATGGAATTTTAACCGAAAGCAACGATCGCATTCTCGACGAATGGACATATGAAACCAATAATGAGGCAAATGATGACTCTGCTTTGCAAGACGCGAACGCACACATTCAAGAAGAAAGCTCACAAGAAGAGGACGACTCACCTGACGAATTAAGCGGTTGGCGTTCAGGCAATCCCGACTCAATGGTGGAGATTCCTTTTATAGGAACAAGTGGAATACTGCCACCACATCAAATGGCAGAAAAAACTCCAATTGATTATTTATTTTTATTTTTAAATGTACAGATGATAGATTTGATTATTAACTGTACAAACAAGTACGGTAACAAACAAAAAGCGGCAGCGGTCGCAACA
The DNA here is from genome assembly GCA_951804965.1 of Horisme vitalbata. Taxonomy (NCBI): domain Eukaryota; kingdom Metazoa; phylum Arthropoda; class Insecta; order Lepidoptera; family Geometridae; genus Horisme; species Horisme vitalbata. Next base: position 34,865,585 of record OX638090.1, read on the forward strand.
CACTCACGCTTTACTAGATGGACCGACATAACTATATCGGAATTTAAATTATTTTTAGGTATTTTGCTTCTAATGGGGACGATAAAATTGAATAGAATGGCCGACTATTGGTCGAATCATTATTTATTTCGCCTAACTTCACGACAATTTATGTCGAGAGACAAATTTTATTTAATTTTGAGGGCTTTAAGTGTACAGCAAATAGAAAGAAATGAAAGCCTATTTAAAATAAAAGATTTAGTTGACCTTTTTAATGACTCTATTAATTCAATATATTATCCGGCGCGGGAACTTACTATAGACGAATCATTAATTTTATGGAAAGGACGACATGCTTTTCGGCAATATTTAAAGGGGAAAGCACACAAATATGGGGTAAAACTATATATTTTAGCCGATGCCAATGGCATCATATTAAAGATACACACATGTATATGCCGGATCGCAAGATCAAATAGTAGGTGGTCGAAACCATGTAAAAAAAGTTATTATGTTGCTTATGCAAAAGTATCTGAACAAGGGGCATGCCCTATACTTGGATAACTTTTATACCAGCGTAGGAATTGCTGAAGATTTACTAGAAAAAAATACCTATGTTACCGGTACCTTACGGTCAAATCGGGTGGGAAATCCTGCGATAGTAAAAAATACTCCAATATCATTGGGGGAGTCATGCATTGCACACAATAATAAGAAAGTAATTGTAACGAAATGGAAAGATAAGCGCGAAATTCTTTTTGTAAGCACTGAGCACAAAAGTAATTATGAAGGGACTACGAGTCGCCGCGTTCGTACAGTTAAATATAAGCCCGCCGTTCAGCCACGTTACAACAAATACATGCGAGCGATAGATAAGCACGACCAGCTACTTAGCTACTATTGTTGCGAACACAAGACGCTGCGGTGGTACAAGAAAGTAATTATTCATATAATTCAAATATGCCTCGTAAATGGGTTTTTATTATATAATAAAAACAATTCAATATTATCATTATATGATTACAGAAAAAGAGTAATCGAAACTTTACTGCCAATGCCAAATATTACGGAACTTGCTCGGCCTCTATCACTAGGAAAAATTCATCTTCCGGCGAACTTGCCCAAAAGAGAAGGGAAAACGATAAGGAAGAGGTGTCGAGTTTGCTATAACAAAGCGCAAAAAAGAGTGTCTGTAATATTTGGATGCCCCGATTGTCCAGGATTCCCAGGACTGTGCCTTGAATGTTTCAGGGAATTTCACAAATATTAAGTTGCAACTCAATATTTGTGAAATTCCCTAAAATTGGGAACGACGTTTGTTAATATTAAACTTATTTTAAGTGCCATATTTTGAAAGAAAAGATTGAAAAACATAACATTATTTAATCATTTAAGTCGTTACAAATAAACATACATACCTAAACAAATTAAAATCCAGCAAGTCTTAGACCTAAGACTTAATAATTATTTGTCAATCTTAATAGAAATTTAAGCCTTTTTTATGTAGAACTAAGTTTAATTTCTTTTATCATAAGATTGTCATTTTTTAAATTTACTAATCAGTCGTAATAAATGATTTCTTCATGTCAAATTTCGTTTTATTTATTATTAAACTTCTTATCACCGTTTTTCAGTACCTCGAGAATGTTTTGCATTACTATATATCTTTGGTCAGCATCAAATCTTAACAGTTCATTTGATATAAACTCGCCGAATCTTTTGCATCCATGCAAATCTATTATGGAGGGTACTGAATTAGTATTTTTATCGTCAATTTCTGTGCATGTACCACTGTTCTTAAATTTCTTTTGAGGCTTGTCATTTCCAACATCTGAGTATGATTGTGAGTTTTGTTCAAATATATAATTCAAAGTTTCTTCTTCATTTTCACATTGAGTTTCATCATTATCATAGTTTTCTGTTTCAGGAATGTATTTGCGTTTTCGATTTATTTCTTCTTCATTTTCACATTGAGTTTCATCATTATCATAGTTTTCTGTTTCAGGAATGTATTTGCGTTTTCGATTTAAATCTAGAAAAAGTAGGTCAATTTGACAAAATAATCCGAACATTTCGTCGTTGTACTACTGCAACAAGTCACTAAGTGACATTTTTAGTAAAAGTTAGATAAAATATCAAAAAAGGTTTGAAACATCTGAAAAAGTAAAGTCACTTACCTTTCATTTCAGGAAAAACACTTAGTTAACCTCTTCAAAACCAATGTAATTAACGTATCGTGCCGTACACTCCCGTGGTTTGATTCCAACTAAACTTGAAACAAGTCTAGACCAGTAAAAAAGCAAAAAAAGCATGTAGTTTTATACACATGGCTGATGCGTGCCATGGACTTCTATGGCGCTTGACACGCCAGTCGTGTCATAGAAAATTTGTTCACAGCCCTGGTGAAAAGTTTTTCAAAATGGGTGCAGCAACGAATCGGTTAATACAACTGTACAGCACGTACAATGCGCTTTGGGACCCCAAAGATCCAAAATATTTTAACAAAAATCAGCGGGAAGATAGTTGGTGGCAAATATCTGCTCAAATTAATATGCCTGTCAAGGAAGTGAAAAACAAAATGGTGTCCTTGTGTGGTTCTTATCGTCGAGAGAAAAGCAGGGAGAAAAAAAGTAGCATAACAGGTTCAGGTATGCATTTTTATACTTAAAAATATGAACTTACAAATTATTTGATAAAATAATTACTTAATATATACTAATTAAATTGAAGAAAATTTATTTATACAATTAAAATATTTTAAATTATGGAAATATACATTTTATTTTTTGTTCTGTTTCAGGCGCTGCAGATGTTTATAATTCGAAGTGGTTTGGATATCCTTATGTCCATTTTCTTAAGGATAAAAATGAAACTGGTGACACTCGGGAAACGATGCCGAATGTAAGAATTTTTAACTATGCATAATGATTTTGAAATGGTATAGAACCATTAGTTATAAAATGTTCTGCCAAGTGCAACCGTATTTCTTTTGCGTTATTAGAACTACGCCTTGGAGACGCTGCAATTGGTGCGAATGTAACTTCATTTATTTCATTTCTCCATTGGCCAGGAATCAGTGCGCCATCAAGTTCTCTGTCAAACAATTCCGGTGAAATAAGATTAGTTGAAGTATTTTTTCGGATGTAGTTGTACAAATATACAGCTGCTAAGACAACCTTTGTTGCTTTATTTGGCTCTAGTAAGATAGGTTTTCTAAAAACGCGAAATATGGCACTTAATATACCAAATGCATTCTCAACGACACGTCGAGCTCGGCTAAGGCGATAATTAAATATTCTTTCTTTAGAACCATTTTCTGGGTTGCCCTCAAATGGTTTCATGGTATATTCGTTGAGTGCAAAGGCTTTATCGGATAAAATAAAATAAGGAACTTCTGTTACATATGGTATTTCCAATATCTTCTTTTTAGGCACGTTCAATTCTTTCTTTTCTAGCTTTTTATACAACGTTGTGCTTTTAAAAACACCACCATCAGAGATTCGCCCTTTGCTACCAACATTTACATACAAAAAATTGTAGCTAGCATCAACTAATCCAAAAAGCACGATGCTTGGAAATTGCTTGTAATTATCATAATCAGTGCCACTGTTAATCGGTGCCTGCAACATAACATGTTTTCCATCCATCGCTCCAATAGCGTGGGGAAAATTCCATTTATTTTCAAATTCTTTTGATATAGCAAGCCACTCTTCTTCTGTAGATGGGATCTGTAAAAAAAATTATAGAGTACTCAGCATGACAGGACCCTCCGCTGTTTGAAAGTATTCAGACTAAACGTATTTGGCCCCTATGAGTGGTTGTATTAGGTACTATACACCACTCCATATTTGGCCCCTTTTAGTGGTAGTCCGAAGACGTTCAAGCAATGGAGAATCCTGCTAGAAAAATATTTAAGATATCGCTACTAAGGTACTTGAAGGTATTAAATACTATGGACGTTAAACTTTTGCTTCCAATCGGATTAAACGTAGGGTCCTGCCACATTATATACACATTCACACTGCACCACAAATTTATCTATTAATTAAAATTATTAATTAAAATTTTCAGGAGACAATGTCAAAGTCAAAGTCAAAGTCAAAAATCATTTATTCAGTAGGAACTGTATAGAACACTTTGAAACGTCATTTCTTTTAATTTACCACCAATTCGTAACGTGACCAAACAGAGAAGAATTGGCAAGAAACTCTGCTTGGCTTATATTTTTTTAACGTCATTGTACTTAATATCTATTACATTGTTTTTGATGGAGTTGGAGGCAGTTTCATCCCAAGCTTTTTTGTCATCTAAATAATCAGATATTTTATAATAAGCTTTATTACATAGATTACGTTTAACAACATTTTTGAATTTAGTTACAGATAGATTAATCACATCATTTGGGATTTTGTTAAAAAATCGTACAGACATCCCTTTAAAAGATTGACTAACTTTATGGAGCCTTACAGTGGGAACAGCTAGTTTATCTTTATTTCTAGTGTTAACATTATGATAGTCGCTATTTTTCTTGAACATGTCAATATGTTTTCGGACATACATTAAGTTTTCATATATATATTGGCACGGCACTGTCATAACATTTATTTCTTTAAACTTAGTTCTAAGTGATTCTCTGGGGCCCATATTATAAATTGCACGAACAGCCCTCTTCTGCAACACAAATATGGTGTTGATATCTGCAGCATTCCCCCACAACAAAATTCCGTACGACATAATGCTATGGAAGTAGCTGAAATAAACTAGTCTAGCCGTTTCTACGTCAGTAAGTTGACGGATTCTTTTGACTGCGTATGCTGCAGAACTGAGTCTGTTCGACAAACCATCTATGTGAGCGCCCCATTGAAGCTTATTATCTAAAGTTATGCCTAAAAATACAGTACTTTCCACAAGATTTAGATCTTCATCTTTTATTTTAATGTTAGGTTTAACTTGTTTAACATTTGGTAATATAAATCTCATACATTTTGTTTTAGTCTCGTTCAGTAATAAATTATTTACATCGAACCAGTTAACAACTTTCGCTATTGCATTGTTCACGTCGTCAAAATTGGTTTGCCGTCGCTTTAATTTAAATAAAAGTGACGTGTCATCCGCAAACAATACAATTTCGTGGTTGTCTCTCACAAGTTGAGGTAGGTCGTTGATGTAAATTAAAAATAAAAATGGTCCAAGTATTGACCCTTGCGGAACACCCATCTTTACTACAGATCCCGGAGAACATTTTCCATTTACGTCTACTTTCTGTATTCTGTCAGATAGGTAAGAAGTGAGAAGGGCTAAAGCCATACCCCTGACGCCATAGTGATCTAGTTTCCTGATTAATGTTTCATGGTGTACGCAGTCAAATGCCTTAGACAAATCACAAAAGATGCCTAAAGCATCATGTGAGTCCTCCCAGGCATCGTAGATATGCGATACCAACTCAACACCGGCATCAGTTGTTGATCTGCCCCGCGTAAATCCGAATTGTTTGACATCTAGTAAGTTGTTAAAGTTAAAATGACTTTGCAGTTGACTAAGAATAAGCTTTTCAAAAATTTTACTAAATGTTGGCAGTACTGATATCGGTCTCTTCCGGAATCTTCACAAACTTCTGACGTAGAGAGACACACAGAGGCTGAAAACGCTCCGACCAAGTCGCAATTGCCGGAGGCTAGCATCGAGGAAGCGCCACCACAACAACAACAAGACCTAGCCTCGGAAACTATCATGCCTTCACCATCAGAACCTGCTCGTAAAAAAAAAACGACATAATCCTAAGAAAACGCAGCCACAGGAAGATCCGGCAGATATCATGCTCTCAGAAGCCCTTGAATGCTTGCAAAAGTCTTCGACCGACATCATCGATCCATACTCTTCATTTGGAAGATACATAGCCAACGAGCTAAGGAAATATGATCCGCACACATTAGCGTATGTTAAGAACGCTATCAATAATATAATTTTTGAAGCCGATATAGGGAAATACACACAACAACAAATTAATACAGGATACTATACACAGCAGTACAGTAATTCCCCTACAATGGACTCATCTGGCACTTCATCATCAGCATCACATACCGCTACGTCTTCTCATGCCATTACACCATCACCTAATGCCAATGATGGATTCGAAACTATCACTGAATTGTAGTTAAAATAAACAATTGATTTTTAAATTTGTCAAATTATTTTTATTTACCTTTACATAATCACTTAAGGCTTCAATAATAGCGTCACAAACTTCTGGAACTATTCTTGAGATACTCTGCTTCGATACTCGAAATAAATATTGCAAGCTGCTATAAGAATCTCCGGTTGCTAAAAATCTTAAAGTTATTAAAACTCGTTCATTCACAGTGATTGCTTCTCTATATTTTGTATCGCACTTTTTTATTTTATCAGACAACAATGAGCACAAATTTTCGAACTCTTGTACGGACATTGGTGTAAAATTATGTACAGTCTGATCATATACTAAATCTCCAAGTAATCTATTTCCATATTGGTGGCGACGCTCATACATTTTTCTAATCCAGAAGCGTCTAGGTTTTTTCTTGATACGTGACTGTTTTCGTTTCTTTAAACAATAAGCAGCTAGGAAAATAGCTGCAGCTGAAAATACACGACTGTCCATTACGAATACTCGCGGACTTATGATGGCTCAGCCTGCCTCGCGAGGCGGCCTCGTGTAAATTGAACAAAACTACTGAGGCTGCCGCGGGAGCCATCGCTCGCGATCCGGACACCGAGGCTGCCGCGCGAGCCTGTGCGCTAGGTGGGTACGCGGCTATTGGTATTCCAAATTACCTTCAGTCAAGTTATGAACCAATTTCATTGTATTGCTCTAGGTATTGATTTAGGATATCATTTGTATTTGTATATCTTACATTTTCTTCTAAAACATTGGCGTAATAGTATCTATATAACTAAGTTAAGCATAGTGCATATAATTTGGAATACCTCTATTCCAAAATACCTGCACTAAATGTCGAAAACCGAATTCAGCCATTTTGCGGTGAACTTAAAACTTTACCTAGTAGCAATGTTCAGATATTTTTGATAGCTTGTAGATTAGTAGGTTATAGATGTAGCTTTCATTTAATAAAGGTTTTATATCCTGAAACACTACAGAAAAAAAAACACAGGCCTAAAACAAAATGGTATTCCAAATTACCCCCCCCCCCCCACCCTCCTCTACCATTTTACCAACATTATTATTACCAGCATGAAGCCAGTAGGTACTATTTTACCAACATTATTATTACCAGCATGAAGCCAGTATCACACATTATCGGCATGAAGTCAGTAGGAACCATATTACCAATACTACTATTAACAGCATGAAGCCAGTAGGTACCATTTTACCAACATTATTATTACCAGCATGAAACCAGTAGGTACCATTTTACCAACATTATTATCATCAGCATGAAGCCAGTATCACACATTATCGGTATGAAGTCAGTAGGAACCATATTACCAACACTACTATTACCAGCATGAAGCCAGTAGGTACCATTTTGCCAACATTATTATTACCAGCATGAAGCCAGTAGGTACCATTTTACCAACATTATTATCATCAGCATGAAGCCAGTAGGTACCATTTTACCAACATTATTATTACCAGCATGAAGCCAGTATCACACATTATCGGCATGAAGTCAGTAGGAACCATATAACCAACACTACTATTACCAGCATGAAGCCAGTAGGTACCATTTTACCAACATTATTATTACCAGCATGAGGCCAGTAGGTACCGTTTTAACAACATTATTATTACCAGCATGAACCCAGTAGGTACCTTTTTACCAAAATTATTATCATCAGCATAAAGCCAGTAGGTACCATTTTACCAATATTATTATTACCGGCATGAAGCCAGTAGGTACCATTTTAACAACATTATTATTACCAGCATGAAGCCAGTATCACACATTATCGGCATGAAGTCAGTAGGAACCATATAACCAACACTACTATTACCAGCATGAAGCCAGTAGGTACCATTTTACCAACATTATTATTACCAGCATGAGGCCAGTAGGTACCGTTTTAACAACATTATTATTACCAGCATGAAGCCAGTATCACACATTATCGGCATGAAGTCAGTAGGAACCATATTACCAACACTACTATTACCAGCATGAAGCCAGTAGGTACCATTTTACCAACATTATTATCATCAGTATGAAGCCAGTAGGTACCATTTTACCAACATTATTATTACCAGCATGAAGCCAGTAGGTACCATTTTACCAACATTATTATTACCAGCATGAAGCCAGTAGGTACCATTTTACCAACATTATTATCATCAGTACGAAGCCAGTAGGTACCATTTTACCAACATTATTATTACCAGCATGAAGCCAGTAGGTACCATTTTACCAACATTATTATCATCAGCATGAAGCCAGTAGGTACCATTTTAACAACATTATTATTACCAGCATGAAGCCAGTATCACACATTATCGGCATGAAGTCAGTAGGAACCATATTACCAACACTACTATTACCAGCATGAAGCCAGTAAGTACTATTTTACCAACATTATTATTACCAGCATGAAGCCAGTAGGTACCATTTTACCAACATTATTATCATCAGCATGAAGCCAGTAGGTACCATTTTAACAACATTATTATTACCAGCATGAAGCCAGCTTCACACATTATCGGCATGAAGTCAGTAGGAACCATATTACCAACACTACTAATACCAGCATGAAGCCAGTAGGTACCATTTTACCAACATTATTATCATCAGCATGAAGCTAGTAGGTACAATTTTACCAACATTATTATCATCAGCATGAAGCCAGTAGGTACCATTTTACCAACATTATTATTACCAGCATGAAGCCAGTAGGTACCATTTTACCAACATTATTATTACCAGCATGAAGCCAGTAGGTACCATTTTACCAACATTATTATCATCAGTACGAAGCCAGTAGGTACCATTTTACCAACATTATTATTACCAGCATGAAGCCAGTAGGTACCATTTTACCAACATTATTATCATCAGCATGAAGCCAGTAGGTACCATTTTAACAACATTATTATTACCAGCATGAAGCCAGTATCACACATTATCGGCATGAAGTCAGTAGGAACCATATTACCAACACTACTAATACCAGCATGAAGCCAGTAGGTACTATTTTACCAACATTATTATTACCAGCATGAAGCCAGTAGGTACCATTTTACCAACATTATTATCATCAGCATGAAGCTAGTAGGTACAATTTTACCAACATTATTATTACCACAATAATATTATTTTCACAAGCGTGAAGCCAAGTAGGTTCCATTTTACCACATACTTTTAACAAATTTTTTTAAACTTAATTTTATGCCTAAGCTGACGAGACGAATATTCGGGCAACCAATAGGGTGATGATGAATATTCCTGACGTATCGTAAGCGTAACGAAAAATGTTGGATCTACGATTCAAATACTTTTTCGCTAGTCTTCCTAATCGAGCCTCAGCATCGAGCAACACCTGCATCACCGCTGATATGCTCGCAACTTTGCTTGCGTGATCTTTCTCTCCAGTCAGTCTGTCAGTTTTCACCATTGCGTCCCTTCAGGGGCGTAAGGGATCATTCTGAATGATAAACTTGCTGCAGGCTCAACTTCTATGGCATTTATATTAATGATATTTGAGTCGTCATCATCCGCCACTTTTGTACTAATTATCATCCACAGCCCGATTTCACCCACTGCTGGGTATAGGCCTCCCTTAACTTATGCCATCCACCACGATCCTGCGCTACTCTAACCCACGTACGGCCCGCGACTTTGTACTATTAATAATACTATTTGTTTTTGTTAGATACCTGCAAAACCAAACAGTTCAAAGTTTTTTATGAAACATTACCATAAGTTTGTACATTTCCTCATACAAGTGAAATGTAATTTTCATTTTGAGAAATAATTTAACCTGATTTTCAACCCACTGTTGGGCATAGGTCTTCCCTTGGTGCCATTAGCCTAGATCCAGCGCTAGTCCAAGTCAGTCGCCGCTCACGGTTTTTCTGATATGGTAGACTCATCATGCTAGAGGACTTATTCTATTTTTATGACTATCTCTTTGCCACCACTATAATAGGGATGACAACTGAAAAATTCTAATTAGTCCATCATTTACATTATCAAAAAATATTGGACATGATTTTTTGTATTTTAAGTGTTTACCCACACTTCAGGGAAAATCTAAGATTTTTTTATAGTTCCCAAATATTTTTGACTCAGGTGGGATTTGAACCCGCGACCTTCCCATCAATACCGGGACGCGCTAACCAACTGCGCTACCGAGTCAACTCCTTGCCTTGTCGAAATTTTCGGGCAGTCACGACTAAAGGGCTATTAGTCGTATTAGTATTATTAGCGCGTCCCGTTATTGATGGGAAGGTCGCGGGTTCAAATCCCACCTGAGTCAAAATTTTTGGGATATATAAAAAAATATTGGACATGTCAATATTTATTAGATATTTGTCTCGGGTCTGGGTGTTTTACCATGTATGATATGAATGTATTTAAAAAAAGAAATGTATCTGTGTAGTATATCAATCATGTGGTTCCCATAATACAAGCTCTGCTTAGTTTGGGGCTACATGGTGCTGTGTATTAGTGTTAAGCATTATTTATTTATTTATTAATTTATGTATTTATTTCTTTTGTCAAATATATATATCATACATAAAATGACAAAGATATAGTGTGTTGAAGTTCCGCATGACAGCTTAGTACATTTTTTACATAGCCGTCACGTTACGAGCAACCACTCCCGAACTTTGACGGCGGATAATTTTATGATATTCCACCAATAATGACAAAAGTTTTTAGAGCCATTCCGGCAACTAGTGTTTTAATAGTATTATCAAATCAATTCTCACCCCTCGTCACATTTTTATCAATCTCACCTATTTCTGTTAAATCCTCATTCTTCACATCACATTTTTCACTTACATCAACAGATTTGGCATTGACTTCACTTTTCCCCTCTTTATCTATTATTTCTATCACATCACTATTTATTACACTGTCACTTAAATCAGTCACATCATTACTCGGGGTTACACCATTACTTGGCATTACACCATCACATTTCACAGATTCAGGTAAATCATCGTCATCATCATCACGGTCGTCGATTCCATCGTCATCATCACCTTGCTCGTCAGTTTTCTCAGATTCTTCGCTGGGCTCGAAGGAATGCCGGCTCAGTTTCTCGAGCCACGTGGCCATGTTTCCTTCCAATTCACCTTTGACTATGTTCGGATAGATGTAGTCGTGTTTGAACTTCTGTATAGCCTCTTCCTCATCCTCCCACGTTAAGCTGTCGTGGCTGTCTTTGAATTTAGCATCGTATCTCTCATAGTGCACCTGTAAAATTAGTTAAAAAGCTTCACATCACAGCACACTAATCAGACTTCCTAATAATCCTACAATCACACTAATATTATAAATGCGAAAGTTTGTGTGTATGTGAGTATGTTTGTGGTCACTTCACTCCGTAACAGCTGAACGGATTTGGTTGAAACTTGGAATATACATAGTTTGTAAACTGGATTAACACAAAAACTACTTTTTACCCGGGTACCACGCGAGGGAAGCCGCGAGCGGAAGCTAATTATAAGTAAATAATTCTAAACACTATCACACAGCATCATGTAGCCCCACAACTAGATCTTGTACTATATTACTGATATACTATACCTAATATTTAACAGGTTTAGTATACATACAAAGTGTACATTTTTTCAAAATTGTAAAAATGTGATTTTTTTTCTTCAAATAAACCTATAGTTTCCGCAGAAAAAACCTTCTAACTACAAAAGAAAAAGTAATTGCCCTCAATGAGGTAAAAATATGCCCCACCTTGTATACACATTTAGTAGGCACTTTAATGTACCGTTTATGTTATATAATCGCAATAAATATTGAATACTGAAGGCATGACATGTGCTCGGTTATTGTTTATATACAAAATACAGTTACCAAAAGATGAGATGGCGGTCCAACTTAAGCCTAAGCGTCAAAACACACTACAGACGAGATTACACGACGTAAGTCCGGCATGATTACGCCTGAAATGTACCTACTATTTGAATTAAAACTCGACGTCCGTGAAGTCAACAAAAAGGTTATTTGGCTGAAAATCAGAGCTGTGTAGGTTCATAGCTTACGCAGCACATGCTGAGCCAACCCCCTTTTCGGCACATGGCATGTAGGGAACCATTTGTTCCTGTGTCATGAAAATGTTAAGTAGGTACTTAGTAGCTTTAAATTTGGCTTGTTGTGTTTCAGTTTGGTTCCTACATTGTCAATGTCATGTGTTCCCAAAATAAATGTTTTCATCAATCTATCTATCTATCTAATTACAGATGACACATTATGCTGAAATTACGTTGCGTTATGGCACACAGCCGAACAGCCGAACTTGTCGAAATCAGCTGTGGAACTTACGTCGCGTTCGTTTCGGCATAGCGTGTTTAGATGCTAAGTGTCGACGCAAACCGGTCACACGCGACAGCCACAAACGCGGCGCCGAGAAGCTATAAGCCGCGACGTGTGGCGGCTTCCGGCGTCAACCGTGTGTGGCGAGTCCATATAAAATGTATAGAAACTACAGGAAACATGCCGCGTTTTGTGGCTGTCGCGTGTGGCCCGTTTGCGCCGACCCTATAAACTGTAAAAATAACATATTATACCGTATCTAAGACCAATCCAAGGCCGGGTGCAGTGGGAATCATGACCTTCTCTTTACCGAATGCCTTATCCATGATTGATATCTCGGCTTGGCCGCGAAGTACAGCTATCACGAGACCGACCATTTTACGGATCTGATGCAACATGAAACTTTGGCCCTGAAAAAGAGTGATTTGTGAGTACTAATAACGTGTAAAGGTCGCGTCATGTAAAAAGTACGCTGGCGGTAAGCTGCGCATTACGTATTTACCGATGCGATCTTTTTACATGACGCGTGCTGTACCGACTTAAACAAGTAGGACTTTTAAAAAAAATAAACCGACTTCAACTAAAACACTTCTTACTTCTTGCGCTAAAGAATTTTGAAAATCGGTTAACGATTGACGGAGATATTGGTGATCATAGGGCGAAAATTACAAGTGAGGATGAGGTTTTTTGAGTTTTCCGGGAAAAGTACCAATCCCTCAGGAATAAAATTTATATGGGACCACCTGTGAAGTATACTCTATTAAACAAAAAAAAGAATGTTTAAAATCGGTCCACAGTTGACGGAGTTATCGGTGAACATACATAAAAAAAAGGTTCCGACGAATTGAGAACCTCCTCCTTTTTGAAGTCGGTTAAAAATAACCCTAACTAATTTATCTGTCGACTGCTTCTACCTAGTTTTATAACTGCTTCTACGAACTAACTTGCTCAGCTAACTCCTTCGTCTTATCTTAACGCGTATTACGAGCTGTTTACGAAATGTGTATTTAAATTGGTTTATGTACAAAATATGTTTAACAAGCCTATAATTTAACACTTTATAACTGTGAATCTTTGTTTACGTAAATAAATAAGCAAATTATAATTATGGCCAATGATAAAGCGTAGATTTGAAATAACGCATTGCCATTGGCTAATGTTTTTGTTCACATAAATAAATATAAGTATATTGAAATTATGGCCAATGATAAAGCGTAGATTCGAAATAACGCATTGTCATTGGCCAATGTTTACAACTCGATTTTTAAATACAAAAAAAAATATTCGTGCTTCGGCCTCGTGGTCTAGTATCGAAAAATTTCGGTTAAAAATCCGTGCAGTAGTTTCGACAGCTATCGATAAAACGAAATGGAGGCCTCCTCCAAGGCCTTAGCCAACATGAGGCATACAGACCAAACAGTCGAGGCAAAAAATTCAAATCCTACTAATTTTATGGATGAATGGATGAATGTTTTTACTCTTTCACGCAAAAACTACTGAACGGATTTGGATGAAATTTCGAATATACAGTTTGTGACCTAGATTAAAACATCGGTTACTTTTTATTCGGGTACCACGCGAGCGAAGCCGCGGGTTAATTTAATAATACATGTGGTTATATTTATTTTAATGAGTGTCAATGCACACAGCTCGATGCTACCAGCAATTTTGAGCAGATCGTCACTCCACCTGACCTGGCCGGAGAACTATCTTTTATCATTACTAGGATTTAAAAAATATATATTACCTTGACCAGCAAAACAGCGAATTCCATGTCATTGGTGACGAAAACCTTTTCAATGCTGAAACCCATCATGTATCTCAGCGATGAAGGGTCTTGATGGTGTCTGAAAATATTATTGCTTATAGGGTGACTACATTTCACTTCCCTGTCTGACTGTTATCGACTATGTTTATACATTTATGACCATGTATTTATTGATCTACTGGAGTTCCAATCCCACCGCCACCTTTTTTTTAGTAGTAATAGAGTTATTTGTGGAGGGATCTTTGAGAAGTACTGCCACCATGCCTATTTCTGCCGTGAACCAGCTGTGCTGTGTTTCGGTTTGAAGGGCGTGGGTGCCGGTGAAATTACAGGCAGGCTTATCATATTCATGGCTCAAGTTGATGGACGCAGGGCGTTGCATCGTAGAGCACGTTCCAAAAAACGTTATCTACGATGTAATGTTTTTTGATAGGTAATGGTAACCACTTAACATCAGGTGGATCATTTGCTTGTTCCATCTTTAAGGAGCATAAAAAAACCTTCGGAACTCAGGCCAACCTCACCTGGACGTGGTTCACCCTGCTAACTAACAAACAAGGCTCTGACGGCTGATTGCGGCATCGCGTAACCTTACTACGGCACAGCTAACCTCCCTGACTGCTGACGGGCAGCAGCGTCGGCGGTGTGAAAAAGCTGTACGCAGCGATGCCCAACTCCCATGCCCAGCGTGGAGATGTTTTCCCTTTTCTTATTAGAGAAGGCCTCTGCCCAGCAGTGGGCTACTATAGGCTAGTGATGTTGATGGAAATAATATGTATTTATGTACACATATCTATTGTATTATGGGAACCACATAACTAATATAAGTACTACATATTTTATAAATAGAAAACACTTGAGCCAAACATTTATCTAGCGGCGGGAGTCGAACCCGCAACCTTCTGCGTCTCAGGCGGGTCTTTGCACACTACCCCACAGAGGCTGTCATAATGAACAGAATATGTACGGTAATTAATGCCTTTCTGTTTCAGAAGCTTACTTTTTCTCTGTGAAATTGTGATAGCTCTTCGTCCCTTTATAAACTGCAAGTACATCATTAACCTTCTGTAGTTTCTCTGCTGATATCCTGTATCCTTTTCTCTCTTCATCACTCTGTAAGCTCGGCTCAAACACGAAAGTGGGAAGAGTATAGCTGTACGTTCGAGCGTTGCATTTCGACTTGGAATTGAAACGGTTGGTAACTCGCTTCACTCCGAAAACTCTTATACATTCAGGCAGTCGCTTATTTATTTCCTCAACGCTCACTTCTAAAGCTGGAAATGAAATTAAAAAACACACGTTATTTGTGTTTATTCATGTACGAGCCACATACAGCCTTTACGAACATTGAGAAAATTATGCACAGCAAGTAGTTTTATTCTATAAACTAACTTCCGCCGGCGACTTCGCTCGCGTGGTACCGGGATAAAAAGTAGCCTATGTGTTAATCCAGATCACAAACTATGTATATTCAAAGTTCCATCGAAATCCGTTCAGTAGTTTTTGCGTGAAAGAGTAACAAACATTCATCCATTTATCCATACATCCATACATGCCCACAAACTTTCGCATTCATAATATCAGTAGGATAGAAGGAAGGAAGTAGGCAGGATAGTAGGATTAGTAGGACTAGTAGGAAGTAGGACTAGCTTCAGCCCGCGGCTTCGCTCATGTGGTACTTTGATAAAACGCCATCTGTAAATCCAGGTCACAAACTGTGTATATTCAAAGTTTCATCCAAATCCGTTTGGTAGTTTTTGCGTGAGAGTAACAAACATTCATCCATTCATACATGCATAATCACAAACTTTGGCATTTATAATATTAGTAGGATTAGGAAGTAGGATAACAAAAACACCAGCCTATTCAGTCCACTGCTGGACATAGGCCTCCCCATTAAGAAGGGGGATATATGCGGGTTGGGGATAGCAGGATCCCCGAACCAACCTGCAGAATCCTCGTTTGTTATTCAGTAGGGTGTACCATGGGCAGGTAAGGATAGCTTGGGTTCCAAAGATGAAGGTTAAAACCCCTCACCCCCCAATAATAAATCAATTGAAAACTCACATCAGTGACGAGTAGTCATTTCAATCATTATCATAAAGTTCCCATCGTAACAAATCAAATCGATGATGTTTGAACGAAAGTCCCCAATAAAATAAACTAAACTTACGTAATTTGAGAGATACAATCTGTCTGGCTGCGGAGACGCCTTTATCAGTGCGTGAACTCCTCTGGAACTGTGCAGACTGCTGGTTCGTGAAGTCTTCTTCAGTTATGTACTTGGCGTCGTATAGCGCTTTCAGCAGATCCTCTTCTATCGTTGGAACCCCAGGATTTCTGTGGAATTAGAGATTTCCATAAATAAATAAATAATGCTGGACGCTATCACACAGCATCATGTAGCCCCAAACTAAGCAGGTCTTGTTTTATCGGAACCAAATGATTGGTAAACTACTTATATACCTTTTTTTTTTTTAAAACATACATATTAGACATAGGAAATACCCAGACCGAGACAAATATCTGCAGAACATGCCAAAATTTGTCCCGCAGCGGGAATCGTACCCAAAACCTTTTGCATCTTAGTCGGACCTTCGCCCACTGCACAGAGGTCGTCGTAAATGTACTCAAGCATCACCTCTCGCTCAGACAGCTATTTGCCACTATTTAAACACAGTTGTTCCTTACTAAATACCAGTCAACTGTATATGCTGGAGTTTAATTTGTCTAAAGAATTAGGCTCCCTTATGTTCCTAAACAGAACATAAATTGGTGGCCCATGAGGGGAACAAACACGCGACCTTCGCGTTATCAGCACGAACCCAAGCATAGATAGATAGAACACTCTTATAAAACCTAAATAAATTAATAAAACTAAAATCATAAGAACTTTTTCCCTAGTGTAGTGGAGTATAGAATAATAGAATCCGCAACATGACTATCTAACAAAGAACTAAAGTTGTCGACATAGCTCAGTCAATTAGCAAGCTGAAGTGGCAGTGGGCTGGTCATATCTGCTGAAGAACCGATAATCATTGGGGTAAACAAGTTCTTGAGTGGAGACCACTTCTTGACAAATGTAGTTTATGATACCCTCCGGCGAGGCGGAGTGACGATTTGAGAAAGGCCACTGATAGAAACTAGATGCATTGAGCTGTGGTGATGGCTCAATGGCGCTCATTAGGGGAGGCTTATATCCAGCAGTGAACTGCTTATAGGCTGATGATGATGTGATGGAGTTTAGACACCTCGTTGACTAAAGCCAGATAGCTCATCTGCGATAATTTGTTCAAATTTTAGCATTAAATGGCTTCAAAGTTAAAATATTATTTACCTCTGCATACCATGGTAATTAACTCCGCTGTATCCAAGAATCATGGCCATTTTCTTCCTTTTTATCCTTTCACACTGTCGCTTCGGATCTGTCTCTCCGTTTTCTAGCCTTGGGCTAGGCTCGTCCCATTGCCTTTTATTGAAACGTTTTTTGAACCTTGTAACACTTTTGTTTGGAACAATTTCTTGTTTTTCTTCAACAGGTTTCTCGACTGTATCTGTCTCCATGGCTGCTATGTGTCGTAACTGAAAACCTGTAAGAAAAAAGTTATGGTCAGTCACATATGTAACTAAATACATAAAGGAGTTCTCTCAAACATGCTTGAAAATTGGATCTTGAAGAAGGTTGTCAAAATAATTTGACAACCTTCTTCAAGATAAATCGAAACTGCAAAAATCCATTAATAATCAATAATCCATAAATCTGTTGTGTTTTAGAGGCCTTATGTAAACTCATATCTGTCCTGTTATTTAAAAAAGGAATGATCTTTTACTCCGAAACATGGCAACCAAGGAGGTAACTAATCAAAGGTTTTATTTATATTTGCAAATTAAAAGTTGTTTATTGAAAAATTTATATTTTTTGCCTAGTACTACTTATTTTTAATTTCTGCTCATTATTAGAAGTACTATTCAAGCCTTGTGGGTGGGTGCCTTGGCCTACAATTTACATATTCGTCCATCAATGCCTCTTTTGCTGGCAGCTGCAGTAATGTATACTATTTATGTCAACATTTCATAACATCTTGAACACAGGCACTTGTGTACATTTATATAAGTCAAGAGCTTTCAGAGGAGTTTTATTTGAAAACTACATCACAATTTTAAAAGGAGGTACAATTAGTAACAAGTGCCCATGACAAGAGCAATGAATACCACAGTTAGTAAATCCCAGCTTAAAAACAAAATATTGTGTATCGAAATTAATATTATAAATTCGACAGTAACCCTGACTGGGTGTGTCATATAATTTCATGCCTATAATGAATTTTGGTATAGATTAGAGATAGATGACCTTGGAAGGACATAGACTACTTTTTAAATAACTGACTGAGTAAATATATAATTAAACATTTGTAATAGATATATTTTACCTACTAGAGGCAAGTTATATAACATATAGTACGTGATGTTATCTTCACCTGGAGTGGTGTCACTCTTTTTCAAACAGTTGTACAGTTCCTGTGGTGTTAACTAACTTTCTAACTGAGTGTTCTTAGAGCTGAAAGTCGGCGATGGGGGCTGCACGTAGTCCGAAACTTAAGATAGTAGAAGCCTCTCGTTCTTATCTTCAGGGGCATTCAATCTATTTCCCCGGACACCTTTCATCCATCTCATTCTTCGCCAAATTTCTGAAGAACTGGTTGTTGCGTGTATTTTTTTCCACAGAAGCTCTTCCAACTGCAAGCAGTTGGAAGAGCTTCTGTGAAAAGTCTTACAAGGTTCAAAAAACGTTTCAATAAAAGGCAATGGGACGAGCCTAGCCCAAGGCTAGAAAACGGAGAGACAGATCCGAAGCGACAGTGTGAAAGGATAAAAAGGAAGAAAATGGCCATGATTCTTGGATACAGCGGAGTTAATTACCATGGTATGCAGAGGTAAATAATATTTTTACTTTGAAGCCATGTAATGCTAAAATTGGAACAAATTATCGCAGATGGGCTATCTGGCATTAGCCAACGAGGTGTCTAAACTCCATCACATCATCATCAGCCTATAAGCAGTTCACTGCTGGATATAAGCCTCCCCTAATGAGCGCCATTGAGCCATCACCACAGCTCAATGCATCTAGTTTCTATCAGTGGCCTTTCTCAAATCGTCACTTCGCCTGGCCGGAGGGTATTTTACACTACATTTGTCAAGAAGTGGTCTCCACTCAGGGTTCCAACCCCTATCTTCGGAACCCAAGCCAACCCCACCTGCACGTGGTGCACCTGCTAAACACCGAACGGGGCTCTGGCGGCCGGCTGATTGCAGCATAGCACAGCCTACATCGGCACAGCTAAACCCCCGGGCCGGGCAGCAGCATCGGTGGTGCGAGAAGCTGTGCCCTGCGATCCCCAACCCGCATGCCCAGCGTGGGGATTATGGTTATATCCCCCTTTATTAGGGGAGGCCTATGTCCAGCAGTGAACTGATATAGGCCGATGTGGTGGTGTGGTGTGGTGGTCTCCACTCAAGAACTTGTTTACCCCAATTATTATCGGTTCTTCAGCAGATATGACCAGCCCACTGCCATTTCAGGCTTGCTAATTGACTGAGCTATGTCGACAACTTTAGTTCTATGTTAGATAGTCATGTTGCGGATTCTATTCTTCTATACTCCACTACACTAGGGAAAAAGTTCTTATGATTTTAAGAAAGAAAAAATCTAAAAAAGTCTAGATTCTTCTCCACTATTTTTGGCTTCTTCACTGTCTGCTTGACATTTATTTTCACTTCTTCTGTCATGAAGATTAGGGTCTTCATAATGTATCTCAGCTGTTGTAACAATTTGCACAGGTGTTCTTTGTGCTGTAGATTCCCACCTTCTTGCAGATGTACCAGATGTACTAGATGTACCACATGATGGACCAGATTATTTTTTCTAACAGCTTTCTCTTTTATAAATAAAGGGATTTTTTTATTAAATGTCGTATGGTTTCCCTTGCAGTTTATGCATTTATATTTAGGTTCTGAGATTTCACAATTTGGGTGTTCTCCGCTACACTTCGGACATTTTATTCTTCCAGCCATATGTCCATATTTCCAACACACTGAACATTGTGTAACAGGAAAAGTGTAAGACTCAACTTGGAAATGGCAGCCATAGCCAAACACAAACTGAGGTAAGATGGCACTGTTAAAACAAAACCGTACTGTCTCACTGTCACACCAGCCGCCTGAGTCATACATACGTTTTAATCTCTTAATTGATACAAATTCTGCTTCACATGTAAAAGACTTTAACATCTCTTCTTCGTCCATCTCCAATTCAATATATTTCACGACTCCATAGCTGAGGCCAGAAAAATAAAAAAAAAATAATGGATGAGGTCCCTGGACCTTATTATTTTTCGTCCAGCCTACAGAGGGTATTTAAAAAAAAGTTGTAACGAAAAATAAAAGCCTCTCGTAATACGTGCGCTCACTGCGAATTAGCACGCGCCACTGAGCATTTTATACCTGAGGGTCAACTTTCTTCGAAGTTGTTGCTTCTGAACTGTTTTATTACTTATTATGCCATCCACACTTCTATGAATAAGGTGTCATTAGAAACGCCTACTCCTTCATAACAAAAGACTTAAGTAGGGTGGGAGATCGAGTATTTGTTATCTACAATCTCAAGTGTGCCAGACAGGGCTGGATTTAGAGGTCTGGAGACCTCGGGGCAACAAAGGAGTGGAGGCCCCCTGGCCCTAAATTGATTTCGAAGTTCCAAATTTTCCAATAACTAATTTATTGTGAAAATTATAGATTATTTTATTATATAAAAACATATAAATATAATTCGAAACAAGAATGATCTGTAATTAAATGTTAGCATTAACAAACGAAACCTTTCGAGCTTTTTTTCGCTGAAAAATCTTTGATTTCTCTGAAATCCAGTTCCCCAAGTAAATCACTTTCAATGCTCGCACAGCACATTTACTGTGTTTACTCATCGAAATACCAAAACCACACGTTATTATTGTGCAGTGGAAGTCAAAAAACATTTCCTCATGATTACTTATTCAAATTATTAATGCGATATTTTCAACAACAAAATTTAATTTAAACAAGAATTCAGAGAACGAATAAATATATCTATAACTTTTAAAACCCAAATTCTTTTTGATGTCATATGACCGGGATTCCTGAGAATTTTGGTACTTTTCAGTACCAGGACTATTTTTAATTCTACAGTCATAAACGTAAGAGGCCTACTGTTAGTAGGTACTTATTTCATGAAATAAAAACAGAGGTGAATATTTTGATAGTCCTTATAGCATAATATTTTGATTTTTTACTGATTGCCTGATTGGAGTGATCAATGATTTCTGTTAATATTTAATAAGATCATGTTTGTACAAAGTACTAAGTAAGGTAAGGTAAAAGGCGAAAAAAAATATCAAGAGAAAGTTGTTAACTAGTGAACTAAAATTCTATAAAACTAGAATTGTTTACTAGTCTGAATTTGTATTTTTTTGGCTCAGCTTTCCTTTATGTGTAGTGAGCTAGGCGGCTGAAACTTTTGTCACAGGTAGGGCTACACCTAGGAAGCCTAAATCTGAAATGGCGTAGTGCGGAAACAAATAGTTTTTGAGATATGAATTTTTGAAAATTCCAGTTTTTCTCGAAATTTCGTCAAACTTGATGTTATTTTTGGTTAACTTAACTTATTGGTTGGTATACGCTCTGTCCATCAGGTGCTAATCCCTATCTGTCCAACAAAACTCGGTTATAAAGCCGGTCGTCGGCGGGGAGCCCTAAATTATGGATTATGAACCACCGAAACCATGTGCATTTTGTATGTATAATCGTAACATGTGGAGATTTTTACCTGGTCTCACAGAATGCCACGGCAAGTTGTGCTTCAAAGTTTTAACAAATACACTGTACAATTTCAGAGACATACCAACAATAACCTATCACTCTTTTTTGTGAATAATCACATCAATATTTATGTACAGCATGCAAAATCACTTTTCTCACTTCTTCTCCACAAATAAATGCAGCTCACATGCAGCTGCCATTTTGTTTTTTTTTTGTAGCGTTGGTAGCAGCGTTGCCAGTGTGCATTTTGGATAAGGTACGGTTTTTACCTCAAAAAGATACGGTTTTCCAAAATGTTAGGCCTAGAAGTTTGATTTTACTACAAAGGACACGTTCAAAAATCCTAAGGAAGCGGGTAGTAAAATAATTTTGATCATTAAGCAAGACAAATTCTTTTTATAATGATAGTAAATATTATTTTACACATACTTTATGTAAAATAAAAATGAATTAATCCGCCCTTTTTTTATAATCTTGAATTGAAATATGACTTAGTAGGCAACTATATGTGCCTTAATAAATGTGACACGAACTCTCTGGAACGCACTGCCAGAAAGAGACAGCGCCTTACGTTCAAGGAGATTCTCTCACTCTATTATGTCCAAATGATGTCAGGTTTTTAATATCGTGAAACACAACTGTCACAAACGTCAAGTGTCCATTTAAAATGTAGAAATATCATCATCAAGGTTGTCAACACAAAAGCCATAAACAAGAAGTGAAGTGAAGTGAAGGTTGTCAACACTTTGACTCTACCATCTTGGTTCTGAAGTGCGGGTAAGAATCGAATGTTAGTTCTTTGCTCTGGCGTCAACTTCGAGAGCAACTACTCTCGAGTCTTTTGGTTTTGCTCTGAGTGCCACCCTAGCTCGTGGGTTGGCTTCCCAGAGGCGTTACGTTGTCCAATTTCTGGCTACGGAAATGGATACTGGTCCGGAGAGTTGGGTGTCACCAGGAGCTAGCGAGGTAGAGGTCGCCATGGGAAGTTAATATCAGGAGGTCGGGCGTGTAAAGGCGCGATGCCGTTAAGGTGTACGTGGCGACTGTTGTCTGCGTGGTCATACATCCTTCGCGCTAGCAATGCCACAAAGTCCTTGACGCTGGGCATTTGTACGTCGCGGGCGATGACGTCATTCCTAATATACCGCCCAGCTCCTGTGCACACACGGAGAGCTATGTTTTGTTGAGCTTGGATTCGTTTGCGGTTTGTGGTAGAGCATAACGCGTACCACGCTGGTCCTGCGTATGTGAGCCGTGAGTGGATGTACGTTTTATATACCCCCATCTTTGTTCTCAGTGGTAGTCTTGAGGCAAGGACTGGTCATAGCATAGCCCGTGAAGCGCGCGTAAGACGCAGAGTACGCTCTACCTGGGCATTCATCGTTAGGGATCTATCGATATCTACGCCGAGATACCGGACAGAGCTTTGCCATTCTATGGATTGTCTTCGCAACTGTAGTTGTGGTAGCAATGTGCAACGGCGGCGGGTGACGAGTAGCGCGGCCGTTTTTCCGACGTTCACGGCAATGCGCCAACTATCTAGCCACGCCGGCAATCGGTCAAGCAGGTGTTGCATTTGTCGGGCGGCCATGTCGGGGTAGGCGGAAGACGCAAAATAGGCACTATCGTCTGCGAAGAGTTCCAAGGTAATGTCTCAAACTCGGTCGAATGCCTTTTCTACATCTAGGAATACTCCGACGGTAGAGCGGCCATTGTTAAGTTCGTGCATTAGATGATGGAAAATCCTTGTGAGCTGAAGTGTTGTGGAGTGCTGATTACGAAAACCGAACTGTTCGGGCCTGGGCTCAATGCACGGAACAAGCCTCCGGAGTAGGAGACGTTCAAAGAGTTTAGCGGTTGTCGATAGCAGGGCAATAGGCCGGTAGCTTGCTGGGTAGCGTCGGTCTTTCCCTGGTTTTGGAAGCATTATCACCTTGCCTAGTTTCCAGACGTCGGGAAAGTGCCCCGTTCGCAGTATTCCGTTCAAAAGCATGGTAAGGGCAACCATGCCTCTTTGAGGGAGATTTTGAAGCCGTAGAAGACGTAAGACGTTTGAAGACGTAGAAATAACAGACGCCTTTCCGTTATCATTCCGCGTTGATCGTAATTTCGTTGCTCTCCTCTGTTTTATTCCGCCATCGACTGATTTACATTTTGACCCCTGCATCTGCCTAACGGACTCGAAAACGAAAACGTACCTACTGTTGGGAGCTGTGCTCATGTGATGACAGTTGTCTTGTATTTGGATGGGCTCGGTACCAAAACAAAATGTTTCCACCAGCCAGATTCTTGGATCATGTATTAGTTAGAAAAGGAAAATGAAGAATAAAGCTCATTGTGATGATGACTTGTGTGTGTTATTTTATTTACCTAACTACATAAACCTAAACCTATATCTAGTTTCATCCATAGTAGGCTGCATGACAAATTATTGGGTCCATATGATATGCCACTATAATAGGCACTAGCCCTCAACCTCAGAGCCCTCAACGAATATTGGCTGAAAGAGACCATTCATGCCCTCAAGGCCCTCACCACAGTCACCGCATTGCGTTTTTTTGCGTTGCGTCGGAGTAGGAATTTGTGTTTACTCAGAACAGTGACAAATCTATGTGTGTTTACTTTATTCATGCTCTCGAAGTTGACGCCAGAGCAAAGAACTAACGTTCGATTCTTACCCGCACTTCATAACCAAGATGATGGTAGGGTCGAAGTGTTGATGACCTTGATGATTATTCTGACAATGACATTACGTCAAAATAACCGTGACATAGAGTCATTTCATTCGTTTTGGTGTTGCCACAATAGATTTATTTCAGTCCCCTGCCCCTTTATATAATTTTTTTTTTGAGGAAAGGGCGGTTTAGAAAAATCCGATTTTGATATAATCAAAAAGTCCAAAAAATTACCTTTCTAATGAGGTATCATAACCTGTGCTTTGATCTCATCAGGAATAAACTACCAAAAATGAACGTCTCCTTTAATTTCTTGATAGATTTTTTGATATTATTATCCGAAATTAACGAACGTAAAATAACCTTTACCATAGTTAATCTAATATTATTATTTGATTTTTTGTAAGTAAGTATTTAGGTAGGAGATTATTTGAGCATGTATGCATAACCACTTTAGTAAAATTTAACGGTGTAACCGTTGAATTTAATGGGTCACAATAACTTAAGGCGAGTATACATGTCAAACCTCCCTCTCGCTCGCACTATTCAACATTTTTGAAGATATAAAATTGCTGAATGTAGTTATGCAAAATGGCACACCTTCACGGCCTAGAAAATAACAATACAAAGGTTCAGCAATAATATCATGTTGAATCCAACACGTTTTCCTACCAAAAAATTGTACCAAAATTTATCGCATTGGTTTGCTATTTTTCATAACTACATGCAGTGATTATATATATATGTTATTTTGCTACCTAAAAAATCGATAATCGATATTGAATAAACATCGATGTTTTTGTTGTTTGTTTCGTTTGGTTGGCTTCGCTTGCTAGTGCTGCATAAGTTCATTGCTTGCTAATTTTCGATCGTGTATGAAATTGAAATAATTAAAATCTATTTTTTAATCTATTTTAATGAGATGTAAGCAGCTAGGTACCTAAACTAAATTACCTACCTGTATTATATTAAAAATGGTATTATTAAACATAAAAACTATCGCTCGTCTTTCTGTCATTCAGTAGGCGCTAAGACGGCCAAATGCCACTGGCCCCTGGACAAAGGGGCCCTAGCCTAGGAGGGCACCGACCACAAGAAGAACCTAACATTTATTACTACGAACTTTAGTGACAATCATGACTGCTGCTCCCACATCTTCCAAATAAAATCGTAGCTCACTTTCTTATTAGTCACTTATCTATTATTGTTAATAAAGTTTCACTTCACTTCACTTCTTTATTAAATGGCTTCTGGGATAGTTCAATTTCGTCAGTATCAAGCATAGACTATGTAGTAGTCTCATGCTCCTAGACACAAAAAGCAGTAGTTATCTTCCATCGCATTCTTTCAAGAATGAGATCTACATATGCGTGCTTCATGTAAATAAGTGAGACAGCACTATATGATTTTCTGTCTCTGATCGCGTGCCGGTTTTTTCGTTGTTTAGCGCAACATTGCGGTAAACAACGAAAAAACCAGTATATTTTACCCAAATCTATGGAAATTTTATTTATCTGGCAACCCTGCAGTTGAAATGAGATAGACTCATGTGGCCACGCTAGCTAAAAATCTACTACTACTTATTCTATGCTCATGCTGCATTTTGCATTTGTATGATTTTGGCTCATACTGGCTCATACTACATTATTTTGTTCGTTTATTATTAAAATAATCTGTTTGGACTCTCGCAAGGGAATCAAAACCAATAGGGTACCTACTTCCCGTAGACTTAGAATAATGAGATTTGGTAAGAAGCAATGTATTAAAGCAAAAGTAAAGGAAATATCCAAAAACCGTAAATATTACACGTAATTGTAGTTACCTTCATCACAAAAAATGCATACCTTATGTTGGACGGTACCGTATAGGGCTTGCAAATATTCGAAAATATTCATATTCGAATATTCGAATTTTTTTCGGGTACTATTCGAATTATTCGAATATTATTCGAATAATAGAAAAACACTATGATTTTATTAAAATCACATCTTATTTTGTTATTTTGAGTGTTATTTTCATGAAGAAGTTTAAAATATCAACTTATTTTATTTTTAAACGCGTTTTTTCCATGAACTAATTTTAAAAAATTACAAAAATGTATGTCACCGTAACGAGACATTGGTGATTTACACGCACAATCAACCACAAATTAAAATTTTCTTCTTCGTATGAGCTAGTAGCCAACTCTAGTGTCGGAGATTTTAGGCCACTCAAAGGCCTCAGACATGGCTTAACGACTGAAAAGCCGGAACCAACATCTTAACGTGCCTTCCGAAGCACGGAAGTGGTCAAATCTAAATGTCACTAAACAGTCATCCATCCAAGTAATGACCACGCGGGAATTGCTTAACCAAGGTGATCTCTTAAGTACACCGAAGTAAACCACGCCAAGGACGGACGGACGGACAAAGCAGCACCAAAAGGGTTCGTTTGACTGGCTCGGTAATGTCACTCTAAAAACAGTCTTATAAATCTAGGTTTTAACAAAATCATGAAAATAAACATTCACGTTAACGACAGAGACGAATGGACAGAACAGTCTCGTCAACTACGCGAATGCACTACGCGACACTTCCGAGTGTATCCGAACCGTGTTCCGAACCCGATAAAAGTTTTTGGGTTTGGATCGGATCGTTCGACATGTTGTTTACCCGAACGAAGACGTAAACTTGTATTGTCTTGTATGGATATATCGCGCGAACTCTTAAGTGGCATTTCATGCACATCTGAGTTCCGATTTCAGTGTTATTAATATAAATCGAATATTCGAATATTGAAATATGAGTATTCGAATATTCGAACAAAAATAATATTCGAATTATTCGAATATTCGAATATTCGAATGCAAGCCCTAGTACCGTACCGAGCCGATTAAATGACCATTACCTATTTATACCTACTTAGATGAACACGAACACAAACATAAACATAACGTATCATTATGTAAGTACACTTGGTAGGCAGCCTACGTAATGGTACCTACGTCGCGTAACTTACCTACAGTACCCAGGATACGTAAGTTAGATGTGGTAACTGTTAGATCAATGAAAAATACCAACGTTATACTGAAGCGCATGCGTCAATATAGCGCATGCGAAATTTATTTCCAGAATTTATTCAGTACAAGGTTTTAATATCAGCATGGGTTGACGCAGTGATGAGAAAATGAGGGGTGGAAGTTCGGAACGCCTGGTTGTAAGACCTCATCGTCGCAGAGGAGAAACGCGAGCCAAACTAACGCGATACATCACAGTTCTCTTGGCAACTCTTCTTGGAGGCGGTGCTTCAGCCCTCCTTTTTCTAGTGCCGCTATACGCTGACCCAGCCTTGAGTGCTTTGGCTGCGGATTTTGACCCACTTCCAGCTGAATGCGTCACTGAAAGACGCGATGATCGACTTGGCCTAGATAACTGCACATGGGCATCATGCAGAGAAGGCTGTACCAGTGACGCTTACAAATGCATCCAACTCCATGTGAAATATAAACCACACTCTGAACCTTGGCGACCAGCTGTTTTATTTGTCAATATCAAGGGGTGCGGGTACCCTCCAATAGTGGATTGTGAGAATTTCACCACAAATTACGGCTATGTTGGAGCTAGATATCCTTGCTTCTGGTCGCGCGCGGATGAAAGCGTCGTGATACCTCACTGGTCACGAGGAGAGCAAGTGGCAACGGTAACGAGAACGCTAGCACTACCGCTGTTTTTATCTGGATGTGCTGGAATTGGTCTGTGCGCTTTGCACTGTGAATGCAGGCCCCGGCGACGCCGACGTCCACCGCGTCGACCTCCACGTCTTCCCACTCTGTCTCCAGATGAAAATTCAGTTTATCGATTAGGATAATTGTCAAAAGCCCATCAGAGTCAAATTATATTTATATCCTACCTACCTAACAACTTACCTATATATTTTATCAATAAAAAACTTGCACAAAGAGATCAACTTATATAGAAGTACAAATACCTATTAATATTATCTTATTTTTGGCAATATATTAATGTAAATATACCCTAGATGTACTTAATTTTAAAGGTAGTTTTATTATTTTAGTACCTACTAAATTTATACCCACCTGCTAGCTTGCCTCCTTTCAAAACAGACTGCAAGTGACAGTTTAATCGAAAAATCGAATGATGTGCCAATTAATGATCGATACCGGTCGATGGAATTCAGACAACTAGTCTTAAAATTAAATTCGGCTGATCTCTACTTTCTTATGTCCAATATCATCAGTTAGAAAGGGATGCATGCATAAATCAATGCGACTTCAAAAAGTAGGGCGCTCAAACTTATGCAGGTTCATGCAAATGTCCTGGTACGAAGTTGCAGAAATAGCATTGAGTTAAAGTATACATCCCTTTCTAGCAAATGATAGATGGACCTATGATAATATTGGACATAAGAAAGTAGAGATCAGCCGTATGAGTTGCCGTTCAGAGCATAGTGAATTTTAAGGCTTTATCTAGTTGTCTTCTCTGTGCTGTGATGGAATTACTAGCAAAATAGCTCTTTTCGGGTGTGTGCGTGTGTTGGGATTTGTTTTAAAGTAGGTAACATAGATGGCGCTGGAATAAATATTATATTGCCATCTTATTTTATTTCTCTGAGAAATACATTCTTGACCATTCGAGGTTTATACCATGGAATTATTATTAATCGTATTTGAGTTTATACCTATTTCATGCATCAATGACATGGAATGGATAGTGGTAATAGCAGTCTATAAAGGTTGGCTTAGAATATTACCTACTAGGGTGAGAACACAACTACAAGCGGGTTTACACTTTGTTAAATATCAAGTGCTGCGAGTGATAAGTTATTAGTTCACAGAAAAAATAGACACGGCTTCTAACCTTTGTTAATTAAGCTATTTTATGTATAACGCCTTGGATATTTTTCTGTAATGTTATATGTAATCTGAATTAATTGAAATTACAATTATTCACTTCACTTCACACTTGCTCTTGGTAACTGCACTGCTGATTTTACTTAACACTTAACACTTGCACTTATCACTCGCCAAAGTGTAAAACAAATAATTCAAGTAGGTGAAATGCATGAAGGTACGTACTACGTATGTACCAATATAGTTGACCAATATAAATTAAAACACAGAACAATTAAAAGTAGAGTATTTATTTTATTTAAATGTTTACATCAGTAGGTGCTTACAATATTGCATACAATTTAGTTTTGTGTTCTTACGCCAATCCAATAGGGTCACATTCAGTCTTTTAGCCTACCTACTGGCTCTTTTAGATTACCTACTACACATAGTTACGGTCTATTTTACGGCTTTACTCTTTGAGGTATCTACTGGTTGGCGGTAAAATGATATACCTACTGTAGTTATTTAGTATACATGGTTTGGTAAACTGAAGGGCGCATTTAGTAACTCATTTGCACACTGTAATGATATGAACCGGTCCTGTTTTTACAAATTTTAACAGTTTGAAAATTGACGTTCTTTGAATTTCGACATATAAAATGTCAAAGTTTGCAAATAAAGGTCCGGTGCCGACCATTTCGAAGTTTCACAATCCCGAAAACATGTATAATTTACGCGTTTTCGAGCTCAATTTTAAAGTACCTCTTTTCGTTGTTTGATCAGTTTCTATTTAAAACCAGTAGTAGTATTTTGGTAATTTCAAAAACGTACATTAAAATTGAGCTCGAAAACGTAAGCCGTCCCGGATTTTACAGTCGCGAAGACATTTGGGCGGCCTACAACTCCGACAACAGAGCTGGCCACTGGCTCAAATACGAAGAAGGAAAGAAGGAAGGAAGGAAGTACCTAGTAGTTTAAAAAGGGAGGTAGGTACTTATTAATAGTAAAATAATATCCGAATGACATTAGTAAGGCTGCTCGCCTACGTCAGACTTTTTGTAGGACCGATAATCGGCCCGATTTTTCCTACAAAGTATTTCTGACCGACTTTTTGTAGGACGTGTGCGTTGCACTGTTGCAATCAGTACGTTTCATTTTACTACTACAAAAAAAAATCCGTCACCGATTAAGGCGCATTAATAGCAAACCTTCACGGCCTACAAAATAACAATAAAAAAGTTCAGTAAGAATATCATGTTGAACCCAATACGTTTTCCTACCAAAAAATTGGCACCAAAATTGATCACATTGGTGCAAGATTTTTGATAAGAAAACGTGATAGAATAAAAATGATATTCTTGCTGAACCTTTGTATTGTTGTTTTCTAGGCCGTGAAGGTTTGCTATTTTGCATGACTACATTCTGTGATTTTATTGAATAGTGCGAGCGAGAGGGAGGTTTGACCCTTAGTCGCCTTAGCGGTCGTGGGCGGGCAGCCAAATATAGAATAAATTAGTAGGTAAGTAATTTATATTAGTTTCGGTTTTTATCGCTTTCAAATTGCAACATGAAATCTATCGGCACCTACAGACCAATGTATGTATGCAAAATGACCCTATGATTAATTTTCACATAATATTTTAACTTAATACCTTAGCTAGGTAGGTAGTAAGTTAAAACAATAGTTCATTTATGTATACTCGTATACTATCATTATGAGATTGAGACAGATTTCAATTTCTATAATTTTATCCGATTTGAAAGAACAAATTCTTCAAATACATTTTTTGCAATTGAAGTTGGGATTAGAAGGAGTATGGCCCCTCTAAGTACAGTCAGCATTCTAGGTAAAAGTCTGAAATACATCATGCTAGCTTTATTTAGTCCAATGAGAATACATTAAGAGGTAGTCCATGACATACAAGATCGTTAACATTTTTCAAAATGCAAACTTCTATAAAGAAAGTACGCGAACTGCAAGAAGCGCATTTAAGTACAGCCACCAACAAACATACTTTAAAAAACTAAGAACTGCGAAAATATCGAGTTTATCTTAAAGATTAGCCTGGATTTGATCATTTCAAATTTATAATTCCATAATTTGTTTAATAACATGCTGCAATGTTGTGGGTAACATTATTATTCAGTTTGCATTGTATTTAGTGCAAAAAAAAATGTTTTTTACTTTACAAAATTAAAATAAAATAAATGCTGTTTATATATAGAAAGGATTCATGAATAAAATAATTGTGAAAATATATTTTGTTGATAAATTTGTTGCTGACTGTACCTACATAAATAAATGCTAGAAATTCCTTCGTTTTGAGAACAATGGTAACAAGCGAATTCATACATAAACGAGGTGTTATCAAATTACAAAACTTAAATAAATCCAGTAGATATTTAACAAAATAAAACATATTAAAACTATCTTTACACGTTTTTCCATTAACAATGGGAAAATAATACAATTATACGTAATTTACTTTCTAGATTGAGTCCTTCAGTGGTAATCATACGGCATACTTGGTAAATCTAAACCATTAGGTATTTTGATAGTTTTTTATCAATCAGTTGCAGTGAGTAATTCGGGTCTTCACTGTGATTAAAATAAGCTAGATTTTTGTAAAATAACATTAAATGAATGCCATATACATAACATCACAAGATCAAAACATTTTTAAGGACCCGAGTTTTTCAAACATGGCGGGGTCCACAGCCTATTTGTGTTTTCTGACATCCAACATACTCTTAACCAATCAAAAGTTAGCATTTTGTTGGCACAACAATGTGCGTTGCCTGAAAAAGCAACATCTGTGAAACGCTCTACAGTTTGATGTTCATGAAAAGAAAAATATCGCCAATAGGACGACTTCATTTTGCAAAGCTTGAAATATAAAGCAATCTCATTGGTGGATGCACTGCTCTGATAGATACTAAGCATGAAATCAAAGGTTCATCTGGATACCGATTTGAAACAAATACGAGCCGCGATACTCTTTTTCGGGGTAAAAATACTCTTTCTTACGCAGTACACAGTAGCCCTGTTTAGCCGTATACAAATGTATAAAGCTATAACTTTAAAGAGATTGAAAGGAACTCCCTACGCAGTATACTGATTATCTATGTATTCGCTTCAAATAGTTTTAGGGACTGTGGAACCCATTTTTACCTATACTTTCATGATACCAACACGGCTGGTTATAATTTTGATCATAAAATTTATAACACCACCATTATCTCATGACGAGAAAATAACCATTAGCGAAGATAAATCAACAAATTTTGGTAGTTTTATATGAAGTTATGAATACCTAGACCATTCAAATAAATAAATAAATAACAAACAGCTAGTCACAACCACTCCCCAGGTCATACATTTTCAGTCACATACATAACTTGCAATAACAAACTGAAAATAAATTGTCTATTGGTAATCAAAATTCTCAGTCATATTTTCTTTGCTATTCTTAAAAATGTGTAAAACTGTAAAAAAACGATTAAAAATAAGTACTAATTTTTAATTTAAAAATACAAACGGATTAAAGTCATATATTTTTAATGAAACCTGTACTTGACGATTGAAAGTCATTATTGACTTGGAATGAAAACACTGTAAACGTAGCAACTTTAGTTGAAGTTTCAAGCGTAAGTAGATTGCCGAACGCAATAAAAGTTGCTTACACGTCGCAAGAATACCAAGAGCAAGTGTATAACTAACAATAATTGCATTAATATTTGACTGAGTTTTACCATTGTTGGGATGTATTTAAAAATAACTACTTACATACAAAGTTTGGAACAATTTCACTAACGCCTCGATTACACCGAGTCATTGACGAAGTATGATCGCACGTCAACGACCGACGACGCACGAGCGAACTTCAGCCGATAGCGGATTTGGTGTACGCATACCGTAAGACACTGCATGCAGTCTATTAGATCCTTATTAGATTAGATAATAAGCTATTAAATTGCAGTCGGAAATATGCGCTAAACTTAGTTCCTACAGTGAAATTGTCCCGACAATTTGTTCCTAACTACATCTAAATGCACAATCGAGAAGTTTGTATATTACAATATAACATTTCTTATAAAATTCATACTAACCGCACAGCCATAAAGCCCTGAATAATTTATTTTGCTCCATTATCTCGTGAAAAGCAGCGATGGGATTGTAAAAACTAAGCGTATACCGGACTGGTTTTTCACTTACGTATTTAAGTATCGAAGATAACCAGATTAGCAACGTGCATGTAAACCACATACAAATACCTCTTGGTGTTACAGGTATCCATGATGCTACGGGAACCGCGTACCATCAAGAGGATCGTATGGCTGTTTACTAATGAAGTAAAAGTAGATGCTTTTTTATTCTCGTGGCAATTGTGATAGAAAATAGAGTAAATAAAATAAAGGATTAAAATAAAAATAGTTTTAAAAAAATTCAGTAGACACACACGAGCAACTATTTCGGCAACTTTCTCTTACACGTCTTAGGAATGATCGTACATGCGCGCACTTTTATACAAACCCATATAATATTTCCTTGAAAACTTTTGACGTGAGACAATAAACTGTGAGCGGTACAAATTGCTTGTATCAGTCCAATAAATTGGTAATCGAAGTTGATAATCGAGACAATGGAGCATTACTTCACCGACTTCTCAATTGTTAAACTTATTTATTGCTATAATATAAGCTATTATTCTAGTAACAATGTTATAGCGTGGGAAGAGGACACGGTGCGTCCTTTAACCACAATGGCTCTGTGTTCGTTCTGTCTTTTGCAGTCAAAAAAGTTATGATATTTTCCGTTTCTAAAGGAAAAGATACGGTAACTATCTCACATTTTTAATAGCATAGCTATTTGAATTCTAACAACTGACTATAGTCATACAATACCTAGACCGAAACACGAATATTTATCTTGAAATTTTGGCCAATGAAAAAGCGTAGCTTCGAAATAACACGTTATCGTTGGTCAAAATTTTACGATACATGTTTGACCGCGCTTACTTTTAGACACCTTTTCTTGCGAATTTGATTCGTGCGCAAATGTACGAATACGCACGAATAATCCCGATCTTGCAAATACTATGGGAGCGCGCAAACAGCTTGCGATTACAGATTAGTCGTAATTATACGTGCGTTAGTTACGACATCCGAAAACAATACGAGCTTTTTGGGTTTTTACCACACTTTCGTGTATTAAACATAAAAAATGGTTGTAGAAATGTAAGATCGTCTTCAGCGTTACTCAATTAGCACGAACAGTATTTATACGTTCACGTACGATACACATTCGCATTCGGCCTTTAAATATTCGTGCTTCGTCTTCTGATGCCTTACCACTAAACAATGTCAAACGGTGGCTAGCTTTTATACAATACAATCTATTAGCACTGATTTTATGCAGCTTGCTTTATGTCTTCAATTTATAATCGAAGTGGCTTTCTTCGGTACTTGGTAAAGCAACACTCCACCCAGTCATTACTTGGATGGTTTAGTTTAGTGGCATTTAGATCTGTGATTCTGTGCTTCGGGAGGCACGTTAAGATATATCCTGGCTTTTTTAGTCGTTAAGCGGTGTTGGAGGCCTACGGGTTAAAAACTCCGACAGCAGAGTTCTCCACTCATACGAAGAAGAATATGCAAAACTGAACAAAATCAGGGCTAATTGATACTTTTAATACTAACAATGTATATCGGAATAACGCTACGTTGTCCATACTTATGGATATATCATATAGAAAGGCAGTGTTTAATCCATGAATATAAACTTTTTTTGTCTACTGATTGGGTATTTGTAGGCAGTTTTAATTTAAATAAGTATTAGGTATATTTTTTTTATAATATACGAAGATGGGACAAGCTCTTGGCCTACCAGATGTTAAGTGGTAACCATTACCTTTAACAAAGTATTGCATCGTAGGTCACACCACGTTTGGAACTTGCCCAACGATGCAACGCCTGTCCATCAACTTGAGGCATGAAGGCGAGAAGCCTCTTGTGTGTGTAATTGTAGCCGTTTTTTAGCCAATATACACAACATACGCCAAAACCATGCCAATTTCTCACAAGCTTTTTATATAGATGGAAATAAAAAATAGCCGAAGTTACAAAATGACAAACAAACGCCCAATGCAGTTAATTTTATATAGTCTCGTATTTATATCGAGAGCCGAATACATCCTTAGAATTTTACTTATACAGCAAGTCAACATCAAACTTAACAATCTTGTGTCACATTTTACAAAAAGTACTTTTTGAAATTCAAAGGAATCGAATTTTATTGAAATCGAGACTTGTAGGACTTAACCTTGTGAGTGTTACATACAAAAAAGCAGTCACTTTTCACATCAAAATTGTTAAAATGAATGTGTATGATGATTATTTTTGATATTGACTGTACCTGGATTATCGTATCTTTGAAACAGCCAATCATAACTCTTATATCTTAGCACAATACAAAATGTCCCAGAAGTACCAATGAAACTAAGTAACATTGCATGAAAAATAAATAATTTAAATAACGGTACTAAAGGGACGCCTTGTATGAGCTATTCTAAGCTAGCTTACAGTAAGTTTCGATGCTTTTACTAAACAAACGCTATGCCGATAACAAAACTATTTTTGAATTAGGCAGGTAATCATTGCCTAATGAGCCTATTTTGGGAAAAATACTAGAATTAGGTTCAAGACTAGTTTTTGTTAGAGATGCGCCGATGATAGGCATATGATATGAGATGCGATTTGGAGGGGATAGATTTCCCCATATACAAAAATTAAGAAAAACTAAAGATAAGATATAAGACTGACGTTACAATTAACACCATGATAGCAATAATCAACATGATCTCAAACGAAAAAAAAATCAAATTGATGATAAGTAAAGCTTTGATAAACAGAAAGTTTTGACTGCGAGTTCGTAATTTATAGAGATTTCAGGTATGGCTATTAGCAAATTCTTAATATACTGTACTATCTCACGTGGTATCGCGAAGTGAGCACCTAAAGAGATATAATGTTAGGCACATCTCTAGCCGATTTTAATAATTGAATACATGTATCTTCTCACATGCGAATTCAGTTTTACTCTTTGAGTGCTTAAATACATAGGTATAGCTATAATATTCGGCGCATCTCTAACTACATCAACATTCTAAAATATATAAATCAAAGAACGACTTGCGACATTTGCGAAGAGAGCCGATAGCGTTTCCGCTCCATTTCCACGTTGGCGTCGAGTCCTCGTTTGACCGCCATGCTAGAAGTGCTGGCCTCCGATGAATCGATCAGCATACGAGCTTTGCAATACCTGCAAGTTGAAGACACTTTTTTAGACTTCCGTACTCAAAGGGGAAAAACGGGAGACCAGAGTGTCTTGTTACATTACCAGAGACCAGTCTAAACAACCAGTTTAAACTGGTCTCTGCTATTACTAAGACTCCACTGTCCGTCTGTCTGTCTGTCACCCGGCTGTATTTCATGAACTGTGATAGCTAGACAGTCGAAATTTCACAAATGATGTATTTTTGTTGCCGCTATAACAACAAATACTAAAAACAGAATAAAATAAATATTAAACTGGGGCTCCTGTCTCCCGTACAACGGTACGGAATTCTTCGTGCGAGTGTCAGACTCGCACTTGGCCGGTTTTTTTATAATATTAGAAGATGGAACAAGCACACGGCCAACCAGTACGGCGATCATGAATATTTCAACCTAAGGTATCGTGAGCGCAACGAAAAGTTTTGGTATATCTGATTACTGTATCGGTAGGTATCTTTGTAATCCTTTAAATCGTTTCGCTAAGTTATTTGTTTATATAATATATATTTATTGGTTAAGCGTTGATATGTATATTTTTAATATATTCACATAATTTTATCTCATCAGTTTCTGGTTGGCAGGTAGAAAATGCCTACGGCATTAAGCCCATCCTTTATGACATATTTTAAGTATGTGCAATCAAGTTTTCAAACAAAAAAACAAAGCGTTCTTTGGAATCTACACATTCTCATTGGCCAAAATTTAACGTCTACGATACGAATTCTATGTCGCTTCGTGTTTGAGCCTCTGATGTTAAGTGATCACTATAGCCTACAACTAAGTATTGTCCGGCCTCTTTCACTCCGCAGAATAGGTATAAAAATATACCTACGCATCTACGTAGGTAGATATTATTTGAATTATCATTGTTCCTAAAAAGAAATAGGTGGCTAGGTAACTAGATAGTAAAATGTTCAGATTTGTTATTATTCGTCACAGAATAATTCTCAAGACAACCCTAACGTTACACGTGCCACGTCAGTCGAGATAGAAAGGGATGCAAGGTGTAGGTTAATATAAATGTTAGGCACTGAACTCGGTGCGAGCTGAATAGTACTTTATTGCGTAGCAGCTAAAGTCGCTATTTATTTAAATGATTGCGCGGAGTGAAGTTTCTGTCCTCTCTGTATTCTGTGGTATTGTTTTGTAGGTAACGCATGTAATGCCCTACAATGCAAAGTACTGCGTCCATCAACTTGAGCCATGAAGGTGATAAGCCTCAAGTGGCTGTAATTTGAGCGGCAACCCACACCCTTCAAACAGGAACACAGTAAAGCTGATTCACGCAAGAAATAGGCATGGTGTACTTTCCCGGAAGAGCCCTTCACACAGCGCTCTACTACTACTAAATTAGTATTAAGCATTATACAAGCCGGCTGGTTGCGGCATAGCGCCGCCTGACACCAGCACAGCTAAATCCCTTGCAGGAGCCCACGACACGGGGCGGAGCTCTAGGCCACGCGCTGCGATCTGAACCCGTATGCCCAGCGTAATGATTATGGGCATGTCGCCCTTTTTATTAGGTATGTCCAGCAGTGGACTACTTTAAGCTGACGATGAACTTTTGGCCATTGACTGGACATAAGTATAATTGGAACTCGGGGGCCAAGAAATACTGAGTTGTTGTCATTGGGGTGTAAGGGGTTCCAACCCCCATCTTCGGAACACAAGACAACCATAGCGCCCGTGGTGCACCCTGCTAAGTAACAAACGGGGCTCTGGCGGCCGGCTGATTGCGGCATAACGCAGCCTAGCACCGGCACAGCTAAATTCCCAGGCCGCAGATAGGCAGCAGCGTTGGCGGTGCGAGATGTTGTGACATGCGATCACCAACCCGCATGCCCAGCGTATATCACATAGGGGAGGCCTACGTCCAGCAGTGGACTGATATAGGCTGGTGTGGTGTGATTGGCATGGTCGGAAGTGAGTACCTGTAGTCTTTATGGTTGTTAGCCCGCTGCAAGGTCATGTCGACGGCGGTTGGCAGGTGGTAGAAGGCCTGCGTCGGTATGGTGGTGTCGAAGTCTAAGCGGTTCACCGGCTGATCTCGATACGATACTTGGTTCTGGCTACGGGATGATGAGCTGAGGAGTAATATTATTGGCAATCAGAAACGGAATTACTTTTTAAAAGGCATTTAATTATTAACAATGTAACTTTTACAAACCTGGACAAACAATTCAGGGAAGGAATATAGACTTAGAATTTATAAATTACAGCATGAAGTACAACACAAAACACGTCTGCACTGTATGACCATGTGTTGAGGTATGTGTTCGCTTTGAATCGCCCACGCAGGACGCCGCGTTAGGGCGATACTTGTCACCCGTCGTCCAAAAAAGGTTATTTCATACAATCCTTGTCCTAACACTACAAATACAAAAAAAACAGCCATCATTGAAAGCCATCATCAAAAAGGTTTTGATTTATAACAGAGATCAAAAAAGGACGAGATTCTAATTTTGGTTGTATTTTTTGTTACCTTATGACTCCATATTTTATGAACGGTTTTAAAAAAATGGTTTTTAGTTTAGGAGGAGAAAAATACCACTCCTGAGAATCAATTATTTTAAATTGGCTTTCGCCCGCGGCCTCGTTAGCGTAGTTCCGGGACAGAAAGTAGCCTTTGTGTTAACCCAGGTCACAATCTATGTTTATTTCAAGTTTCATCATCCAAAACCGTTCAGCCGTTATAGGATTTAGTGGGGACAAACATACGCACACTCAAACTTTCGTATTTATAATATAAGTGAGATTTACAAATGTTGTTCAATTATTGGCATACCTGCATGTGCTGGAAGCTGGAGAAATGTGAAAACAAGGAGATGTGCTCGGTGTTATATTTGGAGACGTCCGGGCGCTGCCATATCCTTGGTCAATATCAGTCTCTGGCGCCGTCTCCCGAGACTTCATGATTTGCATCATCCTGTTCAAATAATAAGGTCCGTTTTAGAATAGCAAAAAAAATATAAATAAGGGTTATTTTTTGTTGGTTTTCAGTATTTCGCTTCGTTTTTATAACCACTCAGGGATATCGACCGGACGGGACATCGACCTTTAGGAGCTCGTGAGAGCGTCTTTTCGGCCTTTGATCATCATAAATTATGTTAGTATTTTTTCACCTACAAACCAAAGTTTTGCATATTGCTTTACCTTACGGTGCTGAAATATTGCGGCTCACGAAAGAGTAGTTACCCTAAGCCGATGAGCATGTATGAATCATGTGATTATAGTAGAGACGTTCCTACTAGTCGGTAAAGCCGACTATCCGGCCACTTTCGTAGTCAAAACTATTCGGCAAATAGCGCAGACTATTCGGCTTCTTACTATGTATGTATTTCTTAATCTCAATCTCAAATTAACGAGTCTCAAACTCAAAGTAACGAACAAACTAACTTTGATGCACAATTTTTTTTTTGTTCTGTGTTTCATCTGCGATCAGTCTTCAGACTATGAGCAGGTTTGGTGTCGGCATGGTTTGGCGTGTAAGAGAATTGGTCCAGCGATCATTTCCCCTTTCTTAATCATCATTCATCAAGTTCCATGATGTGTTGTCTGCGCAGTCTCTTTGGGTAGCTGATGGTGGTTAGCTGCGAAGCCAGGTAGTTAGGGTGATCATGCAGCCGTTTTTTGTTCTTTGAAGAGTATAGTTTTATTTAATCGCTAACTGTGTTCATTCCCATTTCATTATGCAACTCAGTATTCATCAGGAACCTAGGTGCATTTGAGATGTTTCTTAGAATGCCATTTTGTGCTCTTTGCATGATTGAGGTATTGGAGCTACAAGCTGATCCCCATAGTTGTATGCCATACGTCCAGATGGGCTTAAGCACGGCCTTATAAATAAGCAGCTTGTTGTCTGTGCTCAGAACTGAGTTTCTACCAAGCAGCCAATGTAGACTTCGATATCTCATGTTGAGTTCGTCTCTTTTCTTTCGTAGATGAGTCTTCCAGGTCAGCCTGCGATCTAGGTGCATTCCTAAGTATTTGACTGTCTCGTTGATGCACAATAAGAATATTATAACGAGTCTTTTTTTATACACAAAAAAACACCGCTCTGACCCAAAGGCAAAAATCATGAAACAATGCGAAGTAAAACATGTTCGACACGCTCGTAGGCGGCGGTTGCAACTTGCGCGCAAATTAGCTGTTTAAACGAAGCGTCACGGACTTTTTAATACTCCCGAAACCATTATCGGCTTGGCCTACTAGTCAGCAGATTAGTCGGCCTCTTTACAACCGACTAACCGGCTAGTCGGCCAAAATCATAGACATCTCTAGATTATAGTGAAAGAAGAGAGGTATGCTAGGATCGTTGCAATTGGAGATCCGTGGCCTCTGACTAGCCTTATGGGAAATAGGCGTGACTTTATGTATGTATGTATTTCTATATATGTAGGGTAAAAGGGTTTCTAACGTCCACCTTCGAATCCAAGTCAACCTCACCTACCCCGTGGTGCACATTGCTAACAAACGGGGCTCTGACGGTCGGCTGATTACGACATATTGCAGCCTTAATCCGGAAACGCCGTGCCCTGCGACCCGCAACCCGCATGCCCAGCGTGGGGATTTATGGGCATATACCTTTTATGAGAAGAGGCCTATATCACTCTGTCTATTGGCGAACAGCATGAAAATCCGTTGTTTTTGAGTTTCTCGTGGACAGACAGAAAGACATATAGATGCGGCGGAGGACTTTGTTTTATAATATGTAGTAATTTTACATTTAATAGATTTATTAATGAAAGATACAAGGTTTACACAATTTGCACCAAAACACTTAGGGCGCGGTCACGAAGACAGCGGCGGCGGCGCGCCAATGCAAATCTATGCATTGAAACGCGCCATTCCTTACGCCGCAATAATATATTATATAATCATTTTTGTATTACGTTTGTATGGGCAATTATTTCTCCGGAGGCCCCTTAACTGCAATGTATGTATTTACCTGTGCAGTAGCCTGGCGAGCGGCGCCACAGTGCGGTGATGCCTGCGCGCCGTGCACGCCAGCCACGTGGGCCACGCGCACAGACCCAGGTCCGCGCGAGCGCACGCCACGCACGCGCAGCCCACGTCCACGCTCTCCACCACCTTCAGCCGGACATCTGACAATAGACACAACGTTAATTATACAATGTCATTTGCATGGCATGGTCGACCAATAGCCTATCCTCATCTCTTCTCTGGGAAGAGCCTCTGAGCTCTATCCTCAACTCAACTCTTCACTGGGTTGAGTTGAGGATAGAGTGGCTTACCTAGAGAGACCTATCTTTATTGAACTCATGCCAACTTAAAAATAAAGAAAATAACATACAGTAACAATGACAGTACAATACGCGGTCTTATCGCTGATTATGAAGATGATGAAAAATCTTATTGAATTTCCGCAACTGTATTGGGGGAGGCCTATGTCCAGCAGTGGACTAGTATAGGCGAAGATTTCCGCAAAGTCACGCTTGACCGCCTCAGTCAATTAACTAACTAGAAGTAGATAGAAAACTCTTTAATTGAAATAACACCAAATAAGGTACGGTCCAGAGCTTTCCACAACAAACATTGTCAACTCGAGAACAAGAGAATTTGTGTTGCTGAATCAATAGAAAATGTTTTTGTTGCTGGTTTGTGTAAGTTCTATTTATTATCAATGTTATGAACTAGCTTACGCCTATAGCTCAGCTGGCGTGGAGCCCGGATAAAAGTAACCTATTTGCTGTTTGGGATTAGAACTAAGCATGTGTAAAATTGCAGCTCAATTCGTTCAGGACAAACATTTCACATTCATCAAACTTTCGCCTTAGAAGAAAAAAACTTTCTACCAATATTATTAAGTACAAAGTCTTTTTCTTCTTCTGAAGAGGTTTTAACTCTGGTTTTTGAGTTTTTTAGGAAGTACAATGAACTATCATTTATACCGATTTGTAAGTAGAAATGTGACTGTCTAGAATGAATTATATGTCACTTATTGACACACAAGCTAACTGTAGAATATTATAGAGGTTATAAGCGCGAACGGGGACGCGGCCTCGTGACAGACGCAGATGTTACAAACTAAAGGAATTCTTACAACACTCACCGGACAGAGTC
Organism: Horisme vitalbata; assembly: GCA_951804965.1. NCBI lineage: Eukaryota > Metazoa > Arthropoda > Insecta > Lepidoptera > Geometridae > Horisme > Horisme vitalbata. Next base: position 34,908,596 of record OX638090.1, read on the forward strand.
AAGTCGAGATACTTCTCAAGCAACTCCGCAGCGTCCCTCTTAAACCTGGCCCGGAACTTGGGATGTGTGGAGGTGAGCTCTGCATCCGCGCCGATGTACTGCGCCAGTAAAGCTGCGAATGCGACGGGCGTGGGCGCCAGCAGCCGCCAGCGGACATGCTGCCCGACCATCCACTCGAGCTGCCGGAATGTCTTCCCGCAGAGGGAGACGCCGCTGGTCTTTGAAAGGGTTTTCAGGGTTGGCGCGCGGCTGAACTTCTCTTCGCTTTTTGCTGAAAGAAAATAATAATGTAATCTATCGTTTTGCTACATTATAAATACTGGCTTGGTCAAACAGAACGCGTTGGTAGAGCGCGTCAAATGACGCCCGCGCTACGCAAAACCGCCGAGTTGTGGACGGCCGACCAGGACTGCGCCGGGTACATTGCCAGCAGTGTTCGATGATATACCCTCCTATTCCTCCTATCCATAAATTTCCTGATAACTATAATCGGGGACTATTTAAGTCTAGAGTGAATTGGTCTTCTGGACCTTTATGCTCCATCTTAAGTTACAGCGACACTTAACATCAGGTGAGTTCATGGTCAAATGAAGGTTGATCCAATGTAAAAAAATACATGCTCGATAATATATCTTACCTGCGAGACTGAGGCAAGCCAGGGCCACATGAGCCAGCCGATCAGAGCGCAGCCTGTGAGCGTCCATAAATAAGTCCAGCTGAGCTACGGCAGAGTGCAGCGTGGCGATGCTGAGGCCCAGCTTCTTTGTCACATCACGAAGCTGCTGGACTAATGTGCCACGGAACTCCAACTGTGATAGTAAAGTAATTACTTATACTGCCATCCTGCACTTAAGTAAGTAACTGGCATACCGCTCCTCCGCTCATATGGTACACGGATAAAAATCTTATTTATGTTATTCAGAGTAGTCCAGTAAACTACAAGGCAACATCATCATCATCATCATATATTTTAGATAACATTTATGTGGCGAAAAAATAAGGCACTAATTTTTGTTTAAAGGGAACTCTCCCGGTATCATAATATTCTGTGTGAATTTCAGTTCCATATAGCCCAAGCCAACAACTCCTGTCAATCTATTGTGGATCATTTTATTTGTATATATCTACCTACGATCAGCTGTTCTGACTAATAAATAGTACCATCTAATATAATCAAATGCAATATTTCCTCAACAAACTTATTTATTTCATCATCTGGTAAAATAATTTTAATTTTGGTTGTTGGCATGAGGAGTGTAGGTAATGAAAATAGACCTCAAATGGTGTAATATTATTTGCACAAGTAAACAGTTTTTCATTTTCATTAGCTTCTGCCGAATTTGCTGGCATGTATCTGAATAAGAACCCAGTAGCCTATAATATCTGGAATCCTAATATCATTTTTAAGACTCTGTATTTTTAAATCCTGGAAAAAATGGAAACTAAGATATGTTACTGACAAAGTGACATGTAATAATTCCATGGTGATACGAAACCTAGTTTTCTATGGTTCATTATTTATATAATTCTTGCTTGAGTAGGATTTTTTATACATAGAGAAAGACAATTATTTTACTGTTTTTGACAGAGTGTTAGGCTGTGCCCTGGAGATTAAATAAAACAAACAAATTATATGTGCGTTTTTTACGAGAGAGCTTATGGACCAACTGGAGTCCAATCACAGAAAAGGGATTCCATTTACATTTTTATTATAGATAAAAAATATCTTTAAACTTACATAAATTACTAATATTTGACCATGTCTTTAGAAAAACACACAAATAATTATTTGTAAATACTATTATTAATTGTATCAGATGTTGGCAGCAGTCAAGTTACAAAAATACCGAATGTGACCTGAGTGAATGTGTGATGATGTGTTAATGTGTGAAAAATAATTACCCATAAACCATATTTATCAAGAAATATCTTTGTAAGGAAACAAAGTGTTAGACTAAAAATATGCCCGAATCATAATTTATATAAACTTTGACAAGTTTCAGCTAAAATAAAAATTCACAGATTTTTTATGATGAAATAGTCACGTCGTAGTTACCTACTACCAAGGAGTTACGTTTTTTACTTTTTTTGCAGCCTTATATGAGGCAGGGTATATCACCATTTTTAAGGGACACCTCAATCACAAAGTTGAAAATAACTTTTATGTTCTTCTTGATAATACAAATAATACATGTGAGATATTTCATCTCAATCTATTAACTAGTTTGTGCATAAAGGAGCCACAAACAGACATAAAACTTCACATTCAAACGTTTACCTTCTATTGGAATTATTTTTTCATGATTTTAGATTAATTTTCTCACCTGTGGTGATTGAAGGTGGATTGTTGGCTTCTCAGCATCTTGTTCTAGAAGGGTCTTCCATATTTCCTCTCGGTATTCACAGTGGTATTCGTCATTGTCCGTAAGCGGCTGAAGTAGAAAAATATATGCATTATAATTAAAATAATTAAATTATTTTCTTCATGAAATGCATGTTTGTTTTCTTGCCATTGAGACAAAATACCTATAAATATTTGTTCTGGTCTGCATAAGTGTACTTTTTATTTTTATGAAAACTGATGAAATATTGTACAAATATTGCAACTTTAGTTGGTACAGAATATTGATCTGTGTAAGTCAAGAGAGATATTAAATACTAATTGTATCTCAATGGTGTAAAAATGAAAATAAGCTAAAAATAAGCAGATGTCGGTAAAATTCAGCGAAACTTTAATTCAGAAGTTTTTAAATATTTTACAAAGGTTACAAAAAGTTTTGGTAGTCCTTACAGATGGCTCAAACTTCGGTTCATTCATGTCGGCTTTGGCAGCAGCTTCGGAGGAAGTGTGGCTTCTCACACTGGAGAGGTTTAACTTTGATATGTTCAGGGACTCCATGTCTTCTTATTTTATGAAATTCTTTGAAAAATTACACGTCGACTGACTTGACGTACTACCACGTGGAAACTAATGTCAAATTTTATCGTAGCTATTTATGCATAATTGCTTTTTCCACTTTTATCCAAGGGTACAATAAATTAAAACACATTCATCAGACCCTAGGTTTAAAAATTCTGATTATGCACTGGGAGAAATAGAATTAATTCATCGCACGAGAGCAAAAATCTAAGCCAGCCTGCACGCAACCGCATTTATTTGACTGACACCTCTGACAGACACACTTGACAGCCAGACCCAGCCAGATGACATAGTTGACAACAATTTCTTGAATGTCAGCTTTGTAAGTCATGCATGGACAATTCTGTTTGATAGAAATTGGTACCTATCAAACAAAAAGTTGGCATCAAGAAATTAAAGAGAATGTCGGAGGCCTATACTTTTAGAAAGATGACAAACACAAAGAATATTCTGAATATTCTTAGACATTTGAATAAAAAAAAAAAGTTTTGCAAACGAATTTGTATGCCCATTTATGGGCATGTGTGTCAAAAACTGATTGCAAAACAGTACTACCAGCATTACGAAAAAATACTATACGTCATTTTTGTAGGGGTAGGTAAAGGGTTGCCGGTGTGAAGTTTTTGGCACGTTTTCGGACTTTGTTAGGCGTCAGCGGACTTTTTGTATTGCAAGTCGTTGTCCGGACCAGTGCTGCCAGGGCCAATGAGTTACGTTTAGTTTTATGAAATTTTACATTGTTGCTGCAAAATTAACATAAATATTTTTTTTTATTTACGTGTTTTTTTGGGCCAGTAGGAAGCAAATTGATGTCAGCAAATAGTGTATTTAATCTAAATCTTGTTTCATTTTTTGGAGGGCCATCTGTTAGTTTTACACTGAAATAACTACGATACGTACGGACTGGGTGCGAACTCGCGAAGTAGGAATCGTGCGCGCATACGCTGAAGCAAGTCCAGTTTTACTTCATATTGGATACGTTTCTTTTTGTCATAACGCGTTTTATTCAGTCTTCAGAGCCATCCCTGAGTGTGCTATGCAGTGAAATACTTTTTAGAAGCGTTGATGTTAGTCAAACACCAAAAAAAAAAAAAATTGTAAATATTCTTGCCGCGCATAGCTTGCCTCCTTTAAAACTAAAGTAAAGTCATGGCTGGTCGAGAAACCGTTCTAGAATGTTGAAGATTTTGTACGAAAAATCGCATAATATTATTTTTTAATTGATTGATGATTTGGTAATTAACAATTTTATTAATAAATATAAATAAAAAAATAATGCTGGTCTATCACACAGCATCATGTGACCCCAAACTAAGCAGAGCTTGTGTTATGGGAACCACATGATTGATATACTACATAGATAATTTTTTTTTGTAAATACATATATATTATACATAGGAAACACCCAGACCCGAGACAAATATCTGCAGAACATGCAAACATTTGTCCCGCAACGGGTATCGAACCCGCAACCTTCTGCGTCACAGGCGGACCTTCGCCCACTGCGCCACAGAGGTCGTCATAATAACTTCCAAGTTTTATTTTAATGTTTATATAATGTTTATACTACTTAATTTTTGTTTATTCTTATTAGGTTCTTAAATCATTGTAATTCATTTTGACTTCATTCATTTTTCTAGATTATTCTGTGATACAGGTGCCACTGAAAACCAGCGCTGCAGTAGCTTCCATGCTTTTGCAGCATTATGCTTAGTGACGACCTTTTTGTGTCACTATTTCTGGACGTTTTAGATTTAAAGCACTTTATTGTTTTTTTATTTTTTTGTGAACTTATTGTGTGACTCAAATATTTTTTTCTTATCTTATCTTATACAATCCAGCACGACCATGGAAGATGTTAAAGATATCTTTCATCGTGCTAAATAGTATCACACGCTCTTTTTGAGTCATTTAATAAGCAAATCAGTATCCTATATCGGAGCTTTACTTAGCTGAACATTTTGAACAACGCTAATTGATTTGAGAGCTGGTTAGACTGGCTGTTTGTTTATAAGCAAGAGCTCAATTGACCAGTTACATTGGTGTCACATAGGGTAGATACTACTGATTTGGGCAAAAAATAGTGTTGTACCTAAGCTTATCTTTATTTTAGTTATAGTGATTGTAGATCCAATTTTATTTTTTATTTTATTTTATTTATTCAACAAAATCCACAGCCCTTAAATATAACAAACAAATCTTATATAGTTTATCTTACAGCCAATAAAGGATTTACTTTTTATAAACACTATTTTTAAATAACAGTCAAAAGACCCAAAATAGTAGAAAATGACATAAGTACACAAATCAAACGTGAAAGTATGAAAAAAGTGTTAAACAAAGAATTTGAGTTCAGATTTGCAGTAAAACAATACTTATAATTACATAAATAGCTATCTAAAAAGAAGTACCTATCTGAATGGTTTTGTAGTACCGTACCGTAAAATATTAAACATGTACAATATATGGGTATTAACATTCAGTCACAATTATTCTCCAATATCGTTAAAGTTTCTCTTTTAAAAGCTCCCTTGCGATTATAAAATATATCAACTGTATAGAATTCCTTGTTATAAACCCTTTGAATTCTGTTAACAATAGAGTACTGAGCATAGTTTGTAGATGCGTGCGAAACAGCAAACAACCTTGTATGTCTTGTACGTGACACTGGGGCACAAAAACGCAAAGTTCTTAGGGAGAGTTCAGGGCAATCTATGGTTCCATGACATATACCATGTAAGAAAGTCATATCCATAAGTTTGCGACGATTTTCAAGACTAGTGAGCTTATGATATTTGCACGAATCGCTATAAGTTTGAGTATAAATATGCTTTCTGTAATTTAAATGTTTTATAAACTTGACTTGAACGCGTTCCAGGTTTCCTATATATATCAAATAATGTGGGTTCCAGACTGTACTACAGTATTCCAGAATGCTTCTGACATATGAGAAATAGAGTAGTTTTATGCAAGAAGTATTTGAAAAAGGTTTGCTAGCCCGTAAAATAAATCCAAGACTCTTAAATGACTTATTTATAATTGAGCCAATATGTTCAGAAAACGATAGTTTAACGTCGAGCAAAACTCCCAAATCACGAACTAGTTCCGCTTTATTAATCATTAATTTATTTAATTGGTAACAATATTCTATCGGATTTCTTTTTCTTGTGAATGAAACGCAGTGGCACTTACTGACATTGATACCTATACGATTTCTTTTATAATATTCTTCCAGCCGATCAAGATCTTCTTGAAGTTTCAAACAGTCCGAGTAATGTTTAATTTTCCTGAAAATTTTTGTGTCATCAGCATACATAAGGAATCTAGAATGATGAAAACAATTACCAACATCATACAAATAGCAAGCATACAAAAGTGGGCCCAGGATGGAGCCTTGTGGAACGCCTGATGTTATGTCTACATAGATAGATCGAAAGCCTCCCACAACAACTGCTTGAGATCGCTTCCACAAGTACGACTCCAACCATCTCAACAGATTACCTTGAATACCTAGTTCATAAAGTTTACGCAGTAGTATTATGTGGTCTACATGATCAAAAGCTTTCTCGAAATCCGTATAGACTACATCTACCTGACAACCACCCTCCATGTTAGTAGCTAGATAGTCAATAAACACTCCTAAGTTTGAGGTGGTAGAGCGACCTTTCATAAAGCCGTGCTGTTCTATGGGTATAGAAGTCGAAACAATGGGGTAAATATGCATGTGAACAACTCTTTCTATTAATTTACTAAGAACATTAAGTATAGATATAGGCCTATAGTTTTCTATAGATGTTTTTAGACCTTTTTTATAAACTGGAACAACGTGGGCAATTTTCCAAATATTCGGGAAGTAACCATCATGAAAAGATCTATTAAAAAGTAGAGCAATTGGTACAGCTAGAGATTTGGCACATTTTAAGAAAAATATAGGGGGTAAATTGTCATTACCAGGTCCTTTAGCAATGTCAAGATTACACATAAGTTTTTCAGCTTCGTCAGAAGTTATAACTATATCATTTATTAAGTTAGAATGCAAACCATCAACACATGAGTCATACAAATTAGCATCACTACGAGGTTCACTAAAATTTCTTTTAAAAAATGTATTAAACGCCGAACATATATCTGTTGGGCTATCTAGTTGACAATCAGCATACGTCATTTGCTGGGGGTAATTAGTTGTGTTTTTACGTTTGGATTTTATATAACTCCAGAAAGCTTTAGGGTTTGATTTTATTTTTTCTTCAGCAAAAACCGTGTACGATCGGTGACATTCCTCTTGTAGTATTTTCTGTCTTTTCCTTAGCTCTGAAAAATCTGCATAATCAATAGGGTTGTTATATTTCTTCCAATTTGCGTGTATTTTACTCTTTTCCTTAATTAGGTTGATAAGTGCCCTGCTATACCAAATCGGATAAGAATACGTACCACTGCAACGAACTTTAGGTACGAATTTATCTATCAACTCTTTCAAAATCAAATAGAATTTATTTACAGCGTCCTCCATATTATCCTCTTTATTAATAAACGACCAGTCTTGTTCAAAGAGTAGCATATTAATACTGAGAAAATCAGCTCGCCTGAATTGGTATTTCATTCTAGATCTAGACTTGAGCAAAGGCACTAACACATCAGTTGCTGTCATTTGTAGGACGGGATGATGTAGGTCTTCCGGTACAAGAGGAAATATCGACTTCTTAATTTTTAAAGGAAATGACGAGAAAATTAAGTCAAGAGTGTTGTTACTGATATTTTTGAGGTTATTGTGTTGAGAAAGACCGATGAAATTAAAAAAGGACAACAGTTCTGACGCTGCATTCTGTACGTCTATAGGTCCTTTCTTTATTATGATAGGTTCACCAGAAGTCCAATCAATACACGGTAGGTTGAAGTCACCCGCAACAATAATATCATTGCTAGGATGTTTATCACGAACACTAGTAATTACTTCGATTAGGGATGTAATTCGTGAGGGTAATTTTGAGTTTGGGGGGATATATGCTACGGCAATGTGGATGTCACTTGTTGTGCCTAAACTTTTGGCTGGGATAGTAACCCATATACATTCAGGGTCGTTGCTCTCCCATTCTGGCCTTACATACGCCTGTAGTTCTGTACGACATAGAATCATTACCCCACCACCCAATGATTTACGATCGTTTCGGAATACACTGTATTTCCCGTCACAAAGTTCGGCATCAAAAATGCCGTCATGAAGCCAAGACTCAGTAATCAGGACTATGTCAGAGTTGCACAATAAAATATTTTTATAAAATGCATCAACCTTTGTTCGCAGCCCCCTAACATTTTGATATAGTAAATTAAGTTTTTTATCCGTGCTATCCATTTTCAATAACAAATTCATAAAACTGATGGTCGAAACTTAAAATTTTAAAATTACTGAGTACTTTTTTCTTATAATGAACATGTTTTAGTTTAAATGCTGTTCGCAGGGCAAATAAGCAAGGAAGTATAAGTTGAAGTTGCATGATTAATATGTAATAACAATATAGTTGGAGAATAAGTGTAGTTCCAAACCAAGGTTTGCTTCTATTATTTAATGAGATTATGTCCAGGTGAGCTTTTGTAGAGTTGACCTCTATACTTATGTGAAATAAATTATGATTCAAAGTATTCGACATTAAAATTAATCGATTTATCATATTGTGCTGAAAATACATGAATAACAGTAAAAAACTTAAAACTCTGCTTAAGGAAAGTAATACCAACAGAAAATGAATTAAACAATTTTGCATAATTCGGACGTTGAGGATATGAGGATGGGAGGCGAAACCTCGTTTCTTCGTACATAGACACGGCAGTTTTTTGTCCATACAAATTTAAAATTAGCATCTTTGGCTTTTTGTTTACACGAACTTAACAACATTTTATTTTCCTTTGTGAGGTGTTCATTTATGAAGACACGATTGGTCTCCCCTCCCAATCCAATCTCCCTTGCATTTAGGTGACGGTGTTTCCGTGCTGCGGCTACCATACGATCTTTAATCACGCGCTGCCTCAGGCGGACAATGATCGAGCGAGATATACGAGAAGGGAGAAGGGAGATACAATAAAAATCTACTCAAATGATAACCATTTGGTTTTGAAAAACTAATAAAATTCTCTTTAAACCATATGTAGGTACAACCGCGGATTAGTATTATAGTCTAATTAGTTAATTTGAATAATTGTAATTGTTTCTGGTGTACAATAAACAGTTATCTATCTATCTATGCACCATTTTTGCCAAGCGACTCGGTACGTATTTAAAGATAATTCACGCCAACCTTTTTGTAACAACGATTTATTATCCTGTGACCAATCTGCTAAACTATCTGACCACCTCCACATTTCCATATATCCAGAGTCATGCACTAAGTCATGGGTGGTGGATAGCCTGTTGTGGCTTCTTTCAGAATTCGGTCCAGGTTGTTGTCAATGGACAATCGAGAGCACTATTTTGAGGTCGGGCCTCCAAAAAACTTTATACCACCGGGTAGCCACTATTAGGTACAAGTTGCGTCATGTAAAAAGATCACTGGCGGTTAACTGCGCATTATACGATTTATCGGTATTTATCCGTGCGCAAGCACAAACCCTCTACGTCCAGCATTCTTTTTACATGGTGCGTACTGTTACACTCCTATTTTAGAGGTCAGGTGCTGTAATACTTGGGGCATGAGAAAGGGTAGCGGGAGTACCACACCGATGCTAGGGAGTAGGTCCAAGTTTGACTGAATGCATTGTGAAGACAAGCCTGCTGATCTGTCGGGTAGCATTTCTATATCTGATTCCGATTCTAAAAATAACAGGTAAGTATCTAAATCTTCCTACGTGGTAAACGCATAGATCGTACTGGATAAAGTGAGTAAAAAAAAGGTAGATTGTAAGTTGTAAAAACACTACTTTTTACTGTTTTGTGCAGTTTTTATTTTTCAATATTTTGTTTCGACGATTTTTTTATTTTATATAACCATGGACGTTTTTTGACATATTCGTACTACTTTATGTCATAGATTCGGATCTTTTTCCGTTTGGCTGCCGGCAACACTGGGTAGGTACGGGGAATGGAGTGTAGCGGCTGATTGTGTATTTACTAAAATTATCAAAAGTACTGAGTAAAATATAAATACAGTTCGAAACTATTGATAATTAGTTAGAAAACTATAGCCGCAATATGTCTTACTCTAACAGTAAGTACTCGGTTCACTACTTTACGTGGAAGCATGGTGTCGATGGATGTCATTCGATTCGTATCTGTTGATATTTTACTTTCTGTTCAATTTCTATGTAAAACGACTCTTTGAAGACTTTCCTCGTGTGTTACAGAATATACTTTCGCGGCTCTGCCAAGGACCGCGCGCGGAACACCGCTCGTTTTAGGCGGTGACCCAAAAGGAAAGAACTTTCTGTACACTAATGGAAACTCTGTAATTATCAGGGATATTGAGAACCCTGCCATCGCGGATGTGTATACGGAGCATTCCTGCCAAGTCAATGTCGCTAAATACTCACCCAGCGGATTCTACATAGCATCTGGAGGTAAGATTAACATTCTCAGTCACCTATATAAAATTAGTGCTTTATCAGTGCAAATAAGGTAATGAGTCACTTTATATAGCAAGCTAAATAAGTTTAGTTTGTAAATGACTCATCCAATAAATAAACGGTGTTTGTAAACATTTATCATAGTACCCATAAGTTAACTTTTTTTCCATTAGGGTTATCTCTCAATGCATCAAAAGATTCTCCATGTTGCTGCTAAAACAGAATTTATTTCCTTGACTTACAGATCTAATAACTATGTTGCATGGTTGGAGAAGTCCATCTAGATGTTTATTGTATAGTTTTCAGCTGTATGTGTGAGGTTTTTCAAACTCCCTCCTCCAAATCCCAGCCAACCTCACCTGTCAGTGGTGTACCCTACTGTGTATATCAAACAGCGCTCTCGCAGCTGACTAAGTGCACAGCCTAACATCGGCACAGCTAAATTCCCTGACTGCCAACAGGCAGCAGCTTTAGTTGTGTGAGAAGCTGTGCCCATAAACTATGTATGTTCTAAGTTTCATCCAAATCCGTTCAGTAGTTTTTGCGTGAAAGAGTAACAAACATTCATTCCTTCATCCATACTCACAAACTTTCGCATTTATGATATTATTAGGATAGTAGGATAGTAGGATTAATATGCTTTAATGCACCAATTTAATGTTTTTAATAACAGCAGCTTTGATCATGACAAATGCTATTGTAAAAGGTTGTGTAGGTATTCGTAAGGCTTTATTCCACTCGCAATACAGGCTGGTCCTAGTGCGGGGTCCACCGGATATTGTATGACCGCATTGAACATGTGTTTTTGGGAAAATAAATTATTTGTATTTGTATTCATTACGCTTTAGTTTATTAGAATTGATACACAACCACAATTATCCACAAGATACCAAAGTTGTCCACATAGCTCAGAGAATTAGCAAGCTAAAGAGGGAGTGGTTTGGCCATTTCTTACCGAAGAACCGATAACTGTTGGAGTAACAAGTTCTTGAGTAGAGACTGCGGCTCGGCAAACATAGTGTAGGCTACCGGACAGGTTGAGTGACGATCTGCGAAAGGCTGCTGGTAGAAGCTGGATGCGCCTATGTCTAGCAGTGGACTGATATATGTATATAGGATGATGATGTTGATGATGATTATGATAGCACACACAAGTAAAGCTGACAAAAACAGTGCTCTTTGCCACAGAATAGCTTTTACGTTTTACTGCTGGTAATGAACGCACTTATAAGCTTTACTTTGTTATTAGCACCCTAGTTCTTTAGGCTTCACTCGTACAGTGAGTCATTCTCTATCTTAACTTCTACACTTTTAAGGCATTTTTGATTATCGGGCTGATGATAGTGCTAATTGTTATCTATCACAAAATATTAGTTTTTTATCTAAAGATTGAAAAATTAGTCACATATTTTAAGACACACCTCAACAAATGAAATTTGAATTATGTAATGAAATTAGTATAAATTGATAAGAATTATATAATTGAAATACCTAATGTGGTTGTAAGAGTATCTGTATCAACTAATTAATAAGGAGGTAACTAACTGAAATGTTTGATAGATAAATCAAACATTTCTTTCGTAATAATATTATTTTAATAGCGTTTGTAAATGGTGAAATGTGAACATCTGTGTTTGTTCCTAAGCATGTTGTTTGATAAGCAGAAAACTTATTGTTGTAGCGCATAGATTACGCTCCGGGCACATTCCACTAAGTTTAAATATCTAATGAAAAAAGTGAACAGCCCAATGTGTGATGCGGCCTTATTGAAGACACATAACACTTTTTATGGAATGTTCCCGGACTAGATGTTTATGAGAAGAGCTGATGTCAGTTTTTAAAATTAATCTCCTGGACGTTGGCTTGTTCCAGAGGATATTGTCGGCACAGACCTCTGCTGCCGCTATTGTGCTCTACAGGGCGATTGATATTTAGAATACCTACTTATATAAAGATCCCTATGGGACTAACATAGATACACTGAGACTCAAAATTCGTAATTAAAAACAGAAAAAAATCTATACAACGTTCACTTATGTACGATTCAAATCTACCGGCCAGCGTCGGAGAGCATCGAAGCGCGTTTTAAAACTTGCTAGAGGAAATACCGATCTATTCATGTCAGTGTTTGACAAAGCTCAAAGATGCGTAAATTACATGCAAATAAGGACTTAACTGCTTTGTAGATAATTCTATTTAAATAATACATAATAAATACATGGTCTGACTAAATCTCCTATTTACTCTCGATGTTATCACATTTTTAAGCACGTAAAATGCGAACCGATAACCGTTGGGGTAAACGAGTTCTTGAGTGGCTCGGCAAACGTAGTGTAGGACGCTCTCCGGCCAGGTGGGCTGACGATCCGCGAAAGACTGCTGGTAGAAGCTGGATGCGTCGAGCTCAGGACAGGGCGCAATGGCGCTCATTAGGGGAGGCCTATGTCCAGCAGTGGACTGCTATAGGCTGATGATGATGACGATGATGAAAATGCGAACGTAAAATTTTAGAAACGTCCAGTTTAATGGTGATTCGAACCCCCGACCTTCCGGTTCAAATCAGGGTACCTACATCCGACTCAATAGGCTAACACGGCTCTTATGCTTCTTCGTACGAGTACTAGCCGCCAGCTCGTGTCGGAGTTTGACCGCCTGAAGGCTTCCGACATGGCTTAACGACAGAAAATGTAGGGACCACTATATTAACGTGCCTTCCGAATTACGGAAGCGCTCAGATCTAAATGCCACTAAACGGTCTTCCATCCAAGTAGTGGCCGGACGGAGTGTTGCTTCATCATCATCCACAGCCCGGCTTCACCCACTGCTGGGTATAGGCCTCCCTTTGTATGTGCCAATCCCCACGGTTCAAAGCTCGTCTCATCCAGTTTCGGCCCACGATTGATTCAGTATCGTCCGCACATCTAGATGCTGGACGGCCGACGTTTCTGTACCCGGTTCTTGGACGCCATTTAGTTATTGCCTTACTCCACCTTTCATCTCCTCGCCTTGCCAGGTGATGACAGGTATAGGACTTAAACCAAGATAATCTGCTAAGAACACCGAAATAAGCCTCTGTGGCGCAGTGTGCGAAGGTCCGCCTGAGACGCAGAAGGTTGCGGGTTCGATTCCCGCTGTGGGACAAATGTTTGCATGTTCTGTAGATATTTGTCTCGGGTCTGGGTGTTTCTATGTATGATATGTATAAATTTACAAAAAAAAAAATTATATGTGTAGTATATCAATCATGTGGTTCCCATAATACAAGCTCTGCTTAGTTTGGGGCTACATGATGCTGTGAGATTACGTCCCGCATTATTTATTATTTAAGCCACATTACCAGGGCTTCTGGCTCTTAAGATCTAATCACGACTCAATTCGATTCGATTCGAATTTCTTCTAGAATCATCATCATCATCATCGGCCTAGATAGCAGTCCACTGCTGGACATAGGCCTCCCCTAATGAGCGCCATTGCGCCTTGTCCACCACACCAGCCTATATCAGTCCACTGCTGGACATAGGCCTCCCCTTATAAAGGGGCATATGCCCATAATCCCCACGCTGGGCATGCGGGTTGGGATCGCAGGGCACATTTTCTCGCACTACAGACGCTGCTGCCCGTCGATGGCCAGGGGATTTGCGCTATGCCGCAATCAGCTGGCCGCCAGAGCCCCGTTCGTTATTTAGCAGGCACCACGTGCAAGTGAGGTTGGCTTGGGTACCGACGATGGATGTTGCAACCCCGTACACCCCCTGCGCCCTGTCCTAAGCTCTCATATCCTGAATGACTTGACTGGTATGTGAGCCCTAAATGTGCAAAACGTTTCTCGTCGCTAAGTATTGTGTAATACATTCGCATGATTATTTCATATGATTTTGTGTTTATATCTTGGCGGTTAGCCAGAACGCCAACGCGCTTCGCTTTTAGAGCGCTATCGTATCGGAGTGGGTTTTCTGTCGAGGCCCCTTATTCTCTATGACACAAAATATTCCTTGCTGATAACGTGTGACGTCATAATATGCTTAACAGTTCAAACACAAACGCGTTTTCAAAACACGCCAAGGCTTCACGTTAAGAAATTTTACATGGGCATAGAGAATACGATTACACGCAGATTCCACGCAGATATCGTAACGAGTCGTGTTACATTTGCGTTTGGTCATAGGGAATAAGGGCCCAGTATGGGGCATAACAGACTACTAGTTCGATTCCCGCTGCGGGACAAATGTTTACATAATCTGCAAATATTTGTTTCGCGTCTGGGTGCTGGTACCATGGTACCATGGTGTACTCGTAGTTCCTGATATAAACGACGAGATAATTGTTATTTATGGGCTCAAAGCTTTCTTACGTGTTATGGCGGCATAATACGTAATGTTGTGTTAAATTTACGTAGCCTTACGGTACAACAACACCAGCCATATCAGTCCACTGCTGGACATATGCCTCTACTATAAGAAGGGGGATTAGGAGGATATGACCATAAATCCCCACGCTGGGCATAGGGGTTGGGGATCGGTAAAAGTTGTCTCACCGACGCTGCTGCCTGATTTAGCTGTGCCAGTGTTAGGCTGCGCTATGCCGTAGTGAGCTGGTCGCCAGATTAGGGTGCACTCTGGGCAGGTGATGTTGACTAGGGTATCCCTTACGGTCATTCTCATTTTTGAAAAAAATCACTTTGACTATGGATTTTCTAACATATAGCAGCTAAATAATGTTATCATGCTTTTTTTATATTTAAGTTTTAACCATCAAAATGGTCACTTCCGTGGATATGACATACTTTTTACACAGATTTCATAAAGAAAAAAATCCTGTGTTTTATTTGTCAAAGTGAATTCATAAAAAAAGACTGCAAATATTATAATAATGTACTATTTATTGATAACACGTATGTATCAAAAGCTACTAAGAAGAAATTCATAAAATTTGACATTAAGTTTGAGATCGATTTTTTGGCACTTCCACGGCCCGTGAAAATGAGAATTACCTTACACCCTTACCAGCCTTTAGTACAAATACAAGTCACCTGCCCGTGGTGCACCAGTCTTAACTAACAAACGGGACTCTGGCGGCCGCGTGATTGCGGCATAGCGCAGCCTAATACCGGCACAGGAAAATTCCCTGACCGCTTTTTAGATTATGGACATATCCTCCTTATTAAGTGAGGCTTACGTCTAGCTGTGGACTGATATAGGCTAGTGGTGGTAGATACACCCCACACTAAGATCTTCTGTGGCATCTCAGCCAGCCCATAGTGTCAATGATTTCGTCTCACTTATAGTTAAACCTCTTTGCAGATGCATCTGGCAAGGTTCGTATCTGGGATACTGTGAACAAGGAGCACATCTTGAAGAATGAGTTCC
The DNA here is from genome assembly GCA_951804965.1 of Horisme vitalbata. Classification (NCBI taxonomy): domain Eukaryota; kingdom Metazoa; phylum Arthropoda; class Insecta; order Lepidoptera; family Geometridae; genus Horisme; species Horisme vitalbata. The sequence continues at coordinate 34,924,433 of OX638090.1, forward strand.
AGCCGATCGGTGGACCGATCAAGGACATCGCTTGGAGCGCCGACAGTCAACGCATGGTCGTTGTCGGCGAAGGAAGGGAGAGGTAAACATTATCTAATGAATCATTATCATACATCATCAACAACTGTTAGACCACCGCTGAACATAATTCTCCGAGAATTCCTCGAAGAACGGTCTTTGTTCCTTCCATGCCAAAATTTTGAGGGTGTCCATCTAAGTAAATAAATAATGCAATATCTATACATTAATATTGTGTATGCATATTATACATAGAAAAAACACCCAGACCTGAGACAAATATTTGCAGTATACCAACATTTGTCCCGCGGCGAGAATCAAACCTGCAACATCTGGGTTTCAGGCGGACCTTCGCCCACTGCGCCACAGAGGTCATCTGTTGGGAGTGTTTTCCTACACTTCGCCAACAAAAAAATTAGCAAGCTGAAGTGGCAGTGGGCTGGCCATATCTGTCGAAGAACCGATATCCGTTGGGGTAAACGAGTTCTTGAGTGGAGACCGCGGCTCGGCAAACGTAGTATAGGACGCCCTCCGGCCAGGTGGAGTGACGATATGCGAAAGGTTGCTGGTAGAAGCTGGATAAATCGAGCTCAGGATAGGGCACAATGGCCCTCATTAGGGGAGGCCTATGTCCAGCAGTGTACTGCTATAGTCTGATGATGATGATGATGATAATAATATTGTCTTTCGTGACAGATTCGGCCATGTGTTCATGTCAGAGACTGGTACATCAGTCGGCGAGATCAGCGGACAGTCAAAACCTATCAACTCCGTTGACTTCCGACCGGCGCGCCCGTTCCGTATCGTCACGGCGTCTGAGGATAACACGTTGGCTGTTTTTGAAGGACCGCCGTTCAAGTTCAAGTGTACTAAGCAGGTAAATTGTTATAAGGTTGTAAGGGTTTCCAACTTCCATCTCATCGGCACATTATGTACGAAGCTACAAGTATATAATCGGGCCAGCCCTGTATGTAAAACAATAGACAAATACCTTTTGGCTAGGTAATTCGCGTTGTATGGACGCTGTAAATGACGGCGCTGACGGAATAATTCTGTACTGAATAATTGTGTAAATAATAAATAATAAACAGTACGCCTTGTATGAACACAACACCTAGAAATATCTAAAAATCTCCAACGGCCTCAACGGAAGATCAGCGCAGGCTAGCCTAGCCTGCATATGCTGAGTCGGGACCTTTTGCAACTATGTTAATTATAATTTGTTACCTACCTTGTGTGTTTAATGTTTTTATTGGTTGCAAATAAACAATTTGATTTGATTTGAATGTATAGTTAGATAGTCAACAACTATTTGTATCCGTAGCCTAAAAGCATGGACTATTTGGCGTTGACTTTACAATACTTCTAATACAATTGTATTCAACGGGAGTCTGATAGTAAAAGTGTTTATTTAGAAAGAGTACAATGAATACAATTTATAAAAAGTCTGTGAAATAAAGGTATGAGCAAGGCAATGTCGTTTAGCAGCCGTGGTACGTAACCGTGTCTTAAAGCTGATAAAACTTCTTTAATTGGCATGTTTATGGTTATGGGTACAATTCATCTTTTTAAGTAGGTATCAGATAAGTAGGCTTACACTACACTAACTACTGATTTACACACAGTATCTGTCAGTCTAATAAAATGACTACACTGTAGTTACTGATGTATTTGTGCTATACGCTATCTATACTAACATCACATCCGAAAATTAAAATAATTTTGTAACAAGTAGTGTCTCCACTAGCTTCAGGTCTTCATAAAAACACCACTTCTACAGTAAATTAAGTTTATTCCTTTAACAAGTAGTCGTTAAGTACAAAATAATATTCAAACAAAGTAGGTACGATAGTAGGTAGGATGACGATCCAGGCGACGTTCGTTAGGCAGCGAGCAAGACGAAACGACCGCAAGGTACGTCGAGGGGTAAGGGACGGGGGGAGCGCCTGAGCTCACAACAACACCTTTCCAATACTGGATACGATGCAGCGCGAGCGCAGACTGAATGCTCCGTAGCCGCGGATCGCCTTATATAGGCGAGCGGCGGGGCTGACGTCTCTGTGTGCGTGGACCTGTCGTCGGAGTGGGGCTCGTACTCGCGCGCATAGCGTGATTCATGGTAGGCGGTGCTACAGTCTCCCCCTCTGGATGCGAGGTCGACCCGACGAGTAGACAGTCAGGTTGGTCGCTCTGGGCTGCGTTTTTACGTGGTCGTCCTCGTCGACGACTGGGCTGCGTGGTTGACGCAGGAGCAGGCCCAGGCTTAGGCGGACGCCCTCGTTTCTTCAACGGGCGTACGGGCGGCGGAAGAGGGCTTGTGCTGCCTTGGTAGGGAGTCAAGGCAGACGTGTGGTACACACCAAGGGCTTGGTTTGGTGTTGTGGGATCTGAAATCAAATAAGAGGAAACACCATGGCGACTAAGGATTAAATAAGGGCCATCACGGCGAGGACAAAATTTCGAGCTTATTCCTCGTGTAGCATTGCTAACTGGGTGAGTGGTTGCCAAAACCAGGTCGCCAGGATTATACCCAGGATCCTTTCTGCGTCCTTTATCAGCTGCTTCCTTTCTGCGTTCCTCTTTATTTTCTCTAACTTCTCGGGCTCTATTGAGCGTATCGGCTAGCAGGAGTAGCTTTGGTGTTATTTCAGGCACGAAGTTCTCAGATACAATAATCTGTCGTAGATCATGTTCATTGTCATCCGGCGTCCGAAGCTCCCGGCCAAAAGTTAAGTACGCTGGGGTATGACCCGTAGTGAGGCAGTTCGCGGTATTCATCGCAAACCTTATACTGGGTAATTTATCATCCCAGCTCCCATGTTCATCTTCAACTAAAATTGCTAGCTGTGTCTTCATATCTCGGTTTTTCCTTTCTACTGGGTTGGCTGCGGGGTGGTATACTGGCGTGAAGGTGTGCTTAATTTTAAGACAATAGGTTAATTGCTGCATCACAGCACTCACGAATTGCGGCCCATTATCACTAATGAGTCTTCTTGGTATTCCATATCGAAGAAAGACGTTGTCCACTAAAATCTTCGCGCAGTTCTCTGCACTAGCCGTTTCCATAGCAAATAGTTCAACCCAACCAGTAGCGATATCTTCAGCAATGAATATCCATGTTTTACCGCGGGTTGTGGTAGGCAATGGTCCGAAAAGGTCAAAGGCAACAGTTTCAAAACGTTGATTTATGGGCGTAGTTTGGAGCAAACCTGCCGGTTTCATGTTTGAAGGCTTATATCGCTGACATGAGACACAATTCTTGACATACGCTTCGATGTATTTTCTCATACCTTTCCAGTGATAGCGCCTAGATATGCGTTGATAAGTTTTATCCGTAGCCGTAGCCGTAGTGTCCAGCTAGCGGATCATCATGGTAAATGGAGAGAATGTTTGACCACTCATGCTGAGGTACTACAAGCTGAGCATCATCTAATTCATCGGCAGGGTTATATCGATACAGCAAGCCATTATTCACCACATAACCCTTGCTACTCCAGTATATGGCGTTCTCAGTTCGTTCTGCATCTTCTAAGGCAGCTAAGATACTTTTGATCTGATCGTCCTTCAATTGCTCTGCCCTTATTTCGGAAGAAGGACGTTGGGGCATGTCTATGACTACAGTGCATATTCCACAGTCCTTGATAGTATTGTCATCACAGATGGGTCTCGAAAGTGTGTCTGCTACCACATTTGTTTTCCCGGGGGTGTACTTGACATTAATGTCGTAGGCCTGTATTTGAAGAGCCCATCTCGCTAGGCGACCTGTTGGAGAACGTAATGACATTAACCACTTAAGGGCTTGGTGGTCAGTAACAACTGTGACAGGTAAGCCTTCGATGTATCCACGGAATTTTCCAATGGCCCAAACTACCGCAAGAGCTTCTCTTTCAGTTGTGGAATAATTTCGTTCTGCAGGGGTCATCAGTCTACTAGCATATTCGACTGGGTGCTCATCTTCTCTCTCCCCCTGCACTAAAACAGCTCCGAGAGCGTAATTACTTGCATCCGTTTTGAGAGTATAGGCCCTTGTTTCATCGGCTTGTCTAAGTACCGGCGCTGACGTGAGACGCATCTTTAATTCTTGGAAAGCTTCTTCCTGTTCTGAAGACCAAGTCCATTCCATATTTTTCCTTGTAAGGCGACATAGCGGCTCACTAATCTTGGCAAAGTCAGGTATAAAACGTCGATACCAGGAGCACGTTTGCAGGAATGTCATCAAATGCTTTAAATTCTTTGGTACCGGATAATCAAGTATGGCAGATACTTTTCCAGGATCTACCTTTAAACCATCTGGAGTTATGAAGTGACCCAAATACTTGATGGATGAGCAGCAAAAGCTACACTTGCTGTAGTTCACTCGAAGATTACTCTCATTCAATCTTTGAAACACACTATCCAAGTCTGAGAGATGCTCTGTGAAAGTAGACGAGAAGATTATTAGATCATCAAGGTATGCCAACATCTTGACATTTTCCAGCATAACTCTTACTCGGTCTATCAAGCGCTGGAATGTAGAAGGCGCGTTCCTGAGTCCAAATGGCATACGTTTAAATCTGTACACTCCAAATGGCGTGATGAAGGCAGTTTTATCTTGATCGTTGGCCTTTACTTGGACTTGCCAATAGCCTGCACGCAAATCTAGCGTAGACATATATGGTGTCGGTTTGGCCGCATGAAGCAGGTCATCTATCCTCGGAATGGGGTATTTGTCTGGCACGGTTATAGCATTCAGTTTACGGTAGTCGACACAGACACGTACTGAACCATCTTTCTTTGGAACCATGATGACAGGTGCAGACCAAGGTGATGAACATGACTCAATGACTCCATCAATTAACATCTTTTCGATTTCCTGTTTCAATAAGGCTAAACGAGGAGGTGACAAGCGGTATGGAGGCACGGATATGGGATTACGATCTCCTGTATCTATACAATGTTCAGCAAGGCATGTTGGCTCTTTGCTTTCTCCGAACACTTCTTGATTTTTCCACAATACTTCCATTAGTTGTGACTTCTGCGATGGGTTCAATATTTCTGATGTAACCTCGTTCACTGAAATAGAACCGATTTCTACGTCATCACTACTGCTGCTCTTATCACTTGGAAACAGCGCTTTGGAATGCGGTGACAACTTACACGCTGTATCGTGAAGCTGTACCTGTGCATCTCGATACATGAAATCGACAAACCTGGGCGAATATCCATCGAACACGGTTCTCATTCGTTTGGTTGGCGGCGAGGGAAGATCGATCGGGACTACCCGATAGGGCATCATCGTGTCGCAAGCACTCGTCTCAGGTAAAGCTGGTTCCCTTGACTGCGGGTTCCGATCTGCAGCAGCACATGCGGTAGATTGTGGCAAAGCTGGTTCTAGTACACCTTGCCTAGGAACTGGTTCATAGGTGCGCATGTTCATATCTGGTGGGGTGATGGACATCGGGGATAGAAAATCTGGAAGTTCAACATCTTTAAGTAACTTCTGCAAATACGGTGTAGAGTACACTGGGGTCGCCTCTACCTGCGCCATGGATATTTCTTCGGAATCCTCTGCGTGTAAATCGTATAGTACATCGGGGTCGTCCACGAAGTGCCAGGTCATCTGAGGAATATCCAAGACCATCCTAGCATCTTGTAGAAATCCTACACCCAAAAGCGTCCGAGTCGCCCGAGATTCAGGGAAGACGATAAATGTAGTTGGTACAACTCTATAGCAGACACTTACAGGGACTCTTACCGTCAACACGTCTCGCTGTGTCTTTGTACCATCCGCTAATTTCACTATAATCTGCTGATTTCCAAAGTGAAATCCAAGTTTCCGTAGACATTTGTAGAATGAGTAAGATGCGACGCTTGTCTTGGCACATGTATCCACATACGCATTACCTACAATCTTTCCTACTCCAATCCCAATGGTGGGCCGAGGACGAACATCAGTCTCGACGTTCAAGGAACAGAAGCTTATCTCTGCTTTCTCGTGCTTCACTGGAAACTTCGCACAAGTTGTGCATTTGGACCTGACCACTCCTGGGGTACCACATCCATAACATGAAAATTTTGGTTGTGAAGGCGATGGTGCGTGAGTTCCTGAGGCAGTGACTGTCAGAGCTGACTTACTCGCTAAAACCGCAGCAGCTTCTTTCTTCTGCTTTTTATTGCATGTGTCTATAGTATGTCCAGGTAATCGACAAAATGTGCACCGTTTCTTTTTAAATGTAGATATCTCTCTGTCTTTCTCCTTGTCATTTCCCTTTACCTTGTCTGTACTATTTTCTTCCGGAGGAGGTAGTTTTTCTAGTAACAGCTGTTCTACTCCCCTGGCTGCCTTCAATAGAGCATCAAAATTACTTACCGATTCTCTTGGCAACTTCACTCGAATTTTATATCGTATCTGGCCATATATCATATCGATCTTCTGTGATTCTGTGTGTGACTCAGGCAGCTGGGAGAAAAGAGCCCTTTTCTTCGCTATAAATACCTCCGTCAACTCGTGTTCTTCTTGTTTGATGCACACGATGTTTTGGTATAGTTGGTATGCTGGTCTCTTAGGAGCAAACGCATGGCGTATTCTGGCTTCAAAATCTGACCATGTTTTTACCTGTTCCTTCATACCGTTCCACCAGGTGGCAGCTTCTTCTTTAAGAATCAGTGGAATGCTCCTAATAGCGTCTTCATCGCTGATTATTTCGACTGATTTGAACACGGTTGCTGCAGCGAGGAATGCTTCTACGGTTTCTGTGTCCCGAGTTCCATTAAAGGAAACTTTACATGAAGCGAATGATCCACGTCGCTGCTGCGTACCTATCACGGTAAGAAGCTTTTCGAACTGCTCCGTTGAGAGATTCATCGTACCAGGTTCTTGCTTGATCGAGCTAATTTTATGCTTCGGACTAGCTTCTTTCCGGGCCCCACGTTGGGCGCCAGTTTGTAACAAGTAGTGTCTCCACTAGCTTCAGGTCTTCATAAAAACACCACTTCTACAGTAAATTAAGTTTATTCCTTTAACAAGTAGTCGTTAAGTACAAAATAATATTCAAACAAAGTAGGTACGATAGTAGGTAGGATGACGATCCAGGCGACGTTCGTTAGGCAGCGAGCAAGACGAAACGACCGCAAGGTACGTCGAGGGGTAAGGGACGGGGGGAGCGCCTGAGCTCACAACAACACCTTTCCAATACTGGATACGATGCAGCGCGAGCGCAGACTGAATGCTCCGTAGCCGCGGATCGCCTTATATAGGCGAGCGGCGGGGCTGACGTCTCTGTGTGCGTGGACCTGTCGTCGGAGTGGGGCTCGTACTCGCGCGCATAGCGTGATTCATGGTAGGCGGTGCTACAATTTGACAATTTATTGGCCTATTTTATTAATATCTATAATTGACATTTTGTTTTATGTAATTTTAATAATAACTTAAAATTGTTTCGTTCCGTATTGTGTATTATTTGTTTTGTTGTAGGAGCACACTCGCTTCGCCCAGGCGGTCCGCTACAGCCCCGACGGCAGTTTGTTTGCGTCAGCTGGCTTCGATGGCAAGATCTTCCTCTTCGATGGAGCCACTTCCGAGCTCAAGGGAGAGGTAATTCGGCCTTTAATCTAGTTTACAGTAACTATGTTACATAGAATAGAAAAAACATTGATTTCGACACAGGTACACAACAGAAAATAAATCAATTTACAATGCTAAGGTACAAAATATAAGACCGCTCATATATAAGTGTATACTTAGATTTTTCGTTCCTTTTTCGTATGGTTTCCATTCTGTGGACAAATCGCGCTCAAAAATACCACTAAACGGTCACCCATCCAAGCAGTGACCGGATGGAGTCTTGCTTAACTAAGATGATCTGCGAAGATGACCGAAGTAAGCCGCGCCACGAGCGCTGCGTAGTATTCATAGTACAGTACGATCAATTAATATTATACGCCACGAGCGCTGCGTAGTATTCATAGTACAGTACGATTTATTAATATTATACGCCACGAGCGCTGCGTAGTATTCATAGTACAGTACGATCAATTAATATTATACGCCACGAGCGCTGCGTAGTATTCATAGTACAGTACGTTCAATGAATATTATATACCTGACGTATCTTATGCGTAACGAAAAATTTTGGCCAATGACCAAGCGTTATTTTGAATCTAAGGGTCGCCGCAACTTAAACGCTAACGGGCCACACGCGACCGCTACAAAACGCGGCATATTTCCTGTAGTTTCTATATATTTTATATGGACTCGCCGCACACGGTTGACGCCGGAAGCCGCCACACGTCGCGGCTTCTAGCTTCTCGGCGCCGCGTTTGTGGCTGTCGCTTGTGGCCCGTCTACAGCAACCCTACGCTTTCCCATTGGTCAACCTTTTATATCTAAGATAAGAAAACCTCAGATCTATAAGTAGATAAGTTGACCAGTGTCTTTTGGAAGTCCCGTATCAGTCGTTAAGGCATGTCGGAGGCCTTCAGGAGGGTCTTGAAACTCCGACACCAGAGTTGGCCACTAGCTCATACGAAGAAGGAAGGCATTTGATTATTGAAAAACGGGCAAGAAAGATCCTGCGAGTTTCGTTACACGCTGTATAGTTAGTTAGTTTTAGTCGGGTAGTTTTAATATATCTTTAAATTGCAGGCACGTGTGGCTTAACACCTTCATGCCTCATGTTGAGCGTTGCATCCTAGGGCACGTTCTATTCATGATTGACCTACGAAGCAGGTCATAAAGTAATGGTTACCACTTAACATCAGCTGGGCGATATGCTAGTCTATCTTCAGGTATCATCTGTCGTTTTCAGATTGGCTCTCCGGCGCATAAGGGCGGGGTCTACGGTATCTCCTGGTCTCCTGACGGCAAGCAGCTGCTGTCATGCTCTGGAGACAAGACTTGTGCTATCTGGGACGTCGCTACGTTGGAGAGGACCACACTCTTCAATATGGGGAATGCTGTTGAGAACCAACAGGTAAGTTAACTTTGAAGTTAGGGGTCTGTTTCTTTGAAATTTGTCATAAACAAAAAGATTCGAATGATTATTTTTTTAAACTTTGATTTTGATTATAAACTTTGAAAACCTCTGTGGTGCAGTGGGGGAATGCCCGCCTGAGACGCAGAAGGTTGCGGGTTCGATTCCCCTCGCCACAGAGGGCGTCATTAGTGATGCAACGGAAGCAGAAACGGTAACAGATGTCAAAAGTAATTTTTAGCGGAAACGGAAACGAAAGCTGTTGTTTAAATACCATTTAAAAGAAGTATTTTTTTACCATCGAGATATTTATAATCTTGATTGTAGAGTTTAAAACGTGTAAATTAAGTGTCTGCACCAAAACTCGACGCACGCTGTCAATTGCGCCGACTTTGTACATTTTTCATGCGACTTAAGGTCTAAATTAGTGCAAATTTGGCATTTTGAAGTTTATTTATGTTAAATACCGGTGGGCGATTTTTGACAGTTTTTAACTTGAAGACTGTCGCTCTATAGAGTTCTATATAATTATCTCGATGTTTTTTATACATATTTTGTATACATGACAAGAACTCATGTATGTTTGTGCTCATGTATTAATTTAAAACGTTTGTCTCAATGTATGTGTACTCGGCAGGTGTCCTGCCTCTGGCAAGGCAAGCACCTGATCTCCGTGTCTCTGTCGGGTGTGATCAACTACCTGGACGTAGACAACCCAGACAAGCCGCGGCAGATACTGATGGGGCACAACAAGCCTATCACTTGCCTCGCGCGCGCTGAGAACGCGGTTTACACCGCCAGCCATGACGGAACTGTCACGCAGTGGGATGTACAAACTGGTAAGTCATCTTATAACAAAAAGTGCGGGATCGGTTCCAGGCAGGGAAGGGTGTATCACGGGCAGGTTAGGGTTTTTTTTATGGTACTTGAAGATGGAACAAGCACATGGTCCACCTGATGTTAAGTGGTAACCATTACCTATCTCAAAGCATTGCGTCATAGATCACCTTTTTTTGGAACGTGCTCTACGATACAACGCCCTGCGTCCATCAACTTGAGGCATGAACATGAGCAGCCTCTTGTGCCTGTAATTAAAAAAAAAATCAGGGTGGCTTAGGTTTCGAAGATGGCGGTTGAAACCGCTTACAAAATCATAGAGGAACAGCCTACATTAGTCCATTGCTGAACATTGGCCTCCCGGGATATGCCTATAATCCCCAAGGTGGATATGAGGGTTGGGAATCGCAGGGTACAGCTTCTCTTGTTTGTGAGCAGGGTGCACCAAGGTCAAGGTGAGGTTGGCTTGAGTTCCGGGGGCGGGGGTTGGAAGGTTGCCTTACACCCAACATATTATGGAACAGATATATCTAAGTTGTATGCGGGCTATAGACCTTCAGTTTTAATTGATCAGTTTTAACTGAACAGTCTAACTTTGCAGTTACAACTGACATCCCTAGTGTCCACGCATATTGAGTTTTTTCAGTTTTAATCTCTTTTCCCTTGAAGTAATCGTTCACGGAATCCCATGTTCATGTTTCATCGGATAGCGCTGTGGCAATTATTGGACTATTGGGGAAAAAAAATATCCACAAGCACGGTTCAGTACAATATATTTCTATGAATTTTTATAACCATTCACGTTGATTTGGCATGGTTACTTTTTTATTTCAAATTAGAACACAGCAAGAATGTGCTCACTCAAACGCATTTGACAAAACTGACAGCGGCGCAGTTTTTTTGCAACACACCTTCAGTTTTTTCTAATGAGATTTTGATTAGAGAGAGTAACCCCCTTACTTATGAACGCTACTTAAAGTTAATCAATGCTCAAAGTTAGCCCTGTCACTGTTTGTCATTATCCAACAGATAGAGGTGGCAATAGTTTAAGCATCGTTTATATTTTGAAGGATGGTCATAAGTATGGCCATATATGTATAGTTCAACTGTTTGTTCTACACATCTAAAACGAAAGGTGTGTAGCCGGCATGACAGGTGTTTTCTAAGGGATTCATGTACACACAGCGTCACGATCTGGTATACCCCTTTCAAGTATAAATTTAAACTGCTGCCTTGGAGGCTAACATATTCAAATGGCCAAAATCTTACAAAAATAAAAAAACCAAAAATACATATAAATAATGAGGGATTCGAACCCAGTACTCTTACAACGTAAAGATTAATGTCGAGTGTTGTAACCGCCACTCCATCGTCTCATCTAGCCATATCGGTGAAATTAAATATGGGTAAGCAAGGAAGAGGAGTTTTATAAAACACACATTTGTGCAAAAAGTTCGAGATCCACGACTGACGCTGCGACGTTTCGAACCTACTAACGTTAACTAGGGGGGTTACCACTCTGACGCTTTCTGTACGATGCTCCTCTCGGCAGGCGAGGGCAGGCACGTGGGTGGGCCGGGTCACGGCAACCAGGTGAACGGCATGCGCGCCGCCAGGGACGGCTCGCTGCTCACTATCGGCATAGACGACACGCTGCGACGGGCCTCAAGGCAGACTGAAGGTGAGCATCTTGAAGTTTTTACACACTTTTACAGGCTTGCAACTGTAGACAAGGGATTTGTCGACGGAAGAGTAGAGAAAACTTATTTTTGGATATAGATGTAGCAACATTTGAATGTTTTAAGCATGTATAACTTATAAAAGCAAGCGTCTGGGGGGAAAATAGACATGTTTCGGGTGCAGGAAGGCCTACAATCAGGAAAACCATGTTGTCTTCTCTATCGTAGAGGAGACAAACACGGCATGTAAAGGGGGCAGCAGCAGGTTTTCTTTAAATACTTTTCCGAGCGTTTAGTTTGGGCCTTGAGGATTCCCTCTCTACCATGGAGTCAACACGCAGAGGCGAGTACCTCTAGGTCATTTTGTAGAAGCATAGGTTGACATCAGAGCTGTTGTACATAATTGGTCTCTGTTAGGGGGTGAATAGGCTTAGATTAGCCTTCTATGTACTATATTCTTCTTTCTTTCTTCTTCAATTTTCCGTAATGGCAATACTCAATATGTTTATTGTTTCCATAAATAAGTAGGCCTACAGGTGGTAAGGTAAGATTAATATAGAGAGTTGGATGCTTATATATTTAGAGTGGATTACTGACTGTTTTCACGGACAGTTTCAACTGACAGCTTTGACTGACAGTTTTAACTGACCTTATTATGTGATAGTTTATACCGACTTTTTGATTGACAGTTTTAACTGACAGCTTTGACTGACAGTTTTAACTGACAGTTTTGACTGACAGGTTTGAATGACTATTTTGACTGACAGTTTTGACAGTGTTTTCAAGTATGATATTAATCTATGATGCCGTCCCGTTCTGCGCAGGCCTTGAATCGCCTAATGCGCAACTTGACCGCCAGCGTTCATTTTACGTGACGCGTCCTATAATTACTTTAACCACTGATATAGAAGACAACTAGATAAAGCCTTCAAATTAACGAACGTCAACTTATACGGCTGATCTCTAATTTCTTATGTCCATATATTATTTGCTAGAAAGGGATACTACCGGCCGCCAGCCATACTTTATCTCAATGCGATTTTTGCGACTTCGTACCAGGGCATTTGTATGAACCTGCATAGAAATTTGTTCGAGCGCCCTAGTACGATTAACTTTTTGAAGTCGCATTGATATATGTATGCATCCCTTTCTAACTGATGAGATTGGACATGAGAAAGTAGAGATCAGCCGTATTGAATTTTAAAACTTTATCTAGTTCTTTGTTTACCTGTGTATAACCCCCTCATTCATAACCAAATGTCATTTTATAACGCTCGATAAAGTAATCTTGTCCCTGTCATTTAAATGTAAATAAAAACAGGTGACATTATATTTATCGCCATTTTAGCTATGAGGGTTATATTATTGTTATGAATAGCTCGGTAAGTATATGATGTGATGTGCTTGTAGGTGACGCGCCGGTCTACACGGAGAATGCCGTGACATTGGGATCGCAACCGCGCGGTATGGACCATATCCTCGATGATGACACCACCATCATAGCCACAGTCAAAGAGGTAAACCTAGACTGCTCAGTAACTAAATGTTAAATAATGGTTATATACCTACTTAATTTTTTCTATGTTCTTATTACTTTATTAATGACTTTTAAATAAGTTATTTACCAATAAATTGATTATTTTATTTGACGGCCTTTGTGGCGCAGTGGGGGAAAATCCGCCTGAGGCGCAAAAGGTTGCGAGTTCGATACCCGCCGCGGGACAAATGTTTGCATTATTTGCAGATATTTGTCTCAGGTCTGGGTGTCTGGGTGTCTATGTATAGTATTACAAAATAAAATGCGTATAAGTAGTACATCAGTCATGTGATTCCCATAATATAAGCTCTGATTAGTTTGGGGCTACATGATGCTGTGTAATAGAGTCCAGCAATATTTACGACTAGCTTCCGCCCGCGTCTTCGTGTAGTACCGGGATTAAAAGTAATCCAGTTTACAAATTGTATATTCCAAATTTCATCCAAATCCGTTCAGTAGTTTTTGCATGAAAGAATAACAAACATTCATCCATTCATGCATTTATAATATTAGTAGTAAGTAGGATAGGATAGTAGGAAGTAGGAAGTCTGATCAAGATTAAAGATTTTTATTTGCATAAATTGTGAATGATATGTTATCTACACTACGTAGTGTAGGACGCTCTCCGGCCAGGTGGGGTGACGATCTGCGAAAGGCTGCTGGTAGAAGCTGGATGCGTCGAGCTCAGGACAGGGCGCAATGGCGCTCACTAGGGGAGGCCTATGTCCAGCAGTGGACTGCTATAGGCTGATGATGATGATGATGATGTTATCAGCTTTACTAATTGCTTGTATTGTATGACAGTTGGTGGTGGTGATCGGCGGCAGCAAGCAGTCGAGCCTGCCTCTCAGCTACGAGCCGACGTGCGTCGCCATCGAGCCGAAGTCGAGGCACGTCGCCGTCGGAGGTACCTACTACCTATACTTACTGCTAATACTCTTTTCTCAAACATGCTTGGAAATTAGAGCATTGTTTTGACAACCTTCATCGAGATAAATCGAAATTGCTGTACCGGCCCAATACATGCGAGCAGCGGCCGGCAAAAGTTGTATGAAAATTCATATCTGTCGTGTTATTTAAAAACGGAACGATCTTTTACTCCGAAACATGGCAACCAAGGAGGTAACTAATCAAAGGGTTTATTTAAATTTCGAACTGGCTTGCAAATAGAATGCTGTTAATTGAAAAATGTACAAGTTCTGTATATGAACTATTTTGTTTTAATTTCCGCGCATTATTTGAGTGACGTGCTTTACAAGCCTTGGCTACAACTAGGCATTGATGGACTCACGTATGTGTGCCTCGGCCCACATTTACACGTTCGTGGGCCTCTTTTGCTGGCCTCTGCAGTAATGTACTATAACTCGCATACCTGACTCAGACCGAATTATAATATTAACATGCCTATCTACATTGGTGATACGTATGTACTTATTCCACCTACTTATCTGTGGCTGAGGAAGATGAAAATTGTGCCTATATAATATACTTGATTCAAGTATACAAAGGATTTTGCAGTATCCGCCCGAAAGCGGCTTGTCTAAAACTCCGCCAAAACGCATCGGAGCAGCAGTATTCATATAGTCGGCTTACTTAGATTTTCCGTCTTATCTTCTTTGTTAAAGAGGCGATATTTGTATGACGTGCTTATCGGAGCAGTAGTTTTCATTTAGTTAGCTTTCTTAGATTTTCTGTCTTATCTTCTTTAATAAAGAGGCGATCACAGATATAGAAGAGAACTAGATGAAGTCTTAAAATTCACTATGTTCTGAACATCAACTCATACGGCTGATCTCTACTTTCTTATGTCCAATATCATCAGTTAGAAAGGGACGCATACATATATCAATGCGACTTCAAATGAGATCAAAAAGTTAATCGTACCAGGGCGCTCGAACAAAATTCTATGCAGTTTCATTGAAATGCCCTGGTACGAAGTCGCAGAAATCGCATTGAGATAAAGTATGCATCCCTTTCTAGCAAATGATATATGGACATAAGAAAGTAGAGATCAGACGTATGAGTTGACGTTCAGAAGATGTTGGTCCCGGCTTGAATTTGAAGACTTCATATAGTTCTCTTCTTTATTTGTGGAGGCGATGTTTGTATAACGTACTTATTTACTTACTCCATCGGGCACCCAAAGTGAGTCTTGGCCTCCGACACGAGAACTCTCCACTTTCCCCTATCCTTTGCGATCTCTTGCTCAGGTCAGCTTCCTGCGCCCGAGTGGTCGACCCAAATATGCTCTCTTCTACCCTCACCCATTCGCTGTACATGACCAACCGAGGCGTCGGGCTTTAAATTCTCCAATAATGTTAGGCTCGGCCACTAGATCTTCGATTTCGGCATTCCTTCGGACCCTCCAGCTACCATCCTCTCTCTACTGGACCCAGGATTCAGGATAATTTGTATGACGTGCTTTTGACGAATGATAGCTAACAATATATTATATATTTCTTGAGTAGATACTTTAGTCATTAGTATAACTGTTTAATTCATTGTTTATAGGTTTTTGTATTTAAATGAGTTATAGGTATAAATTTTGTTATTTAGCATTCTTAATAGGTATTTCTCACAGTTTAGTATTTTTGCGTGCGTGATGTCGCCCTGGGCCTCTGAAAACCAGCGCTGCCCATGTCATTATTGGTGTGGCGCAGCATTAAGCTGAGAGAGGTCCTATTTGACCCACACAGTACCTGCGGAGGTGGCTGAGTGGTGCACTGGCAATTGGCAGCGGGTGGGTTGGTAGGTATCTGTCCTGCATAGGTACCTACTTGCCTATTTTTTATTATTTTAGTTCAGTGTTGTGTCTGCCTGCCTACATGCCTTAGTTTTTAGTTGTTGTTGTTATAATTATTGATTGTCTATGTTATCGTTTTTCTATTTTATTTTATGTACGGCGCGCGATATCCTTTGTATAGTTGATAGAAGGGGTGTATAAGAGAAATGTGACGTTGGGCAGGTGCTGACAGCAAGGTCCACGTGTACACTCTGGACGTGCGCACGCTGACGGCGGCGCAGGAGCTGACGCACCTCGGGCCCGTCACTGACGTCAAGTTCAGCCCCGACGCCAAATACCTGGCCGCCAGCGACGCCAACAGGAAGGTCATACTCTACAACACCGACGATTACAAGGTAACCACAGGAAATACTAGCTACATATCAATGCACATAGGCCTCCCCTAATGTACTATTCTAGTGTTGTCTGAAATAAATGACATTTTATTTAGTACAGAAAACACTCACTCCAACAAAATTATTTTTGAATATGTCAATAGGAAGTTCATAAAGTTTGATTAAGTAGTGTATTGTATTATTAAAATGAGCATAATGTTTTTAGGTGCAATACAAACATACAGTCACGCCTTTTTCCTATTAGTTTATCCAACGAAATGAACTAATATGGCGCTTTCTCCCTTGCACATTTGTATGAAAGTGATAAGGATGCAGCACTGACTAAAATTGTCAGGATTGGCGTGACTTATTTAGGCTGCATTTATATCGCAAAAATTTAATATATATATTTTCATTCTCTAATGTTGTGTCCAAACGAATATGCTAGAATTTCAATAAATTTAACAAAAAAAAACTACGTAAAAAATACAATATGGTAGAATTTCAATAAATTAAACAAATACAGTAAGTATAAATAACAGTCGGTCAATTTCATTATTAATATCAATAATAGAATATCAGGTAAGTTGCGGTCAACCTATACACCAACCAATCCTAACTTGGAAACAATAATAAAACAATAAGATAAGATAAGATAATTTATTTCACACAAAAACTTAATACAGTTACATAGTATACCTTACTTAATGTGCTATTTCTAGAGGCAACATTATCTATAGTTAGGCAAAAATAGCGCAGGCACTATGTGGCTCAGAGTTCTTACCTCCCGTGCTAGTTGAAAACTGTGTTACGGCGAGGAATGTAGCAATACAAACAATAGCGAGAAATAACTTCATAAACGGACAAGTTGTCCGACAAAAGATAACAATGATGAGTGCAACACGTGCGTAAAGATCATTAAAAAATCCCAGACCTCAAGGAAAGTATAATACATGTTTAATATCACCGTTTTTTCGGTAGATAAAAAAGGGTCGCTGCCTAAAGGTAAGCAAGAATCAGTCCAGTAGGCCAAATCACGAAGTAAGCAGAAATTAGTCTAGTAAATAAGCCGTGACAACGTAAAACCGAACATTGTGAACACACTGAAACAAGCACCAAACAACACGTCCGCATCGCTTAACAGACAGTCGGACTGACATTTGGTCGCACAGTGTTGCCACCTTGATTTTAGAAAAAGAGCATTTTGACCAGCTAGAAAGGGCTAGAGAGGCTAAAAGGCTATAGCTAATTTTGTCATGAAAAGGGCTAAAAATCGGAGTCATAATCGGAATCTTCCAAAAGCATATACACGTTCATGTCTCGTTTTTGTGGTTTTATATGGGTCTTATGTAATAATTTGTCAATTTTTTAATGTTGTTTTACTTGACCTGAACTTGTTTTATATTTTCGAGTTTTTGCATCGCAATACGAAAAGGGCTAGATTGCTCTTTCCGGGCTAGATTATCAAAAAACGAGTTCACCAATGGTAAAAAGTGCTAGATCTAACCCGAAATGGGCTAAGGTGGCGACGCTGTGGCCGCAACGTAGACGCGTTCTAAGTTCCTTATCTCCAACCAATGATGGTCAGCTCTTGATTTCCCTATTAGTTTGTTTCGTTGAACAAACTGTAGAGGGATAGGCAGAGACCACGGATCTACACTTGCTAAGATCCTGGCATAGCTCTTTTGGTTAATTCACTCTTATTCACACATTGGTCATACATACTCGTCGGTTTAGGGTACTCCTGACCTGACCATTTTCCACCACGTCTCCGATTTGATCGCAGAACGTACGTCGAGGTCTTCCCCTTGCAACTATCTCATTTACACTCGCCACATATACATTTTATTCAATCTTCTTTCATCCATCCTTTCTACATACCCAAACCACCTCAGCATTCCTTTCTCAATATATCTTCATTCACTCCACATCTATTATCAAACTATTCCGCACTCTATTTTTCAAAGTCACATACTTCTCAGAGCTCTCATTTCTACATCATTTTTTTAGGTGCAATTTTATAAAGAAATGTATTTTTGCGTGTTAGATAAATGAATAATAAACTTAATGATAAATGTTGTTGTCAGTTGGCGCACAACAAGGAATGGGGTTTCCACACGGCGCGCGTGAACTGCGTCGGCTGGAGCCCCGACTCGAGCCGTGTGGCGTCCGGCTCGCTCGACACCACGCTCATCGTGTGGAACGTGGCGCAGCCAAACAAACATACCGTCATTAAAAGTACGTATGAAGTACAATTCGCACTTATCGGCGCGCGTCGGAGAGCATCGAAGCGCATTTTAAAACATGCTAGAGAAAATTTAAACATCCACAAAGCAGCTAAGTTCCTTATTTGCATGCAAATTACGCAGTGAAAGTGAGAATCGTCCATAAAGCGCTCGTGGCGTAACTTCGGTGTTCTGCGCAGATCATCTTGGTTAAGCAACACTCCGCCCGGCCTCCGGCATGACTTAACGACTATAAAAGCCGGGACCAACATCTTAACGTGCCTTCCGAAGCACTAAAGCGCTCAGATCTAAATGCCACTATACGGTCACCCATTCACGTAGTGCCCGGCCCCCTTCGACCACTTTGGAACCCCCCCCCCCTTCATAATCATCATCATCATCATTAGCCTATAGCAGTCCACTGCTGGACATAGGCCTCCCCTAATGAGCGCCATTTTACCCCCTTAGTGATGGAATTTCAAAAATTCCTTCTTTAGTGGATGCCTACACTATTTATGGTATCTATGTACAAAATTTCAAGTCCCTAGGTTCAGCTGTTTGGGCTGTCCGTTGATACCCAGAGTCAGTTTACCATTTTATTTTACTTTTTTATGGTACTTGTAGATAGAACAAGCACATGGCCCATCTGATGTTAAGTGGTATCCATTACCTATCCCTAAGCATTGCATCGTAGATCACGTTTTTTGTAACGCGCTCTACGATGCAACGCCCTGCGTCCATCAACTTGAGGCATGAAGATGATAAGCCTTTTGTGTCTGTAATTTCACCGACACCCACACCCTTTAAACAGAAACACAGCACAGCTGCTTCACGGCAGAAATAGGCATGGTGGCAGTACTTACCCGGACGAGCCCTTCACAAAAACTCTGCTACTAGTAAAATTAGTAGCGCGCCGCGGCGTCACCCGCGGTTTTACGGGATAAAAGTAACCATGTGTTAATCCAGTGTGTAAGCTATATAATTTCATCCAAATCCGTTCCGCCCTTTGAGCTTGAAGAGGTGACAAACATGAAATTGATGTGTGCTTATTATTTTATTTGGACGAGCCCTCCACAAACTCTATTACTAGTTAGAAGATAATATATATGCTATTTTTTTTCCTTAGATGCTCACCCTCAGAGTCAGATCACGGGTCTGACGTGGCTGGACGACGAATCCTTGGTGTCTGTGGGACAGGACGCCAACACGCGCGTTTGGAACGTGCCTAAAGCCGACGCCTAGTCTGGCCGCCGCTTTAGATATTGGGGGGAATGAGTGACACCTTCATTGCTTGCCTATCTACTTTTTAATCTATCGTGTAGGTAAAATTGGATTTGGGGGCAAAACAGTCGAAATATCACTTGCCTGTTCCAAAATTATGTAGGTGTAGGTACCTTCTTTTCGAGTTAAGTTGGTATCAACAACTTACTAGGTTTCTAGTAGGTTGCAGGTACGGGTTTATATTTTGCTTATTTTTTTGGCGTATGAATGAGGTAAGTAACCTTAAATCTGTAGACTGTATGTAACTTGCAAAGGGGCGTTGCTAAATCTGATTATTTAACTTAAAACAATATAATATTGTCATTATTTTAGTATAATTCATTATCTTCGTATGTAGATCAGTGAATAAGCGGTAATCAGAGGCAAGTCCAACGCGTACGTTTGAAGGCTCTTATTCCCTCCAATGCAAGGACGTATTCTTTTTCACTTATCGAACCCGCACCTCTTGTGTTTAAGCTGCCCACTGCGCTACATAGATGAATTAGTGTATTTTTTTTGTATATTGTGAAAATCAACTTAATGTTATGAAATAATGGCTTGATTCTATTTAATTAACCTTATTCTTGTATATTTCCTTTTCTTATTTATAAAAGACTAGCTGCCCCGCGCGCAACCCCATTTGCGAGGTATATCTATCCCGTCCGTTAAAGACCACTTTCGTAGACCTTAGCTTAACATTGTTGCGCGTACTTATTGTAGGTCAAACTGAAAAACTTATTTATTTATTTTTAAAAGTCCTCAAAATAGTACTACCCCGTTCACTGATTCAAGTACATGCTAAGTGTTACTACAATTAATAGATAACTTATTTGATATTATTTCTGTCATATTGTTTACATGGCAGAAATAATACATCGAGCGATTAAAGAAGATTTATACACATGATGTTCTTGCCCATGTATAAAGTCAGAAAATATTTTACATTAGAAAGGCCAAAAGTAATACAGTTTTTGGCAAAAAAAATACCATGCGCTTATTAGTAAAGAAACTATTTTCTGTCTCCTTTTATAATTGAAAAGAAAGAAACATAAGTTAACAAACTTAAGTTAAATTATTTAGTATCAGGCCTAATGTCTATAAGATATTCATTTCACTCAACTTATTCTAGTCTGAATAATGTCCATGATCATTAAAAATGGCCATATAATGGCCCAGCATTTTCTATGGCTTAATGTTACTGGTCAAACTAGATTTCATGACAATGGTTTGTGTTAGGTCAAGCCAGTTTATCGGGTTAGCGTGCCACTGGTCAGTTCCCATACTCGTCAATTTCACTAATTCACCATTTTACTCATTAGACAGTTTCGGCAGGTGGGCAATTTCGGTAGTTAGTCATTTTCCTGATTCTTCAGTTTCCTCCTTCTTCGCTAGTTTTGCTGTTTTGTGGAATTGCCAGTATTGCAATACGCTAGTTTCGTTATCTTTCCGGGTAGTTATAAAAAAATCTTGTTTAAGCATAAAAGTTTATCTAGGGATATTCAATTTAAATAATTCAAATCAGTATAACAGGAAAAAACACTGCACAGTGAATCCTTCGCCATTCACTGTATCGTGTTTTTGTTGCACAAGTACATTTAAATATTTTAAAATTCAGTGTCACGATTTAAAACTCAAGGCCTACACTACAATCGGGAGCTCATGGAGCTGGAGACACCAAACTCTCTGGATCAGCATGGGACTCCATTGTAGCCAAGTAATTGGACAGCGTAACGACCCTGGGAACTCAACCCGTATAGGGATGGTACTCAGAGCAATACCAAAAGACTCGAGAGTAGTTACTCTCGAAGTTGAAGCCAGAGCAAAGAACTGACGTTCGATTCTTACCCGCACTTCCTAAACCAAGATGTATGGTAGATTCGAAGTTTTGATGACCTTGATTGATTACCCGACACTGCTAGTTGAGATGAAAGATGTGCGAGCGAGATTATTATACTTCGGAGGGATTTTAGTGATGCCATGTGCCGGAAAGGGTTGCTATCTTGCTATCAACAATGTTTTTAAATTAACGTTCTAAAATTTAGGATAAATTATACGTAATAACCAAGTGGTATGCGTCGGTATTGCAACCGTAGCTAATTTGGCGTGAAATCTGGTTCGGCCGGTAAACTAAATACAATGTATAAAGTTCTATTGATTTTGATTGTGGCTGTATAATTGAAAAAGAATACTTCCTTTTATAGAATTTATCTAAGTTTAATGAGATACTAACATATTTATTCGGCTTGTTTTAAGTTTAACCTGTGGCTTTACTTATAAATCCTGTTATAGACAGTGTTTATAAGTATGACTGTAAGGACCTTTTTTATCATCTATAAGTAAAGTCCCAATTACGCTACTTGTCGGATTAAATTACGTACACATTAGGCATTGTCAACTGAGGCTCGATCATGAAAATTAGAGAAAGAGTATTCGTATCGTAAAATGTTGGCCGATGAGAAAGCGTAGATTCTAAAGTAAAAGTAAAAAAAAACATTTATGTAGTTGGAACCAGAAGGAATACTTGCAAACGATTGATCAATCCTAGTAAAATGCGACCCAAAAATTGGAACTACGTCGCTAAGTAGCGAGCTGCAAGAGCAGCCCACTTTAGAGAGACAAAGATGCCTTGTGAGAGTTGTATGTGCCTTCATCATAAATTTTAGCCAATGACAAAATGTTATTTTAATTTACGCTCACACATTGGCCAAAATTTTATTCGAGCCTTTGTAATTACGCTCTCTCATTGGCCAAAATTGTATTCGAGCCTCTGTAATTATAATTACGTTACTTTGAAATTATATTCCACAGATATAGGAAGACAACTAGATAAAGTCTTAAAATTCAATACGGTTGATATCTACTGTCTTATGTCCAATATCATCAGTTAGAAAGGGATTCAATACGGTTGATATCTACTGTCTTATGTCCAATATCATCAGTTAGAAAGGGATGCATACATATATCAATTCGACTCCAAAAAGTTAATCGTACCAGGGCGCTCGAACAAATTTTTATGCAGGTTCATACAAATGCCCTGGTACGAAGTCGCAGAAATCGCATTGAGATAAAGTATGCATCTCTTTCTAGCTAACATGTATGGACATAAGAAATTAGAGATCAGCGGTATGAGTTAATGTTCAGAGTATAAATGAATTTTAAGACTTCTTCTATGCTTTAGTCCTATTTCTTTGTTATATTCACTAATCGGCAATCAGAAAGTTGTCTAAAGCTAAATTGTCACTTATCTTTAGATGACAAGGGGTCCTTAATTGTTTTTTTATTGCTCTCAGAATTGTGAATTGTATTTTTGTACTAACTAGAGTGGTATTCATATTTATATTAGTATGTATGGTTTATATCATTTAATATTATCTATGCAGGGAGTATTCACAAACAATGATTTTGTAATTTTTTCTTTTTATTTTCGTAATAGACAAGTTTTAGTTATAATGCGCGAAATCTTTGTATGATATCGTTTGAATAAGGCTGTAGTTCACTCACAACTCAATTTTTAACTGACTTCTAAAAGAAATTTCCCATTGAATGATTTTTGGATTAACCTAATGTGATGGTTCGATTTTAATAGTTTTCTAACTATGTAAAGTGAAATTCGGGGCGATCCTATTCAAGTTTTTAATCTTATTTAAATTATATAGAGCTGTTCAACATTTTTGAGTGTATATGTATACAAAAGTCGCCATTTTTGCTCAGGGTACCTACCCACTACCTATTTTTTGCAATAAAGAAGAGTAAATTTTGCTTTACCGATTTACTTAGGCAATTAAACATAACTTTAAATGTACTATTACGGTATATAAAAATACTTTGATTTGAACATACAAAGTGAATCAAAATAAACAGCATTTGTTAGTTAATATTTGAAATAAGTGAGATATATATGTTTTATTTAAAAAGTTTTTATGAAAAAATGCATTTTATATTTTCTATTGTAAACCTTTTTTACATAAAAAGTAGCCAATATAGAAATATCTTTTATATTACAGTTTGGTACAGTCAGCGAGGATTATTGTATCCGCGACATTTATACATTTTCAAATGAATTAAAATATATTATGTAGATTACAGTGTTTTTCTTACTAAATTAACAGTTTTGAACTAAAAAAACAGTATTTTTATACTAATTTCTGATATAGGTTTATGCAGTTTCTACTAAATGTATGTAAGATATGAAATAAATTGTATACACTTGTATATTTTGGATTTTTATTTAATAAACTTGAAAACGTAACATAAAACTTATAAAATTAGATATTTGTCTTTTAGTATAACATAATGTCTTTTATTTGTATCTTAAGAACTAGTGAAACATAAATAGTACGGTCATTGAAGACCAGCCAATATCAGTCCACTGCTGGACATAGGCCTCTCCTATTAAGAAGGAGGTTATGCCCATCATGCCCACGCTGGGCATGTGGGTTGGGATAGCAGGGCACAGCTTCTCACAGCCGACGCTGCTGCTCGTCAGTTGTAGCTGTATCGGTGTAAAGGCGACTATACATGTCAAACCTCCCTCTCGCTCGCACTATTCAACATTTTTGAAGAAATAAAATCACTGAATGTAGCTATAAAAAATAGCAAACCTTCACGGCCTAGAAAATAACAATACAAAGGTTCAGCATTAATATCATATGTGATCAATGATCAAATTTGAACCAAAATTGATCACATTGGTACCAGTTTTTTGGTAAGAAAACGTGATAGAATCAAAATGATATTGCTATTTTCTAGATGGTGAAGGTATTTTGCATAACTACATTCAGTGATATAATATCTTCAAAAATGTTGAATAGTGCGAGCGAGAGGGAGATTTGACGCTTACAGTTGCCTTAAGCTGCATTCTACCGCTATCAGCCGGTCACTACAAGCAGGTGAGGTCGGCTTAGATTCCGAAGATGGAAGTGGAACCCCACCCCTTTTTGTCAAAATTGTACAACAATATAAATACATATGTGGGTACCTACTAATCATTGTGTACTTATTATAACAATAAAAAAATATCGTAACGTACATGTATAAATAATAATAGTTATTATCTAGCGTAACTTGTCTTTTGAATATAATAAACGTTTTTAAAATAAAAAGTTTTTAAGTAAATATTTTCTTAAAATAATATACAGAAAAAAACAAAATTTTGGAACAAGAATATCTTGATTTAACTAAAATAAAGATATATTTTAAATAATTTCACGTTTCAGAGGCCGTACGAGCAATGAGATTAAAAAAATTTGGAACCATGTATGTTCCATATGTTTTTTATAGAAATTCACAAAACTGTTCCACTAGAAGCGCTGTTTTCGCATGGAAAAGGCGATTTTTTTTACAAAGGAACTTGTTTTAACTAGTGCACATTGTGTGTGTTTTACTATTCATCGTAATTATTATTCAATTTTTTGTTACAAAAAAAATAATGCAATAAACTACGCACGACCTCGTGTTAAAATAAAACATCTCGGTGGGTGTTACCTGAGGCTTGTCTGTAAGTATTTCTTTGGTCTATAAACCCATGATAAACCCCTTTGTATGTTCCTTATTTAAATCTTAAAATAATATATTATTTAGACCAGTATGTAGGGGGTATAAGGTATCCAAACATCTTTCCTCGTCTGTTTTCTATATTTTTTAACATGTCTCTTTTCGCCGATCTTACTGAAGACTTCTTTATTAAATACTGTATCTACCCAGCTTATTGTTTCCATTCTTCTCCTCTGTTTGTTCGATGTTTGGACACTTTAATACAACATGACATACGCAACACCATAGAGCGAAAAGTAGAAGGAAAGAGTTTTTCCTCTTTCTAAAACAAAACATGTTCCGGTTTTTTCATTTTTTTTTTATAAGGGAATCCGAAACCATAGCAGTTGCAGAATCTGAGTCAGAAATGTCTTAGGAAACATTTGTTTATTTTTTGCTGTCTTTTACATAATTCCTAATAAAAGAAAACTCACACTATACCTTTTTTTATTTTATGGCTTGACCTTTTGATGTTATCAGTCTATTTCATAATTACTTTATGAAAGTAATTTTATAACGCTCAATAAATTCAGTCTGTGTCTTTCAATAGGGTGTCAGCAAAAAGAGTATGATATTTTAGCGCCATTTTAGCTGCATTTTGCTGCTAAAATGGCGTTTAAATAAATTTATCTTATGATTTTAGCTAAGTGTTATATCGATATAAATAATAAAGGTCATTTTGACACACCATCAGTCCCTAAGAGCTTATGTTATATGAATCATAGGTATGACTGTTAGTATTTATGTTATCCCAAAAAGGGGTAGATCTACACTCAAAAGATAACAAAATTTGTTCAGAATTCAAAATTTTGTAGCTTTTCAGTGAAGAACTGGCTTTTTAAAATTACGCCATAATTTAACTTAAAAACTGGTGAGGCAGCCCTAGAACAGTAGATTTTGTTAAACTTTGTCCTTGCCTAGACTTGATGATGATCATGATCTGCTTTAGTTTTAGGGTTGCCACACAACACAAAATAAGTTTTTGGGGAAAAGTTGTGAATTATTTTAATTTGAGGTTCTCTCAACTTATGTACAACCATGGTCCAAATTATCTCCTTTCGGGATAACGTACGAATTCAAAATCACCCAGATAAAATATTTGCAAATCATGTATAGGTCGCGTCACGTAAAAAGAACGCTGGCGGTAAGCTGTGCATTAGGCGATTTATCGGTATTTACCATTTCGCAAACACACCCACTTCTTCCAGCGTTCTTTTTACATGACTTCCAGGGTTCTTTTTATTTGAAAAATCGAAACGAGGCTCTTAAGACGATTATGAGACGGTTTTGTTAACCGCGAGGTCAGACGTCCCGCCTGGTCGCGTGCCGGTACGCCACGTGTTTCCGCAGCGCGTCCCGCGAGCGCGACACGTGGCCGCACGCACGACACGCATGTCGCCGCCCCGCGTGCGTCTCCATGTGCACGCGCAGGTTGTACTGATTCGATAGGACTTTATTGCAAATTGAGCAGATCGAGTTGGCCGGTCGGTATTTTTTGTCGTAGATCGGTGGTTCTGGAAGTAGGGTTGAACTATTTTAGTTTAATTCAATAATGTCGGACGCTATCACACAGCATCATGTAGCCACAAACTAAGCAGAGTTAACTGAGCAGCTTGTATCATGGGAACCACATGATTGATATTCATTCAAACTGTTTACAAATCTTGTCTGTTTGTACCTAGATACTTACTGTAAATACATATTCTACATAGAAAACACCCAGACCCGAGAAAAATATCAACAGAAAATGCAAACATTTGTCCTGCAGCGGGAATCGAACCAACCTTCTGCGTCTCAGGCGCATTATATCATACGTTATCTAAGTATACGTTACGTATTATGTCTTTTGATTTTAATTTAAAATATGGGCCCAGAAGTGGTACAGAATAAACCTAAGCCTATCAAGAATGGAAGCCTTGGAAATTGAGGTTTCTATGTCAAAGGTCTTTTAATGAAATTACCTATTATTAAGTAACGTAGTACTAATATTGAAGACGAAAGTTATGATGTGAATTCGAAGATTAATAAATAAATAAATAATTTTACATCTCACGCATGGTCAACTGATTCCAAATTAGGCAGAGCCTGTACTTATACATAAAAAAAACTCCCAGACACAGAACAAACATTTATGTTCGCCACACAAATGTTTGTCCTGGGCGGGAATCGAACCCACGACCTGCAGCTCAGGAGGCAGAGTTACTACCAACTGTGCAGCCTACTACCAACTAGGCAGTCTATTGAAGATGTATGTACAGTTCCTCCTTCATACGCCAAAACTACCTACTGAAACTCAAAAACAGGTAAAGAGCTTCTTACTTCAGTACCTACTAGGAAGATAAATAAATAAGTAAAATTTTATTCAAATTTTAAACACATAAGTTATATGGTGTTTACACACTTTTACGTCCAACATGGGGCAAAACATCCAAAAATCGTCAGCTTTCAACAGTCAACTGGTGGACATAGGACTCATATAATGAGCATTGAGCACCATAGTGCCATATCCTCAGCTTGACGCATCCAGCTTCTTGATGGCCATTATCGGGATCTATGGAACTAATACAAAGTAACTAACCGATGGGTGCCGGTACCATTCTCTATTAAACTTAAGAACAAACGATCTCTTAACTAATCAGTCTTTGCAAACAAAAATACTTGCTTTGCAGAACACGTAACCAGCTAAAGAGTTCCTACTTGTATTAGAACTTAGTTAAAACTTAAAAACCTAGTTAATTCCGAGGCTATACGTGTTTTGTCTAACTATATCTCACTAATTATAAATGCTGAAGTTTGTTTGGATCCACCTATGTTCCTATCCACCTGTTATGTAAAAACTACTAAATATATTGAGCTCAGATTATGTGCTCATTAGGTAATGACATGATAAAATTGATTTTGGTCATATTTTATCCATGAAATATGCGAACGGAGCCGAGTCCGGAAGCTTGGTCATATAGAAAGAAGTAAGAAAGAAAGAGTTATAGTTTAACCGTTGTGACTCAGGCATAGCAGTTAGGCATTCAAACCGTTACAGCAATGCTGCTTGGCACCACCACCACCAGCCTATATCAGTTCACTTCTGGACTCATTCCTCCCATAATAAGAAGAGGGATATGCCTATAATCCGCACGCTGGGCATGCGCAGGGCACAGCTTCTCGCACCGACACTGCTGCTCATCGGCGGTCAGGGAATTTTGCTGTTCCGATGTTAGGTTGGGTGGTTGAACGCAATAGCGCTCATTAGGGGCGGCCTATGTCCAGCATTGGACTGCTATAGGCTGATGATGATGATAATGCTGGTGGCCACAACCTCGTTTGTTAGTTAGCAGGATACACCATGTGTCAGTGATGTAGGTTCCGAAGAAGGAGGTCTGAACCTTGCGAAGGTTCCATCTTCCATATGCTTGGCACAAGCTGGCATTTAGACAAGACCTGAAAAGCCTCAATATTTCAATAGATATGTACTTACCAACATTAGGCGGTGGGCTGGTGATCGTGGGGTTGCCAATCTTATGCGTGCTATAAAGGTTTTGTACAATCTGGTCCAGTCTGCTCAGTCTATCCTTTTCACTCCTCACCGCGAAGTCATAGTCTTTCTCTATATTCGGCGAGAGGATCTCGTCGTATAGTTTTGTGTCGGAGTTTTCGAGGGTCGGTGGTTCGTCCTTAACGTCTAAGTTGATGGGTGAGCTGGTCTGCTCGTCTTGAGGGTCAGTCTCGGTTGGAGTAAGTGTGGAGTTCTGAAAATTGGTGAAAACTCATCTATCATGGACGAACAATAAATACCTATTTAGGGTTCATTTGGTTTTCCATCACTTCTGTGTAATTATAATATTTTATAATACTTAAGTAGGGTAGGATGCCAAAAAACAGTTCGCAGATGGTGGTCATAGGGGTTCGGGTTCCTGTCCCGACTTAGCCAATTTTTTGTGTATTTTATTTATAAAATCTTAATAAAGTTACCAAGACGACTAATGTAATTCCGATTGGTCGGTAAAACTGTGAGTACCTAGTCTCAAGGACTGGTTCGATTAATCGGACCAATAACAAAGTTAACTCTCTCGATTGGTACTTAGAAATGTTCGATCGTCGGTCAAGGTAGCCAGACAAAGCTAAACGCATTAAGACTTCTAAGTTCTGTCTTAACGCTTTGATTGCTGAAAATACAGTTGCCGGGCTGCTATTACTCCTTCGAGGCCCGCAGTCAACGTGTTAACAGCTCTTTTTTTCAGGTTTGCTGATGACAACATATTATCTTGCTTAACTGAATGGTAGGCTTAACTAGTTATTTTTTTAAATTACTTCTACTTATTTCACGGCTTACTTAGCCAGTAAAACCGATAACCGTTGGAATATAGGTTCTCGAATGGCGACCGCGATCTGGAAGACGAAGTGTAGGAAGACCCTCCACCAGATGAACCGACGACATCGTTAAGATTGCAGGTAATCGGTGGAAGGAGATATCTCAAGACTGTTCTCCGTTCCCTCCCAAGGAATTCACCTTGGGGGAGACCTATGTTCAGCAGTTACCCATTTCGGCATATTGCAAGTAGGGAATCATTCATCACTTTATTATGATAATATTGAGTAGGTCTTAATAGCTCTATATATGGCTTGTTATTTTTTAGTTTTTATCGCCGATAAGCTGCAAGAGAGTAGGCTGAGATGGTATGGGCATGTCAAGAGACGTCCACCTGAATACGTTGGCAACCAGGTACAGGAACTGTCCGTCTCCGGTACAAGATCTAGAGGGAGACCTAAGCCAACCTAAGTACATGTGGGATATATAGCCAGGAAGAGAGAGAGAGAGAGAGTTCCTACATTGGCACGTGTTTTTTTATTTTATTTCATATGAGCCAGCTCTTGACCGAGGCTTGCATAGGCAAGGATGAAGTCGACGATGGGGCGAGCTTTCCCAGAAGATGCCTATTAACTCTCTTTTTGAAGCCGTTAGAATCGTAAGTCAATGGAAAAACAGGCGCTGGCAGCTGATTCCATATTTTAGCAGTGCGTTCATAAATGATGTTTGGAAGCGCTTAGTCCTGTTAAATGGAATATCAACTTGATGCGGATGGTAGTTAGCAGTGCGTCTGAAGTTCCTATGGAAGAAAGGTGAAGGCGGAATAAGGTCATGTAACTCCTGAGCACACTCTCCGAAGTACAATCTATAAAAGACCGACAAACACGCAACCTCGCGACGATGGCTCAAGCGCTCGAAACGTGTTTCGAAATAAATGTTTTTATCTATCTATTTATCTATCAGTTGTTGATGATGATTGCAAGGATTAGCTTTGTAGCCTGTGATGATCTTACCGTGTCAGCATCAGTGAGTCCTGACACCCGCAGCGTCTGCGCCAGCCTCAGCAGCGAAGGTAGGACCTTCTTCGTGGCCGTCACCTCGCCGGTGTACATGAAGGTAAGCAGGAGCCTTAGTTCAGCTACATCGCAGCTGAGGACTACCACCAGTGTGTTATTGTCAGCCTCCACTTCCTGGAAAAATGAGGTGTGTTTTTAGGTCCGTAGAAAGTTACTCGAAATGATTATGAGTAGCCTAGGTTTTATGTAAGATAAATCTTTACTTCATACCAAAAATAACAATTTTGAATAAACAAACTAATCTATAAAACAGAGCTGTTGTACAATGGGGGCCTTATTGCTAAAAGCGATCTCTTCTCGGAAACCTTATGCTTTTCCTAGTTTAGAACAAGTACCTTCATGTGCAAAGCAGTTTTAACGTAAAGGAAAAAAGTTGAAGCGCTCGCGGTGTGGATAACTTCGGTGTTATAAACAGATCATCACTTCGCCCGGTCACTACTTCGATGGGTGACCGTTTAGTGACATTAAGATCTGAGCGTTTTTGTGCTTCGGAAAGCACGTTAAGATGTTAGTCTCGGCTCTTTCAGTCATAAAACCATGTCGGAAGCCTTCGGGCGGCCTAAAAATTTCAACACCAGAGTTGGCCACCAGCTCATACGAAGAAAGGAAGGCGTAAAGGAGAAGTAATGGAGTAAAAATTATACATCTACACACTTCGTATATTTTCGCATTAATAAAAGTAGACTCAGAAGGAATAGTTAATTGTTAAAAAAGAAACAGTTAGGTACCTAGGTAATGTGACTCATTCTGGTTCAGTAGGTACTTTTTTATGGTATTCATTAAAAACGTTTACATTTATTTATCACTAAATGCGAATTTTAGCACGTGATGAATTCAATTGAGATAATATGTAGCTTAATTTGAAAGAATTCTATCTTTACTTGAGAGAATATCTATTTTTATTTAAGAGAATATCTATTTTAACTTTTGCACATCATGGTTGTGGAAATGATTAATATTTTCAACGGGATATTTACCATGATTTGTGAGTTCTATTGTTTCCCGATATTTCGACGCGGTTGCATGCGCCATGATGTGGACGAACTGAAGTCTATGCGAGTGGGTACTTCACAAATCATGATAAATATCCTGTTGATATTCATAATTAATATCTATATATATTTAAGAGATTATCTAGCTTTATTATGAGGTAAATGATGAGCTTACCTTGAAAAGCTGCGCAAAGTACTGGCTGCATGACGCTAATACGAGTTTGTGTGCCTTCACTGAGGTCCCGCCAGCGCTGAGAGTGACATCTGTCAGGGCTCCGGTGCTCAGCATGCGCCCTAGGGCTCCGATCACGCTGTTCTACACATCGTTATAACATTAATGTTCTATAGGTGCAGCTTAGAAATAGCCAGCCATTTACCCTTTACGTGAAGTGTTTATTTGATCCTCGATAATTCGCATCACTAGTTTTGGTTCACGTTTTTGTCGCATTCGAAAACACTTGTAAATTTGTAATAAAAAATCTTGTCATAACAAGTTTCTGATGCAAACTCTTTGGTTCATAAATATTTTGATTATGGTAACCTATCTACTAGGGCCTGAGTGAAAGGCATTATTTAGTGCACAAAGTTTACTTATTTATTTCCCGTTATTTTACTCAAGAAACCGGAAATCTCTAATGTGATTTTGTGTTGCTATAAAAAAAGTCATTGTCATCTAAAAAATATAAGCAAACACAATTTGTTTGACACAATCATGATTACAATCAGACAAATTGACAAGTCTGTTCTAATTATAATGGGTATTCAATCCGGCCAGATATTTCTAACAGCTGCAACTATTAAATGGTGAAATCAGTGTGTGAGTGTAGCAGTAGCAGTTAGTGTTTGTGATTCAATATTCTATATCAGCTTGCAATTAATCTCTAAAACGAATTGTCATGCTAAAATTGAAAAAACCCTTTGAATATTGAAAAAATACCTACGTAGTAGCTATAGGTAGTAGGTACTTATAGGATAGGTACAGTTTAGCGGTTCTTAATGCCTGGAGACGTGAGAAAATTAACACTTTATTTTATAGATAGTGGTGGGTTGATTTTTTAAATATTTTAAACAGAAAACTAAGTACCTAATCAATCTAGTTTTTCGTATTATTATTTTGTTTGTTACACATTTTATTTGAGCTGATATTCAAATACAATTTACATGTAAGTATACGCAAACCTATGTTTATGTAGGTAAAGCATTTTTTCGTTTTCGCCCAAATTATCACAAGATAATAGTTTCATCAAGTCATACTTAATTTGACACACTAAACGGTAAATGAAGAGTGGAAACTACTAACCAATCGAAATTTTGTTTAATTTCGACACACAAAAACACCCCTCCATTCAGTTTATGGGATGCTAACGCGCTCTGTAAGTAAATAAATAATTTTCCATAACAGCATGCGTAGGTATGCGTAGACTATAAACCAAAACATATGTCGGTAATCTTATTTTTTGTTTATATGACACATCATAGCTGTTTTAAAACACTGAAATTAAATAGTTTCCGGTATTTAATTTGCCAATGAATCTTTTTTATTTTAATATCGTGAAGGTGTAGGTTTTAATGTGGGGAAATATATTTTAGAGGTGCGTTTCTTTCATACCTACGTTTTTCATTCAATTTATTACCTCAGAAGCAAGTCTGTATATAGGTAGGTAATATACATTACCTACCTATTTAGATCTGTGTTCTTTTTGAATATCTGGGTATGTAAAAACTTACGTGTTATATTAACACAATTGTTTTTATAGAGACCTTATCAATTCTGACTAAGAGCCATTCATGTAAATGTGTAAGACAAAACTATTTGAAAAATAAAAAAATAAAAGAATTTCCAGATAAAAATCTTTATTCGTGTAACGTGTGCCTGCATTTAATTTAAAAAGTAAAATATGATGATTGCCTGATAAGGCAGACACGCTTCGCAAGCCACAGTGCCAATTGAAATAGACGAGCAATTCTTAGGAGGCAACTAATTGAAGCGTATAATGTGTGTAAAAATGTTGTAAAATGTACCTGTGACGAGGTGGGCGTGTACACACTACTCACCTACCTGATGGTTATGCCAGCGCAACGAAAACTGTTGTATATCATCGTAATCCATAGCAGCACAATAAAATAAACAGGGCAAAAAGCAAAGCAAAAAGCGATTGACTCACTATCGGATCCACGCACGCTCTCAGCAAGACAATAATATTGTTAACGAATCCAGGCTACTTTATTTTAGTCGGTACGCCTGGAAAACCTGTAGCCACCTATTTCTGGAGCTGATCTTATTTATAAATCCAATGACATTCAGTCAGTGACGCGGCTCACATACCAAAACTCATCCAAAAACAGATTTAGTCCGCTCGCCGCAATGATTGGCATTGTTCGACTGTTTGCGCTAATTAGCGATCGATGATTGTTATTTTTTTTTCGTTTTATTTCCGTCTTTTGTCATCAACGTCATTAATTTTAATTTTTCATCTGAACTTTTTGCTCTAATGTGATCTGGGAGAATAGTTAGCTGTCTGCGGGCAATGTTTGACCTACTTCGAAATTTAAAAAGTTATTTGTTTCCTTTCATTTTCTTCATGTTGGCAATTTGAATGTACTTTTTTAATTCGATTGTTTTGGAGGGATTCATTAATTTTGATGCGATAAATAAAGTTGTAATGGAGGGAAAAACTATAAAAATGGAAGATTCTGAGGACCCAGACTTCTTTACTAATATAAAGAACGCAATCGAGAAAGAGCTGTCTAATATTCAGAAAATTGTAAACAACATTAGTCAGCTTAGAGGTAAGCTTGATAAATTGTCCTCTAGCTCCAGCAGTTTTAGATGAAGTGTAGCCAACCATTTTTAAATGTGGATAAGTAGGTATTAGTAAGTAGGTAGGTAGGTATGTATATCTACTACAGGTATTTACTAACATGGGTAAGTACCTTTCATTTTCTGTTTGGTAGTGCGCGATAATAATGGGTGTAAGTTAAAAAAAATACCATAGTTCCACAAAGTTCCAACAGAATAAAGATTTTCATCTACACTAATATTATAAAGAGGAACAATTTGTATTTGTGTGTGTGTGTGTGTATGTTTGTAATGAATAAATGAAAACTACTGTGCCGATTTCAAATATTCTTTCACCATTGGAAAGCTACATTCTCCCTGAGTAACATAGCTATATAAAAAAAAAACTTATGCCCACCCGTGCGAAGCCGGGACGGGCCGCTAGTTTATTATATAACTATACCTTCACAATCTCTGGTGTTCTGAAGTAACTTAAACTTTACCATTTTCTCCCATGGATGTTGAAGAGGCACTAAAATACTTCACCAGAAGATGGGCAGAAGTGGTTTAAAACAACAATAATACCAGCCTGTATAAGTCCACTCTTGCCTCCCCTGATAAGAAGGGAGATATGCCCATAATCTACGTTGGGCATGCGGGTTGGGGATCGCAGGACACATCTTTTCGTACCTATCCGTCGGCGGCCAGGGAATGTAGCTGTAAGCCCGCGTCATGCTGCAATCAGCCAGCCGCCAGAGCCCCGTTTGTAAGCTAGCAGGGTGCCCCACGGGCAGGTGAGGTTGGCTTCTGTTACGAAAATGGAGATAGGAACCTAATACACACCAGAGTTTAACATGTTGACTGCAGGCCTCGGACATGCCCAAGGAGCTAGTCGTGCAGCAGGTGCGTCGTTGTTTTCAGCACTGAAAGCGTTAAGCTTTCTCATCATAAAGTATTTTTTTTATTACCTATAACTTCATTTAGAGCACGCGCGTCACACACTACGCAGATACGGTAAGATGTCTGTATCTGAGCGCGTATCTGTCAATATCGCTCTCTATACTAAGCTCAAGGAGCAACGCACACTACGCAGGTAACTTATGTTTCACCGTCAAGTATCTGTAGGCACCGAGAAAAACGAAATCGAAAGACGGTCAGGTGTTCATACAAATATATTTTGTGTATACAAATAGGTATATCGGCAAATAATATACAATCCGCACAAAAAAACGAGTATAGCCAGTTTGAAGGATTCCGCGTGAATGTATTATTTCGTATATTACCTACGTATCTGCGAAGTTGTGATACTTTCAGATAAGTTAAGTTTTTATACGCAGATAAAATATTAACGTATCTGCGTAGTGTGTGACACACTTAGGTGGGTATGTACTTTATCAACATTTTATAGACAAGAAATAGATTCCTACCTTCTTCAGTTTTTACCCGACTGAAGTCCTCTTCAGTCAGTTTATGTTTTTCGGGTGTATGTATGTTTGTAATATTATTCGTCGGTCGCTGTAGCCCAAACGGCTCG
Source organism: Horisme vitalbata (assembly GCA_951804965.1). NCBI lineage: Eukaryota > Metazoa > Arthropoda > Insecta > Lepidoptera > Geometridae > Horisme > Horisme vitalbata. The sequence goes on from OX638090.1 coordinate 34,960,273, forward strand.
ACGGATTTTGACTAATGAGGTGTCGTTGGATTCGTCCAGATCACGAGTGTGACATAAACTATATGAAATTAAAAAAAATTGAATATTGCGACTGTAAGAAGCCATTTTCAATTTACGATGAACTAAAAAGTACAGTTTAAATCTTCTTGTCTATGCAGTCGGTTTATTTTATAAATAAATACTTGTTCTTCTTATTTTCAGTGGAGACAGCGTATCTAGAGTCGGACCTACTAATGACTATTAACGCTTCAACATGGGAAGATATTTCAGAGCTGATCGGGCTTAGCTCACACATGATGGACGCAGGGTTGGGTGACGAAATGCAATGAAGATTTTTATAATTTAAAATAATTTAATTGTATTTCTATGCATTAAAAAGTGAGGACTGAGTAGGTTTAGTTATTTTGTAATACTTGAATTTAATTTTTTTTTGTTGGTTATGCTTGCTGTTATGTTAGGTATTTTTTATCACTATTCTATATTAATATATATATTCTATATTGGCTTCTCATAAAATTATTATTATTAATAATTTACCTATTATTATATTATTATTATTCTTTTTTAATTATTATATAAATATATATAGGTAATTTACCTATATAAATATATATAGGTAAATTAATTAATTTAAAGAAATGATTTTTGGTTATGCTTGGTTACGGAAGAAAATTGCTATGTTGAACCATGTATACTCACAAGTACTGATATTTTTATAGTTTTCAGTTAAAATTGCTACTTATTAAATACTAAATCGCTTAAATCGCTCGCGTTGTACCGGGATAAACATTAACTATGTATATTCCAAGTTTCATCGAAATCCGTTCAGTAGTTTTTGCGTGAAAGAGTAACAAACATTCACCCGTACATCCATACATACATACTCACAAACTTTCGCATTTGTAACATTAGTAGGATATATCTTCTTAAGACTCAGTGAGCTTCTTTAACACTGTCTGTGGTTTTATTAAGATTTTGAATCTGCACTTGCGCCTGTATAAGTAAAACATACATTAGGTATTTACAACTCTAAATAAAATAAATAAATAAATGAATGATAGATACCCTATCAAACATAATTTTAATAAAAACAAAATTATTATGGCTAGAGACCTTAAAAATCTGAAGATATTGAATTGATTGAACAAAGCTTATTTGCATAAGCATTGTTCTATTTCATTAATCATTTCCTTCATATATAAAAATCCATACAAATTAATTAAATAAATGGGCAGTTATTTCCCTCTCTAACATGATTTTAAAAAACTCAACTTTTTTGGCTACAGACCGTACCTGAACCTTAACCGCATTTTCATCAGATAAGCTTAGAATTTATCAGAATTTTCGAGCTACCCTCGACTTTGCCTGCGCCTAAGTATGTGATTTAGTTTTTTGCTGATCAAAATGCGTCGAGAGATAAGCCGAAAATTGGTATAAAAAGTATAAGTTTGAAACTTTTATGAATATCGATCACGATTTCAGAATGAGAGTAAAAGTATAAAGTCTACTCGCCCGAGCAATCTATGAAAAAACCTACAGATCTCACACTACGCGCAACCATCAAAGGCATTCAAAATGTAATTTAGAAATAAAGCACACGATAAAAGGAGAATGCCGAGAACCCGTACCAATTGCGTCAAAACCGAACGTATCCCATAAAATTTATTATATTTTATAAATGACATTAACATTTTCTTTAGTTTTACACACCGACGGGATTAATAATCAAGTAAAAAAATATTTTGTTGATTTGGTTTCGGTTGCACGCCGCCATTAGACTACAACAACCAATAATATATACGTTGCTATGGCAATAAACATTGACGTAAAGTGTTACTATGGCAATAACCCTCATTTTTAATTACCTTGCGCGTATAGTCTACTGTCTACAGTTTAGTCCGCTCGCCTCCTAATGGCTCAAACTGTAGCTTAATTCAATCCCTAGATAGTAGTTTTTCCACTTCTTGAATAGTGAGCGTAAAAAAAAAATATTGGGGAAATTCTCGATCCAAGTCAGTGTTTTTTTTTTTAATTTGACAAATGGAAAATCTAAAAGATTTTGAGAATTCAAATTGCACTTAAGCTCTCCGGCTGACGCACATTTTGATTTTGATGATTCAGCATACCTCTTATATTTGCGAAAGTACAGGCAAATGTCACAATTTCATAAATCAGGGCACTATACTCGGTCAGGAAAACAAACATTTTCAATGTTAATTGTTTATTTCACGCCTTATTCAACACACATCATCGACGTAGGTGTAAGTGCACTTTTCAAACAGACAGACCGTGTATACATGAATAAATTACAGATAAAAATACATAAGCAAGAGGCTAAGGAATACAAGTTTAAGCTTCCTAGAATCCAAATCCTTTCTACATCCGGAACTAAACTCAGCGGGCTAGTTTAGAGCACCTCTACAGTCCTATAACTTCATCTAAAATTGCATTAGTTTTAATGGAAGAGGCAAATAGCTGACCTATATCCAACGGTTAATACCTAGAACGGCTAGTGTTTAAGTACTCAGGTCTATAATTTGAGGACTAGTTAGAACTTTGTTTAGACATTTATAACGTCTATACTTACTACTGTATCCGGTTCTTGGACGCCATTCAGATATGGCTTTAGTCCTCCTGTCATGGTGCGTGATAAATGTCCAGCATTATTATTATTTTATCATGTAGATTAATGACTAGATCAAAAATAATAAGCTATTTATATTATAAGACGACCTATAACACGAGCGCGAGCATTAACATTGCTGATATGAATAATTAAGACCATTAGCGATGGCGAGCGCGGGCATTAACATTATTGAAATTAATAATTAAATTACCTATGTCTAGGGTTTAATAAGACTAAGCTTGATTTTTCCCGACTGATAAACGGGTGGGATTTATTACTAAATTTGACTAATTTGAATGACCTATTCACAAATAGACGACCGGGCCTTTCAACAAGTACAGTACCTGATCAAACTTTGTAGAGCAGAAATATTGGTGGGAGTGCATACGTTTTCGGATCTATATTAACGTGGGAATTTATAAATTATAGATAGAATTTATTTATCTAGCTCCTGCCCGCGGCATTGAAACAAAGAAAGAAAAATATTTATTAACGATACATACATGAAAAAAGAGGTGATACAAACATAAAGAAGTAAATATTATGTAACATGCACGTGTATCGTAAAACGGTCTTTGACTCAGCATAGATTGGTTGACTGACAACCAACGCTGGTCTTCCGACAGAGCCGTTCGGTGATGTCACGGTTATCTCAACCACAATACGATGAAAACAAAGGAAGTACAGTATAGTGCCATAAGTTAATGTTGGCAGTGGCATTTTTAGCAACTAAAACTATAACAGTGTGTTTGACGATTGGTAGTATACGGACAACAAAATTGTGTTATATCAACGCAAGTAACTAATCTAAGGTAACAAACTATTTGTCCTACCTACAGCAGCAATAATGGAGATAATTAACAAAGAAAAAATAACAAACAGATTTTTTTTCTTTTTGTGCACTCCAAATGGAAATCGGTAGGTAATTTTTTGAAATATTATGATAATAATAATTGATTATGAAAACGCTTAATTTTATATTGAAGTAAGTCCCTATATAGCTTCGTCGACATCATAGGCGCGTGGCTTATATGACGCTTGTGTCGTGTTTATGACTTTCCTGCTTCTTCTGACTATCTAAAAGGAATTTCTTGAGTTGACTTCTAAAACTATGTCAATTTTGCAGGTTCCGTATCGGTGGAGGAATATTATTCCAGCACTTCGATGCAGCATAGTGGAAACTACCCCTGAAAGAAGCCGAGCTGTGCCGCTGTATCGAAAGCTGCATCGAGCACTGGCGGGAGGTACAAGATCTTGAGCTTATCACCCATGTTATCTTCTCGTGGAGGTATGAAGGACAATTCGTACTTCAAAACACCAAATAGAAGGCACGCAAGATGCAGTTTACGTCGGTGCTTCATTTTGAGGATGACATGTTCATTCAAAAACTGTGTAACGTGACCTCTCAACGGAATGTCGAAGCAGAAGCGGGCGCAGGCGTTTTGGACACGCTGGACTAGTCTGCGTTTTGGCCAGTCGAGGACCAAAGACCACATCGGTGTGGTTCAATTTTGATAGTACGAGTGACTCTACAAGCTGAATTCGAAGATCTACTCCTATATGAGACCTCATTCTGTACAACACCTTCAGTCCGAAACTTCAAACCAAAGGTTGCAATCCATGTACAGGCCAAGATTGCGCGCCTCATTCAAACATAATGATAGCATTCAAACATAATGATAGTACACGCGTTCCACAGGTTCGCTCATGATCATGACATCTAACAAAGGACTAAGACTAGCTAAATTATATTTGCTACCAAATATCACATATTTGGTTTTGTTACGATTAAGTATAAGACTGTTTTTTTAGACAAAAATGAAATATTAGAGAGATCTTCAATGCAGCTATGTTACATGATTTTGACAATGCCCCTATGCAGCTAAATATATTTACGTTATTTAGTTTAATTTAGTTTTTTTTTTTTTGCATATGCTACTGTTCGAAAAGACGCGAAACTGGTTTTACGCTTTACAATTAAATAGTATATTTAAGGTTAATGTGATTTCATCAGAATTTAAATAAAATATTTCATTTCATTGCTCACGTTGGACCCGTATAAAGTAGCCTGGAATCTGGATTTGGATGAAACTGGGAATATATTTTGTGACCTGGAATAATATATAGGCTAATTTTTATGCAGGTACCACGCACTAAGCCGCGGGCGGAAGCTAGTACTATATAAGTGTCGATTCTGTTCCGACTGATGGTCATATCCCCCTTCTTATAGAGGAGGCCTATGTCCAGCAGTGAACTGAATGAATAGGCTGGTGTTGTTGTTGTTGGGTCTTTATACTGTGATAATACGGAGAAAGTAGCATTCATAACGTATCGCAAACAAACAAAGGTGTATCGCAAATACTATCAGTCATAAATAGTTTTAATATAAGACAAAAATTTAAAAATAAACTTATCTCAAGACTTGATTCTTTTAAGAAGGATTTTCTATGCGGCCGAGCGTTAGAGCTGCATTCTACCAACATTTCTTTCGAAATGTTATCTGAAAATAGGTTTTACGTCTTTGGCATAAAGTGCTGGACAGTTGTAAATGTAGAATTGGCTTGTGCAGACTTGAATTATTCGGTTGACAGCGTTTGCAGTGCCCTGAACGGTAGGGGGCGCTGTCTGTAGGTATTTTATGACGCTATAGGGGGAATTCTTTTCGATTGAACCTGAACTAAAACTCGAATTGAATTCAATGTTACGACGTGTAGGTTATTCGTTTATCTAGCTAGGTTCTATTGACTTTGTGGTAAAAGCGGCCCGTTGAATGCGGCAGACTACATCCTAATACCAGCACAGTTAAATCCCCTGACCGCTAACTGGGATCAGTCTACCTATATCAAGACTGAAATACGGTGCTGTGGAAGAAATCTAAGCCAGCTCTGAAATTTCGTGACCGTCGACGGGCAGTAGCGTTTACAATGCGAGAAGCTGTGCCCTGCGATCCCCAAAACGCATGCCTAGCGTGGAGATTAGGGGCATATCCCCCTTAATAGGGGGGGGGGGGGGGCTATGTCCAGTAGTGAACTGATATAGGCTGGTGGTGTGGAAGTTATCTAAGCTAGCTCTGAAATTCCCTGACCGCCTACGGGCAGTAGCGTCGGCAAAGCTATACCCTGTTATCCTAAATTGGGCATGCAGCCCAGCAGCAGAGGTGTAAGGTGTTTTCAACTTCCATCTTTGGAACGCAAGCCGAACGTCTGTGATACAAATACTTTTTCGTTAGTTCATATAATAAAACAAAGTCTGTCTGTTCGTGATAAACTCAAAAACTTCTGAACTAAGTGTATTATATGTAAAGGTTTTGTGTAAGTTCATTGAAATATGACGATAATTGTTGAAAATGTCGGAAAAATTCAAGTCACCTGGGAGCTTTTATCTAAAACGCTGAACGCTGACTAATTCCTTTGAAATACAACGAAACAAAACTACGACAAAAAATGTACCTAGGCATAATTTGCTTTACTCGTAGGTACTACCCGTGCAAAGCCAGGTCACGTTGCTAGTCTACACTAATATTATAAAGAGGAAAAATTTGTATATTTTGTGTGTGTGTATGTTTGTAATGAATAAACTCAAAAACTACTGTGACGATTTCAAAAATTCTTTCACCATTGGAAAGCTACATTCACCTTGAGTAACATAGGCTATATTAATTGCTAGAAAATATTAGGGAACCTTACTAAAACCCGTGCTTAGCCAGGACACGTCGCTAGTATGCTATAAACGTAAGTACCTACTTATTTTTTTTTCATTGTTTGAAACACTAACGACAATTCACATATTACAGAACAGTAAAATATTTATCAAATATTATTGGACAGTGTGATGTGACATTGCCATTGCAAGTGTTTACAAAACAGTTTTACTAATATTTATATTCTAGCGACCCGCCCCGGCTTTGCACGGGTGCAAATTATATTTCATTTTATTAATTAACCTTTCTCTTGAATCACTCTATGTATTAAAAAAACGCATCAAAATCCGTTGCGTAGTTTTAAAGATCTAAGCATAGATAGGGACAGACAGACAGGGGGAAGCACTTTGTTATATACTATGTAGTGATAGTGTGGTAAGTTTAAAAATACTTGGCTTTAGCTAGGTACTAACTAGCATACAACTTAGCATAGCGGACATAGCAAGAAATTGGGGCACACAATAACTAGAGAATAACTACGACGTTATATGTAAACGTAAGTATACTATGCTATCTCCATTTAAAATTTTGCCTATATTTTTCATAATGTTTTAAAAATAAAGGTTGGAAATGCTAATCCGTCACCATTTCATCCACGACATGGCGCGAAACATTACAGAAAATAGAGAGGTGGGAACTAATTTCCATAACTCATCACACGTCCGAGCCGCGGAGGTGTAATCATGGAGAATAAGTGAATTATTTCACTTGGCGGAGCATCCCTGTGTCACTCTATCACTTCCTACTCTTTTTTTTACGGTATGTGAAGGTGGAACAAGCACATGGCTCACCTCATGTTAAGTGGTAATCATTACCTATCACAAAGCATGGCACGGAACATCACGTTTTTTTGAACGTGCTATACGATGCAATGCCCTGCGTCCATCAACTTGAGGCATGAAGATGATAAGCCTTGTGTGCCTTTAATTTCACCGGCACCCACACCCTTCAAACCGAAACACATCAAAGCGGCTTCACGGCAGAAATAGGCATGGTGGCAGTACTTCCCCGGACGAGCCCTCTACAAAGAACTCTACTACTACTAAAAAAGCCCAACTAATAATAACAAGGTGAATGTTTGTCAAATGTTTGTTCTTCCTTCAAACTACGGAATGGATTATATAGGTACCTAATACGAAAAAATAAATACGAGAGATCCAAATAGATTTATTTTACGTAAATTTTCAAAACTAAATTATTACAAAATAATTGTTATTCTGTTTTATGAAATGACATCAAAGCACTCAACTGGTTCAAAAGAAAACTTAAGCTATGTCTTATTGAACAAAATTTTATCGTGTTTGTTTTTTTAATCTTAAAGGATAATTAATATAACATTTTATTGTACTCTATTATAATTGTGCATAACGCTCTTTTAAATATTTGCATATTTCTAATTGACTAAGTATTAGAGATGCTCATTTATGATTAAAAACTATTGTACTAATACCTAGAGCAAATAAATGAATTATTAATTATAGTACAGCTAATACCACAAATTATTAGTACAATTACACGGTAGACATGTTTCAGCCAAGATTAATTTATCAATCGTCAACATAACCAATAGAATTCTACCATTTTCTATGTTGCAAACTTGCCCGGCAAACTTGATCATGTATGGGTCACTATTATGAAAAGTCAGAAACTGAGCTAAATTCCAGAACTACACATCTGAAAATTTTAGTTCACTCCGTTCGGTAGTTTTGTTGTGAAGGTGGGACAAACATTTGACATTCCACCTGTTCCACCACACCACACCAGCCAATATCAATCCTGCTGGACATAGGCCTCCCCTAATAAAAGGGGACAGCTGGACATCAATACTCAAGGAACTCAGAATGACAACCAGACTATCTTCTATCTGTCTTCAACGAGTCCTTGAGTATTTTGGCCATCACTGGAAAATTTAATGGGAAACGACCTAGAGACCGAAGTCCATTGCGCTGGTCGGATCAGATCCGTACCATACTCGAGTCTAAGTTTCACGAAGCCATTCATACAGCCCATAACAGATCGAGGTGGCGCAGTATCATTAAAGAAAAAGTGATTCATGAAAAGGGGTCACGACCCTCAGCTCTGAGGAGACCGACAAAGGAGGAGGAGGAATAAAAGGGGATATGCCAATAATCCCCACGCTGGGCCGGCGGGTTGGGGATCGTATAGCACTACTACTCACACCGCCGACGCTGCTGCCCGTCGGCGGTCAGGGAATTTGGATGTGCCGGTGTTATGCTGTGCTATGCCGCAATCAACTGGCCGCCAGAGCCTCGTTTGTTATACATCAGGGTGCACCACGGGCAGGTGAGGTTGGCTTGGACTCCGAAGATGGAGATGGGAACCCCTTACACCCCAGCGCAGCGTCATATGTTCACATATCACAAACTTTCAACTTTACAATTAAGGTATTAATTTATTTATTATTTTAACATTTACAATACCATAACAGCCTGCGCACATTGGACGACATGCGTCAGCGATTAGGCGCTACATCAAGGTGCGGGGGACAACTTTCATACATTTTGTTCAAAGCTCCGCACACACGGCGACAATCGCGACAGCAAGATATGACAGACGCTCGCGACTAAGGGCGACGACAAAGCGTCGTGTTTGCGAGGTCTGTAACAGTCTATCAAAGCGATATTGAAAATAACAATAGTACAGGTAGCAAGCAGGATAGAAAAGGAAGTTTAATTCTATCGGTTAGTTTGACTATTGAAAAATTAATCTTGTGTGAAACTTCTCTACCGTAAGCTGTGCTATATAATCTGTGGCAACGGCATAAATGTATAAATTCTCAATTCCTCACTGTGTGACGGGTTATTTACGCTATCTCGGGAAGAATTTATTCTGCTGTGTATTCTCTGCTTATTACTGCGTTCTCGTTTATTGTCAGTTTAGCACGAGCTAGTTGGTCGCCATTTTGTTTTTTTATGCAATAACGGTTATGCATAAGATAATATTTTTATGTTTAGTTTATAGTTAGTCGTAGTTTAGTCGAAATGGGCATCTGTGAGGACCTCTGCGATGCTGTGGGCATATGCCCGCCTGAGACGTAGAAGGTTGCGGGTTCAATTCCTGCCGCAAGACAAATGTTTGTATGTCGCAAAATTATTGTTTTCACAAAAAACATACTTAAGCAGTATATCCGTCACGTGTTTCCCATAATAAAAGCTCTACTTAGTTTGGGGCTAGATGATAATGTGTGATAGTATTCAGCATTTTTATTTTGCCACGTTAAGAAGTTGGTCCTGGCTATTTCAGCCGTTACGCCATGTCGGAGGCCTTCGGGCGGCCTAAAAACGCCAACACCAGAGTTTTCCACTGCCTCATACGAAGAAAAAGAAGACGAATTGATTAGTACACATATCCTTAATTTTATCAATATATTTATAAAATAAACATCCCAGTTAAATTTGGTGATTGGACAATGTTGACCGCAAAGAGCAAAGTTACCTCGCCTATTATTTTTCATTAGTTATGATTCAGAATTAATATTATTGTGTGTGTGAGTGTTTGTGGTCGCTTCACTCGGTAACGGCTGAACGGATTTGGCTGAAACTTGGAATATACATAGTTTATGACTTGGATTAACGAAGACACGGGAAGCTAGTTGAATATAATATTGTAGGAAGCCCTCTGACCAGGTGGAGTGACGATTTGCGAATGGCTTCTTGTAGAACCTGGATGCGTCGAGCTGAGGACTAAGGACAGGGTGCAATGACGCTCATTAGGTGAGGCAGTGGACTGCTATAGGCCGATGATGAGTTTGTGTTTTTGCATTTATTAGGTGTCACTGTTTTCTGTTTTCTTTTTTTTCTTTCCGGTGTGTGTCATGCTTTCAAATACCTGTACTTACGAAAATTTAATAAATCTTTTACATTCATTGGCAGGTGCAAACGTAAAAACAAGTGCGAGTCGGTCTCGGGCCCGAAGGGTTCCATACCGTTGTATGGGAGCCCCATTTTTATTCTGTACGGGACCCTAAAAAAGCATCTTCAAAGAAAATCCAGTGTGGCGACAGGAACGCTTAAGTTACAAAGTAATTATTTGTGGTTGCTCCGTTGATTTATTTGATACCTATTGCTAATTAAGGGCACGATAAATTAAACCAAGATGTTTTAATGAGGTTAAAAGTTGAGAAGCATTTTCTTAAAGCGATATTATGTTTTGTTATAAAATTAAGATAATTATTTCGGTCTTTTCATAATTATCAAACCGAAGGCCGTTGATGAAGGCCTTTTAAGATTCTCAAAATGCATTTAAGGGGAATAACTCTAGGAAGAAATAGAAAGGTAGTTCCCACCCCATTGGTAGATAGATAGGGTATCTATGTACCTAGGGTATCTAGGGTAGGTACCTATTTTATGATGCATTTTATTCTTGTTTGTCCTCTTAACTGATAAAGGCAACGACAGTAAATAATTTTCTATCTTCGTATGAGCTAGTGGCCAACTCTGGTGTTGGAATTTTTAGGCCGCCCGAAGGCCTTCGGCATGATTTAACTGGAAAAGCCGGGATCCACTTCTTAACCTGCCTTTCGATGCACGGCAGATCTAAATGCCACTAAACGATCACCCATCCAAGTAGTGACTGGGCGGAGTGTTGCTTAACCAAGGTGATCTGCTAAGAGTACCGAAGTAAGCCACGCCACGATCGCATTCAAATTATACTTACGAAAACCTAGACACTGCTACGTCACCGTAGAAATTACTTCTACGACGCCGTAGAAGTCACTTCTACGCCGTAGCAGGTACTACGCGTGCATATGCACGCAAAAGAGGCATTGATGGACGAACGTGTAAATGTGGGCCGAGGCACACATACGTGAGTCCATCAATGCCCAGTTGTGGCCAAGGCTTGTATAGTACGTCACTCAAATACAGCGCGGAAATTAAAACAAAATAGTTCCTAGACATAACTTGTACATTTTTCAATAAACAGCAAATAGAATTTGCAAGCCAGTTCGAATTTTAAATAAACCCTTTGATTAGTTACCTCTTTGGTAGCCATGTTTCGGAGTAAAAGATCGTTCCATTTTTAAATAACACGACAGATATGAGTTTTTATAGTAATTTATTTGACCGCTAAACACGACAGATATGTATTTTCTCATAAAACTTTTGCCGGCCGCTGCTCGCATGTATTATCTCGAAGAAAGTTGTCAAAATAATGCTCTAATTTCCAAGCATGTTTGAGAAAAATACCTTTCTAATATTAGCAGGTTAGGACCGGATTGAACACACGGATTGAGTTGAAATTTCGCAATTATGTGGTTCTCGACTGGAAACCCTCTGCGGCGTAACGGAAAAAGGTCTACCTGGTCAGAAGGTACCGGGTTCGATTCCCGCTGCGATACAAATATTTCAATTCTGCAAATATTTATCCCGGTTCTGGATGATTTCTATGTATGTATGTACTCACAAAAAAGTATTTAGGTAGTATATCAGTCATGTAGTGTCCACAGTAGCTCTGCTCAGTTTAGGCCCATATGATGCTGTGTAATGGTGTCCAGCATGATTAAATAACAATAGACATCGAGATAGTATACTCTAGAGCCACAAACATGGAAAAAATGTCCTCACCAATACTGGGCGCACGCTGACAATAGCGCCCTGCACACGTAAAGATCGGACCGCGCATCGGGACTGCGTTCCAAACCGCTTTGGACTGTGGATCAAACTGTCGTGCTAATGGCGCGTAAAGATCGGACCGCGCATCCGGGACTGATCACTGACGTGATGCGTGGTTAAAACTGTGAGATTTGCCTTCGCGTCGACATGCCAGATCGGACTGTCAGCCCCGCGCATCTACACGTACGTTTCGGAGTGCGGGTTGGAATGGCGCGTGCTCTTTTCCGCGGTCCGAACTTTACGTGTGCAGGACGCTATTGAACACTTTTCAAGCAACAAGATCTAATTAAGTGCAAATGTGGCATTTTGATGTTTATGTATGTCAACGATGCTCGGACGGTTTTCACTTGGAGACTTCAGCTCTATAGAGATCTATCTAGATACATATAGGCAGATTTTTATGTTTATTTAGGGTAATGCATATAGGGTGTACATACCACGCGAGCGAAGCCACGGGCTGACGCTTAAGATCCTTATCATATCGTGCAGAACAGAAACTCAGAAATACCGTCGTAAACTCAACACATTTATCTAAACGGAAAGAATAAGAAAAACAAATTACATTTTTGAAGCTATAAAACCTGCTTTGGTATTGCCCGTTCTAAAATATTGCACTCGGTCACATTGTAAGCCATGTTTTATTTAGTTTTGCAAAGCTTTTGAACGAATGGACCAATTTTGTGAGAAACTTGTGTTCTTGATTTGGTTTTGGAAGAAAATGGTAACATTAAGGTCGCCTATGCACGCCTATGCCTTGTCATTTACAAATTATCTACTATAGTAAAAACATTTCATTAAATTTAAATATGGTAATTACATAATATGTTTTCTTTTGATTATTCCCTGATTTATGACTGCTGTATGTTTTTTAGCTTAATTTGGGTGTCAGTAATGTAAAAAAATGTATATAGACTCTGTCTGAAATAATTAATTAATTAATTTGTTTATAATCTAATAAATAAATCAATTCTCATAAATAATTGTTCTTATTAAATACCATACTAGAGGTCGCGTCACGTAAAAAGAACGCTGGCGGTAAAGTTACGCATTTAGCGATTTATCGATATTTACCCGTGCGCAAACACACCCCCTTCAATTCTTCTTCTTCGTTCTTTTTACATGACCCGTACTATAATAACAAATATGCCTACTGTAGCTTACATACATACAAGTGTTTGACTAGTAGTTTTCTACCTATTGTTTCAATCATCATCATCAACAACCTATAGAAGTCCACTGCTGAACATAGGTCTCCCCTAAGAAATTCGACGGAGAACGGTCTTGAGCCCTCTCCATCCACCGATTACCAATAGTTTATAAATAAATAAATAAAATTATTTTTTGTACATAGAAGACACCCGACCTAAGAAAAATAACGTAAACATTTGTCTCGCTAGGGAATCGAACCCACAACCTTCTGCGTCTTTGCCGGGCCTTCGCCCACTGCACCACAGAGGTCTCCATGATGAAAGATGGAAGAAAGAATACAATAGAATAGACAAAAACATTTATTTCGACACAAGAGGGCACAAGATAAGATGGTAAATGATTAATTTATATTGATTAAGAACTACTACCCAATTTGTCCCTTTCACCAAAATAATTACCGTTGATAACGGTTAAATATTGAAAACGTGTCTTATCTCCGCGAGATCCGGTGATCGACCTCCGTCACCGGCAACACCGGATAAGTCCGGATGAGTCCGGATAATAGTCCGGATAAATAAAACTAGCTATGAAGTGATCCCTCACAGAATACATAATAGTAGTTGATTTATGCTCTATTTTACCAACAGATTCTCTCACTTAGTTTCTGTTAGTATGTATTTTTTATAAACATACATCTTACACACGGTTGACTGATCCCACAGTAGGCAGAGCCTGTACTTTGGGTAACAGAGGCTCATATACATACAGTGTGGCGCAGAGGGCGAAGGTCCGCCTGAAACGCAAGAGGTATGTTTTTATTTACAAAAAAAAAAGATATTCTTAAAGGCAAATATTTAGTACAAATTCCGCAAATTTTCTCTGACGAGTTCACAAAATGCATAGAAGTTACTTCTATATGGCCCTTTTGGGGAAGGCGAAACATTGGTGAATTGGAAATTTTTGTTGGGTTTTTTCTTGTGTGTGCTGTTTCTCCAAGCTAATTACAGGTTAACGTGTTTGTTTTTATTTGGTGGAAGAGTAAGTAGACGGTTGCATTTTTTAATAATTGCTTGTTTGCTTGTTCTTTCTCTGATTTGCATGTTCTGATGCTCTGAATCTGCGGGCGGGAGGGCGGTGCACGCGTATGCATTTTGTGAACTTGTCAGAGAAAGTTAGCGGAATTTGTACTAAATATTTGCCTTTTAGAATATCTTGTAATGGATTTCTGCAAAGTCACGCCTGAGTCAATCAATTATTTAAAAAAATATGTTTATCAGTAGTATATTTGACGACCTCTGTGGCGCAGTGGGCGAAGGTCCGCCTGTGACGCAGAAGGTTGCGGGTTCGATTCCCGCTGCAGGACAAATGTTTGCATGTTCTGCAGATATTTGTCTCGGGTCTGAGTGTTTTCTATGTATGATATGTATGTATTTATAAAAAAAATGTATCTATGTAGTATATCAATCATGTGGTTCCCATAATACAAGCTCTGCTTAGTTTGGGGCTACATGATGCTGTGTGATAACGTCCAGGATTATTTATTATTATTTATATCAGTCATGTGTTTCCCCTAATACAAGCTTTCCTTAGGTTGGGCCTACATCATTCCAGCATTATTTATTGATATTCTTAAGCCGTTTCAAACGCCATCCAAAGGCTGAGTTCTTCAAAAGTCAGAGTATGGCACCAGCTCGTGAGATGGGCGATCAGTCCCCCTACGGCCACCATGGCCCAAAGTAAACTTCAAAACTAGTAGCCGCAGAACTAGCCTAAATTAATACAACGGAACCAACTCCACGGGTAGGCAGACAATTATAATAAATCTAAGTGGAACGTACGCGGAGGTAAGTCGTAGAATAACTTGTGCTAGCCTTATTGTGGGTCCCTGGGCACCGCCGAGGTTAAGGTACTGGCGAGTAGACAAGTGCTTTACACACAAATGATTTTACGATTAGAGTTTAACGCTTACAGCTGGTTTTGGCAGTTTGGGAAATTACGTCGAGTTTTCTCATCACTAATACCACAGTGCCTGAAAATGAAAGTTTTTGATCAGTGGGTCCTACCCACCATGAGATACGGAACCGAAACGTGGACATACACAGTATGGCTAATCCACCAGTTTAAAGTCGCTCAGAGATGGAACAAGTATTCGCAATGAGCCTTTCCGACATAGAACTAAGGTTTTCGACATAGCTCAGAGAATTTGCAAGTTGAAGTGGCAGTGAGCAGGCCATTTCTGCCGAAGAACCGATAAACGTTGGAGTAAATGTGTTCTTGAATCACAAAATAAAAAGGTATGTGCTTGAGTGGAGACCGTGACTCGTCAAAAATAGTGTAGGACGCCCTTCGGCCAGGTGGAGTGAAGATCTGCGAAATGCAATGGCGCTAATTTGGCGAGGCCTGACCAGTGATATTTAACACTTAAACAACGCGTCTAGGGTATGTTCCCATTTCTGCTACGAACTTGAATGAATTTTAATTTTAAAGTTAAAATACAGGCTAATGAACGAATACTGTACTTGGATTACTGTTTCCCATTCATCATCTAAAGTGAGTTTTTGAAAAATTATAAAGATTATTTTAGCTTTGCTCGCTTAAGCAACCAATGTTAATGCATGAGCAAGCGAGGCGAGGTTGTCTTCTGTAGTAGATATAGCTTTGTATTGTGTCCGTCTGGTTTAATGTGTGGGTAGTTCCAAAAATAATCCTGTTTTGGATATTTAAAAATGAAAAGCTAGACAAGTATTTTATATTTCGGTACAAATTTTTCAGAAGTAGTATTTTTAGCCCTTTTTCATACTACCCACGCCTACCGAATTTTCTGCGTACTTTACGGTCAAGCACGTTACGAAAAAAACCTTCCCTATACAGGTGATTTACACGGTACATATAAAAATAAAATGTTATTTAAGTCCGACTAATATAATAAAAGAGAAAGTTTGAAAAGATGAAATGTTTGTCCTTCCTTCACACCAAAACTACTAAACGAATTGAGATAAAATTTTGCAGATATGTATTTTAACCTTGAATAACACATTTGCTACTTTTTATATGGGCACCACGCGAGCGATGCAGCGTAGCTAGTAATTAAAAATAAGTTAAAATAACTTCAGGTAGAATTCACTTCTGTCTTAGACAGTACACCTACGTTCAACTTAAATTAACTCCACGAACATCAGTTGTCGTTAATCTGGCATCTACATATGTCGAAAGCGATGCTCTCACTCTTTCAAACTTCCGTCTCGCTTTAAGATGTATACTGAGCCAATCTTGTTCGCAAATTGTTCAGGAAGCTGAGTTTTTACGAGGTTCGTGGTAAAAGACGCTATTCAGGATCTTAATCACACTGCATGATATTTGTTTTAACTTCAAATTCTTCTTCATGCTCGTAAGAGTCCACTGGAGGAAGATGGGTACACCTAGGAATAGTTGGAAGGGACGAAATAGGACCCAAAAGAGAAAATCAAATAATAATAATTATAATGAATGTTTCGCCTCTTGTCTGTTTTAACACCGCCGGTCAGGTTGAGTGATGATCTGCGAAAACCTGTGATCTACGAAATAGATGAGTCAAGCAGTCCTCAGCTCATTATGGGAGGCCTTTGTGCTATGTCCAGTAGTGGACTGCTACACGCTAATGATGACAATACTGATGATGATGCTTTAGCACAGATCTGAATGAGACATAATAGATTTTCAATTGTGTCTTAAATCGCAGCAGATTAGAGGTTTAGGGGATTTATGGACATTTTATCCAAATACTGGCACTCTCAGGGGACACTCAGGTGATTTTTGAACACTTTGTTTCCCCTTCGCAGTAGATTTCGTACGGGTATTTGGGATTTCAGGAATCATCATCATTATCTTTATCAGCCTATAGCAGTCCACTGTGGACTTAGCTCGGCCTCCTCTAATGAGCACCATCGCGAACTGTCCTTGTTTCAAAGCATCCAGCTTCTACCTGCAGTCTTTCGCATATCGTCACTTCACCTGACCGGAGGGAGTCTTACACTACGTTTGCCGAGCCGCGGTCTGCACTCAATATCTCGCTTACCCCAAAGGTTATCAGTTCTTCGGCAGATATGGCCAGCCACTTCAACTTGGTTATATTCTTAGCATGTGGAATAAGTGTAATTTATTTTCTACCCAGATTTTTTGAACCAGACGGGATTTGAACCCGTTCTCTTATACTACAAGTTCCCAAGTGTTGGTCCTCATACGAAGAAGAAGAAGAACAGGTTCGAGTGACGTCATGGTCGAAAATCGATTATTCAAATATTTGACTTTGATCCTCGTGTTTTTTTAATTTTGTTGCCATCTTAATCTACTATTGTTATTATAATGCAACGACATTTCTTACTTTATTTATTTAAAAACAGAGGGGGAACATTTATTTCAAATTATAAAAAAAAAAAAAAAATGAGGAAATATGAAAATAATGGAGTAAGTAGCCTACCTACTTCAAAAATGATATCGAGATTATTAAATAACTTCCAAGGTTTTAAAATAATACGTAAATAACACTGGATTAATTAACTCGTTTAATGCAACTTTAAAATAGCATGATTACAGCCTTTCCTATACCCGCTACGAAGGCCCGAGCCAGAATGACCGTCTGTCGAAAATTATTTTCAACAACTAAAAAAATGCGGTAAAAATATTGGTAGTTCTTGAATCGCCATCAGTATGGAGTAAGAAGGTACTTCAAACATGATATCGAATACCCCCATAACACAATAACCAATCTACACTATTATTATACAGACTAAAAAAATTGTATTTTCGTGTGTGTGTATGTTTGTAATAAATAAACTCAAAAACTACTGTGCCGATTTCAAAAACTATTTCTCCATTGGAAAGCTACATTAATTCTGAGTAACATAGGCAATAAATAAAAGGTAAAAAGAAAAATAAATCTTATGTCCACCCGTGCGAAGTCGGGACGGCCGCTAGTCTTATATAACTAAAATGTTACACAAAGCTCAAAAACTGAAAAAAAAAAAAATTTGAAAGCTCCCGAGACCCTCTCGAATGAGGTTTCTAATCGTCCACACTAAGGCCCTCAACCTACAGAGAGTATGATTCAAGCTCCGTGAGCGCTTGTTCAACATCAATTACATACTTCCAACGCTTTTGATGCAGTAGGTAAGCGTTATAAAATCCACATTATTTCAGACAGGAACTTTCGGTAAACAGCGCCCTATTGTTCGCTAATTCGTTTAGCTCTGGTACAAGGCATAGACGTACGTATCGGATCATTCAAATTATTTAACATTTAAAATTTAATCTCTCCTTATTCATTACGATTCAGAACTGCACTGTATCTGTGTCATGCAGCCCATAACTGAGCAAGAACCTGTTTTCCAAGCTCAGTCACCGCCAAGCATGACTGCTTACATGCACACATGATGTAAAATTAGGTAGTTAGGTAATTTTCTATTTAAATTAACGTATACAGGTCGTAACATTTAGAACGGTCAGTATAGGAAAGTCGGAAACTGTAAGACATACGAAGATTTGTTCTTAGGAACCATATCATTATAATTTTAGACATCATGTTTAATAGTAAAATTGACTGCTTGAGACCTACATAATCGATATCTAAATAAAAACAGTGTTAGTTTTATTTTTCAAAACATCCGGGTTTGATTCCCGAGCTGAGTACAAGTTTTTTTATAAATTTATGAATGCAGTTTTCTTTGTTCCTAAAATCGATGACATGGTTAATAAGAACAGATCTTCATATGTCGTATAGTTTCAGCATTTCCCATACTGACCATTCTAAATGTTACACCCTGTATATACATACCTAAAAAAAGATACCTGATACTAGCCTAGCTTACCTAGTTACCTAGTCCTTACATCTCGTGGATAAGTTATATGGTCTTAGCATGAAAATAAGCCTTCTTTGTGTCTGACCTAGTGATTTTTGGAAATAAATGTTATATCTCACTTTGAATTTCTATTGGATTGACTCCACCCGGTTACTACTAGGACGGGTGACTGTTGTGTGGCATTAAGATTAGTTTGGAAGATACTTTAAGATTGTCTCCGTTTTTCAGGCACTAAGCCATGCCGGAGGTCTTTGGGTGGCCTTGAAACTCCGACACCAGAGATGGCCGTACGTAGAATGAAGAAAAAAGTTACAAAAAACAACAGCACTTTACTATAACTAGCTTACTCGCTCTACTTTGTTTCCTCTTTCTTTTTCTTAAGTAATAACGAAATAAAACATATCATGAGTCAGTCTCTCAGCCACTCAGGTTATGTAACTTCTTTGGCGTAAGAATTTTCGGAATCAGATCAGTCGTTCGCTCTAGAAATTACCACATATCACAAACTTTTGTAACATAGACCAAGTGTAGTGAAGCCAACTATCCTTACATAAATATACACTTTATCCTTAGATAAAGGAAAGTGTTAATTTGCTACATATTAACACAATTTAAGAAAAAAAAGAAATAAGAATATTCAAATATTGACTAAAATTTTCCGCTTCCGCTCCTTAAATGCCCACCATTTTCATTCTGCAGAGTCAGCCGCTAGCAGTTCACGGCAGTTCTTCGGCAAATTTCGACGAATCCTGGCATTTCCCGGCAAATTCCAGCCAATCAGGCGCCCGCGTCTGTGGTGTCACCGCGCTTTTGTTACACGCCTCGATTCATCTCAATTAGGTTACCTCAACGTAGTGATGTATCAACATGCACCGGGTTAGCACGTTCATATGTAATACAACATACGAGTAACTGTTATTTCCTGTTTATTCAAAATGTACTTTATTGAATGAATGATTTATTGTAGACCTCAATCTTGCCCTTACGTCGAGGTCAACAGTAAACCGTAGTATATAAAAATATTGAAGGTTGCGGGTTCGATTCCCGCCGCGGGACAAATGTTTGCATGTTCTGCAGATATTTGACTCGGGTCTGGGTGTTTTCTATGTATGATATGTATGTATTTATTACAAAAAAATGTATATATGTAACATAACAATCATGTGTTGCCTATATGCTCTGCTTAGTTAGGGGCCATATGATGCTGTGTGATAGTCCAGCATTAATTATTTATAATTATTAATTAATTATAATGAAACAAATTGGTATCAACTATGTTGAAATGTTTATTTTTATTACATAAGTCTTTGGCTATATTTACTTTATATAATTTATGTGCATAATACCTTTATACTTTTTTGAAGAGTTGGGCCTGAAATCGAAACGTAATATAAATTAATTATATAACGCTGTTTCCTATATATACCTATCAGTGGATAGGTACGCTACCATCTGCATGCTTACCCTACCTATTTGTGTTGTTCTCTGTTAATATTTCTTTCTTCTTCTTTGCGTGTCAGTGATTCAACCCAACCATCTTTAATTTAGTTTTATTTTTAAATTTGTTTGGCCCAATAAGTAGCTACCTCCACGGTTAGGTCGGTCGCATTATTGAGATCTTCCCGCATGTCCTCAGTTGGGGCCCACACGCACAATGTGTAATATTTCGTTTTTTTGTTTCTATATATCCCTTGTGCTGTTATTTTATGTTTTTTTTAATGTGTGCTAAATAAAAACTTTGTCTATGTATCTATCTATCTATCATTTAGTTGGTTTTAAAAACGCTTGGATTCATACATTTTTAGAATTTACTTAAAAAATTAAGAGCAAACTTTACACGCGAAGATTAGCGAAAAAGTATTCGTATCGTATTTAGTCGTAAAATGTTGGTCGTTAAGAAATAAGCGCCCTGCACACGTAAAGATCGGACCGCGCGTCGGGTCTGCGTTCCAAACCGCAGTCCGATCTGTACGGTTTGGACTGCGGATCAAACTGTCGTGCTAATGGCGCGTAAAGATCGGACCGCACATCTGGGACTGGTCACTGACGTGATGCGCGGTTAAAACTGTATGATTAACCTTCGCGTCGACATGCCAGATCGGACTGTCAGCCCCGCGCATTTACACGTACGTTTCGGAGTGCGGGTTGGAATGGCGCGTGCCGTTTCCCGCGGTCCGTACTTTACGTGTGCAAGGCGCTGTACATTCAAAATAACGCTTTGTCATTGGCGAACATTTTTCGTTACAATACGTCAGGTTGAGATATTCGTGACATAAACATAAATTATGTCTTACTCAAAAAGGAAGAAGCGGGGGGAAACTGTTGCCAAGTCAAAAGTTGCCCTTAGTTAGCTAATAAAAGCTAGTATCAAATAATTTATTGTTAACCGAAATCAAGTCAAAAATATTTTGGCAGAGCATTTTGCGAAACTGGTGGGCGTAGAAACCTTAAATTACATTTGCTAGTGGCTTCTCTGTAAATATGGGGAAATAGTTGGCATAACTAGAGCCACAGCCTTCTACTAAACAGCCGATTTCCTAGTGCGTTCCTTAAGCGTAGTGTATATGATGTAGTTAGATCTTCAAGTTTGGTCAGCTTTAGCTGGCCATTTCATGACATACCACCATTTCATGACGACGCTGCGTTCAAACCACATTGTACTTTGGTATAGACGTTCAGACGATACGCGCCCGTCCAGCGCACGCCACGCGCTTGAAATTTGTTGTGTATAATTTGAGTCTTACGACACATCGAAAATCAATAGATCTCAAATTGCATTATCGCCTCGCACCCGCCTTGCGCCCGCCTCGCGCTCGCCTCCATGCCATCTCCGCGCTCACGATAGAAGTAATTTAGTCCCAGCGGGTACAGGGCGTGCGCGTGGCGTGCGCGATGCATAAGCTGATTTTGGGGCGAGCACAACACGTGTGCGTGGTCGGCGCGGGTCATCTGAAATCGCTCTTATACGTTATGTTGCTCACCACACAGGGTTCCGGAGTTGTATTAAGTTTCAAATTCAAATATTCACTAACCCAGCTATTCTTATAACTTGGCTTGGCGCTAACCAAACCGCGATGGATACAATGGAAACTAAACTAATACGAAACAACTGGGCATACCTAGTGCGCCTAATAAAAAGTCACAGGTGACCCTACCACGGTAATGTAAGTTTCCATGATATCATATTTAATACCATTCAGGTAAATGAGTTCTTGAGTAACAAAAATATTATAAGAAATTAATTCATTAATTACTTATAGTTCTAGACTACTTATAGCATAATAGGAGCGGATGCTAGTTATGAATAATTTTAAAGGAAGTTTTAACACAGAATAATCCTAGCAGTGCAGCTAAAGCACTAGCAAAGTTGTTATAGGTGATTTATACAACCTGAACACATCTATGTTTTTGTAAGGTTTTTTTAATTTTAAATGCCCAAGTTACTTTAATTCAATAGATTAGTGTAATTGGACACCTACTCTTAACACTGTTTTTTACTTTTAAAACTGTGGAACGCTCTTCCTGTTCCTATTCGCCATGCAAAATCTCTGCCTATTTTCAAAAACTTAGCAATAAACTAAACAATCATTGTCTTTCATTGCTTTCTACAATTTAAGTCTATAATGTACTATTCAATTATGTGTATTATATATTAATAATAAATTATATTTTTATTCACAACAGTATATACAATAACAAGTTCTTCTTATTTCATAGTTATACCTACATATTTGACAAAATATGTATACCTACTTATTACTAAAATAAAATAGCCTAACAAAAATCCAAACCGTCACCACAGGGTAGGGTGCCCAGAATGCTGGCTGCATTGCCACGTTGGATAGCAAGGCTGATCCGTTGGCCCAAATAGAAACCACCATTCCGATCACGTGTGGTCTCGAATAAGCGCTCTGCCAAGTCTTTGAAAATTTTGTGGGCCCCTGGTCCCCACGGGCCTAGAGTTTCAACCCCAAACGGCTCAAATATATAACCTCTATCTAAGTGTGAATATTTTCGCCGTTTGAGGAACTCCGCTGAAGTTGCTGCGGATCCGGCCCGTTCTGAAGTCCCTGAAAGATGAGACGGAGCTAGGGTGTCTACGCAAGTGGCATCCCAAACTAAGGGTCGTCCCATCTTCCAAGGTATCAAAGTCATACCATCAGGTCGTTTACCATCATCCCTCATTAGGCCATGTGGCTCTAATGTAGAAGCTACGCCAACACTGGTAAAAGCTCGACGAATGATATCATTGAGGGAGTGGTGTCAGGACACACGTCCTGCACTCGAAACACATGCCAGCGCGTGATGTCCAAGACTGTCGACAATGTCACCGCATTGGCAACGATGCGTTACTTGGCAGGGAGCTCCTACTCGAAGAGAGATGGCTATCCGAAAAGTATTATTGTCCAGAAGAGTACCTATATTTTTTGATGGAAGTGCATGTAACCAAAGTCCCGATTCCCACTCTGACACAGCAAGGAGACGAGCACGCTCCGCCGGGGTACTAGACGTTTCAAAAAGGTTATCCCGTACTAGTTGGCAGAGCGGCTCATCCCACTGTCTCTGAGAGGAGAGGGCTTTGGGAAAGCTGGTATTAGGGCAGGCCATTTCCCAAGTTTCTTTGGCTTCAATGGACCCTGTAATTTGGAAATTTGACAAACTTTTGGATAATATATTTTGAATTAAATCTTTAGTACCATGAATCGAAGAGAGAAAAGCAGGAATAGAAACACTTGTAATTTTGCGAACGCCAAGGCCTCCCATCCTGATTGGAAGTGAAGCTTGGCGCCAAGCACGGTCATCTAAAGGGGTATTTAAGATCGAAATTAGTGTGTCGTGCATGATGTCATCCAACCGCTGTGTCAAGTTTGGGTACTTCCAGAGCTGGGAACATCGAAGAAAGTATGTAAATTTTGGTACAAAGAGGCAGTAACGTAAAATAGTGAACAAAAATGTTGAATTTTGTCTTCAATGAAACCCGGCAAGGATTCATCTAGAATAGGAGAACCAAGGAGGTGAAGCGAATCTCTGTCAATTAATTTTATCGACGGAGCTGTTTGTAAAAATAAATCTAAAACTTCATGTTTTGTTGAGCAGGTTTCGGGTATATATAGTTCACATTTTGAAAAATTAAGTTCTAGTCCTAATTGTTTAAATTCATCGATTATGATTTTTAAATCTCTGAGTACAGTATCCACTTCACCACCTAGAGTTCCATCATCCAAGTACCACACATTAAATTGAGACTCTAAACGTTTAATTATAGAGTGAATAGCGACACTAAAAATAGCTGGCCCTAAAGGATCACCTTGTTGACATCCTACTTCGGACGATAATAAATTATTTTGGTAAATTAATTTTGAATGTTCGCCGTAACATTGCCAAAGAAAATTATAAATATCCGGTAAAACTTCTTTAATTTGTGTCAACAAAGCACCTCTATCAACAGAATTAAAAGCATTCTTTACATCCACCTTCAACACAATCTTGTCGGTATTGTAAGTGAGGAACGTTCTTAAAGAATGTACCGCGGCCTCGCAACCACCACGTGAGCCAAAACCCAATTGAATCGGTTGAAAAATATCTCGCAGAACATCACCTTTTTTTCGGCAGACTATTTTGGCTGCGAGTCGACGGTACGTAGTTCCCACTGCTATTGGCCTAATTCCTCCATCTTTTTTGAGGAGTGCGCACAAGTTTGCCCCATATAAAATATCAGTTATTGTATTATGCACACTCCCAGAATGCATTTTGTTAACGAGGCATGTAATGGCCCCGAGGAGGTTCTCACCTGCGTCTCCACACCCCACACAAATAAGATCTTTTAGGTGTTGGGGCGTCAGGCCATCAAGTCCTCCAGCAGAGCCACTGCGGAAAGAATTAATCGCGATGGTAACGTCCTCCGATATAGCAGAGAACTGAGATGTGACATCATCTAAATCTGGCTGTGTCGGAAGACGTTGATCAGGTGAAGAAGGTGGATGCTTACTTTGTAATGCCACAAGCGTTTCACTAGAATTTGGGGCAACTGTGTCATTTGAAAATAGAAGACGCGCTGCACCACCGATGTCTCCATCCCCGAGGCGGTTTTCCACCATGCGGCAGGAGACATCGTTGTGAAATTTTGATTTATGTTTTACTGGGTGTGCTAAGAGTTCTGATATTTGTATATTTTTAGCACAGTTCTGTTTGATTTTGGCTGTAAGTGATGATTTTTTATCATCACCGTCGGCCACATGTAAAATTCTATACGAAAAAGTTAACAAATGCTCCCAAGCAGTTGAAGAATTTTGAGTTAGAGTATTTTGGATATCTGTAGTAAGGCATTTTGCCACAGATATCCGAGCAAAGTCAAAGTCAAAGTCAAAGTCAAAGTATATTTATTGTTGAAACACATGTTGGTACAAAGGTGATATTTTTAAGCTAGGTATCAATGTGCCCTACCCTTTACGGGTGTACAATATTGTATACATAAAACATTTTAAATAAATTCAAAATTAAATACAACCAAAAATAAATTCAAAATAAAAATAAATTAAAAATAATAATAGTAATAATTGAAATAAAAATAAAAAAATAAAAAATATTGAAAGATTACATTCTATGTCAAAGTTAAATTATCATCTGTCATAAATTCATTCAATTTGTAGTAACATTTACTTTGTAATAATTTTCTCAGCTTTCTCTGAAACAACGAAGTTGGTAATTCTCTCATTGCTAGTGGTAACTTGTTATAAAGAAAAGGAGCCGAGCAGAAGACACTTTTGCGCATGAGTTTCGTCTTAGAGTTGCGGACACAAACTTTATATTGGTCTCGTCTGTTGCGATCAACGACACTGGACAGCCGACAAAATAGGTCGGGATTATGTCTAACAAACATTGCCGTTTCAAAAATATACAGTGAAGGAATTGTTAAGATTTTATATTTACTGAAATACGGTTTACATGTATCTGTTATTTTAAGGTGAAACATCGCTCTGATACATCTTTTTTGGTATTTAAAAACCTTTTCAACATCTGTGGAGTTTCCCCAAAATATTACACCGTATTTGAGGTTAGAGGCAATAAGGCCGTGGTAAGCCGTGAGTAAAGTTTCTTTATTTACTACTGTGGACAGTTTATATAATACATAGACAATGCTGTTTACTTTTTTACAAAGGTTTTCCACATGTGACTTCCAATTTAGTTTTTTGTCAATTTGTAGTGTCAACTTCTTCGATTATATTATTTTTGAATTGTATGTCAGGATTCGTAGTAGCAGCATTATCGCGTTGTCTGAAATGTATTATTTTAGTTTTATTTAAATTTATTTTCAAATTGTTATTATCCAACCAGTTTATAATAGATGTCAGTGCTAAATTAATGTCAGTTTTGTAGGTGTCAATATTTTTGCATGTAATTGTCACAGTACTGTCATCTGCAAATAATGTCATTGGTTGCTTGACGGCTTTCGGTAAGTCGTTTATATAAAGAATGAAAAGTAATGGGCCTAGTACACTCCCCTGAGGAACGCCATACGCCATAATACGTTCCTCGGATACAAAAGCTTCTTCCAGTTTCTTTTTATAATTCATTTTTGTTATTTGTGTTATCTGTTTTCGATTTTCTAAATAGGATTTGATCAATTGTAGCGAGTTACCTCTAATGCCATACATCTCAAGTTTTTGAAGCAAAGTACTATGTTTTACATAATCAAATGCTTGTGTCATATCACAGAAAATTGAACATATTGATGTTCTTTTGTCTATATTGCTGGTTACGCGAAATAAAAAGTCATATAGGGCCATATTTATGGTTTTGTTTTCTCTGAAGCCTTTTTGTTCATTGCAAAGTAGGTTGTTCGCTTCAACATAGTTATTAATTAATTTATATATATATTTTTCAAATATTTTTGATATGACCGATATAAGTGATATCGGCCTGTAATTTTCCATAGACTCTTTATCCAATTTTTTGTGTAACGGTTTAATTATTGATATTTTTAATGCATCTGGGAATACGCCCTCGCTGAGACATAAATTTATAATATGGCTAATAGGTGCGCTTATATAATGAGCTGCTTCTTTCAGTATTCTTGTTGAGATACCATCATACCCAACACTATTAGTATTATTCAGAGTGTATATAATTTTAAGAATGTCGATCGATGTGCTTGGCTTAAGAAAAATCGAGTCTTTATGACTTACAATTAGTTGCGTTAAATTTTTTTCTGATTTATTTATAGGAATTATTTTATCAATAAAGAAATTATTAAATGCATTGGCAATGTCTTTTGGATGCGTGATTAATGTATTATCTATTTTAATTTTATTGATGTGATCTTTGGGAAGATTACGTTTTGCGCTATTTATGATACCCCAGGCAGTTTTACTTTTATTTTCTGATAATTGAATTTTATGGTTATTTTGAGCTTTTTGTGTTAATTTTATAATTCTTTTGAGCCGTTTTGTGTAATCATAATATTTATTTATATTTTTTGCAGATGGTCTTTTTCTTAATTCCCAAAGAAGTCTTCTCTTTTTTTTGCAACATATTTTAATACCGTTTGATATCCATCGTACAGGTTTTGAAGTTTTAACTGTAATATATTTTTGGGGAAAACAAAGATCATAAAAGAACTTAAATTTTTCAATAAATGAATTATAAGAAATATTTGGGTCCTGTTCACTGTATACTTCAGAAAAGGATATTTGGCCAAGTATATTTGTAAATTTCTCTATATTATCGGCTGAATAGTCCCGTCTCTCAACACGCCAGTATTTTAGGAGCGCTATATTTTTGATTGGACATCTAATAAGTTGGGATGTATGATCCGATAATGCGAACTCTATGACCTCTGTTATGCACGGTTTTTTGAAATTATGCGCAAAATTGTCTATACACGTTTGGCTTTTAAGTCTCGTTGGTGGTTTCAGAGCAAGTTTGAGATTAAAATTTAATAGCAAGCATTCAAAGTCGAGAGTAACATTATTTCGTTTTAATATATCAATGTTAAAATCACCGGCAACTAAAATATTATGGTAGGATTTTTTGGATAATTCATGTAGAGCCTTTTGAAAGTTGTTCATGAATATGTCAAAATTATTCAGTTTAGGTACACGGTATACACATAGAACAGCAATGTTATAGTTTGTTAATTCAACTGCACAACACTCAAATATTCCGATCACAGAGAAGTTCGATATTTTGTTCAACTCTACCCATTTATGTTCGTTATGTATCAAGATGCAGGCTCCGCCTCTTTTAGAGTCTTTTCGGCAAAAACACGATGCTAAAGTGTAATTAGGTATTACCAAATACTGTTCATCTCCTTCCATAATGAAATGCTCAGTAATACATAGGACGTCAACTCTTTTGTTACTTTTTAATAAGTCATCTAGACAAACAGTTAGCAGATCCGATTTATTTATTAGTCCCGCAATGTTTTGATGAAGCACGTGAAACTGGTTAGTCAAGAAAAAACTGGTTATCCGTTTGGTCATTTTCAGCACTTGAGATTTCTGTTCTGAAGGAGTTTCTGTAGGCTCTGATTTTTTTGATTTTTTCTATGTAGTGAGCCAAGTCTTGGAAAATTGTACTCAGTCCACTGTTGTTTACAGTACTAGATGGCTTATGGAACATGCTGTAGTCATAAATAAGATGCCTATTTGTGTCCATTAAATAAGCGTAATTATATGTTTCTATGTTCTGGTAGAGCAGGTCGTTAAAATTTTGAATCCTCTGATTTATAGCATCTTTATTGTGTCCATATTGATATGTTGGCGTACATATTATGACATTTGTATGTGTGATTTCCTGTACAGTTTTTCTTATGTAGTCAATTAATTCAAGATTTTGGTTCGTTTCCCGAAAGTCCTGTTCTCCAATTAAAATAACACAAAAATCATCCATTGTGAAGTCAGTTAATTTTTTTTGCATTCCTTTTAGAATTTGTCTTGTACTTACATTGGGGGTTAAATAATGACATATATTCAAACTGTTCCGCATCGTATCCTGTGCAATGGAAGTCACCTTGTTATGTTTATTACTGCTTAATAAACATAGTTTCGGTATATAGGTAGATGTCTGATTTTTGATACAAGTTTCTCGTTTTTTTACTAAGTTGGGAATATTGTAAGTAGCTCTTTTCGATGATTTTTTTGGTGAAACTACGGTTTGTGTATGTATATTTTTTGACTCAGTGTTGGTTTGTGTTTTTTTGTGTATTTTCTCAGCTGA
Organism: Horisme vitalbata; assembly: GCA_951804965.1. Lineage (NCBI taxonomy): Eukaryota > Metazoa > Arthropoda > Insecta > Lepidoptera > Geometridae > Horisme > Horisme vitalbata. The sequence goes on from OX638090.1 coordinate 34,989,433, forward strand.
TTTTATCTCTGTTTCTTTCACTTTTGTTTGAGTTTGTGTTTGTTTGTGCGCTTTAGACTTAGCCTGAGGATTAGAATTTTTCCGTACTATAGCTGACGGAGAGGTACTTTTTGAGGGGCTGTTTCCTATTTTCTTAAGTAACTCATTTTTTCTCTTCAATTCTTCATTTTGTCGTTTTATTTCTCTATTTTGTAGTGATATGCGTTCTATTTCAGCATGGGCACTATTTAGCTGTATTTGTAGTTCATGTATTTTTTCACATAAAATTTTTTCTTGTTCGTTATCAGCCGATAGATCCGGAAGGCTACTGGTGGTGCCATCTAGCGGATCTATGCTCATATTTAATTCATTATGAATGCTTAGTTGCGTCTGCGCCCGTCTGAAAGTGATGTTATCTTGGTTTTCCATCTTAGTTTTTGTTAGGCTCCCTAGATGGCGTTATCACAAATATTTTAGCCAAAAATGTTTTTGAGACCCATAGGATTTGAACCTCGTACTCTAGTTGTAGATATCCTGTACCAACGTCTTTTAGATCGTGACTGGGCGGCTTGTTACGTTGGGTGCGAAATAAGAAGTCAGGTGTTGTTGTTTTGAGCACCCCTAGGTATGCGTTTAACTGTTTGTATATTTTGTTTACAAAAACTAATAATATGCCAAAATGTTTGGGGTGATTGATTTAAAGATGGAGAGTTATGATCAGGCACTGAAGAATTTGGAATTTGGTTTCGGTGGACTCTACTATCATGGATTTTGAGGCCTCTGCTACCTTTAAAATATCTTGTTTGGGAACATTTGTTACAAGGATATAGATTTTCAGCAGACACAGTTGGGGAATGTACATTTCGGTTTGCCACCTGGTCAACTGATGCCATGTGGTGACGATCTAGCGTCGGAAAATATAAAAATAACTTACATATTGTAATTAAAACAACAAAACCAAGAAATAAACACAAAAACATAAAAACACGTAACTGAAATGTCAAATGTCAAAAAAGAACTGCGCACTGCCGGCCGCCGCCACTATCCGGCTCCGGCCGGGGCTCCGTTTCTATGGAAACTCAGGTGTTCATCATTGGCGTCGCACAACGAAGATAAACGTATTGCATTTATATGCATCAGTATGTATCCATCAGTAAATGTTGGCAGATACCATGTCCTTTCAGTACATAATAGATATTCTTGATTATTTCAGGGGCTAAAATAATTCACTCATAATTTTGTGAGTTGAATGGTATCGAAATAAGCATATATCAAAATCAATTTAGATTTTTAGAATATTTAGAATAAAATCAATAAAATCGTCTATAGTGTCAACGCCACCATTTTTTTTTTTATAATCATATACATTTTACATTATATATTTATGTTTATTAATTCTGTTGAGTTTTGTATGTCACTAGTAAATATTTATATTACATACATATGTATAACATATATTATTTATTTCTTTATTGTAATATCATACACTATTATAATTATTTATAGTAAGTAGTTATTAGTATGTATTTGGACGTAGTCGTAGTATTGTATTTTAAACATATTTTGGACCAGGCACACCGCCGTTCCTGTTTGTTTAGTAAGTTTCTCTCCATCCAAAGGTTGCCTGGAAGAGATCGCTCTTAGCGATAAGGTCGCCCATTGTACCATTATTTTTAATGCCTATTTCATTATGTTGTGTTTCTTTGTATAGTGTGCAATAAAGTTATATCTTTAAGTTATAATTTTAAGTGATTTCATAAATAAAATTAAATTTTAAATCTTTCTGCGTCTACAATGCGGCGGGTGCGGGGTAGTGCCAACAGCTACCTGCATGTTATGGCGGAGAGGATGGATGGGGATGGTGCCTTCATGAGGCACTGGACGAAAGTGCACACTATGCAATCGTGATGCAGTGCTCCATTGAAGTATTATGGTTCATCGATACCTATCTCTCTTCATTGTGTTTTTAATGTGTCTTTAGTGTTTTTTGTTTTTTAATTTTGTAACCTTTTATTTTTTGTGTGTCTTTAACTATGGCTGTAACATGTGAACCATCTATGTGAAGCTGAAATAAAATCTTTGAATTGAATTCGAATTGAATTGAATTTAAATTATCGCCAAGCGATTCGAGTTTCATCAGTAGAAGTCTAGTAAGTTGTGGTTCTGAATCTAGCTGACGTCATAAGCGAGCGAAATAAGCAAATTGCTTTGTTAAAATACCCATAATAAAGGGGATTTCCTCCTAGGCCCGTGGAATGATAGACGTACATTATTGCACACGTACCACGTATATACGTCAGCTGCTACGTATCAGATAATATATATCTCTTTATTTTGCGTGAGCTCCGGGCCATCTTCTAGTTTTTATTTTTTAGTAACATCATACTGTTACTACTGGGGTGTACGGGGTTCCAACTTCCATCTTTGGAACCCAAGCCAACCTCACCTGCTCGTGGTGCACCCTGCTAAACAACGAACGGGGCTCTGGCGGCCGGCTGATTGTGGCATAGCACAGCCTTAATCGGCACAGCTAAATCCCCTAGCCACCGACGGGCAGCAGCGTCGGTGGCGCGAGAAGCTGTGCCCTGCGATCCCCAACCCGCATGCCCAGCGTGGGGATTATGGGCATATCCCCCTTTATTAGGGGAGGCCTATGTCCAGCAGTGGACTGATGTAGGCTGGTGTGGTGGTGGTGGATACTGTTACTAGTTAGCTCTATCTAACCATGTTCTTAGTTTAATTACTTAATTTTTAACACCCGACGCAAAAAGAGGGGTGTTTTATGTTTGACCACTATGTGTGCGTGTCTGTATGTGTATCTGTCTGTGACACCGGTAGCTCTTACCGCTTAACCGGTAGTTTTTGGGGTGACGTTACCGAACCGGTCAAACAAACCCTTATGGTGCCGCTTTGACCCGTCCGTCCGTCCGTCTGTCACAGCTGATTATTTCAGGAACTACATAAGCTATCGATTTGATTATGATCTTGATCATTTAATCCATTGTTCCTTTTGTTTTGATCACATTAGGTTTGTGAGCTTAGTTCCTGGCCGTTTGAATCTCCTTGTAGATAAACCCTAAGCAGTAGATAACTGTAGCCATCTCGTTAACCCCTTTTAAAAATCTTCTTTATAAACACTGCAATAAACACAACCTTTCCATTCAATATAGTGAACCTCACTCACATCTCTCCGTATCCGAATCTTAGGGCAATGGGTTCTTGGCTACTCACAGCTAAATGATTATTGCTTGAACCTCTTACGAGCCAATCTTATAATGGTATTTCACTGAGTAGCTCTTCAGAATTTTCTGAGATAACGGCATTCGTGTTATAACGGCCGTAAAGCAGCAAGTTTCGAAATACCCTCGAGAGCAATGAATCCGGGTCACTCAAAGAATCCAAAAAATCTCGGAAAGTAAGAATGCTAGGTTAATGCAATAAATTGTATTTAATAGACAATTTAATACTCCTTAAATGAAAGTATTAAAACTTCTTAGTTATTGTAAAGTTATATCATAAAAAAATCAAATTTGAAAAGGGAACACTGTCGAAGATGGAACTACGAAATTACAGGATTTGTTTTTGCTTTTGTTTGTAATCTGTCATTTATGTTGGTACATAAACCAGGTTGATAGTGCTCAATATTCATTATTCAAGCTGAAATCATGTCGCTTACACTTGAAGAATGCACCAGAATACTTACATTGGTGGAAACCGGCCGGAGTCAGCGCGATACAGCCAGGACTGTCGGTGTGTCGCTGTCAACAGTACAAAGAGTTCTCCGACGTTACGAAGAAACTGGTTCTAACCTAAGCAGACCAGGAACGGGCAGAACTAGGTGTACCACAGCACGAGAAGACCGATACTTGGTGAACACCATGCTTCGAAATCGCTTTCTCACAGGAACTGAACTCACAAATCAGTTTCGACGCCTCGGAGGAAGTAACCCAAGTGCATGGACAGTAAGACGTCGGCTTGCTGAATCTAACTTAAAACCCCTTAGACCTGCAAACGGCCCTAAACTGGAGCGTGGCCATTGTATTTCAAGACTAAGATATGCCCAGAACCACGTAAATTGGAGTATTGAAGATTGGTCGAAAGTTATGTTCTCCGACGAATCAAAATTTATGCTCTACAAGCACGATGGAAGACACAGAGTGTATAGAAGACCAGGGGAAAGATTCAAGCAAGCATGCATCGAAGAAAAAGTAGCCTACGGTGGTGGTGCTCTGTACTTGTGTGGGCCGGAATTTCCTCTGAAAGTCGCACAGAGCTGGTGATCATAGAAAACGGCTCTTTAACTAGCGTAAGATATGTGGAACAAATCCTCAACGAACACGTTGGTCCATTTATGGTCAATTTGGGTGAGGATGCTATATTTATGCATGACAATGCCCGACCTCATACAGGTAGGATTGTGAATGACTACCTTCAAGAGATGAACATTACTTGTATGGAGTGGCCAGCGCGCAGCCCGGATATCCACCCGATCGAGCATGCTTGGGACGAGCTAGGGAGATGCGTAAAACAACGAAACCCTCCCCCAATCACGCTTCCTGAGCTCAAAATTGCTCTCACAGAGGAATGGGAGAATATTCCCCAAAATCGTATAAGGAACTTGGTGTACAGCATGCCAAACCGCGTAAACGCAGTAATGGAAGCACGAGGAGGTAATACGAAGTATTGAAATTCAAGAAAATCGTCATAAAGTTCAAAAATTTCATGTTTCCTATTTTTGTTTTAAGGAGAGATCAGCAGTTTTTTTTCTTTATGTAATTTTGTGTAAATAAAATGTATGGTGACTCATATTTTTTTAACTTTCATTTAAGGAGTATTAAATTGTCTATTAAATACAATTTATTGCATTAACCTAGCATTCTTACTTTCCGAGATTTTTTGGATTCTTTGAGTGACCCGGATTCATTGCTCTCGAGTGTAATCAAGATAATTAAGCTTCTTGATAATTATCTGACATAATCATGACACAAGGTCCACAATCAAGAAGTGAAGTGAAGTGAAGTTAATTTTTCTTGTAAGCGGATTAGGGTTGGCGGCATCCGGTGGCGGCACGTTGACGCGTCGTGCTGTTATACGGGATTCTGATAAACCGTTTTTAAAAAAGAAATAAAGTTTTTGCTGGAAATTAGTTTTAATTATGAATTTGGAAACACAAAAATAGATTTTGAAATAGTAGATTTAGTAATAGATTTAGGAAACGTTCGACTCGTTTCGAGGGAGGACCGAGACTCTCTAGAGTACTGGCTGAAAATGCAGTGTTGCATTTTCGGCTGACCACTTTTTAGTTTTATATGCAATAGAGGGATATAACAACCCCCCGTTTAGGTAAAAACTTACGGTAAATTTAGCGAAGTTTTTAATTACAAGATTCGCGGCTGAGGACCTAATCGGATGTTTTCTATATCCGGGTTTTCAGAGTTCCCAGATGGGGTAGGTCTGAATTTATGATAAAAAGTCAAACATTTCCTATTACAAAAGTAATAGAGGACAAATATTACAAACAAAATTACAAATATATAAGAAACTAAGGAATGTGATGTTAACTGTGGAATAGATTCATTCTTATTTTTTAATTGTTTTATAGTATCTAATGTATTATCTACTCTACTATTTATTTCATTTAAACTATTTATATCTAATTTAGAGATTCGAATTGAAGAATCGGTAAAGTTAGCTTTTTTAAATTTTGATAAATTACAGCATGAATCGTTAATGAGATTAAAGTCTGAATGAATATGTTTCATATGGTATCTTGGATTTATTTTTCCAATTAACTTCACATTCTTACAAAAGCCGGTACAATTTGGTCTTAAAGTTAAAATACTGGTTCCCAGAATAGTGTGCTCTGAAGTTTCGCTATTGCATTCTACATTTAATTTTGTTGGTTCTGATTGCGTGAAAATCCATCTGTTATTACCTAAAGATTGCCAAATATCAATAAGGCCGTATATGAAATTAGTTTTACATTGTTTTGGAAGTGAGGTCAGGATTTTGGTTATTATTTCAGTTTCACAAATAGGATGGTTTTGAACACTAAATTCGTCTAACTGTTTACATAAATAAATTTCGTTATACAAAGTTATGCAGTTTTCAAGATCGTTAAATGCTAGGTATTTAGATTTGTCTTCATTTAGAGCCACATAAGACGTCGTAGGTGTTATCAACGCATATGATTTGTATCTACTCTCATTATGGGGAACCGGTATTGGAATAGTTTTATACAGATTAAATTTGCTTAAGAGTACTAAAGGAATCTTAAGAGTAAAAACCAACTTATTATCTAAGATATACGATACTATTTCAGTAACACTAATCAATGTATGAACATTGTCTAATTCTAGGCTTACAGGAAATTCCACGTACTTAGGTAAATGTTTTACATTGTTTACTAAGTCGATATACAAATCTTTCGGTGTTATGATTGATGGATGCAAGGTATTCGTTTTGGCGAATAAAATAGAATTTATGAGGTCTTCCAATTTATAAGATATGTTTAACATACAAGATTGAATTACACTAAACATTTCCTGTATCGTGGACTTAAACAATAATGAATTCATAGTTATAGTTACATTTTTTGCATAGGAAGATAAGTTTTCAATCATTGAGTTTAATCTAATTTCATTTTTATTAATTTCTATAATTGATTCGTTTAAATTTAAAATTGCCGATTTTGAGATTAAAACATTTTCTTTAACTAAATCTAATAATTGATTATTATTTTCTTTAAGAGCTTGGATGGCGTTTCCATATCTAATGGCATCGTCTTCATCCATGGTTCCGAATATTTGTTTAAAAATTGTACCGATTCCAGATATCCATGCTGATCTTTTCGACTTGTTATTTAATAGATGGGAAATAGCATAGTAATCTCTTGAAATATCATCGTAGCTTGAGACAAGAGGCTGGAAGGAATTTTGGCATTCAAGATCGTCAATTGCGTCACTTTTGGAGCAAATATACTGGGCGGAGTGAAGCACATTTTTTATGTTATCGATGTGTGGTTTTATATATTCTATCTCTACAGGTATTATAACATGTAGATAGTCATTAATTAATCTTACGGATCCTGAAGGGTTGAAATAGATGCCAGGGCTTTTCGTAATTGGATCGATAGCGGTGAAGTCCTGGGTACGCGAAAGACCATGACAGAATTCTGCCAGGCTGTAAGAGAAATAAAACACTAAAATTACTTAATTAAGCTTAAAACGAACTTAGTACCTATTTGGCTTTAGGTTGCCAATTTTACTTCGTCGAAGTGGTGTTTTATATGCCGACGGTTAATCAGTAGAGACAACGTATGATTGCCGTGGATTTTTATTACTTTGTATGGTCCCTTCCATACTGGTGATAGTGCTTTTCGAAGTCTGACGTGGTTTTTAAGGTAAACCATGTCACCAACATTATATGTAACAGGTCGGGACCTCTGATCGTAGTGGGTTTTGGACGTTTCTTTTGATCTTGCAATATTTTCACGGGCTTTTTCGCGAGAAAGTTTGAGACGGTGATTCAACATCTTAATGTATTCGTGGTAAGTACCCGTAGGAATAGGTTCAAAGATAGAGTCTGGAAGGTAAGGCTTATGGCCGAAAAGTAGCTCGTATGGCGTGAATTTTGTAGTTGTATGGACGTTAGTATTATATGCAAGGATTGCGGTATAGACGTATTTATGCCAATTCGTTTGATTCTCGTTAGTATATGATTTTAGGTATTCTTTAAGTGTCGAATGGCTTCTCTCTAAAGCGCCTTGCGTTTGGGGATGGTAAGGTGAGGACCACAGCTGTTTTATCTTTAGAAATTGACATGTCATTTTAAACAAGTCTGCGGTAAAATTAGTACCTTGATCGGTAAGTATCATTCTGGGTATTCCGAATAAGGAAATGAAATGAACTAGGCATTCGCAGGATTCTTCGGCTGTCGCGTTGGCAATAGGATAAGCGAAGGAGAACTTTGTAAGGTCGTCTTGAATGGTAAGAATGTATTTCAGGTTGATCAGACCGGCTTCGGGAAGAGGACCAACGATGTCTAAACTAATTCGCTCAAAAGGTGCAGTTGATGTGGATGTAATTTGCATTGGAGCTCGGTTAGTTTGGCGTAATGCTTTATTAGTTTGACATTGAGTACATTTCTTTACGTAATTTTCGATGTCTGATCTCATTTTCCTCCAATGATATCTTTCTTTCAGGCGACTGTACATTCGAGACGCGCCAACGTGACCAGCAATGGGTATGTCATGGTTTTCTTTTAGGATTCTAGGAATTTCGCTTGGAGTGGGAAAGATCATAGAGTTTCTGTAAACTTTAATGATAATGTTTGTATCGTGAAATAGAAAGGCTAGGATATTGTAGATTCTAGTATATGAGAGTTTAACGAAAGGGTCATTGAAATCAGAAATAGCAATTTCTTTAATAGAGTTGTTTTCAGTTATCAGCTCGGTTTTGAGGGCCTTTATGGACTGGAATATATCAGGATATTGTATAGAATCAAAATGGTAGACTTTTGTGAAAAGAAAATAGTAAGATTTATCTTTTGTTTTCAGATTCAGAGGAGAATACAGAGTTCGTTCTTTGTTAAGGAATTCAGCGGGGTTATCAAGATTAGAAAGGATTTCTTCAACGTAAGGATTAGCTTCATCGAGATCAATGGACGTTGGAACAATGATAATTTTAGAATCAGAAGATAGTAAAGGGTTAGTATATTCGTGGATAATTGTATTATAATTATAATCTTTATTTGCCATGGATTTCAGGAAATCGGAGTATGAACTGTCAAGGAGTTCAGGATTTGGTAAGTCAACAGGTAAGTCTTCATTGGATATAGTAGGATTTGGAGGGCCGTCATGAGGATCGAGTCGGGAAGTTGAAGGTAAGTCCAAAGGATCTTTTTCAGGAGTCAGGGGATCTAGGAGTTGTTGTTCTACCGGCACTGGATCTGGTAAGTTCAATGGACTAAAATCAAGATCGAGATCAGGATTGAAAGGACTTATGTCGTCGAGGCTCAGAGGATCATTTTCATTTTGTATAGGATTGACGGGATATCGGGAGAGAGCATCAGCAGCGGCGTTAAGTTTCCCTTTTTGGTAACCCATGGTAAAATCATATTCTGAAAGTTTAAGACGCCATCTTTGCAGTTTACTACCCGGATCCTTGTGATTCATAAGCCAGGTAAGTGGACGATGATCCGTAATAATATTGAATTTGCGCCCATAAAGATATGGACGAAAAGTTTTACAACCATAGAGGACAGCAAGCAGTTCTTTCTCTGTAGTGTTGTAATTAGTTTCACTCTTATTAAGAGTCCGAGATGCATAGGCTATCGGTCTCTCTTGACCATTTGGTCCCTGAGAGAGGACCGCGCCTATGGCGTAGTTAGAGGCATCACAAGTCAAGGTAAAAGGGATAGAAAAGTCTGGATAGATTAGAACAGGAGCAGAGGTGAGTTTGTGTTTGAGTTCATCAAAAGCAACTTGCTGTTGATTTTCCCATAGGAATGGGACGTCCTTTTTTAAGAGTTGACTTAGAGGTTTGGCAATTTTAGAGAAGTCAGGGATGAAGCGGCGATAGTAGGAGACAAGACCTAGGAAAGATTTAATATCTTTTGGACATTTAGGAGTGAGGAATTGAGTCACAGCTTTTATTTTTTCAGGGTTAGGTTTGACACCTTTTTCTGTTATAACGTGGCCAAGATAAGCCACTTCTCGACGTAGGAATTCACACTTGTCAGGCTGGAGTTTGAGATTAAAATCTCTGAGACGTTGGAAGACTAATTTAAGGTTTTCAATGTGACTAGAAAGATCGTGTGAATAGATTACGATGTCGTCTAGGTAAACGAAACATCGTATGTCTTGAAGACCAGCAAGAGCGGTATTCATTAACCGTTGGAAGGTTGCTGGGGCATTTTTCAAACCGAAAGGCATACGGGTGAACTCGTAGTGGCCTTGAGGTACGCTGAAGGCTGTTTTGGATGCATCTTTCTCATCCATTAGAATTTGATGAAACCCTGAAGCAAGATCAAGGGTGCTGAAGTATTTACATTGCCCTAATTGGTCTAAAATTTCGGAAATGTTTGGTATGGGATACGAATCACCTATGGTAATATCATTTAATTTGCGGTAGTCGATTACTACGCGCCATTTCCGTTGACCAGAGGCATCTAATTTCTTGGGGACGACCCAAATTGGAGAGGACCATGGAGACATAGAAGGTTTTACGATACCTTGATCGAGCATTTGGTCAATTTGTTTTGCCACTTCCTTTTTATGGATTTCAGGGAATCGATAGGACTTGACATGGATAGGGTTTTGAGGCGTTGTTTTTATTTCATGTTTCACTGCAGTAGTATTAGAAAGTTTATCGCCAGGGAGGTGGAAAATGTCGGAGTATTCCGAACATATGTCGAAAAGGGCGTTCGATTCTTCTGAGTTAAGATGTTCTACTCTAAGAAGATTTAAGGTTTCTTGAGAACGAAGATAGGAGTCGTTAAGAGGACGAGGGATTGTGGAAGTAGCATTAACTGATTCTTGAATCATTGTTTCTGAATTTAAAGGGACAAGAATAATGTCCAAGTTTGATTGTACCGATACAGGGGATTCAGAGGTATTAATAATTGAAACGTTAATTCGTTTATTACTTTTTACTTTCACTAAACAATTAGCAATTAAAAGATTTTTATATTGGTTCTGATCCAATACCAGGCCTTCTCCTATTTCAGGATTAGAAACAGAACACTCTATCATCGTTTCAGACCTAGCTGGAAGGAGGTAGGTTGGTTTAGTAAAATCCAGGGGAAGTTGTACTTCGCCAACTCTGAGTGTGTTTTGAGCATAGTCGATGTTGCAGTTATGAGTGGCGAAAAAGTCGTTGCCGATTATTCCATCATATGGAAAATCTAGATTTGGAATAATATGAAATTGATGATTTAGTTCGTTAAAATTAATTGGTATGTGCCCGAATGATTTGATTGCATCTTTTGTTGTCCCCAAACCACTGAAACTTATTATATGTAAGTTTATCGTATTAGGCATTCTTTTGATTGCATTTTGTTTAATCAAACTAATAGAAGCTCCGCTATCTACGAGAAGTTTTAAAGGCTTAGAGGACACGGACGTCTGGACTTCCACAAATGGTAAGTACTTTTTCAATGGGTTTGTAACGATATTGAATGTTTTACAGATTTCTGTTTTATTTTCAGGTGCTGTACACAGTGGGCAAGATTTAGTACCACTAACGGGCTGGATTTCAGAAGTATTACTCTTATTGTAAGTATTTGGTCGAGGATCAATGGATGCAGCGGATGTAAGAGAGACAGTGGATTTTGTAGGTACAGTGGATACAACTGAAGCATAGGATTTAACGGGAGCGGTGGATACGGTGGATGCAGTGGATTTGGTAAGTTTTGGCTTTGACTCATTGGAAACAGTGGACGCAGTGGAAACAGTGGGTGCAGTGGATACAGTGGATACAGTGGATGCAGTGGATTTGGTAAGTTTTGGCTTTGACTCATTGGAAACAGTGGACGCAGTGGATACAGTGGGTGCAGTGGATACAGTGGATACAGTGGATGCAGTGGATGCAGTGGATTTGGTAAGTTTTGGCCTTGGCAAAACGTTGGATGCAGTGGATACAGTGGATACAGTGGATTTAGTAGGTTTTGGTTTTAACAAAACGTTGGATGCAGTGGATACAGTGGATTTAGTAGGTTTTGATTTTAACAAAACGTTGGATGCAGTGGATACAGTGGATTTAGTAGGTTTTGGTTTTAACAAAACGTTGGATGCGGTGCCGAATTTAGTAGAGGAATGGTATGACGTCGCATGACACCGGTACGAGCCACCTATTCGTTTTTTGGATGACCGTCTTCGTAGGTGTCCTCGTCGTCTTCGGTTTCTTCAACGAGGTTGACTCTTTGTTGTGGCTTGTAGCCAGATGTGGAAGGACGCTCGAGTTTTGATCTATTATTGTTGTATTCTCGTTTCCTACAATTTTCGATCGAATGGCCTGGATTTTTGCAATACCGGCAGACTTCATCGCTACGATACTGGTTCGTATTGGCACTTTGGTTTCGGAACTCACGGCTAAACATTTGTTTAGGTTTGTTAATAAACTTAGGATTAGGAAACTTACCTTCCGGCTTCCTATACATGGATTGTTGAATTCGTTCCTCTGAAATGGCCAAGTTTATGGCCTCGTTCAGATTCTTTGGGGATCTGGACCTAACGATTGTAGAGATTCTGGGCAAAATGCCCATTGTAAAATGATGGAGGGCCAGATCCTCCATTGCCGCGGTACGGCCCGATACCTCTTTCACTTTAGTATTTTGTAAAGATATTTCCGTCAACAATTGTGACAGACATGTTTCGATCTTCAGGGCATACTGCGAGACGGTTTCTTGCGGGCCTTGCCTGCTCTCTTGTAATTCCATCAATAGGTGGGAATAATGCTTCCTTTCACAAAATTGAGTCTTAAGGAATTCTTTTAATTGATCCCAATTGGTGAAGTCTTTAATGGAGCAGGCAAGTTCCGCTTTACCGCGCAATTGACTTAGTATATATTTAAATAAGATAGGCTTTTGCACATCTGTTGCCAGTTCATGGACATTATTGCCATTTATAATAAATGAATTTAGAGTTTCTCTACTTCCATCATATGTGTTGATGAATTTGAACAAGACATTAAGGTCCATCTCTGGGGTTTTAGACATATTTGGGGACTCACTTGGAGTCGGACTAGGATTTGGCGAAACAGGCAGATCAGGGTAATCTTCTAGTTTCAAAAGTAACTCTGCTTTTGATTGTTGAGAACTTCTGGTCATAATTCGTAGAACTTGACTGTTTAGACTACACGGCTTATCATAGCAAGATTCACTCTCGACGTTCGAGTTCTAAGAATTTAATCGCTTATTGCACTGCGATAACACGATGGAATTTAAGTTAATTCACTTTAGTTTTAAGTTTAAAATAACTCACAGGAATAGCAGGATCGTCGTAGACATGGCAGATCAGGATTCAGCGGCGTCCAGGTAAGTACCAGTACTTTTCCAGGTAGGCTCTTTCAGGACTCAGCGGTGATGCAGTTCAGCAGGACTCGGTGATGATGACACGACGAGGAGACAGTGGTGGTTACCACCACTACACGATGAGACGCAGTGATGATGATGATGACACGGTGATGATGATGATGACTCGCTGATGATGATGATGACTCAGTGATGATGATGATGACACGGTGATGATTCAGTGCTGATGACACGGTGATGATTCAGTGCTGATGACACGGTGATGATGATAATGACACGGTGCTGATGCAGTGATGATGATAATGATGACACGGTGATGCTGGCTAAACCAGCGCGCAGAACTTGGTGAAATAGCACGACACGTTTAATAGCAATAGTGTTCACGTTTAATATTGTTTTATTTCACTAGAACGAGGCGTTACCGAGGATTATCACTTAATCCCACCGCTGCCACCAAATGTTATACGGGATTCTGATAAACCGTTTTTAAAAAAGAAATAAAGTTTTTGCTGGAAATTAGTTTTAATTATGAATTTGGAAACACAAAAATAGATTTTGAAATAGTAGATTTAGTAATAGATTTAGGAAACGTTCGACTCGTTTCGAGGGAGGACCGAGACTCTCTAGAGTACTGGCTGAAAATGCAGTGTTGCATTTTCGGCTGACCACTTTTTAGTTTTATATGCAATAGAGGGATATAACAGTGCGTTCGAATAGACTCAAGCGCGGAAATACATGTTCGAATACAGGTCACTTTTATGAGTGCAATTTTTCATTATTATCAATCGATTATTATCCATGTGTTATTATCACTATAATTATCATGATATTTATCGTTTCGAACCCTGGGTGCAGCGACCGTCGGATAGCAGTGCAGGTGATTTAAATTTTAAATTAACCGACGTAAATTTGTACTTATCTAAAGTAAGCCATACAAGCTACGGTCTACCGGAGAGGTTACCTGCACATGTTTGCCTGTGCAGATCGACCGCATGTCGGCAGTGTGTATGAGGACGGTCCAGTGTGCGGTCTTCAGACACCGTACGGTATCATTGGAAAGAGTTAATTTTCGATCTTGCACCGGCCACGGCGAGCTATGGAACGAGCTATGCTCGCAGTTTCCCTGAAGGATATAGAAGGATGAGACTATCCGACATAGAACTAAAGTGGTCGCTCAGAGAATTATCAAGCTGAAGTGGCAGTGGGCTGGTCATATCTGCCGAAGCACCGATAACCGTTGGGGTAAACGAGTTCTTGAGTGCAGACCGCGGCTCTCCAATTGTGGTGTGGGACGCCCTCCGACCAGATGGAGTGAGGTTTGCGAAAGGCTGCTGTTAGAAGCTGGATGCTTTGAGCTCAGAACAGGGTGCAATGGCGCTCATTAGGGAAGGCCTATGTCCAGCAGTGAACTACTATAGGCTGATGATGATGATGACGACTTGCACCGGCCGGCATGTTAAAATAACTGCACGAGACTATTCTCAAAAACATTCTGGACTACATATGCGGCATACCTATATAGATAGACGTTTCTGGTGGACACGAAAAAATAAAAATAAGGCGTAGATTCCAAAGTTTATAGACCAACAACTGAGCTGATCTAATGTGATGCTCCTTGATGCTCAGTTGGATGACCTTTGCAGATTTGCTTATGACTGTACTGGATCAAGCTCTGTTTTCAAAAATAAAGATGCGGGCCGAAACGGGAATCAAAATCGCATTTATTTTGTAAATCCCGCTTTGGCCCGTCGAGCCATGGACTTCGCGGGCCAAACCGGGAATATCTCGATATAGGCTACCACTGCAATACTGTTTGGTTGTGTATTTCATGATATTATATCAGGGTATTGACAACAGCACCCAGTTTGAAAAATCACTAATACGGACTATTATCACATATGTCCGCCAAGTGTGGTGGTGTGGGTGTACGCCACAGTGGATAAGCTAATGGAGAAGTTCTTCCTGAGGCGCCTCTCCAACTGGTGAAGGTTCGCGATATTTAAAAAAAAATATATATATGTCAACTAAACTTTTTCTTTGATCAGTGCAACGAAATGTATTTTAATATAATAAATACGAAATGTACAATAAAATGCTAAATGCATTGTTACTAAATATTTTTGTACTATAATATATTACTCATATCATGCTCATACTCATTTATTTCACCATAGAAACATTAAAGTACACTTCGTTATGTCAATTTTATAATTAAGCATAGATCATACCTACTTAGATCTTATTTACCTACGTACATTTTCAATAAGACTACGAATTCTTAAATTCGAATGGAATTCCTCAAAGTCACGCTTGAGTCAATACATTATCAAAGAAGTAGGAATTAATTAGATTACCATCATTAATATACTTCACCGATGGTGAGATATGTACAAATTGTACAGCATAATGTAGAATCTACAAATATAAAGTAAAGCAATCAATTGATGTATTTCTAATCATCTCAACAAATAAAAACGAATGACCATTAGTTCATTTCTATTTTAACTTACCACTTGTGTTGCGTTCTTACTGCAGTCATATAAAAGAACAAAATATATATTTTTACGAACACAAAAAATGGAAGCTCTTCCGCCAATTCGGAAGGTCAACTTATTATTCAAAAATAATAAAAAATCGAAGTATTTAAAAATCATGGAGATTTATTACAAAGTCTTGCATGTCGCTTGCTTCTTAGACTTTGGATTTTTCGAATTCAAATCAGACAGTCAAAGATTTATTTGTAATACAATCACTATTGTCCAAATGACTACGTTTTGCTGCGTGAGCTCTTTCGTTGTTGACTTTAAGAACACCATCGATGGGTCCGGCGATCATTTTGTTGTTATTTATTACTGGGGTCTGTTAATTTACTACATGGTCAATGTCTTGAACCTAACCTTCATGAAACGTAATAGGACCTTGTGTAAAGTTTTCTCAAATCTACGAACTATAGATGCCATGCTCCGTGTTGATAGCTCATCTTATAATATTGAATTCAAGATATTGACTATAAACTTCTTGCACATATTCTTCAAAATCATGTTCAGTGTCGGCGTAAATGCGCATTTCCAAGTCATGACTTACTTTGATTTTCTTAATGCTTGGTCTTGTTCTTGTTTGCAAATAGTGCTTATTTCGTATGCGTTTGCTTTTTATTCGATAAACATTCGATTAAAAAAGCTTTTGTCGACGGTAGAAGCGTCTACTTCTGATTTTTATTCGTTACAATTAATTTACAAGGCTGTTGTAGAATTGACTGAGGAGTTGAAATCTTCGTTTGATGCCCTTGTAAGTTTTTCTTTGTCTATTTTTCTTTTCCATTTTACGTTATGCTGAGGACAGTGCGCAATCGCGCTCACTGAGGGAGGATGTCCAGCTGTGGACTGCTATGAATGATAGCTATCATCTTTCGGAACGATAGAAGGTACAACTCGAGGGAGTAAATATATGAAAATAACGTTCTCCCAACGCTACTAACTCTTTCTTTTTATAGTTGCGGCTCACGACATCATTATCGGTTCGACAGACGATATTGGCGTCCGAATCACGTCATCACATGTCGTCCGTCGTAGCCACGTTTAGGGTTTTCCCACTGAATATTTCTTGATTTTGACATAACTAGTGAAAAGCAGTTTTGTTGCATGGTACAGTAACAAGTATTTTAATTTTTTATTTCCAGTTTGTAGCTGCACTACTGTTCTATGTACCTCAAGTGATGAGTAACATATATAATATGTTGCATGTGTATTTTCACCACGATACATTTGTAAGTATACTTATTGTATATGTATCTAAATATATAAAATTAATGAAACTGACTGACAGCTAGCGCATACTAAACCGCAAGTCCTAGAGACTTGTTTGGAAGGTATGTTTCTTGTATACTTGTAGAGGTGCGCTAGGGATTTCTTAAAATTTAGCCCCCTGAAGAGGGGAAAAAATTACTATATAGTAATATATATATATACTTCAACGTTGTTATGGGGGACTTTAACGGCAAAGTGGGAGTCCGAATTGGCGACGAATCCAGAGTGGGCCCGCATGGTTTTGGGTGTAGAAATCACAGGGGGCAAATGCTGGTCAACTTCCTAGAGAAGGAGGGGCTCTTCTTGATGAACTCATTCTTCAAGAAAAAGCCTCACAGGAAGTGGACATGGCGTAGCCCCGACACTGTGACCAAAAACGAGATCGACTTCATCATGACGGATAAAAGGCACATGTTCAGAGACGTCTCCGTGATCAACAGGTTCAACACCGGATCTGATCACAGACTTGTCCGAGGCTCTCTGAATATCAATCTAAAGCTGGAAAGAAACCGTCTGATGAAGTCCACGCTCCGACCCAATCTACTCCAGATCATGGCGGGCACCGAGAAGTTTCAGAAGCTTCTCGATGACAGATTCGTTGCTGTGGAACCTACCGATGACGTTGATGAGGCCCTACACACTTACAAAACGTGGTTGGAACGTTAAGGGACGAGGGCATCAAATTCTGCCAAATGCAGCCTAAAGGCAAGAAGTCCAAACTCACGGATGAGACTCTTCGGCTGATGACAAAAAGACGGGAAACCACTCAGGCCACTTCGTCAGAGAGGTCAGAACTGAACAAGCGAATTGCGAAGATGATACGGCGCGACCTTCTGAGCTCCAATACACGCCTCATTGAAGAGGCAATAGAGCGAAACCGAGGGTCCAAAGTATTCACTCAGCAGCTTGGCAGGAGCCACCTGACGAAGTTAACGACACACGATGGCCGAACCGTCTTGTCAAAGCCGGAGGTATTATCTGAGATAGAGGACTTTTATGGCCGACTGTATACGGCACATGCTCCTTGCTCCCAACGTAGCAGCCACGATTCTCGAGCTACCCTCACCCGCCACTATACCGACGACCTGCCAGAGATCAGCCAAGACGAGATCGTACTGGCCCTGAGACAGCTTAAAAATGGAAAAGCCCCCGGTGAAGACGGTGTTACTTCGGAACTTCTGAAGGCAGGAGGAGCTCCTGTTGTGCAGGAGCTGCGGAACCTCTTCAACTCCGTCCTTCACTGTGGGAGAACTCCAAAGGCGTGGAATGAGAGCTTGGTGGTTCTGTTTTTTAAGAAGGGAGATAGGACGCTTCTTAAAAATTACAGACCCATCTCGCTCTTGAGTCACATCTATAAGCTGTTCTCTCGGGTTATTACAAATCGTCTCGCCAGAAGACTCGATGAGTTCCAGCCACCGGAGCAGGCCGGGTTTCGCGGAGGATATGGCACCATAGACCACATTCACACAGTGAGGCAGATTATACAGAAGTCCGAAGAGTATAATCAGCCCCTGTGTCTGGCGTTTGTGGACTATGAGAAAGCCTTTGACTCTGTAGAAACCTGGGCTGTCCTGGAATCCTTGCAGCGATGCCAAGTGGACTATCGTTATATCGAAGTGTTGAGGTGTCTGTACGAAGCCGCCACTATGAGTGTCCGAGTACAGGACCAGCAGTCTAAACCCATCCAACTGCGCCGCGGAGTGAGACAGGGAGATGTCATATCTCCGAAACTGTTCACAAGCGCGTTGGAGGATATATTTAAGACGCTGGACTGGAAAGGTATGGGCATAAACATAAACGGCGAGCACATCTCACACTTGCGATTCGCTGATGACATAGTCCTAATGGCGGAGTCGCTGGAGGAGCTGCAACAGATGCTGGACGGCCTAGCATCAGCCTCGCGAAAGATAGGTCTCGGCATGAATTTGGACAAGACCAAAGTTATGGTCAATGACCGAATTGATCCGAGTCCTGTCGTCGTTAATGGACACCTTCTTGAAGTTGTTTCGGAGTATACATACCTCGGGCAGATATTGCAGTTGGGTAAGAACAACTTCGAGAAGGAGGCCAAGAGGAGGATTCAGCTGGGTTGGGCGGCATTTGGAAAACTACGTCGAGTTTTCTCGTCACCCATACCGTAATGTTTGAAAACGAAAGTTTTCAATCAGTGCGTCCTACCCGTCATGACATAGGGAGCCGAAACGTGGACACTCACAGTACGGCTAGTCCACCAGTTTAAAGTCGCTCAGCGAGCTATGGAACGAGCTATGCTCGGAGTTTCTCTCTGAAGGATAAAATCCGTAACGAGTTTATCCGACATAGAACTAAAGTTGTCGACATAGCTCAGAGAATTAACAAGCTGAAGTGGCAGTGGGCTGGCCATATCTGCCGAAGAACAGATATCCGATGGAGTAAACGAGTTCTTGAGTGGAGACCGCGGCTCGGCAAACGTAGTGTAGGACGCCCTGCGGCCAGGTGGGGTGACGATCTGCGAAAGGCTGCTGGTAGAAGCTGGATGCGTCGAGCTCTGGACAGGGCGCAATGGCGCTCATTAGGGGAGGCCTATGTCCAGCAGTGGACTGCTATAGGCTGATGATGATGATGATATATATATATATATATACTATATAGTATTTACTATATAGTAAATAAATAAAATAAAATAACGCGGGACGTAATCACACAGCAAATAAATAAAATGTATAAATTTATTACCTAAATATATTTTCATCATACAAGATATTAATAATAATAAAATCAATTAACTCTATCTCTCCACGAAATCATTCATTAATTTTACTATAGATGCTTCAAATTTACTTTAACCGTTTCACAGTCTGATTTTTCCAGGCATAAAGCCTAGCCACATATGCGTTGCGGTGTGGTGCGGCGCCACTGCGGCAAATCCACACTCGATGCATCGTGGGGCCTAGCTATTGCTTTATATAATTTTTTGTAGTATACATATTCCTATATTAAATGCTGCACTGCGGCTGGGGGTGTTACAAGATGATACGAAATAAATAATTATAACCAAAGGCAAAAAAGAAAAAGCATGCTTACCGACGGTAAGAACCGTATCCAAAGATATATTAACGCTAGGCTCAACGCCAGAAAGACACGGAATTGCCGAACAAATATCCGAGGGCCTAGTATACTACAAAAAAAGGTACTTCAAAATTGAGTTCGATATAGCTCAATTTTGAAGTACCTTTTTTTGTTAATTATCTCATCGTTTTGAGTGATAATTATTGCAATCTGCAAGAAGATTAAATTAGCTACTTTGTTAAACAGTTGTTGTACATTAAAATTGAGCTCGATATGGTAAACCAAGAAAGTTTTCGAATTGTGCAACTCGTATTAGGGGTACAGGAGAACTGACCCCGAATAGGGAAATAGCCAAGGGATCGATTGACTCCTTTATGATCCTAAAGGATAGGCTAACCACCTGGATGCGAATCGTATCCAAAGATATGCGGACGCTAGGTTCAACCCAGAATGACCCAGATTTGCCAAGAGTGGCGAATAAATATCAAGAGGGCTGACCTCAAATAGAGAGATAGCCAGGAGATCGATTGATTGATTGATTGAATCCTATACGATCCTAAACGATAAATGCTCAATTTATTACGCTGAGTTCAGACGACACGCGAACGCCTCATGTAGTCCAGTCAATCTTAGTACTAGCGGGTGCGAAGCGTGCTCCAGGCAGCTGCGAGGCGGGCGCGAGGCGGGCGCGTGTCATCTGAACACGCTCGCAATAGGTAAATAATGTTTTTTTTTTCAGGATTTCTTACTGGGTTTCCTGCCTTTAAATGTTTTAGTAGGCCAGAGTTTGATCATATTATTTGCACCAGCTATTTGTGCTAGCATGCTTTGTACACCTGTGGACAAACTCGTAACTGTACTGCACGATAAATTATTGAAGACACGCGGTACGTACTTTTATTATAATTTTATAAAAATTATAACTTGTCATTCTGGTACCAACTGGCTACCACGTGTAGCAAGAAATCATATAAGAAAAGAAAGAAAGAAAATACATTTATTGACCCATAGTACAAAAAATATAGGTACCTAAACAATAGCATGAGAAAAAAAAGAAAAATCATAGTGCTAAAATAAAAAAAAGGCACCCACCCACTTAACCAGGCGCAGCGTAGGGTCAAAAGGCCCTGTCTCAGCATATTGCTGCACAGTGCTGCCATAAAAAGGAACACTATGCAGCGCTGGTAATTCTGACAGTGCCACAGTTAGGTGGGTGACGTCACAAAATACTTATATCATACCTACCTGAAGTAGTGATATATACCTACCTGAAGTAGACATATAATCAGGTGAATTGATAATGTATGTGACTTTTGGATATTCATTAATCAAAACATTTCGTGGTTTCATTTCATAGTTTACATGTGAAGCGAGCAAAGCATTGAACATTAACGAATCAGAATTTTATTTCAGTTCATTTATTGATAAGAATTTAGTAATAAAATAAAAGAGATCTAAAATATGTCAATAGATTTTAAGGGGACAGTACAGCTTGATTTTGTTATACTTTGACCTTGATGTTGATAATATTGTAGCTCTGCCTTAATTTTAGGGCTGTCACATATTACACAAAGATAAGCTTCATGTTTTGGAAAAATGGTTTTGAATTTTTCACGTATATTTTGAACAAACATGATCCAAATCACCCCCTTTTAAAAGTCAGAAAGTATTGTGGGTATGTTTGTCCAATGAATACTCTCACACTTTTTTTTTTACTCAATCTTTCTGAAACTTTTTAGATAATTTTGACATATTTTTTATGGACACTTTTTTTTAATACTGTCTCATTATGAAATCTATAATTATCCGAACCGTTTTTTCGTTTTGAACGACGGTTTCTTAAATAAAAATAAAATCTATTGTTTTTCTGATTTATGTTGTTTAAAGTATTGGCAGTTTAATAAGTCTAACGTAGTACACAAGTGTAGTAAAATGGGATAAAAGTGAATTTGGACTAGAATTTTCTGCTGAAGAAATTGTTCGCCGACCGTTCTTTGTTATATTCGCCATTGAGCACTGAAGACTGGATGACGTTGTCTCATATTAAATAACAATATAGGTACTTGATACTGTTGAAATTGTGGAAAATTATACCAAAAGCCACTGAATAAATAATTGATTGAATAAATCTCATCATTTTCCTGCCCTTGTCCTTGTGGGGTCGGCACAACATGTTTTTTTCTTCCACTCACTTCTATCAGCCGTCAAATCTGTATCAACTCCTTTCATTATCATATCCTCTTTCACACACTCCATCTATCTCTTCATCGGTCTCCCTCTATTCGTGCATGCATGCACCATCATATTCATCACTCTTTTAGTCACATGGTTTCCATCCCTCCTCATGACATGCCCATACCATGCCAGTCTACAACTCCTCACCTTATCTGCCACAGGTGCTACTTTCAAACTTCCCCTGATATACTCGTTCCTTATCTTATCCATTCTCGTCACAATTGATTGAATGAATCTATAATTTGATAACTAATAAGTAACTTTATATAGTAGTTATAGTGAACACTAAAATTAAAATATAACCATTTCAGATGTGGTGCGAGTCCGTGAGATCGAGCGGTTCATCGAGTACGTGGAGGCGCGCGGCTTCCGGTTCCGCGTGTACAAGACGATCCCGCTGGACGCAGAGCTGCCAGGAATGGTGCTCAGCTTCTGCGTCACCTACCTCATCGTCATCATACAATTCACCATCAATGACGACCAAAACCCCAGTTGTCATCTTCATAATGATCAAAAGAATAATACATAAGCACACACATCATATTATTTTATTAAACAGTTTACGAATTAATATTTAAGTACATAACTATTACATGAGAAAAGTTGGCAGTAAATTAGGATAGTACAAAAAACTATTACAGTGTTGTTTTTTGTGCTACAGCAGTAAAAGGTTCCGACTCAGCATTATCTTCGCTATCCGAAGATCATCGCTGTTTTACTGCTTAAACCTACTTCGATTTTATCATTTTAATCTTGTGAGAGCATTGACAGATAGGTATTATATCTGTCACTGTATGAGAAGCAGTGTCAATGAGTGAATACAAGTTGCAAAATTCTTATTATACTTGATACTGGCGAAATTGTGGAAACAGCCATTCAATAAAGAAGTCAAGTGAAGTATTAAGAATGATTTTTGGCAAACAATTGTGTAAGAATGGGTCTTATAGTTATTATAGGCACAGCAGTTTGTCCATTTTGGACATGAAAGGAAACTAGCCAACTAGGTTTTGAATGAAAAAATGAAATGTTTATTTACATGAATACAGGTACATTTTAGTACTTATGCTAATTAAATGTATAGTTTCACCATATTCTGCTTATTGGTCGTGCAAATATTTAGTTTTAATATTAAATCAGTCATGCAGGTAAAATTTAAAATAAATTCAATGATTGGCAAATAATAATTGCAAAAATAAATAAATAAATTAACACAAAACCTAAGTATAGTTAACATAATTATATTCATTTAAATAAAAATAATTTTAAAATTTATAAACAAAACATTTGATTCCTTTTTATGTAAGTGCTTATAATTAAAATAATTATCAATTGTATAGAAACATCTATCACAAAGCCAATTATATATTTTTTAATTAAATTAAATATTATTTAATTCTCTTAATTAATTAGGTAGCTAGTTATGTTTTGACTGCCATTGCATAGCAGTTTCTATCACCTAATTTTTTAACCTGTATCTTGGTGCCACCACCGGCTTCTGCACAACTTTCCTTTTTTATCAATTTCAAAAAGATACAGGCTTTGTCTTACAAATTTAAATATTTCTGATAAATATTGGGTATAAGTACCCAATATTTATCAGAAATGAAATAGGCGTTTTTTTCGCTCTATTTCATTTTGCACATATTTTATTTAATTCAACAGATATACAAAATTAATTTATTTTTTGAACGTAACATTATTGCTAAGATTGAAAATTCTATAAAATACTATTTTTGAGGAAGTTCATCCGCATAAAATAAAACTTAATAAAAACTGTTCATTTCACGTGTTGTCACTTTCAATGTTTAAATTCGTAGTATTTTTTGTGTTCGTTTTCTTTTTTAAATAAGACTAGGCATTACTTTGCACAATGTTGTCCAATCATACACAAAAAAATTATAAGTTAGTTTAGGATTAGTAGTTCGAGGAAACAATGCAAAAATGTATGTATGGAGAAATCAATTTTCTCAAAATTCTCCATACAAAACGCCATTTTCATAGGTAATCACCTAAATATACGAATGATAAAGTCAAAAGTTTATGTTTCTTATAGAAGGGTTTACAGGAATCAGACCATTTCAATCCAAATATTGAGCGAAGACATTTTTTTGAGCAATGAAAGCTTTTCCCGCGTCTGCTGAGTTTCCCACATTATGATTCCGTATCTTAAAATTGAGCATGCATGGCTGTGGTAAACGGCTGAAGCCGTTTCTGTATTTGATGGATTCTTAATTTTTTTTCAATGCAAAATCAAATCTATTAGTCTCAGTGCAAACATTACTTACTTTCCAGTTGCAGATCTTGTCAACAGTTGTCCCTAAAAAATTATGTCATTAACTTTTTCTATGTCATTTCCATTATACATTATATCTATATAATTTAGTACATTATTTTTATTATTATAAGTCTTAAATATCATGCTTTCGTTTAAGAAGTATTTTTTTTAAATTATTTAATGGTTTTAAAGATTTATTGAGCCACAAATGTTTGCATTATCTGCAAGTACTGGTCTGAGTGCCTGGGGCCTTCATGCTCCGATATTGCGAAAAAAATGGTTCTCTCTTCAGAGTAGAGGAGACGTGGAAGATCGACCTTCACCCATCAGATGACTTGATTACTTGCCTATCGAAAAGTGTTCAAAGGTACTTTTAATTGAATTAATTTTCTTTCATCACTTTCAATCTTTTCATAACCGAATAAATTTCATCTCAACAGATAGTTTTTAACATAAACCTAGATTATGCCTGCTGCAAGTTATCTGATTGGTAAAGGTCGATCTACACCAGCTCTTAGACTATCATGATACCGCCATTGTCATCATGTGATTTTTTTCGAATGTTTTCGAGCACAGACCTCGTACCACGTACTTTCTAAAATGTTTGTTTATTTTATTCTGTTGGGTGATAATACATTTTAAACTTATGATATTTCTGAGGTAACTTTTCTGTAATGTAGAGTTGCAACTTGACATGTAGGTAACAATAAAATATATTCTACTACCCGCCGCCCACGGCTTCGCTCGCGTAGTGCACGGATAAAAGTAATCTATGTTTTAATCCAGGTCAAAAACTATGTATGTACCTAAATTCCAAGTTTCAGCCAAATCTGTTCAGCCGTTACAGAGCGAAGTGACAACAAACATACACATACATACACAAACCTTTATGCATTTATAATATATGTGATTCTATTGACTTTAGTTTTTAAAACAAAAACTAGCTAATTGGAACAATGCCTGTTTACTATAGGACTACTTGCCTTACTTAGACATAGACATAGACATAGACAGACATTTATTCATACAAAAATGTACACAACAACAATAAAAGTGGACAAGTACCTATAGCACATACACAGACATAATATACAAAAGAAAGACGAAATAATACAGGTGTGCAGGACGTAGCTGCTATGTACAGATCTGTACGAAAAGCCCTGAGCTCAGCATATGCTGCGAACGAATCCTCAGCGCTGGTTTTCAGCTCAAAGCTTTTTTGGTGACGCACGAACAAAGATTGTACTATAAAAAAAAAATTGATAATTTACGAACTTAATCAACTACTAAGAGAAAAACAAATACTAAGGCTGTACAGAAGTGAAAAAAAAAAATTTTTACGCCACAAAGAAAAGCAAATAATAAAATGATAATTAATTGATGACTTCACATAATATTATTTAAGTTTGCTAAGTTTGCCTTTGTAATAATTTAACCTATGTTTCGAACAAATAAATAATTTGTATTGTATTTGATGTTTGTGTGAAAAATATTAACCATTGCAGAGTTTCGTGCCAATTCTTCTCTGTTTGGTCGTGTTACGAATTGGTGTAAATTAAAAAATGAGTATGAGTAAGTTTGAGTTTGAGTTTGTGACAAATGCTCGGTCTGCCTACCTTCCGGTTGTAATGTAATGCCCGGCTCTTTTTATTGTCATGCGTGTTGCGTGCGTGTGTGCAAGCGGGAGCAAAAACTCACACATTTTTTTATTATCATGCGCGCCCACGTTATATATGGGCAGGTCACGGGTGGATCGCAGGGATGCGTGCCTGGCACGCAGCGGGCGGAAACACGCATGACTGTAAAAATGCCTTTAGACAGGGTTCATACGTGCCGCCTTAGCGATCTGACATTGTAAACAATTGTTTTACGATAGAAATAAACAATCTTGCTCTGGTCGGGAGGTTTCAGGTTCCATCTGAAAATCAGCGCTGCTTAGCCCCCGTGGCAAAGCAGCTTCAAGCTGAGATGGAACCTTTTTAGCCAAGGCCTTAGCAGCGCAGAGGACACGCACCTACCTTTTTATTAGTATTTCGCTTATGCAGTAGTTACTAGGTACCTAAACTTCTGTCCATTCTTTATTCTGTGATATTGCCTAAATTGTACCTATAAGTCTTGTCTACCTACCTACCTTATTATTGTGTTCTCTGTGCTCTCATTGTCTGTGTGTTGAATAAATAATTATCTTATCTTATCTTAGTTATACTTGTTTGAAAATTTTAAAAGTTTGTTATTCATTTGAATCCTGTTGTCTTTAAACATTAAATAGAACCTTTGTAAATTTACATAATCACTAAACAGTTAATAAAGGTACCTGTATATGTATTATATTATATTATTTAGTGTAGTGATTATGTACATGTATGTCAGTTTATACAGATACCATGTTTTTTTCCTTTTCTTAGCCTTTGCTTAGCTAATGAGTAATTTAACATTAACCTGGATTTATTCTGTTACAGTAAAGTAAATACTATATTTATACTATGACAAAGTGTTAATGGACACACCATTAACACTTTTATATTCTAGCACTATCATTGCATTACACTATCGTTATCACGTTCTTTTGAGCCTTCTCACAATGTCCGTGTTGTTTTTACATACATACCATATGAAAGCAATAAATGTTTTGAATAATGAGTGGTTTGTTAAAAAATAAGATTGTTATTTATTGTGCTAAAAATGTTTTGAGAAATATAATACAAATAAAAACAATGTGCCGAAGTTTATCTCAATTTTAAAATCTTCCGAAAAAAATAGGTTTGGTTTTGACGCAATCACTTTGGCCTTGGTACCGACCGCCATACTACGGACAGCTTTGTCCTATATGAACAAAAAAGTAGCCCGGACACTACTTTGATGTGTGACCGTTTAGTCCGTTTATTGGCATTTAAATCTTAGCGCTCCCGTGCTTCGGAAGGAAAGTCAAGATGTTGGTCCCGACTTTACTGTTTTACTTTTTAGCCACGTCGGAGGCCTTTAGTCGGCCTAAAAAATCAGACAAGTTGGTTACTGGCTCATATGGACAAGAAGTATAATTATGATTTTACTTCAGTATACGACAGTACAAAACGTCCGGGTTTGATTCCCGAGCTGAGTACAAGTTTTTTTAAATGTATGTGAATGAAGTTTTCCTTCCACTAAAATCGAATTGTTCCTAAGAACAGATCTTCGTATCTCTTAAAAGATTCAGACTTTTCAAATGTTAGTATATACAGTAGGCAATACATTCATGATGCTCTAGTTATTCTACAAAATATTTAGTGCAAATTCCGCTAGCTTATTAAATACTAATTATTATTTTGCAATGGATTTTCGCAAAGTCACGCCTGAGTCAATTGATACTCTAGGCTCTAAACGAAATAGTTGTAACACTCAAATAAAAACTCAAACTCAAATCAAATGATTGACAGGGCCGTGCTTGCAGTACGAAAGGTAAGGTCAGGAGCATTTAAAAAAAGGAAAATCACCTACCTATGGATCATCGTACGTCAGTAAGTAAAATTACCACCAGACGCTGATAAATCATCTTGATTGGATTGTTGATGACATTGTACATAAGGCACAGGCCTCACATGTCTGACCTGGCGCGGGCAAGGCGCGGGCGCTTTCCTATTCCATTCAAGTTTAATACAAAATGCACGGAAATAAAGCACAATTTAGCTCGACGACTTCGCGTCATAACCACGTCCGATCAACGACATACCGTGTGTCCTAAATTATACTTTATTTCCATGCATTTTGTATGAAATTTGAATGGAATATGAAACCGCCAGTGCCATGTCTGCGCCCGACGCTAGTCACATTCATCGGGCACGGACATGACACGGACATGGCACAGGTGGTTTCCTATTCCATTCAAATTTCATACAAAATGCATGGAAATAAAGCACAATTTAGGGCACATGGTATGTCGTTGCTCGGACGTATGACGCGCCTTTTCGGCGCCCGCGCCCGATCGCCGCCAGATGAGCGTCAGATGGCCGCCAGTTCGTAGTATGTACTTGCTTGCGACATACGTCTGTTAGTGATGTAAAAATGCGTGACGAATGACGATATCGAATTTAATATTGAATTTTGTGAAATGATTGTAAAATATGCAACGCTTTATGATCATTGTCGTTCCAATTATTGTAACTGAAATGTTCAAGATAAATTGTGGCTGGAAATCGGAAAGAGATTAAACCGGTACTAAGATTTTTTTATGTAATACCCATGGTAATACTAGCTGATCCTTGTGCAAATTCGTTTGCGCGTATTTTCTTCATCTGTATCAGGGCCCCGATTTGGTAACCCGATGAAGAGGTTTTCTTCAGCGTTTTTTCAAAAGCTTAGTAATTTAGTAATTTCAAAAGCTTAGTTAACCCTCTCCGTATGGGTTACACTATTATTTGATGGGTCCTAAACCATTCAAAACCCTTTTGATTAGGTTACCTGATCATGAGGGTTATCAATAGTATTGGGTTTTGGTATTATTCCAAAACCCATTCCTTAGGGTTACCCTTTTTATCATTGTAACACGGGTTATACGTGGGTTATAGGAGATAAAGGAGAAAAAAAAATCGGTCAAAAGATGAAAATTAATTGCGGTAATTGTGTTCTAAGCATTAAGGGCGGAAATACAGACTACTAATTGTTTATTTTACGCAATAATAATTATATTATAATAAAATTGGAATAAATTTTCAATAACAGCTGTCAAACCTAAATCGACCATATCTCGAGAACTACTTATCTTAGACTTGCCTTTACTAGCTCAAATGATAGCTATTGACAAGACCTTAATTTTCGATGACAGCTGTCAAACTTAAATTGACCATATCTCGAGAACTACTTATCTTAGACTTGCCTTTACTAGCTCAAATGATAGCTATTGACAAGACCTTAATTTTCGATGACAGCTGTCAAACTTAAATCGACCATATCTCGAGAACTACTTATCCTAGACTTGCTTTTACTAGTTCAAATGATTGCTATTGACATGAACTTAATTTTCGATGACAGCTGTCAAACTTAAATCGACCATATCTCGAGAACTACTCATCCTAGACTTTCTTTTACTAGTTCAAATGATTGCTATTGACATGAACTTAATTTTTGATGACAGCTGTCAAACTTAAATCGACCATATCTCGAGAACTACTTATCTTAGACTTGCCTTTACTAGCTCAAATGATAGCTATTGACAAGACCTTAATTTTCGATGACAGCTGTCAAACTTAAATCGACCATATCTCGAGAACTACTCATCCTAGACTTGCCGTTACTAGCTCAAATGATAGCTATTGACATGTACTTAATTTTCGATGACAGCTGTCAAACTTAAATCGACCATATCTCGAGAACTACTCATCCTAGACTTGCCGTTACTAGCTCAAATGATAGCTATTGACATGTACTTAATTTTCGATGACAGCTGTCAAACTTAAATCGACCATATCTCGAGAACTACTCATCCTAGACTTGCTTTTACTAGTTCAAATGATTGCTATTGACATGAACTTAATTTTCGATGACAGCTGTCAAACTTAAATCGACCATATCTCGAGAACTACTCATCCTAGACTTGCTTTTACTAGTTCAAATGATTGCTATTGACATGACCTTAATTTTCGATGACAGCTGTTAAACTTAAATCGACCATATCTCAGGAACTACTTATCTTAGACTTGCCTTTACTATCTCAAATGATTACTATTGACATGAACTTAATTTTCGATGACAGCTGTCAAACTTAAATCGACCATATCTCGAGAACTACTCATCCTAGACTTGCTTTTACTAGCTCAAATGATAGCTATTGACAAGACCTTAATTTTCGATGACAGCTGTCAAACTTAAATCGACCATATCTCGAGAACTACTCATCCTAGACTTGCTTTTACTAGCTAAAATGATTGCTATTGACATGAACTTAATTTTCGATGACAGCTGTCAAACTTAAATCGACCATATCTCGAGAACTACTCATCCTAGACTTGCCGTTACTAGCTCACATGATAGCTATTGTTAAGATCTTAATTTTCGATGACAGTTTTTGACTGCGGGTCTCGGAAATAACGCTTTACAAAATGCTCATTATGTGTACTGTTGGCTTTGCCTAATAAATACAATAAAAATAAAAAATAACGCTACGCAGAGTACTCTGCGATGATGCCCTATGAAAACTGACTGAAACATATTTTTTTCTTTTTAACATATTGACTGCTGGGCCTCAGTCATGACATAACTGATGACTTATGAAAACTGAAGCACCATTTTTTTTCTCTTTAATATGTTGACTGCGGGTCTCGTATATGACAACGCATACTCTGCGATGATGACCAATGAAAACTGACTGAAACACAGCACTTTCCTTATGTTTTCAAAACTTTTCTTTAATGCAGTGACGCTTTTCCTTCAACCAAATAAAGCGATCCGAACTAATACCTAATGATTGATGACATCAATCAACAGTCAAAATCTAAATTCCCCCACCCAGTGTCAGGCGTAATGATAATCATTGTGTAACATTCAAAAAAAACCTATCAAGAGGTAACTCCATTCATTCGTTTAACCTCATAACAGGTTACCCTGTTATGAGGTTGACTCACTGAAACTCAAACTCAAACTGACTGAAAACCAAAAGGAACGGGTTACACTTTCGCTTGTGTTAGGAGGAGAATACCCAAACGAACTGTATAACCCAATGAAGGGGTTTCACTTTCGAAGCAACTAACTCGAAATCGGGGTTGTACGGGCCCTGATCTGATATTAATTAATTGTATGCACGAGAGCAAGAGCATCTTCGTCTTCTGAGGATGACATGCTGACACATCGATATCGGACAACAGACTGCACTACACATGTGCCTCTGTCACGTCATTTCTGCGTCATGTCCGAGCCATGTCCGCGCCATGCCCGTGCCATGTCCTCGCCACGTCCGTGCCACGTCCGCGCCATGTCCGCGCCATGTCCGCGCCCGATATGTGTGACCTACGCCTTAGAAATCAAGCAATTACTTAATGAGTTCCCTATCTTTCGTTAAGGTAGTTCATATTTTCTCCATTTTCATTACATACATTTTCAATATCACACCTATTTTTGGAAAATTATTGATTAAAGACCGGTACTTACAATTAGCTTGAAGTACGTAGTTTTATAAAAATGACGTTTTCTTCAAGAAAAAAGAAAAATCGAAGAATAACAAAGTATTTATATCTCACTACTTCGTTATTCTCAGGATCTTGATCCTGCATATCACCTCTTTCATAACTTTCGGCTTTTTCGAATTAAAAACTGAAGAAGAATAGAATAACTGAGAAACATAGAATGTTCTGGAACTCAATCTCGTAATTATACAAATAATCACATTCTGCTGTGTAGGCCTGATTTTCCTCGACTTTTAGGATAGCTTAGAATTTTTCTCTGATAATTTAAATTACTATTTTTACTGTTTCCTTTCGATTTACTACTTCTCGAATGTTCTGTTGTAGTTGTCGATAAAACCCGATGCAACCTTCTACAAGCTTCTTTGTAATTTAGAAGTAATCGATAAAAGGCTAGGGGTTGACAGCGCGTCGTAGAACTTGGAAATAAAAATATTGATTTCTAGCACATTGCATTTGGTTTTCAATGTGATATTATATTTTGTTCGTTCATTTAATTTTTTTCTGTTAAATTCACTGTAGCTTATATATATTTTGTTGTAATTTGGATGGATTTGGTTCATATTTGTATTTAGTTCTTGTTACTCATGCGTTTGTATTTTAATCTACGAAATGTCGATTAAAAAAGCTTGTGTCGCAATTGAGAATTAAGTACTAACACTGGTTTTACAACATTTAAATTGATATATAAGAGCATTGTGGAACACGTCGAGGTGTGCAAGACTGCTTTTGGTCCTGTGGTAAGTTTTATTGAATCCTCTCGTTCAAATTCTTCTTCTTTGCCTATTTATTTGCAGGAATGTAGGTACAATAATAATAAAGTAAAAGTTGTCAATGTATCTTATTTTATAAAAAGAAATAAATACAAATATTTAATTACGGACAAAGATTTGGTACACAAAGCATACAAATATAAAAAAAGCACAAAAGAGAAAATGAAAAGGAAAAGGTTAGAAAATGACTAATATTGGATATATATTCCATTATAGTCATTCTCTGCATGAAACATTTCCAGACAGACGACTTGCAGTTCTCTGCTACTGACATGAGGATGCTGTTTTTTTTATGATAATTGAAGATGGAACAAGCATATGGCCCACCTATTTCCTGATGTTGAGTGGTAACCATTACCGATCACAAAGCATTGCATCGCAGATCACGTTTTTTGGAACGTGATCCACGATGCAACGCCCTGCGTCCATCAACTTGAGCCTCTTGTGCCTGTAATTTCACACCCTTCAAACCGAAACACTGCACAGCTGCTTCACGGCAGAAATAGACATGGTGGCAGTACTTCCCCGGACGAGCCCTCCACAAAGTCCTCTACTACTACTGTTGCACCTGCTCTGAATTCTGTTCATCAGAGATGTAGTTTTATCGTCATGCCGTCGCATGAAAGCCATCCGTATGATATTGAGCTGATATCCCCGATGCACTACAGAATCTGGGCAGCCTCAAGATCATCCTAAATATATTATTATACTGTATACGCAGGACATCCTACAATCTTTTGGTACGCCAAACCCATAGATTCCCCGTTTAGAGTTATAATCAGTTATTATTTATATATTTTACAGTTTCTCAAGGCCCTCCTTTTCATATTCTTCAAGTAATGAGCGACATCTATAAGTCGGTGGAAAGTTATTTTTATGAAAACGTAACTGTGAGTAGAAAAAATAAATAATTCATTTATTTTAATATTAATTAATTTTCGATGCACTGAATTCTGCACCGAAATCGAACAGGCTTGACGGATTGATGAAATCATGTACACACAGCGTCACGATCTGGTATAACCCTTTCAAGTATAAATTTAAACTGCTGCCGTGGAGGCTACCATATTCAAATGGCCAAAATCTTATACAAAAATATTTATACTTGGCTGGAGAATCGAACCAGCAATTTTTTCACACCAGTTTATGAATGAGACGCTCTAACCAACTAAGCTATCGTAGCGGTTGGCGGTTAAGACGAAATTTTAAGTTACAGTATTCGTTTATTATTTTGTCTAGGTATGAATGGATGCGTCAGCTAGTAACTTTTTCATTTGTTTATCACGGTAGTGCGCAACTACTTAAAATTATTCTGTGCAGCACTGGACTAATGAGGGTAGTTGTGTATTAAATGATAGTTCAGAACAAAAGGTTACTTGTTTCGTCTTGGGTGTGTGTCATTGATTTTGTTTATAAAAATAGTTGTGCATGTATAACAGCCGAAAAATTTAGCTAAAGAGTGGGTTTTGCAAAATAACATTTCGGAACGCTACAACCCATCAAATGTAAGAGGAAATGGCAGAATAACATTAGGTAAGTGGTATGACAATTATAAGTAGGATTATCATAAACAATGTGCTTAGTAAACCTATTCCCTTTTATATTAAATAAACACAGTCATACGTTTATAATTTAGTTTTTTTATATATTTAATAAGTAAGTTTTATTTTCAGGTTATTGGTGATGGATGTCATCAATGGGACCAGGAGAAATTGTTGAAGTGAGTGGACGCATAATTGGGCCAGTTTTGCAAGAAATAATGCTGTTAACAGTGCAAGCAGTGGATAAGCGTCCAGAAGGAATAGTGTATTTAGTTCATGATAACTGCGTGGTTCATCGTTCGCGAATTCTGACCAATTGGCTCGCTTCTCAGACGGGCATAATCACCACAGCATTGGTCATCTAAAAGTCCAGATTGAAATATGTGGAGAATGTGTGAGCATATGTGGGGTCAATTTGTCCTAATTGGGACACGAGTGAAGTGTTGTCCACCTGCAACAGGAGGTCCTAAGAACCTGGGAACTGATGCGTCCTAGTGGTTTTGGGCGGACTTTGGTTACCCAAATGAAAAGAAGGCTTCAACAAATTATTTTAAGTGAAAGACATCCATCCCATTCGGTATTAATAAATATTCAGATATATAATGTTTCCAATAATAGATAAAATACCAGAGTAAGTATTTGCGAGTGATCTAAATTGTTTATTGGATTTTATACTAAAAAATTGGATTTTGTACGAAAAACGTGAAATACTCATTCTGATGAATGATACTGAATCACGAAAAGGGCTCTTACAATCGCCGTGGAAACCTTTGGGGGAAGTCTTTATTCTAGAGATCGTTTCAAGCGATAAGACCGCCAATGGTTTTATTTTGATATTACTCAAACTCAGTTAATTTTCTTATTTCTTCGCTATATCTATCAATATACCATCGCAAACTGGGCAATTTGTCGCCGCGCCTAGTCGCCGCCGCAAGACGTAACGTTGTCGTTTGCATCTGGCGTCTTATCACCGCGACTAGTCTCCAACGCAAGCGCCGTCGTACATGAAGCGATTATTATTAGTAGAGCAGAGACTGCTGCTACGCAGTCGCGCGACTACTTCTAGAAGCGGCGACAAGTAGTGAGCTCGCGCGACTCGGTGACTCGGACGCCGCCATCGTACATGAAGCGATTATTATTAGTAGAGCAGAGACTGCTGCTACGCAGTCGCGCGACTACTTCTAGAAGCGGCGACAAGTAGTGAGCTCGCGCGAATCGGTGACTCGGACGCCGCCGTCGTACATGAAGCGATTATTATTAGTAGAGCAGAGACTGCTGCTACGCAGTCGCGCGACTACTTCTAGAAGCGGCGACAAGTAGTGAGGTCGCGCGAATCGGTGACTCGGACGCCGCCATCGTACATGAAGCGATTATTATTAGTAGAGCAGAGACTGCCGCTACGCAGTCGCGCGACTACTTCTAGAAGCGGCGACAAGTAGTGAGCTCGCGCGAATCGGTGACTCGGACGCCGCCGTCGTACATGAAGCGATTATTATTAGTAGAGCAGAGACTGCCGCTACGCAGTCGCGCGACTACTTCTAGAAGCGGCGACAAGTAGTGAGCTCGCGCGAATCGTTGACTCGGACGCCGCCGTCGTACATGAAGCGATTATTATTAGTAGAGCAGAGACTGCCGCTACGCAGTCGCGCGACTACTTCTAGAAGCGGCGACAAGTAGTGAGCTCGCGCGAATCGGTGACTCGGACGCCGCCGTCGTACATGAAGCGATTATTATTAGTAGAGCAGAGACTGCTGCTACGCAGTCGCGCGACTACTTCTAGAAGCGGCGACAAGTAGTGAGCTCGCGCGAATCGGTGACTCGGACGCCGCCGTCGTACATGAAGCGATTATTATTAGTAGAGCAGAGACTGCTGCTACGCAGTCGCGCGACTACTTCTAGAAGCGGCGACAAGTAGTGAGCTCGCGCGAATCGTTGACTCGGACGCCGCCGTCGTACATGAAGCGATTATTATTAGTAGAGCAGAGACTGCCGCTACGCAGTCGCGCGACTACTTCTAGAAGCGGCGACAAGTAGTGAGCTCGCGCGAATCGTTGACTCGGACGCCGCCGTCGTACATGAAGCGATTATTATTAGTAGAGCAGAGACTGCTGCTACGCAGTCGCGCGACTACTTCTAGAAGCGGCGACAAGTAGTGAGCTCGCGCGAATCGGTGACTCGGACGCCGCCGTCGTACATGAAGCGATTATTATTAGTAGAGCAGAGACTGCTGCTACGCAGTCGCGCGACTACTTCTAGAAGCGGCGACAAGTAGTGAGCTCGCGCGAATCGGTGACTCGGACGCCGCCGTCGTACATGAAGCGATTATTATTAGTAGAGCAGAGACTGCCGCTACGCAGTCGCGCGACTACTTCTAGGACGCGGCGACAAGTAGTGAGCTCGCGCGAATCGGTGACTCGGACGCCGCCGTCGTACATGAAGCGATTATTATTAGTAGAGCAGAGACTGCTGCTACGCAGTCGCGCGACTACTTCTAGAAGCGGCGACAAGTAGTGAGCTCGCGCGAATCGGTGACTCGGACGCCGCCGTCGTACATGAAGCGATTATTATTAGTAGAGCAGAGACTGCCGCTACGCAGTCGCGCGACTACTTCTAGACGCGGCGACAAGTAGTGAGCTCGCGCGACTCGGCGACTCTGACGCCAAGTGTGTGGAGCTTTCAACAAAATATATGAAAATTGTCGGCTGCAGCCTGTCTTCGCGTCTAGTCGCCTACTGTGCTCCTAGGCTTAAGTGTTATCTATTTATGTATATATGAGTTTTAGGCAGTAGATGATGATGACGATGGATAGTGAGGAGTGGGCTCATTGATGCAGTGGCATTTCCGTATCTTCAAAGTTCAATACATACGAGTTAGTGTGTCTTTAGATTCAACATTTTGGAAAAGAATAAAATTCCTTTAAAACAATTCTTGTGGGTTGACTCTAATTTGATAGAGGCCCAATGTCGTTATTTACTGTATAGGTCACGTTCGGAAGACATGAGCCGAATACAGGTGGACGTAGTCAGGATGGCTTCAGGAGGGTCCAACTGGCATTTTTTAAAATTTTTCATATGTCACTACATATGCCATAATGGTGGTGTAGTTTTGTAGATGCTCTTAAATGAACTAAATGAACGCCTCTGAAATGGCATTTTGATTAGTTGTACAGTGTAATCGCTTTTTTTTAACCTATTTTATATTAAAATCCAGAAACACCAGTAATTGGTGGATTCGGACTTGACACACCGAGCCATGCCAGAGGTGTCGTTGGTGCTGAAAAAGGACGGTTGCACGGCTATTCAGCACTCAAAGTGTTATAAAACATTATGAACTAACAGGCTGACTGCTGGAATCGGACATAACGCTCCGCGCCATACTCGAGGTGCCGGTGAAGCTGAATTGAGAAACTCCTTCTTTTATGAATTCTCTTAAATACAATTCACTCATAAATGGTCAGTCCATTGCTGGACATAGACTCTCTCTAATGAGCGCCATTGCAAAACTTTCCATACATAAACACAGTCTAAGTAATATACTTTGTTACTGTCAAATATATCGAAAACTTGTCAAACCCTTGTATAGTCGTGACAAGAGTTTGACAAGTTTTAGATTTTAAGTTGTATTAATTGAGAATAGACTATTACCCATTAATTGGTCCTTAGTTCGACCCTGATACATCGATTGCTTAAAATGAACATAACATGTTAGAGATAAGTGGCTCCGCATCTTGAAGGATTATATGTTTTTTCAGATAAGTCGGTACCTATCATTTGAAATCAGCTGCCAGTGTCTGTTTTTCCATTGACTTACGACACGGCTTCAAGAAAAGAGTTAATAGGCATCTCCTGGGAAAACTTGTCCCATTGTTAACCTCATTCTTGCTTAGGTCAAGAGCTTGCCCATAATATTTATATAAAAAATATTAATTCTGTAAAACTTTTAATATGAGTTTATTGTATCAAAGAACTGAATATTGTTTTTACACATAACTTATGTAGTAGCTGTACAGTAACTGTAACTATATGTTTTTACAGCAAACTACGTTTGCTGCAAAAATTATAAATATACAGGGTGTATAAAGGATAAGCGCTGCGAAAAGGTGGCGCGGGCAAAATAAACCACTTGCTTCTACCGGAGGCTTGATTTGCATACTCTACGCTAAGTCCAATTTCAGACCAAGAACTAAGACAAGCGTTCAGTTATGACGGCTCAACAGGACATTGAAAGGTGATAATTGAAAAAAACTCTATCTTTTGCACTCACTATTGAGTTTAAGTTTCCATAGCCTTTCTTACATAAAATAGTATAAATATATTACGTAATTATGTAATACCTACTGCGTGGCTTTGCTGTCCTTATAATGAATCGGTTTGGGCTTCCTTAATAAGCTACAGACAGCGACAGTGTAAGTCCAAGCTAGTATTCCTCATCATCATCAGTCTATAGCAGTCTACTGCTGGACATATGCCTCCCCTGATGAGCGCCATTGTGCCCTGTCCTGAGCTCGACGTATTCAGTTTCAGGCAGCAGCCTTTCGCAGATCGTCACACCACCACCACACTCATATTATTTTAAACAATAATAATAATAACACACAATTACCCTAAGAAGTTGCAGTGGCATATCTGCCGATGAACCGATAACCGTTGGGGTAAACCAGTTCTTGGGTGGAGATTGCGGCTGGGTATACGTAGTGAAGGAGTCTTCCAATGACGATGATGATGATATTAATCAAAATTATAATTGTTAAGTCCCAAATTTTCAGAGATGCACCCTGTATGAGACAGACTGACCGGTTGAGTGGTTTCATTGTGAGAGCACAATTTTAAAATTCGACAGCCATTTTTAAATACGGACAATGCAAAATTGTGTCTATTTTGTATTTTTTAAATCGCCAGACGGTTTTAATGAAAGAAATGAAGCAATTTTTGGACCGATATCATAATTATTGAGTTAAACTTATTTGGCGAAGGAGAAATGGGCAATAACCTTAAATCTATATATGAAATGGCGAAAATTTGTATAATTGTATAAATAAAATGTGACGTGTTATATTTCTTAAGTAGAACTACATAAGTGCCAGCAAAAAATACTCCTTAACGCCAAAACTACAGCACACCAATAAGTTCAGTAGTTTTACGTAATTTTGCTGAAATTTTTAACTTATTTAGTTCTTCACTAACCGCTAGTCTACCAGTAATAACATTTAAGTAATTTTAAATCCGGGTACCACGCGACTGAAACCGCAGGCGCATGCTAGCTAAATAATAAAGTTTGTGTGTTTTTTACTCCTTCGTGCCATAAAGCGGAGACCCAGGCTTGGAAAACGTAAAGTAGGACGCCCTTCGGCCAGGTGGAGTGATGATCTGCGAAAGGCTGCTGGTAGAAGCTGGATGCGTCGAGCTCAGGACAGGGCGCAATGGTGCTCATTGGGGGAGGCCTATGTCCAGCTACCTATGACTGCTATAAGCAGGAGGATGATGATGATGGTGACGTCAAAATGACTGAACGGATAGATTTAAACTTTTACATTTTCTTATTATCCAATTACCTACTGTTTTGAATTCCAATTAAATTTTAGAACCGCTTCAAACACCAAACATTAACTTGCAAAATTACATTTGTTTTGTTTGTATTTCATATGTTGATAACCACGGGTTACTTAAGGAGTTAGGATGCTTATCAGATTATAAGCGGGGTGTTATAAATAAAGTGGTTTGGTTGTTTGTTATTTCAAGGGCTGATTTTAACGAACTCGGATAGCAGTCGGATTACAGTTTGGCAAAAGGTTTATGATATTCACTGGTATTTTTTAAATGATCTCATCACCTTCGTTCAGGGAGTCTAAATTTTATTTACTTTTACTATGAATTTATATGATTAAATAAATAAAAAAATAAAATAGCCTTTATTGCTGTTACTTAAAATTACAATGGATAAGTGCTTTCTTATTAACTAAATTACTATTACATATTACATTACATCGGCAACTGAATTTTTGTCTGTAACAGCTTGTCTGTCGACAAAGGCCTCCTCTAAAAATTTCCACCTATTTCTGTCTCTTGCTAGGCGGGTCCATATTGGACCAGCTATTATCTTGAAGTCATCTTCCCATCTTTTAATTTGTCTACCTCTATTTCTCTTGCTGTCCCTTGGATACCAATCTGTGACTAACTTTGTCCATTTCTCTCTAGTTTCTCTTAGCATATGCCCCGTCCATCGCCATTTCAGTTGTCTGTAAACAGTGAGTGCATTTTTAAATTTAGTTTTTGCTTTAACTTCTTGAAGTTTCACTCTATCCCTTCTTTTTATACCTAGTATACTTCTTTCTATTCCATTTTGTCATCTACGCTTCGCAGATGATTTAATCTTATTTGCAGAAGACGCACGAACTCTTGGACTAATGTTACGGCAATTATCGGATGAAAGTGCTGAAGCCGGCCTGACAATGAATTTAACTAAAACCAAAATTATGACAAACTACCTAAAACCGTAAATAACGAACAAATAGAACAGGTAAATGAATATATATATTTAGGCCAGCTTATATCTACAGAGGATTGCATGAATAAAGAAATAGAGAGAAGAATAAACAATACTTGGAAACGATTTTGGTCTCTTGGCGAAATAATGAAGGATAAAGATATGCCAATGAAAGCAAAAAGGAAAGTATACGAAATATGCAGTATGCCATGTCTATTATACAGCTGCCAGACATGGGCGCTAACCGAACAACTAGAAAACAAAAAGAAAACAAATTGAAAGTATACCAAAAAAAAAAAAAATATATATATATATATATATATATAATTAAACTACTATAAATGCGAAAGAGACGTGGCCGTCGAGCCGTGGTGGCCTGGTGGGATGTACCCCGACTTAAGATGTGGAGGTCGTGGCTTCGAATCCCAGCCGTGCACCAATGGATTTTTCGTTTCTAAAAATTTATGTGCGCATTACCACGAGCTCAAAACGGTGAAGGAAAACATCGAGGAAACCGCTATGCCCTCGAACTAAAAAGTCCGAGAGTTATGTGCTAGGTTAGTGTTCCAATAAAAAGCGGCCATGGGCTTGCAACCTGTCACGTGGAATGCTAGCTGCTTGCAAAAACTGGGCATGCATCGAACGTAATGTTTGGACTTGCCTCTGACTACCTCCGCTAAAATATCCTCAATAGATTTGCGTACTGAACAATATCTGAAGATATCCATAATGGGGAAAAGTCGTGAAGATGTTTTATAAATGCGAAAGTTTGGATGTATGAGAGAGAAGAGAGAGCAAAATTGTTTACTTTACACAAAATACATTGACTAAGG
Organism: Horisme vitalbata; assembly: GCA_951804965.1. Lineage (NCBI taxonomy): Eukaryota > Metazoa > Arthropoda > Insecta > Lepidoptera > Geometridae > Horisme > Horisme vitalbata. The sequence goes on from OX638090.1 coordinate 35,030,586, forward strand.
TATAGGCCCCACTTGTCTGACCTGGCGCGGGCATGGCACGGGCGCTTTCCTATTCCATTCAAATTTAATACAAAATTCATGGAAATAAAGCACAATTTAGCTCGGACGACTTCGCGTCATAAGCACGTCCGATCAACGACATACCGTGTGTCCTAAATTGTGCTTTATTTCCATGCATTTTGTATGAAATTTGAATGGAATAAGAAACCGCCAGTGCCTTGTCTGCGTCCGACGAGTTCACATTCATCGGGCACGGACATGGCGCAGACATGGCACAGGCGGTTTCCTATTCCATTCAAATTTCATACAAAATGCATGGAAATAAAGCACAATTTAGGACACACGGTATGTCGTTGATCGGACGTATGACGCGCCATTTCGGCGCCCGCGCCCGATCGCCGCCAGATGGGCGTCAGATGGCCGCCAGTTCGTAGTATGTACTTGCTTGCGACATATGTCCGTTAGTGATGTAAAAATGCGTGACGAATGACGATATCGAATTTAATATTGAATTTTTTGAATTGATTGTAAAATATGCAACGCTTTATGATCATTGTCGTTCCATTATTGTAACTGAAATGTTCAAGATAAATTGTGGCTGGAAATCGGAAAGAGATTAAACTAAACCGGTATTAAATTTTTTTTATGTAATACCCATGGTAATACTAGCTGATCCTTGTGCAAATTCGTTTGCGCGTATTTTCTTCAACTGTATCAGGGCCCGATTTGGTAACCCGATGAAGAGGTTTTCGGCAGGGTTTTTCCAAAAGTTTAGTTAACCCTCTCCGTATGGTTTACACTATTATTTGATAGGTTAAACAATTCAAAACCCTTTTGATTAGGTTATCTGATCATGAGGGTTATCAATAGTATTGGGTTTTGGTATTATTCCAAAACCCATTCCTTAGGGTTACCCTTTTTATCATTGTAACACGGGTTATAAGTGGGTTATAGGAGATAATGGAGAAAAGAATTTCGGTCAAAAGATTAAAAATAATTGCGGTAATTGTGTTCTAAGCATTAAGGGTGGAAATGCAGACTACTAATTGTTTATTTTACGCAATAATAATTATATTATAATAAAATTGGAATAAATTTTCAATGACAGCTGTCAAACTTAAATCGACCATATCTCGAGAACTACTTATCTTAGACTTGCTTTTACTAGCTCAAATGATAGCTATTGACAAGACCTTAATTTTCGATGACAGCTGTCAAACTTAAATCGACCATATCTCGAGAACTACTCATCTTAGACTTGCCTTTACTAGCTCAAATGATAGCTATTGACAAGACCTTAATTTTCGATGACAGCTGTCAAACTTAAATCGACCATATCTCGATAACTACTCATCTTAGACTTGCCTTTAGTAGCTCAAATGATAGCTATTGACAAGACCTTAATTTTCGATGACAGCTGTCAAACTTAAATCGACCATATCTCGAGAACTACTCATCTTAGACTTGCCTTTACTAGCTCAAATGATAGCTATTGACAAGACCTTAATTTTCGATGACAGCTGTCAAACTTAAATCGACCATATCTCGATAACTACTCATCTTAGACTTGCCTTTAGTAGCTCAAATGATAGCTATTGACAAGACCTTAATTTTCGATGACAGCTGTCAAACTTAAATCGACCATATCTCGAGAACTACTCATCCTAGACTTGCTTTTACTAGCTCAAATGATAGCTATTGACAAGACCTTAATTTTCAATGACAGCTGTCAAACTTAAATCGACCATATCTCGAGAACTACTCATCCTAGACTTGCTTTTACTAGCTCAAATTATTGCTATTGACATGAACTTAATTTTCGATGACAGCTGTCAAACTTAAATCGACTATATCTCGAGAACTATTTATCTTAGACTTGCTTTTACTAGCTCAAATGATAGCTATTGACAAGACCTTAATTTTCGATGACAGCTGTCAAACTTAAATCAACCATATCTCGATAACTACTCATCTTAGACTTGCCTTTAGTAGCTCAAATGATAGTTATTGACAAGACCTTAATTTTCAATGACAGCTGTCAAACTTAAATCGACCATATCTCGATAACTACTCATCTTAGACTTGCCTTTAGTAGCTCAAATGATAGCTATTGACAAGACCTTAATTTTCGATGACAGCTGTCAAACTTAAATCGACCATATCTCGAGAACTACTCATCCTTTACTTGCCGTTACTAGCTTACATGATAGCTATTGTTAAGATCTTAATTTTCGATGACAGTTTTTAGTTTGACAGCTGTCATCGAAAATTAAGATTTTATTAGTAGCTCTCATTTGAGCTAGTAACGGCAAGTCTAGGATGAGTACTTCTCGAGATATGGCAAATTCAAGTTTGACATATGTCATTGAAAATAAAGATCTTGTCAATAGCTATCTTTTGAGCAATTAACGGCTAGTCTAGGATGAGTAGTTCCTGAGATATAACCATTTATAGATGAATTTGTAGAATGAGTTTCGAGTGGAGCTTTGAGTTGAGTTTTGAGTTTGAGTTTTAGAGTGACAGTGACAGTGACAATCAAAAATTATTATTCAAAATAGTTTAGAGGTCATATTTTTCTTTTTAACACGTTGACTGCGGGTCTCGGACATAACGCTTTACAAAATACTCATTATGTGTACTGTCGGCTTTGCCTAATAAATACAATAAAAATAAAAAATAACGCTACGCAGAGTACTCTGCGATGATGCCCTATGAAAACTGACTGAAACACATTTTTTTCTTTTTAACATGTTGGCTGCGGGCCTCAGTCATGACATAACTGATGACTTATGAAAACTGAAACATCATTTTTTTTCTTTTTAATTTGTTGACTGCGGGTCTCGTATATGATAACGCATACTCTGCGATGATGACCAATGAAAACTGACTGAAACACAGCACTTTCCTTATGTTTTCAAAACTTTTCTTTAATGCAGTGACGCTCTTCCTTCAACCAAATAAAGCGATCCGAACTTATACCTAATGATTGACGACATAAATCAAGAGTCAAAATCTAAATTCCCCCACCCAGTGTCAGGCGTAATGATAACCATTGTGTAACATTCAAAAAAACCTATGAAGAGGTAACTCCATTCATTCGTTTAACCTCATAAGAGGTTAACCCTATCGACTGAAAACCAAAAGGAACGGGTTACACTTTCGCTTGTGTTAGGAGGAGAATACCCAAACGAAAGGGTAATCCCGTCAACTGTATAACCCAATGAAGGGGTTTCACTTTCGAAGCAACTAACTCGAAATCGGGGTTGTACGGGCCCTGATCTGTATATTTATTAATTGTATGCACGAGAGCAAGAGCATCTTCGTCTTCTGAGGATGACATGCTGACACATCGATACCGGACAACAGACTGCACTACACTTGTGCCTCTGTCACGTCATTTCTGCGTCTTGTCCGAGCCATGTCCGCGCCATGCCCGTGCCATGTCCTCGCCACGTCCGTGCCACGTCCGCGCCATGTCCGCGCCATGTCCTTGCCCGATATGTGTGACCTGGGCCTAACATAAATCACATAATAAGACAAAATATAAGAGTAAGGACATGGATTTCTAAGAATAAATTAAAAGTACAGGTGGAGAAATTGGTAAAATAGAACCCTAACCTAAAATAGACCTTGTTATCATGGGCAGCATCAGAGCATAATGAAATATAGGATAGAGGTTGGGCATTTGTTGGATTCGCAATGACACCAGTACGGCTGAATTGATCTGGGTATTTGATACAGAAATAGATTATTATCTGTTATTGCATATAGTTTACTTTTATCCCGTAAAAATGTACGGTTTCGATGCGGTATCCATTGTATGGCAGTCTTTGCCCTGAACTCGTCCGACATGCGTCAGACTTGGCCCACCCAATTTTCCGACTTTTACATTAACATACTTAAAAATAATGTGGTGAATATCAAGGCGGGTAAGGGGACCCCCATCTACTGAATCCAAGCGAACCTCACCAGCACGTGGTGCACAGCCTGCTAACTAACAAACTGGACTCTGTTGGTCACCTGATTACGGCATAGCGCAGCCTTACACCGGCACAGCCTTCCCCTGGCCGCCGACGGGCAGCAGCGCCGGTGGTGCGAAAAGCTGTGCCCTGCGATCCCCAACAAGCATGCCCAGCGTGGGGATTATGGACATATCTCTATAGGCTGGTGTGTGTGTGAATGTTAATATCAAGTAAAACTATATCAGGTTATTCTTGGATAGCAGCATATTTTTTTATCTCGGTTCGTACAAATCTGCCCAAAGGGAAACGTTAGTCTTCAAACAGGATTCTCGTAACTTTGATAATACATATATTGAGTTTTTCTTTCACCATCATTAGCTTGAGGCTGAAATGATGAAAAATGATTTATTGAGTACATGATGTATGTACATCCTTTGGTGTCAGTAATAAATTAAAATGAACAGGCACATGAGGCCTAACCTCTTCATGCCTCAAGGCACTCAGGGTGATAACTATGCTGTTGTAAAAGCAGAATGATATTTCTCCTTTCTTAACCATTTTCAGATGTAAGCTAAGACAGGCCACTTTTAATTACATTTTAATAACCAGGTATCCAGGAAAAAATAGTTTTGTCGTAACTAGTTGTGAAAAATGGTTGTGAAAGTGGACTAAAGGATAGCATTGTAGGACACGTTCCAGACTTACGAATCAATACTTTGTAATAATTAATGGTTTCCGCTTAAAATCAGGTGGCTATGGGGATAGTTCCATAATGAGAATCGAACCCACGACCTGTTGCTTAAGACAGAGGATGATAATAAATAAATAAATAATAAATAATGCTGGACAGTACAATAACGAAAGATAACTTCGTATATTATTGTATTTTTCAAACTTCTACTTACATGTTACACATTATCATTACGTAGGTACCTACTTAGGTTATTTACTTTAATTTTATTTCAACTTAATCCCCGATCCTTAATCCTAAAAGATCTATGTTACTTTTCTATTTTGTTTTTTGTTGTACTACCTATTTAACTCATCTCGATGTCGCCTTCTTACATAATATGTCTCGAAAGTTTCTTCTGTGTATTGTTGTTGTGTTGTGGTAAATAAAAACTTTTCTTTCATTCTTTCTATTTCGCGTCCTACAAAACCACTGTGGTTCACCATCTGCATAATACGTATTATAATTATTATCTAATTAATTATTATCCCTAAAGGTAAAGTTTATTATAAACTATTGCTTAGCAATTAAGTATCACTTAACAGTCTGACAAATGATTATGATCTTTAGTCGGAACGGAGACGATTCATCTTAAAGTTCAAATGGATTTTACACCATCCGATTTACAGCGATCAAATTAAATTTTCCTTGGTCGTCACTTTTTTATCGTTAACTAATTTATTTATCATCGGACCAACAGCACTCAAGATATTTTAAATAACAAAGTAGAACATACCATACAAAATGTTTGTACCGTGTCAAATCCGTGCCCCGTCCGGGCCACGTACACGGCACACCCCGGCCACGGCCCGGTCTAATGAAAATCATCCCTAACAGACCTCGCAAACAAAACGCTTTGTCGTCGCGCTTAGACGCGAGAGCCTGTCATATCTTTCTGTCGCGATTGTCGCCGTGTGTGCGGAGCTTTGAACAAAATGTATGAAAATTGTCCCCCGCAGCTTGTCGTAGCGTTTAATCGCTGACGTTTGTCGTCCAATGTGCGCAGGCTGTTAGACGGGCTCAGGCGGAGGGAAGCAACACGCCGGCGGAGTTCTGCGGAGTGCTGAAGGCGGACAGCGAGTCTATCTTCTCCTGAGGATCCCTGATACGGAAGGCGAAACATTTTCGAATTTTTGTTGCGATTTTGTGGAATTCGGAAAAGGTTAGCGGAGTTTATCTACACTATCTACATCTACACTAATATTATAAAGAGGAAAAAAAAACTTTGTGTGTGTGTGTGTATGTTTGTAATTAATAAACTCAAAAACTACTGTGCCGATTTCTTTACTTTGCGGCAATCAGCCAATCACTTAACAAATAATGAATTGACTAGGGTAGAATATATTGAGTTCAAGTTCAAGTTCAAGTTCATTTATTGGTAACAAAATATGGTTACATGTCAATGGGTAACTATGTAGTAGATACATGGGCATTTTGCACTATAGAATAATATATAGGTAGCTAAGTACAGTAAGTAATTTACATTGTTTTAACTATAATTAAATAAATTAATCATTTATAATTCAATAAAAAAAATGATAATAAAAAATAAATTAAACAAATGTCATTTCAGTTAAAAAAAAAACAAATATTAAATGTCCAGTTATACACACGCAGGTATATCAACTCAAAGTCAATTCAATTGGATCAGCCTAAAAACTCATCGATCCTATAAAAGGATTGCTCGATGAGGCCAGTTCTTTAATTTTAGTTTTTAGGATTGCGTTGACGGAGCTTCGGTAATAGTGTCTGGAAGGCGGTTGTAGACCGCGGGCCCCATCACATGAATCAGCTTCGACGATTTCGTCAGACGCCGAGACAAGGCCTTCAGCTTCTGTCTATTCCTCGTTGAGTATGAGTGACAATCACCAAACTTATCGTACTCACTAAGGTGGTTTCGTGCATACAAAGCCACATGCAGTATTAATAAGCCCGGGACTGTAATAATCTTGAGCGATTGAAACATAGGACAAGCGGGCGTGTCCCACGGAACTCGCGCTATTGCTCGTACAGCTTTCTTCTACATTCTGAACGCTCGCTCCCAGTCAGCAGCTCTTCCCCAGAGTTCTACACCATACTGAAGGAGCGAGTGAACAGACGCTAAATAGCAACTCCTGGTCATGTTCTGCTCCAAGGTTGCCGACAAACGCCATCCAAGCCGCTCCAAGAGTTCTATGGTGAATGTTAAACTTAATTATTGATAAACTACATGTATTTCAAGCAATAAATATACTTTGACTTTGGCAGTCGGGATCTGTAAAGAGCCCTACGTTTAGTTTAACTGAGGCGGTTACCGCGGCGTCGAATTGATGGTGTCTCGGTTAAAATGAGACAATGCATTGTAGCCAACTTAAGTGCTGTGATTAATCAAACTGCTCTCGGTATATTTTAGGTGTTAGATCACTATTATAGAACAATGCAATACCCATATCATAGAATAAGGAAGGTAATGCCTCTCATTATCACCATTCGCAGCCCGATTTGGAGATAAAGATAAATGATAAAGAAACATTAATTTGAGTCACAAATCATATAAAAATAAACAAAAGTGAGAAACAGTGACATGTCATGACAATCATGAAGCAGCGGCGTTTTATGAAATGAAGAGGAATTAAATGATATAGGGCCTGATTCTGACGATTGGATATATTTGATTCTATTATATATATATCGCGGAAACTGTCAAAACTGTATGAAAATTGACAGTTCTCACGATATATATCTAATAGAATCAAATATGTCAAATCGTCAGAATCAGGCCCTTGGTCGTTTACGCCATTCGATCGGATGCTAGCTTCCTCCCGCGGCTTCGCTCGCATGGTACCGGGTCACAAACTGTGCATATTCCAAGTTTCATCCAAATCCTTTCAGTCGTTTTTGCTTGAAAGAGATACCTACATCCAAACTTGTAAACTTTCGCATTCATTTCGAAAAATAATTTAAATAATAAAAATTTTAGGTATAGTTAAGAGCAACCATATAAAATGCACTAGAAGAGATAGTACCTAGTACAAAAATCTCATCTCGATTACTGATTTTAAGCCGCATAAATAAATAAATAAGTAAATAAATAATCCTGGACACTATCACACAGCATCACGTAGCCCCAAACTAAGTAGAGCTTGTATTATGGGAACCACATGATTGATATACTACATAAATACATTTTTTTTTGTAAATATACATACATATCATACATAGAAAACACCCAGACCCGAGACAAATATCTGCAGAACATGCAAACATTTGTCCCGCAGCGGGAATCGAACCCTTCTGCGTCACAGGCGGACCTTCGCCCACTGCGCCACAGAGGTCGTCGATAAAAATAACTGAAATCTCAGCCATTAGTTATATAGATCTATAATATCTTATCTCGATTCCTGATTTTAAGCCGCATAAATAACTAAAATCTCAGCCATGAGTTATATCGATCTATAATATCTTATCTCGATTCCTGATTTAAACCGCAAAATCTCAACCGTTAGTTATACCAAAACCTATTATAATTAATATGTTATTATAAAAGATAAAAACTCATAATTGAAAAACTGCGCCTACGCAAACTAGAAAGCAAACTTGTTTTCCAAATTGCTTATAAAGAAAAGGCTCATTTTGGCCTTCTCTGGTTTTGTAGTTTAGGACCCTCAAAGGCCTTCAATATAACTCAAAGGGGTGTACGGGCTTCCAACCCCCATCTTCGGAACGGGGCCCAGGCGGCCGGCTGATTGCGGCATAGCACAGCCTACAACGGCACAGCTAAATCCCCTGACCACCGGCAGTAGCGTCGGTGGTGCGAGAAGCTGTACCCGGTGATCTCCAATCTGGAGAGAGCTGAAGACCGTTCTTCGTGGAATTCCTTGGGGGAGACCTATGTTCAGCAGTGGACTTCTATAGGTTGTTGATGATGATGATGCGGTGAAATTTTATTACAATTATCTATACTTATAAAATCCTTAGTCCTGAATGACTGACGGATCAACACACAGCCTAAACCGCGATTCGTAGAGACCTGAAACTTGGAGGGTGTGTTCTTTGTATGACGTAGGCATCCGATAAGAAAGGATTTTCCGAAATTCTACCCATAAGGGGGTGAAAAACGGGGGCAAAGTTAGTATGGAACAACGTGATTCCTTGGTCCAATCAACTTCAAATTTTGGATGAACATTATTTAACAGAATTGATGGAAGGTGTGGTTCGTATTTTATTGAAACTCATGGCCTAACAGGGTTAAAAAGGGATGATCAATACTATATAATCTACTCCTTAGTTCTTATATTTAGATTGTCTTTTGTTACCTATCTCTTTTGTGCTTTTATTCAGGTATGCAGTTCTATTCAGCGGACAACAAACTATAATAAGACGGTGGCGTTTATTTTTAAACGACCTAATGGTGAAGGTGTAAGGTAAGGTAATGTTAATATTTTAAACCTTTTAATGTGAAAACTGCAGCTATCTGTTCGCTTCAGCCTACACATAGCCCTCACGCATTTCTTCTGTGCCTGAAATACTACAGATTCGTTACCAGATGACTATTAGGCGGCCTAAAACCAAGAAGAAGAAAAAATCCTAAGCTTTTCATTGTGTTTCTTTATTGTTTCAATCCTACGCTGTGCTAAGTACCTAAAGCTGTAGATAGGCTTTTAGGATTAGCCGCCTGCAGTAAAGGCGGAAGAAATAAAAATGTAGGAAATAAATCTACAAAATTATGAAACAAGAATTTTACTAAAGAAAAATATAAAAAGACAAAAACACGCTTGGATAAAGACCCTTACTTATTTTATAACCTTTAAGAGAGAGATTAGATTCATGAAAACATTTTGCAACATCTAAGTTTTTTTTTCTGTATAAAGCCAACCTCACCTACCCGTGGTGCACCCTACTGTATAACAAACTGGGCCCTTATTCTCCATAGAGAAGGAATCTTTTGTGTCAAAACCAGAGATCGGAATAGGTATTGTGATTTAGGGTCAATTGTCTCAAACATGCATGCTAACACGGATATGACTCCGGGATTCCAATATTTTAAAATGATCAAGACATTTGTTCCCGGATTTCAAAATAAACATGAGAGCGTAAAGTGAGAAACATACAAGCAAGTGTTTTTTCTTTAAACTTTTTAAACGTACACGTGGCGGCATAGGTAGCTGGCATTCTTTGGTAAAAACTGTGGTTTATAAAGACTAATCAGCTTGGTTAAAGATGCTCATTATAATAATCAGTACCCAAAACTGCAAATAGGGTCTTTTGACACCATAATCCTAAACCATGTGCACACAAAGGTTGCGACCAATCAGAACAGAGTATCCGGGGATGACTCAATATCTGTTTGTGAAAACAGTGCGCGCGCGCTCACTAGCTTTCTTTGGGTTGTTGATTGTGCGTTTCTGTCTTTACTGTGTTGTGGTAAACGAAACTTTAACCCTTGCTTACTTAATTGCGTAGGAAATGTCAAGAATTGGCGCAGAGCAACTGAATAAAGCTAAATAAAATTAATTTTATGAAAACACATGCACTAAAACGTTTGCTAACAAACTATTTTTTTAATAAATAAAAATCTATTTTAAACTTTATTCCAATAGATTCCTTGAAATAAAAAATCCTGTAAATATATGGAAACTTCCCGGGAAAATAGCATGTCCACGTTATGATATCGTGATGCAAGTACCTAAAATAACTCTTCTTACTCCGATCTCTGGTCATAACACAAAATATTCCTTGTCGATAACGTGTGACGTCATGACATGCTACAAACACAAACGCGTTTCAAAAACACGCCATGGCGTCACGTTAAGATTTCACAGGGGCATAGAGAATACGATAACACGCAGATTCCATGCAGATATCGTAACGAGGCGCGTTACGTTTGCGTTTAGTCATATAATGGGAATAAGGGTCCTGATTGCGGCATAGCGCAGCCACACTAGCACGCATGCCCAGCGTGGAGATTATGGGAAAATGCCAATTCTTATAGGGGAGGTCCAGCTGTGGACTGAATAGGCTGGTGTTGATGTAGTATTTTTTTAGGATATGTTTAGTGGCATTTTTTAAGTAATACATTGAATATGTTGATTTAATTTGTTATAAATAAAGTTTTTGGAATCCAGCGTTTTATTAGCGTAATTATTTCTAATAAAAAGATTTTAAAACACGTCCTTACGCTTTAAGTTTACGTCATTTCCGTATGCGTAACAAATCCCGCCAAAATGTAACATTTCCACAATCCTAGTTTACAGATAACAACCCTTCAGGACGTCTTCGCGATAACAAAAAAGGTTTTACTTATCTTACTTATCAGCCAAATCCTCAGGAAGCGGAACAAAAGCCCCTAGTGTTGCCAGCGTTGCGCCTACAAGATTACTGAGTCCATCATGAAAATGCTGAGTTACCCTAGAATGCTGACTTACCCAGTGTTTGTGGGTAAACAAGTAACAACGGGTGATATTACTTCAATTTCTTCGACGCCTCTTATCTACGGATTGGGATGGGACATACTGGCGGATCGAATGACCAATCTTTACAATATCAGTAGTGATTTTATAATATTTTTACTGAAAATATCGTTAAGTGTTAAGTTATGTGTCTTTAAATAAGAAAACAAATCCTTTCTACAGCATATTGTAACTGTCTAATTAATGAACGAATATTTATACTCAACCAAATCTAGAACTAAACATGGAAGAAATTTCCCTCCCGCAACATAGGGAATCCTAGTGCCGTAGCCTATATATTTTTTATAGATTTTAAATGAGCACTTATTTTTTTGCGGTTTAGACTAAATTTTCAAATCTGTTTCGAATATTACTGAAATTAACCATAGAACATATCAAATAAAAAATAAAAATGAACATAAAGGTGCTATCCAAGTCACAGAGATACTATTATTTTATTGAAGTCAAATGACTTTTAGTTTAACTTCCCTGCCATTTACTTATTTGAAATTTAAACTATATAAAAAAACTTTGGCTGAAAATTCTGCTAAGCCCACTTTTTGTTACATTTATTGTGCAATAAAGTATAAATAGCATAAATAAATAAGTTAAGTGCTGACTTTGTTTTCGATTTGGCGCCTAAATCAACAAGCTACTTTGGAAGATTGTGTGATTAGGCACATGTTGATAAGCTTTTAGTTACCCACTTACAGAGCCGTGTAGATTGACTTGGGCTTTAGTTGATAAGTTTATTGTAGCGAAAATACTGCTAGGTATGGTTTCCCGGGGGAAGTGTGCTAACACCCTAAACTTTATACATGTAATTTCTGCTGTAAATCCAAGTCAGCCAACATGTTTACTCTTTAAATTTTCTGTGAGTTTATCAGCAAGGGCAATCTCAAAGAAGGGATGCGATACGGCGCGGCCCAAGGGATCTATGGCCCAGCGATATATAGGCCGGCCCGAAAATATTAACATGGCTTGCGGCTTTCTTCGCCCACCGTACATAAATACAGTATAATAGGAATACAGCACACACATAGGTACATAGTATTCTGAACCAACATAATATTTTATTGTAGCCATTATCATTCGTAGCCTGACTTCACTCACTGCTGGGTAAAGGCCTCCATTTATGAGTTCCCATCCCCACGGTCTATTGCTCGTCTCATCCAGGTCCAACACGCGATGTACCTACTTATTGGAACTACCGTGGTACCACGACCAACCAGACTAGAAAACTTGCAGATCACAAACATTCTATCTAAGCTTAAATGTTTACAAATATATGTACAATATATACGTCCAAATATTAATATTTTTAACCGACTTTAAAAAAGGAGGAGGTTCTCAATTCGGTTGTACGTTTTTTTTTAATGTTTGTTAGCTCATAACTCTGTCATTTATGAAACGATTTGGAAAATTCCTTTGTTTTTGTGTAGGGTATACTTTCCAATTGGTCCCATATAATGGTAAAAATACCAACCGTAAGGGTGAGAAAACTGGGAACGAAAATTTTATGGGCTTAAATTTTATTAGTTTTTTATGTTTGTTACCTCATGACTCCGTCATTTATGAACCGATTTAAAAAACTCTTCGTTTTTTGTATAGGGTATACTTTTTGATTCGTCCCATAAAAATTTGAAGAAAAAGTACCAACTCTAAAGGTTAAAAAACAGGGACTAAGATTTTATGGGCTCTAATTATATTCATGTTGTATGTCTGTTATCTCATAACCCCGTCATTTATGAACCAATTTGGAAAATTCTTTTTCGTTGTGTTTTTCGGGGGTAAGACACGAAGACAAGCACAAAGGCAAGACGGGAATGAAATTTCTATGGGCTCGAATTTTATTTATAGTTTTAGTAATAGTCTTAAAGTAAGATTCACTAAAACTTCGGAATTAAACAATAATTTAAAATAAAAAAACCGACTTCAAAAACATATAATGAAAAAACTGTAAAACTAAAAAGCTAAAAATAACTGCTTATTTTTTGGGTCATCCACCTTTTTCTATAAATTTATCCCTTACGATCTATGCGTTTACCACATAGGTAGATCTAGATACCTACCTGTTATTTTTGGAGACGGTGTCAGCCAAGGCACGCCAAGGTAGGTAACTATTGCGTGGGCGGCATAGGAGGGCATGTCCGAGGTGGGAGGGGTGTAGTTGCTATAATGTCGTACTCCAAAGCTGACTCCGACTCCAAAACTAACATAGGTATCTAGATCTACCTATGTGGTAAACGCATAGATCGTAAGACCAAGGATAAATTATATGAGCCACATTAAAGAGAAAGTGGATGTCATGTCAAATAGTGACGTAAAGGAGGCTGCTGTGGAGAGAGGCAAATTGATGGACCTGCATCAGTTGCGCCGACAAGAACACAGGTCTTAAATAAATGATGATGATGATGTATAAAATGTATGATTCTTAGTAGATCAAGCTATGCTACTGGTACTGCTAGCTATATTGTGCCACAATTCAGAATTAGGATTCAGTGGCGTTATCACGACGTATATGAGGTCAAATCAAATAAATGTGCTGTGTTACTCGGTGGCGAATGGCTATTTTATAATATTGATGTGTTGACCTAACGGTTGCGTTCTGGTTTCCCGAGAGATAACTTTCCTAGTGGCATAGGCCCCGTATTAGGATTTTAGTGTCTATATTTAAAACCAACATTTTGGCTTCATGTTGCGGTGTAGTGATGTCCAGCATTATTTATTTACTTAATTTATTCAATCCATTTATTTCTGAAATTGAAGTCTATAAGTTATTCCAGATCTAGAACTGCTTATTATGTGAATATCAGCTCAATCCCGTCGGAAGTTATTTCACACTTATCTCACACTATTACTTATTATTTCACACTCTCTGACCCGCCCGCAACTTCATTTGCGTGTATACGCTTTTAATGTTGCGTGTAACCCCAATTATATATGGAATAAAAAGTACCAACCTACATTACCAGGTTAGGTCCGGGTCAGTACTCAGACGTGTACACGTTCCTGTTCCCGTTTCCACTCCCACTTCCGCTACCTTTTTCTGGGCCCATTCTTGCTCCTTTTTCCGTTAGCGACCCTTCGCCAAGTCAACAGCCAGTTGAAAAGTGTAGGCATTTATGTATATATATTATAAATTAGTACATCGCTTCTCGTAACTTGAGAAATAATTGGTCCCCCTCCATGCAAACTTTCATCTCCTAGCTTGCCTTACCACATAGCATAGAGTTACTATTCAGTACTTAACACTTGCTCTAGTGCGCGAGCCGCTACTCGACCCGCTGCTGCGAGGCCCGCAGTCAATATGCTAGTGTCTAGTGTATGAGTGCTGAAAACACACTTGTTCTAAGGAGCGAACTGTTTTTTATGTTATCAGAGTGTGAGCACTGATCACTTAGTAACCAGGCATGTGTGCCAAATAGAATATTTGTAGTTCCCTCGGACTACCACCGATCAACTTGTTTATTGATCTATACATTCTAGAATTAAAATAAACTGATTTGGAATGAACAAACAAAACCCATTCATAAGACACCTCACTCAATATATACTCAAAATACAATACACACAATATATATACACGCTCAATATATAATTACATATGGTAAACTTTTTTTGGCCCCTTTTGGTACCTCCCCTGTCTGATATATAACTCGTATACTGCCCAGCAAAAAATTCAAATACAACCTAATTATCTACCAAATTGTATGCAGATTGGATCAACGGTTTGAGAGTTATGCTCGAACAAACAAACTTACGATACGAACTTACAACAAATATCACTGAACTAGGATGTCAACGATACTCTAACGAATGGGACTCTTTAGTGCTTTTGACTTAAATTATTTTATACATATTTGACACATCGAGATAAGAAAGTAGGTACTCTATAGAGTCACAGTCTTCAAGAGAAAACTGACAAAAATAGTTTAAAGAGTATTTGACATAAATAAACTTCAAAATGCCAAATTTGCGCTAATTTAGACCTCATGTGGCTTGAAAAGTGTTCAATGTCGGCGCAATCTACAACATTCGCCGAGTTTTAGTGCTGACACTTTTTTCCACGTTTGTGGCTCTAGAGTATAATATCTCGATGATTTGTCGTTCCAATTTTAAAGAGATCGGATTGAGTTTTCAAACGTGTCAAAATAAAATTTTATTTAACCGCTCACGGACATGATATCTCGGAACAGTTCGGACCAGTTCAAGCGCGAGTGTCATGCGAGCGGTGAACTTTCTTGTGCAAACAAAAATGGAGCAACAAAATAAAAATTATTATAACTGTGTAGAGGACGGGTGTCAAAATAAAATTTTATTTAACCGCTCACGGACAGGATAACTCGGAACAGTTCGGACCAGTTCAAGCGCGAGTGTCACGCGAGCGGTGAACTTTCTTGTGCAAACAAAAATGGAGCAACAAAATAATAGTAGATTGTTTTACAAGGGACTAAACCATCCCATTATATACGAGTTATACTCCCAAGCGTAGGGAGGATGACAAGACCGAGTTATAATGGATGGTTTTGGCCCGAGTAAAACACTCTACTTTTCACTTCGATGGCGAGAAAATAAAACAATTCAAAATTAGTCAACTTTCAGAAATTTTATTAAAAATTAATCAACATTCATAAAACATCACCACGACTATTTTCAAAAAAAAAAGATTGACGGAGCACCAAGACGTTTTTATGTAAGAGAACGAATGCTTTGTACGGGCTGATGATTTTAGACAAAAATTAAAAAGAAAAAATACTTTTTAGCCCGAGGTATTAAACTCGAGTTTTAGGCCCGCTAAGCTACACTGTAAATGGACTCCCTTTTCCGCAATTGGACTCCAGTTGGTCCATTGGGCGTGTGCTAAGCTACACTATTATGATACACTTTTTGAGCAAGAGAAGTGAAAAAAAATATTATAACTGTGTAGAGGACGGGTGTTAAAACTCAATATTAAACAGTGAATTGTCGTTTTTTAAGCTACCAGTAGTTTCAGAGAGTACTTAGATAATTGCTTGTATTTCGATGGTTCGTTTTAAAGTAGGTAGGTACTAAAAACAAAATATTTAGTTAGGTAAGTGCCGCGCTGCCCTGCCCTCGGATAATTAAAATATTGTAAGGTGGCTATAGCCACCCACCTAAAATATTATAAGTGTTACGCCAAGCCAAAGCTGATGGCAACCCACCTGCCGGATCAGCCAATGCGAGCCAGCCATGTCACCCCCACCACGCACCACAGCCAGCCAGCCTAACGCCAAGTGGAGGGGGGTAGCCTTTAAATAGCCTAGCGCGCTCATTTGTAGCCAATTTTTTAACATTGTAATCTGGGTAGGACGAAACTCTGTCAATCCTTCCCAAAAATAAAGTGATTCTCGTAAAGTACTTCTTTATTTAAGCCCCTTCTGTTTCACTCGGAAGTGGGATCTACAAAAATGAAGCGTCACCACGCTGCTGACACGGCAGGTAACCTGGTTCGCCCACCTGGATGGGACAATACGTCGACATCGGACGATAATCCAGTCGGAGAAAATGAAGAAGACGCCACACCGCCGCCTGCCAAGAAGATTCTGCGAAAATTACTGGAAAATGAGGTACAGAGAGCTATACGTGAACTTAATGAAGATCCAGGCATCATATCCACCCAAAGGGCCACCGTGCTGCATCTCTCATTTCGGAGTTTGACCCGGACAGCGAAGATTGTATTACAGTGACCGCATGGCTAAAAAAAATCGATCAAATCGGCGAGATCAATGGTTGGAGCGAGACTACGAAGGCATTCCATCTACAAGATAAATTGAGAGGACAAGCGCGAAAATGGTATAACCGACTCGACGAATATGATTATTCTTGGACAGATTGGAAACAAATGTTGACACGTGCTTTTCCACGGCATCGAGATTATGGAAACATGCTAGACGAAATGATGAACAGAAAGAAACTACCCACAGAGTCCATGACAAAATACTATCAAGAGAAGGTCGCCATGTGCTTCCGGTGCAAGTTGACGGACAACGCAACTGTTTCCTGCATTATACGTGGCCTACCGTCATCACTTCAGGCCAATGCTAGAGCTTTCCAATGTGAGCGACCCGAAGAGCTGTATGAAGGTTTCTTGTGTGCTTTAGATGACTATCAGCCACCAACCATTGGGTTACGGCCGTTTAGCAAGGATATCATCGTCGGAAATGCTCGTCAAGGCAATGACAAGAGGACAATCATCTTCGATCCTGAGATGGACCCCTGCCCGCGCTGCAAGAAAACAGGGCACCTGTTGCGCAATTGCCCGCTTCCAGATACGCGCACATGCTTCAAATGTGGCAAGCAAGGCCACATCGCTACACGCTGCACAAGCGCCAGTACCCCAGCCAGTTCAACGAAAGCTTCGGCGCGAGCCGAGGATAACGTCATGGATATCAAGATTTTACAAAACTACAGCAGCGTTTATGAAAAGGTGGGTAAAGTCAATGGTATCTACGTCAAATCTTACATAGATACAGGTAGCCAAGTCAATGTGCTATCAAGCCACGTGGCAAAGCTACTAAATCTGGAAATTAATTCGACTGATACCCTCCTAAAGGGTTTTTCTGGAGATCACCTCTCCAGTGTGGGAGAAGTGGCGTTCCAACTAGAACTTGATGGTATATCTATTCACTGCAAGGCTCATTTAACTGATGTCGATATGGGTGGTATTAACCTATTAGTTGGACAACCAATTATATTAACAGCGACGGTATGTCTTTGATTGTCTGTAATGGTGCTGCAACCCTCAAACAAGATACAGACTTCACAAAACAAATTGATGTTGTCGAGTCACCCTCCCGATTTAAAGTAGTTACGACTTCCAAAGAATGCCTACTGCCTGGTTGTTCTATTGTCAGGGTGAACGTGCTGGGAAATGACGAAGCCAATGATGTCGTCACTTCTCCTCAACATTTCGAGCTGAGCGACATATCCTACTCCATTCCTGCCACCCTGCTTCGTGGTGCCATTGGCTACATCAAGGTCATCAACTCTGGCACTAAGAGCATCACTTGGGCGCGAGGTGATGTCCTGACTAGGGCAGAGACCTGCACTGCCTCTCCACCGCCAGTTGATATTCAGGTCGGTAAACGATTCAGCTATACTTTGCCTACATTAGCCAATGACGATGCCAATGTCTATGCAAGCAACCCTATATCATCTGTTTTGCATACTAGCCTAGCTAATATTAGCACTATAGGAGGGATAGGGATAAATGAGATAAGTACAGGGAAATTAAATGAAGACGACAATAAAAGTTTAATAAATTTATTATTAAAATACAATGATTGCTTTGCAAGTAATACGCAAGAGTATAGTATATAATATATAATACAAATGCAAATCAAATTAACAAGCGATCAACCCGTTTATCGACAACCTTACCGTATGTCGCATAGTGAGCAGGAAATAGTTCGATCCAAAGTCTCCGAGTTGTTACAAGCTGGCATCATACGAGAATCGGAATCTTCCTACGCGTCTCCCGTTATTCTTGTTAAAAAGAAAAACGGCGACTATAGACTCTGCGTCGATTACCGGGCGCTCAATTCTATCACTATTCGAGATCGATATCCTCTTCCAAACATAGATGACCAGGTTTCCAAGTTAGCGGGGAAAAAAGTTTTTTACTAGTCTTGATTTGGCACAGGGATATCACCAGGTTAAAATAAGTCCTGAAGACATTCACAAAACAGGGTTCATTACACAACAGGGTCACTGGGAATGGACCCGGGTACCCAATGGGGTAGCTAATGGTCCATCTTTTTTTATGCGGTTGATGAACAAAATTGTTAACTCCATTCAACATCCTACCCGCATTTCGCCTTCACAAAATGATAGCACAAAGACCGGTAATAGTGATGATAATAGCTTGAAAAATGGTAACAGATATCTAAAAGACGGTGAAGTGTTGGCTTTTTTGGATGACTTGCTGCTACCTTCAGTTGACATAAAATCAGGCTTAGATATTCTAGAAACAGTTCTAAGTAAATTCAGATATGAAAATCTTAAGCTCAACATAAAAAAATGTTCATTTTTGCAAGATAAAGTAACCTATTTAGGTCACGAAATTTCATCTAACGGCATCCAACCGGGCGAGTCAAAGTTGGCAGCAGTGTCTCGGTTTCCCATCCCTAGTAACGTACATGAGATACGTCAGTTTCTTGGACTTTGTAGCTACTTTCGTAAATTTATCAAAAATTTCGCAGTTATTGCCCGCCCATTAACAGATCTTACCAAGAAAAACGCAGTTTGGAGTTGGGGAATTGATCAGCTTCACAGTTTTGAGGAATTAAGAAAGTGTTTATGTACAAAACCTATTCTTGCGCTCTACGACCCTGCTTTGCCAACAGAGATTCATACGGATGCATGTAAATTGGGAGTTGCAGGCATCTTGCTCCAAAAACAAACGGATGGTACGTTACGCCCTGTTATGTATTTTAGTAGGGTTACTAGTAAGGAAGAAAGCATGTATCATAGCTACGAGCCGGAAACTCTTGCGGTTGTCGAATCATTGCGGAGGTTTAGAGTTTATATTGTAGGTAAGCATGTCAAAGTCGTGAAGGACTGCACGGCCGTACGTGCGACCCTGACAAAACGCGACATGATCCCCCGTATTGCCAGATGGTGGCTTTCAATACAGGATTTTGACATGAGTATAGAGTATCGACCTGGGGACCGAATGAGACACGTAGACGCACTGAGTAGGAACCCGATAGAGACTGTAAATATAAACCGCCTTGAAGTAACTGACTGGTTCTATACTGTCCAGTGCCAGGATGATAAATTGAAGCGAATTATAGATCAGCTTAGGGAAGGCTCAGCAGCCACTGAGATTACCAATGATTACGTATTTTTAGATGAAAGGCTGTACCGTAAAACATTGAGTGGAAATCGCCTTGCCGTTCCCGCATCTGCTCGATGGAAAATATGTCAAATTCACCATGATGATGTAGGGCATGTAGGGTTACAAAAATGTATGGACTTGATTAAAGCTAGCTACTGGTTTCCCAAAATGTCCCGATTCATTCGTAAATATGTAAATACATGTTTACACTGTGCCTATGGTAAAGGTGATCATGGGAAGAAAGAGGGAGGCCTATTTCCAATACCCAAGCCTAGTGAGCCCATGCTTATGGTTCATGTAGACCACTTAGGGCCATTTTGCAAAACCAATAAGGGCCATCAGTATATGTTAGTCCTTACTGATTTTTTTACAAAATTTGTTATAGCAGAACCTACTCGAACGGTCAACTCGATTGAAACGATTAGAGTTCTAAAAAAGATATTTCGCTTGTTTGGTTACCCTCAAAAATTAGTGAGTGACCATAGAAAGGCTTTCACTAGTCGGTATTTTAAAAGATTTTCATGTGAAAAACAGTTCAGGCACATCCTAACATCTATTGCATGTCCTCGTGCTAACGGTCAAGTAGAGAGAACAAACCGGACTATCTTGAATGCGTTACGTGCCACTGATCCAAGTGAGGCCGCTAATAACTGGGCCAATTGCTTACCCGATGTTCTTTGGGGTATAAACAATACCTATAAGGGGGCGTCCATTAATTACGTGAGGCATTTAGGGGAGGGAGGGGGTCGAGCCGAATCTCACCAAATCTCACGTGGGGCAGGGGGGGAGTCGCAGCAAATCTCACGTAATTTTTTTTCCTCAAGAAAAATAAATTAAACCCCGTCAATTCCAAAGCCGCGGGCAGTGCTAGTTTATAATATTAGTGTCATATGACATTTATTTGCATTTATAGTGTATTTTGATGTCATAATTTAAATGTAACACTTTATTTTTAAAAACTTGCATATTTTTGCGCTGCGACAAAGGGCTACGTAGTATAAAATTTGACTTGTCTAAGTGCTTATTTTGTAAGCTTAAATAAATAAATAAAATGACAGCGAATTTTGACACCTGCATAACTTTTAGCTTTTGAGACACACTTGATAGGAATCGGTCATTTCCTCACCTCAGTATACAGTTTAGGTACTAAATAATTTTCTTTTGTTTTCACTGTTCTCGAAATCTTGAAATTTAGTAATCTTAAAAAAACTAAGTAGCTTTTTTTAATAAATCCAACGCAAACAACTTATTATCATCAATCCACATTTTGAAACATCTCACGTGAGATTTTGGGGGGGAGGGAGGGGGTCGAGCAAAACCTTACGACATCTCACCAAGGGGGTGGAGGGGGTCGAAAAATCGCCAAAATCACCTCACGTAATTAATGGACGCCCCCTAATGAAGCCTTTTGATTTAATGTTTGCTAGGACCTCTAGACCACGATGTGATGTTGTTGCTCATGAAATGTCAACGAACCAGTGGAAGTTAGACGAGAGCAAGCTAGTGCTAGATTAAAGAAAGCGAGTGATAGGATGAAAAGATATTTTGATAAAAAACGCAAGCCAAGTAAGGTATACAAAAAAGGGGACTTAGTTTTATGGAGGCAAGCCCCTACCAGTAGTGCGGCTAAGGTTAATACTAAGCTTGACGATCTTTACTCGGGCCCTTATGTAATCACGAAGGTTGTGGGCAATGATAGATATAGGATCCGCAGTATAAAAGGTTTGAGAGGCTATAAAGCCTTTACCGGCCTCGTAGCAGTTGATTCGTTGAGGCCATATAGAAGTACAGTTCCCATATCTGACAGTGTCAGCAGCTCTGATGAACAGCTAGAGAGAGAAGACCTTATTGACCTATTAGAAATTTAATATTGTTTCTCCCATTGCGGGAGCAATCCTTGTTCCAGGATGGCCGAATGTTACGCCAAGCCAAAGCTGATGGCAACCCACCTGCCGGATCAGCCAATGCGAGCCAGCCATGTCACCCCCACCACGCACCGCAGCCAGCCAGCCTAACGCCAAGTGGAGGGGGGTAGCCTTTAAATAGCCTAGCGCGCTCATTTGTAGCCAATTTTTTAACATTGTAATCTGGGTAGGACGAAACTCTGTCAATCGTTCCCAAAAATAAAGTGATTCTCGTAAAGTACTTCTTTATTTAAGCCCCTTCTGTTTCATAAGCTTGATTTACATAATAATTTCCTATTTTGAATAAGTTTAAACGAAGCAAGTACCTAAATCTTTATCAAGCCACCAAATATTACGTTTGTTTGAAACCATGATGTTTTGTTTGTGTAGATATTGTATTGTTTTAAGTGTTATTTGATAGGTTTAGGTCTAAAATTTTGTATATAGGGTAATACATTTAGAAGTTATTAGAGATTTTCGATGGTGAAAATTGCCAAATGTAAAATTTTATATGTTTTTGTTCTGCATACTTTTTGTATTGTAATAGTATGTTTATTGTTTTGTTTGAATATTGTAGAATAAGTTTTTTTGCTATGCGGGCTATACCTCGGGTTTGGAGTAGCTTCCCTCAATCGCCCCAAAGTTGACAACCCTAGCGCGACCGCCGAGCGTAGGTATGAAAAGTGAAGTACATACATGTGTTTGACTTCTGTTACCTATTTTTTTGTGATAAAAGTTTGATTTGTATGGCACCTAGAATCTATAATGAACTGCCAAAATGTATACCTGAAACAACATCTCTTAACATATTTAAATTTACAGTAAAGAAGCTTCTTCCTGTATGAAAAAGTTTACTATAAAGTAGATGATTATTTAAATGTCTTTGAATCCATTATTTTATGCCATTATAATTTTATTTTTATTGTATTATGTTTAGCCATTGACTTCCATTCGTTTTTTTAAACACCTACCTAATTTAAGCACCAATTAAAATAAAAAAACGTAAAACACCTGCTATTTCGCTACACACACCGGCCTTTATGAGTCCCCTGCTGGACATATTCCCGTTGATAAGGGGAATATGCCCAAAATCCCCACGCTGGGCATGCACGCTGTGACAGGGCACAGCTTCTCGCATCGCCGACGTTGCTGCCCATCGGCGGCCAGGGAATGAAATGAAATGAAATGAAATGAAAGAGTCCAGAGTCCCGTTTGCTAGTTAGTGGGGTGCACCACGGACAGGTGAGGTTGGCTGGAGTTCCAAAAATGGAGGCTGGAATCCCTTACACTCCTAACTCTCGCCTAACTATACTGTCTCACTGTCTAGTTAATAGAAACTAGTCTTTAGTAACGTAGGAACTCATTCAGTAACAGACAGTAAAGGACAAATTAAACTTCAAATATAGGAAGTAAACGAAGTGCGAACTACAAAGAGCTAGTGCAGTTTTAATTAGGAACTCTTTCTACCTTAATCTAGTCTAACATGGATAAGGTGATAAAATACACAGTGCTACTTGAGTGAGACTTTTATGGAAATTTGAGTTCTTGCGAGATAATAATGCGTAATGAGATATTTGTAATTGACGGCCTCTGTGGCGCTGTGGTGGGCGAAGGTCCGCCTGAGACGCAGAAGGTTGCGGGTTCAATTCCCGCTGCGGGACAAATGTTTGCATGTTCTGTAGATATTTGTCTTGGGTCCAGACCCATACATAGAAAACACCCAGGTGTTTTCTTTGTATGATATGTATGTATTTACAAAAAAAAACCATATGTGTAGTATATCAGTCATGTGGTTCCCATAATACAAGCTCTGCTTAGTTTGGGGCTACATGATGCTGTGTAATTACGTCCCGCGTTATTTTTTTTTATAATGCGTTACAGGCGCACACTAGGCAACTCGCGACAGCGACAGTTCGGCGACTAAATGCGACAACAGGCTGCGGCCGAGAATTTTCATACAGGTATTTTGTACAAAGCTTCGCACATTTTGCGTCAGAGTCGCAGAGTCGCGACTACAAGTTAAGGAAGTCAGTCGCGCGCGCCTGCTGCTTCAGTCTCTACTCTACTACTAATGATCACTTTATGCACAACACGACGTCTGTCTTAACGACTAGTCGCCGACGCAAGCAATAGCTCCGCGTCTAGTCGTGGCGACAAGACGCCAGATGCAAACGACATCGCCGCGGCGATTAGACCCGTCGACAAGTCGCCCAGTTTCCGATAGCTCTTAACATAATAGAATAGATAAATATTTATTTCCAACAGACACAAGAAGGCATAGTATATATTATGGTTAAGATCAGGATTAAAAAGGTTGTATACTGCAGCAAATTGGTCCCAGACTCAGCATGAGCTGGTCTCAGAGCCGGTGGTGAAGTCATGGAACTCTTATACATGAATTTTAGTAGTAGTTGAGTTCTTTGTGGAGGGCTCGTCCGGGGAAGTACTGCCACCATGCCTATTTCTGCAGTGAAGCAGCGTTGCTGTGTTTCGGTCTGAAGGGTGTGGCCGGTGAAATTACAGTCACATGAAGCTTAACACTTTCATGCCTCAAGTTGATGGACGCAGAGCGTTGCATCGTAGGACACGTTCTAAACAAGCGTGATCTACGAAGCAATACTTTGTTATATGTAATGGTTACCACTTAACATCAGGGGGGCCATGTGCTTGTTCCATCTAAAGAATAAAAAAAACATGAAATAATCATCTCTATTCACAAGAATCAGGGGCCTCTATGGAAATTTGGCATTTTTAGCGACATGTTTCTAACTAGTTGACCCGCTTGTAACTTCGTTTGCATTACCTTTCATGATTAGGTAAAAGTTTCCCGATTATAGGGTATTTTTGCGGAACTCAGTAATAGAAGACAAAACAATTTGTAATAGCGTGGTACCTAAAAAGCTACGTAACGTGGTACGTATGTGGTAATGCTGGTCACGAGTTTCATCCAAATCTGTTCAGCCGTTACGGAGTTGAGTTAGGAACTGGTGTGATTCTCACACACTTTCTCTCTCTATCTCTCTCCCTCCTCTCCTCTCTCCGTTTGTATGTGAAACAAACTTTAGCATTTATAATATAAGAGTTTAATGATTAGTGTAATAATTCATAACATCCAAAAATTCCTACATCCTAAAGAAAATTAGCAACAAATTCATTGACACAGAGAACTAACTTGGCAACTCAAGTTCTACATCTGGACTATGAATGGAAAAGTTTCTAGAAACTTCTGATTAATAAACGAGCTACGTCATAACCGGGAAGTGTAAGTTTCCGCTTTTGATTTGCTTTTGAAAGGAAATAAATTAGTTTGGCAGTTTCTGTAGTACTTTGTGATTAATAGACGTTCTGACATAATACTGTATTTACATTTTATTATAATTTATATTTAATATTCAGTAAGTTATGTTAAGGGGGTATCTCAAAAGGGAAAAGAGGCCCTTATAGGATCACTTCGTTGTCCATCGGTCTGTCTGTTTTTAGTAACCTTTTTTCAGGAACACGCGGAGGGAGGTACACCAAGTTAAAATCAATATCAAATGCTGCTATTCCTTGAAGCATCAGACTTTGTTATTGGCAAGGGAATCAAAAGAGCACGATGTGAAAAAGTAAAAAAAAAAAGTACACCAAGAAGGTTCTCAGTCTGAGGTTTTATCAAATTAAAAAAGGTTGTATGATGAATTCGGCACTATGGAGGTCACACAGCATCATATAGCCCCAAACTAAGCAGAGCTTGTATTATCGGAACCACATGATTAATAAACTACTTATATACTTTTTTTGTAAATATATACATCAACATGCAAACATTTATCCGGCAGCGGGAATCGAACCCACAACCTTCTGCGTCTCAGGTGGGCCTTCGCCGACTCAACCACAGAGGTCGTCAAAAATAGGTTTAATGGTGTATTGAATTCACTAACTTAGTGCACATGATATTCTAAATTCAATTTACTTTATTTTGGTTATATCCGCTAGCTAGACCAGCTTTTGCACTTAGATATCGAAGAGCAGAAATACTCTTTCCGAGATGCGGGGAAAAAAACCAGTTACATTACAAGAAAATGACTTCACCAATACAAGTTTGTACAGAACCTTCGGTGCGCGAGTGCAATTCTAAGCTAGTTTTTTCTACAGTATAAATACTTCACTAATTCCAAATTTTTGAGAAGCTGTAGCTTGCGTATCCCAAAACGCATGATCAGAATGGGAATCATGAGCGTGGCCCTCTGTCTTGTAGGGGAGGCGGTCAAAAACTGGAAGAAGTGCCCGAGACTGAAGTGGGATTGGGCGGGTCACATGAGCTCTATGTACCCTGATAGATGAGCACCGAAGGTCACCCAGTACCTGCAAATGGGCGAAGACAAATGATTAAGCGAAGCGGTGACTACGACGGTGGGTACTACGTGGGAGGCAGCAAGCGATCGTAAGTCATGAAAGGAGATTAGGGAGACCTTTGCTTGGCAGGTGGAACAGGTTAATAAGAAAGTGCGGGGAATCATTTATACACTTTTTATCTAATTTTGATTATTACGGATATTTATGCAAAGATGAAAATGGTGAAGGAAAATATCGAGATAAATTCGCACTTTAGTTAGTTCCACACGTTGACAATATAATCTTATGATCTTCCATAAGCCTACCTACTAGCTGAGAGGACGTGTTGTCCATATCATTTCATTTTTAATTTTTATGTAGGTAACTATTTTTATTAACCGACTTCAAAAAGGAGGAGGTTATGGAGGTTCTCAATTCGACTGTATGTTGCTTTTTAGATAAATAGTTCTAGTTTATTCCTTATTAAACGTTTTGGCTTATGCTGTTAGTTTTGTAAGTATCTTATAAAACCGTAAAAAAATCTTATAAATAAATTTCTGAGTGTTTGAGCTACGTACTTCTTTCTACTTGTTTGAGGAGGCGGTCAGTGAATCTTCAATGATATATTGTATTTTTTATCGGTATAGAACTTATAATTCTATTTAAAAACGAATTACAAAAATATGAAAAATAAATGTCGTTACGAGTACACGAATATGTGTATCTAGTGAAGTTGGTGATACAATCCTATTGTGCGCGCGCGACGTTCACGACGGTGGATTGTTGCTTCCCGGACCAATAGATGGTTTTAGCAGTAGCCTTTTGAACACTGAGGATTAGTCGACTAGGCTGAGAGTATAACTATGTGCTGGGCAAGCCATCTAAAAATCATATCCCACTTAGGCGTAAAAGTTGCTATTTGACGCTAAATAAATCATCTATACTAGATAACATTAGGTGCTATTGAGATGGCTAAAACCTGTGGAAGTATTTACGGGGTGGCATGTATCTTTATGATAAAAACCTCCAGGTTTAAATCAAGGAGCTTTTAACGTAAATGAAGCTCTAGCTTTGAACAAAAATTGGCGCCGTAATTTTCCCAAACAAGTATTGTGTCTAAAAAACTCCCTTTTTAACCGACTTCAAAAAAAGGAGGAGGTTCTCAATTCGGTTGTATTTTTTGTCGTCACTAGTTGTCATTTCATAGTTTTATTTTCAATAAAAAATATACATGCAGAGGCTTTTTTAACAAAGTTTATTCTAAGCTGTTTAACTAAGTTATTATAATTGGTTCTACTTGTGGACTTGCTCCCCCTACCCCTTTTACTTCAAATGCCATATCAATTACGGCTCAATCGTCAAACGACCCCCATCCAAAACTTTTTATCATCTCTGAGCTGCTGTGCTGCCAACTTCGCTACGGTAGGTTAGATCCAGCAACATTTGGATGGAAAGTAGAAAACATTATTTTTTGTGCTCAGTTTTGAAGTGGAATTGCTAAAATAAATTATCGATAAAGAAAGATACATTTTCGTATGTTTGTACTCTTATACAGAGAATATATCTTATACTGTTCTGGTAATTTTGATCAGAAAAATGAACTCCGTGGCCCCCAAACACTATGCTCACATCCATCATTTATTTCACCATAGCGACTTATTACAGTACGTTTGGTTATGCCAATAATTAAATTTATGCATACAGATCTCACGTCCCTATATCATAGATTCATCAAACCAATAGTTGTCATTTTTTTTAAGCTATTGCATAGCTTCTATCGAGGGCCTTGAGCGCGGGGACCGAATCCAGAAATTCCGTAACGAAAAAAAACCTCACGCTCCCCACTCCGACGGGCACGGAGGTGTGGCTTGAAGGCCGTGCATTGTCTAACGTCGTTTCTTTTCGGCAGTCTTCGACACGGTGTTTGTGTGCGTGCAACTAGACGTATTCTACGACTCTACGAAGCTCGTTTATTTAATAAAAGAAAAAAAATTGTTTTCTTATCGGTCACCACGCTCAAAAAGTATAACTTGAATTAATATCAAAGAAAAAGAAATACTGCATAAATAAAATAAATAATTAATTATAATTGCATAAGTTGATACAAAATGCTATGCAATAGCTTTACCGCGGCAGTCCCCGAGTGCCACACGTCTTTTTTTTTTTTTGGATTCTTCGGAAAACAAACAGTCGCTTTATCTAATTCTATGTACCTATAATATATTTACAAAAAACAATATCTATGTAGTTTTTCAGTCATGTGTTTCCCATAATACAAACTCTGCTTATTTTGGGGCTACATGATGCTGTGTAATTATGTCCAGCGTTATTATTATTAAATGAGTATCTTTGATAATTATTAAATAATATTTATGTTTTTGCATACCAAAGCTTGAGCAACTTGCATGAATAAAAAAGCCAAACAAACAAGAAGCATAAGAAGAAATAGAAAACCATATCTTAATAATTGACATGGACATTAATTGAACGGCCATCGTTTTTGGGCCAAACAGCTGGCAACACCAAGCGCTATCTATTGAGAGTCCCGTACATCTGAATCGGCTCCGGCGTTCTAGCTAAACTCCTCCTGATAAAATTAAAGTTTGCTCAAAGGCCCGGCTAATCGCTGTCTTGCTATCAGTGCGGGCGAGTTATGGAGATACTTGATTTTTGTCTCAAAGTTTCCTTACTGGCTGTTTGAGCAGGCGCTCAATAACTAAGCAGCCAAACTTAAAGAAAAGCGGGGACTTTCTCGCACCGTGATAGAAGAGACGAGTAGGGAGAGCGTCGCGTTCCCTCATCCTGATGAGCTCTCTAAATGAGTCGAAACGCCGTCGGTGCCCGATGTAATGGTACGTGAAAATTCCCGTTTTTCAATATAAATTTTAATAATGATAATATATCTGGACATTATCACAGACCATCATGTCTGTTATCATTGTTTACTTATTTATTTATTCTTTGTATCTTATTTATTTTTAGAGTTAGGTAACATTATTCTAGTATTTCACATAACAACTTTGTAAGCACTACCATTCTATTTCCAGACTACACAAAGGTTATCTGGAAGAAAATGTTCATTACCATTAAGTTCGCCTGTGTACTTGTTTTATTTTGTGCAATAAAGAATTGTCTATCTATCTATCTATCTATCATGTAGTCCCAAACTAAGCAGAACTTGTATTATGGGAACCACATAACTGATATTGCTACTTATAAAAAAATTGTTTCTGTAAATACATAAATGTAAAAAAGAGAAAGTAGATATCATGTCGTATAGGGAAGTAAAGGAGGCTGCTTTGGAGAGAGGGAAATAGAAGAAGCTGCATCAGTTGCGCAGACAAGAGCATGAGGAAATACACACATATTTAACATAGAAATCACCCAGACCTACCACAGATATCTGCAAATAATGCAAACATTTGTGCCGCAGCGTGAATCGCCCGCAAACGAAGCGAAACCCGCAACGTTCTGCGTCTCAGGCGAACCTTCACCCACTGGGTCACAGAGGCCGTTTTGTACAAAGTATACCAGAATTGTACTAAGTACATACTTAAAGAAAATTATTGGGTTAAACTCTTCACCCGCAAAAGGCTAACCTGAGCCGTCAATTACAAAAGACTGTTTACCACGATCCAGCTTATTTAATCTACACAACTATGTAGGTACAATAATAAAATATGGATAGATTCAGTGTTTATCCACGTACCAATTTCAGCTAGCCATTATGCGTGCATGCTCGAAGCTAAACCTGAATAGATTGACTTTAGGCAAATAGGCATTTCAGCTCTGCTCCATCCAATCTCCAGTCTCAATGCTAACTTCCATAATGTCCCCAAATGTATGCTCCGTGCGTCATGTATTTTGCATGAGCTCGGATATTTTTGCCACGTTAAACGGTGTAGCACTGCACTCATATTTCTATCAGGATATGGCACACCGCAGTAATATATTCTCCTCGCTTGTAACCTAACGGAATGAAATCGTAGTCCTGCCGGCAGTCTACTAGTACATTTTCTACATTAAGCTTTTAGGGTTTCGTACCCAAAAGGTAAAAACGGGACCCTATTACTAAGACGCCGCTGTCCGTCTATCTGTCTATCACCACAATGTACCTCATGAACCGCGATAGCTAGATAGTTGAAATTTTAATTGATTGACTCAGGCGTGACTTTGCAGAAATCCATTACAAGATATTCTACAAGGCAAAATATTTAGTACAAATTCCGCTAACTTTCTCTGACAAGTTCCACAAAATGCATACGCGTCCACCGCCCTCCCGCCCACAGATTCACATAGAAATCAGAGAAAGAACAAGCAAACATGCAATCATTAATAAATACAACCGTCTACTTACTCTTCCACCAAATAAAAACTACACATTTACCTGTAATTAGCAACAAGAAAAAAAAAGAAGGCGAAACACTGTCGAAACATTGTTGAATCTGCGGGCGGGAGGGCGTGCACGCGTATGCATTTTGTGGAACTTGTCAGAGAAAGTTAGCGGAATTTGTACTAAATAATTTGCCTTGTAGAATAGTTGAAATTTTCATAAAATGTATTTCTATTGTTGCTATAAACAACGGAAAAGTTAGCCTTGCTAATGTTTAGACTTTCGACTAGTATGAAAGGTATTCTTGGAATGTCAGTCAAAATTTACAATAACATTCCATCAGATATTGTCTCTTTGCCGTTTCAAAAACTAAAGACTCGACTTTTCGCATGGCTCCTAGAAAAATGCTTTTTTAATGTTAAAGAACTTCTAGAGATTACTTTAATAATTTATATGATTAACCTATGTAATTAGAAATCAATAACAAAATATAATTTAAATAAGTATCTATAAAATGTTGTATGTTTACTATATAAGTATAATTATATTAATAATTTTGCATGAAGTACAGTATAATATTATGTTTTACACCCGAAAGGGAAAAATGTGTTTGAACTTTAATTTAACCGTAGATCGTTATGCACCACATTTAAAACAAATAAAAGGTTACAATGGTAAAAAAAAATTAAGTGGGGCTCCCATACAGCGGCACGACGTGCGCGTGTCCAACTCGCACTAAGTTAAGATAAGGTAAGATAAGATAAGATAAAATAAGATAATACTTTATTTGGGTCAAACAATTACAGCACAACACACTTGGCCGGTTTTTAGTTTTGGAATACTGTCTGGTAACTGGTAGAGTGAAGCGCTCGTGGCGTGGTTTAGTTTAGTGTTCTTAGCAGATTACTTAAGTTAAGCAATACTTCATTCTGTCACTACTTGGGTGACCGTTTAGTGGCATTTATATCTGAGTGCTTCTGTGCAAGAAAAAAATAATAGCTTATACCAAAGATAGCTTAATTGGTACCTAAAACTTTCAAGTAAGAGCAACACCAGTAGAGCCCATGTCGTTCTGATATGCAGACTTTTTGCACAATTATGTAGTTTTACACAAAGAAAAACAACAGCTTCGAAATGAGAGTTAATAGGCATCTTCTGGGAAAGCTCGCCCCATCGTCGACCTCATCCTTGCCCACGCAAACCTCGGGGTCAAGAGCTGGCCCATTATAAATAAAAACATACAGGCTATTTTTTATGCAGTTACCACGCGAGCGAAGCCACGGGTGAGCTGCCACCCGTGGTCACGAATAATACAGAAAATAATTCTTCTCCTAGGAATTTGTTTTTCTTCAAAGAATTGTCGCAACATCAGATTTACCAGCTCAAATATTTACGGGCTCTGACTCGAATTTAAGAGTGTGCGGTCGGTAAGTAGGCAATTAAGCCACCTAAGTGCTATGCTTAGTTTATTTTAGCACCAGTGTTCTTTATGTGGGCAGCATGTGTGTTTTACGGGATATTTTATTCATAGCCATTCATTCTTTATTTCCGGCCATAATCGATCCCATTTGAATCCTGACGATAAACCGCGGCGTTCAGAAGCCAGTTTTTATCGAGAAAATATCAAACTCGTATAAACTATGTAGCTTCCGCAATCGGCTCCGCTCGCGTCATCCGGTTAAAAGAAAGGCTTTATTGCCTTTAATTTATACAACCGAATAGAGAAACTCGTTTTTTTGAAGTCGGTTAAAAAGATGAAAATATAATATTTGTTTGCGTTCGTATACGTTTGGCCGGCTACATAATCGCGCATCGGCGCAGGTTCGCGTTATGTGAAGATAAAGTGCAATAATGTAGCCACCCTTCCTTATTCATACAGGTTGTTGCTGTAATGGCAACATTAAATGAACACACGGGGAATGCTACTTTTTCAAAATTTAATTTTACTAACAAAATAAATCACAAATAAGGTAAAACCTTGAATCATGCTGTGTCCCATACGCCGCGCTTCTAAACAATTCAAAAATTTCACAACAAGATCAAAAATTTGATCTACGATGCAATGCTTTGTGATGGGTAATGGTTTCCACTTAACATCAGGTGAGCCATGTGCTTGTTCCATCTTCAAGTAGTACAAAAAAAAATAGCTGGGATGTGGCTTACAAGGGACCGGAAAGGGTGGCGTGTTAAAGAGGAGGCCTATGGCCAACAGTGGGTGTTAACGGGCTAAATGATGATGATGGTGAAGTAGCATATATGTTACTCACAGTCACTACAAACGACTTTTCTAGGTAGTAACAATGTCGTTGGGAAGTGGCACGTGACAGTAAAGCCAAAGATCTCCCATAGCGACTGTTGAGCTAAGCTCTGACTTAAATGAAGTCTAGACGTGGTGTTAAAACACGGAGTTTTATAGACTATCATCTTATACCTAACGTACATAAAAGTTTTGGAGATCAAAAATAAAAACTTGCAAAATTTTACGATGTCAATACAACACGTAGATGAAATAAATATCTAAGTATGTAGGTACCTACTAAGTATTTATGATTGTTGTCATACATTAGTAAGTAGTCGACGATAATAGGTTTACTTATTCACCTTTAGAAGAACTTAAACTAAGATAATTGTCAAAACCGTATAGTGCAGTGCTTATGAGTAGATATTATTTCAATAAAAACTTGGCCAACATGGATGGGTGGTCTGTGAATGGAATTTGAATGGAAGCACTTCCGTGCTTCGTTCACGTTAAGGTGAAGGTAAAAACGGAATTTCCTCATTGAGGAATGAATATTTGACTTCACAAAAAACTGTAAGTCATTCAACTTTTTATCTCAGCTAATTGTGGAGATCTTTTCTACTGAAAAATTGACTTTTGATTTTGGCCTCTTTAGGATAAATCCTCTGATGTATCCTCTGTTCGTTTTGGGTATGGTAGGCTATTACAAACTGGAAGTCAGAAGAGAAGTTATGATGGCAACGAATATTTTCAAGGTTTTGAGAGGTATAGTGTATAACCCGCGGGTGTTAATGGCTGTCGGGTTACATGTGCCCGATAACTACTTACGTGCGCGGAGACACAAACTCCTTGTAGTGCCCAAAGCTACGACTAATTTGATGAAAGACGCACTGTTTACAAGAGCCCTTCGTACAATTAATAAATTATGCAAAGAAAAGGATTATGATCTGTTTGTTATTTCCTGGACAAAATTCACAGAAGGGGCCCTAATATTATTAAGTAGGTCATAAGTTTTTAGGTAATAAGTAGGTACTATTGTAATTTTCAATATAGCTTTGGTTTAAGACTTTAAGACTAAGAGACCTCGCAATCACGACGCTTTGTCATCGCGCTTAGTCGCGAGCGTCTGTCATACCTTGCTGTCGCGATTGTCGCCGTGTGTGCCGCAATATAGCGCTCATAATATTAAAAAACATACATCCATTGTCCATACCTATATTCTGGCAAATATATTATTCATTTACTCAACAACAACATCATCACCAACCTATATCAGTCCACTGTTGGACATAGGCCTCTGCTATTAAGAAAGGGGATATTCTGTAATTCTTCTGTAATTCTTTATTGTACACGGAAATAATACAATCAAAGATTATGACAAAAAATATGTACAGAGGCGAGCTTAACCCTTTAAGAGTTTTCTTCCAGCAAACCTTAGAGTAGAGGATATGCATAATCCCCACGCTGGACAACGGGGTTGGGGATCGCAGGCCACAGCTTCCCGCACCAACGACGCTGTTATCCGTCGGGGGCCTGGGGATGTAGCTGTGCCAGTGTTAGGCTGCGCTATGCCGCAATTAGCTGGCCGCAGAGCTCCGTTTGTTACTCGTAATTAGCAGGATGCATGGGCAGGTGAGGTTGGCTTGGGTTCTAAAGGTTCTAGAGGTTGTGATTAGTCTCAGCGTATAACGCATATTACAAGCTGTATACAAAATGCGGATTCAAATAGATTTATGTACAAAATGTAATTTTCTAGCCTATAATTGAACACTGTTAAACTGTGGATCCTTGTTTCATCATCATCATCAGCTTATAGCAGTCCACTGCTGGACATAGGCCTCCCCTACCGAGTGCCATTGCACCCTGTACTGAGCTCGATACATCCAGCTTCTACCAGCAGCCATTCGCAGATAATCACTCTACCTGGCCGGACGGCGTCCTACACTACGTTTGCCATACCGCGGTCTCCATTCAAGAACTCGTTTACCCCAACGGTTATCGGTCCTTAATTAAGTTCAATCGATAAGGTCCAAATTCTTGTTTAAATATATTAAAAAAACGATACCTACTATGCCGGTCATAATTCGGCTTAATAAGAAGAAGCATAATTTATTCACTTTACTCTACCCACTAACAACAAAGGGGATGTTATCATAAAATCATGCCTAATTCCAACGTTAATAACTTGATTCTCCAAACAAGCACTTTTTGTTTGCCCCTATTAGGGTCCATTATCTAAGAATATCTTAACGCACAATAAGTAACAAACAGTAAGAGAACTGGGACTTTTAAGCTATTGCATAGCTTCTATTGAGGGCCTTGAGCGCGGGGACCGAATCCAGAAATTCCGTAACGAACAAAAACCTCACGCTCCCCACTCCGACGGGCACGGAGGTGTGGCTTGAAGGCCGTGCATTGTCTAACGTCGTTTCTTTTCGGCAGTCTTCGACACGGTGTTTGTGTGCGTGCAACTAGACGTATTGTACGACTCTACGAAGCTCGCACGAATCGAGACGATCACCACGCTCAAAAAGTGTAACTTGAATTAATATCAAAGAAAAAGAAATACTGCATAAATAAAATAAATAAATAATTATAATTGCATAAGTTGATACAAAATGCTATGCAATAGCTTTACCGCGGCAGTCCCCGAGTGCCACACGTCTTTTTTTTTTTATAATGGAGAGTCCTCAGATGGTCCGCAAAACCTCTGCCCGACTATCATCGATATATTTATACTCTACAGCCACAATCGTGGAAAAAATTGTCTGGATCAAAACTCGGCGTATGCTTTCAATTGCACATACTTCGAACACTTTTTAAGCGATATAAAGTATAAATAATTGCTTGGCATTTTGAAGTTTCTTTCTGTCAAATACGCTTGGACGATTTTTGGCGGTTTTTACCTAA
Organism: Horisme vitalbata; assembly: GCA_951804965.1. NCBI lineage: Eukaryota > Metazoa > Arthropoda > Insecta > Lepidoptera > Geometridae > Horisme > Horisme vitalbata. Next base: position 35,066,269 of record OX638090.1, read on the forward strand.
AGACTGTGACTCTATAGAGTATTTATACATAAAAAAATATCTAGATGGCCCGACATTTGATTTTATTCACATCACACACGATCCGGTAAACGTCGGACCGTGTGCGGGGATGTATGAAGGGAACTCCTTCCAGTTAGCGTGGTATGTGATGTCATCAATATCTACTATTTTTATTGCTGTGGTGATTCCGGCAAAGAAAATAAGTAGTAATTTTCAACTGATCACCAATCCGTCTTCAAGCGTCAATAAAATTTCATATACCTAATGCATAGATCAATTAACTTCTCGCTACTAAAATATAATAGTGTATGATAGTACATAATACTATCTCACAGATACACAATATGTGTACATATGTGAACTAAGAGAGAAAAGAGTAAAAGTAACTACATGATGCTGGATAAAATAATTCAGACTAAATAGGCACCGGGATAAAAATCTTTGTTTTAATCCTAATCACAATCTATGTATATCCCAAGTTTCATCCAAATCCGTTCAGTCGTTACGGAGTAGGGTGTGATCAAACACACACACACACACACACACACACACACACACACACACACACACACACACACACACACACACACACACAAACTATCGCATTTATCATATTAGTGATTGATTAGTATTAGTATAATAATATAAACGATTTTTGGGACATAAATATATTCTACTGTTTAGTACTTTTATTGCTCGAGTTTCCTTCAAAGGAACAAGCTCGGTATAATCTTATCAGAGAGGCAAAACCGTCAATTGTTTGTGGGACATAGACAAGATTCGTCTTAAGGAGGATTAAGTTCCTTTTTGCGGGCAAAGACGACTGGGCAAAGATGTACTGCCTATTAGGCAATGTTGACGACACTTAGGCTTAAGGAATACATAAGAAATTGCTTGGTAGTCTTAGGCCTACCAAGTAATCAATAATTTGCAAGTAAGTCATTTTGTCTGTGACCGAAAAAACGAATCAAACCGATTCGTGTCTTTATTAATTATTTTTTTTATTAATGGCATTTGGGAAAAATGTGCACAACTTATGTGATGTCACACCTATTTACCAAATTATCAACTTACTACCTACGTTAGTAGGCACTTGTGAACTTACCTAAGTGCATACGTACATTGCTGGCTGCCAAAATAAACAAAAATCTTGAAACATTGTTTTCTTCGGTTATATTTTTTTTTCGGAATACATATTTTTTATTTGGTTGGGTTTAAGGGTCTTCAGTCAGGTCCTATTCTGCTAACAAACGCGGCTATAACAAAAACGATCGGCAAATAATTTCCTTCATCCGAGAATACCAGTCCAAATTTACTTTTATTTACACGAAACTTGTGTATTATTGCTTACGTTAGCAAGATTTTTTTCTAATGTAAGCAATATTAACAACTATTTTACACAACATAAATAAGTAAAAAACACTAGAAAAACACTAGAATTGGTATATTGCCTGCCTCCTTTGTTCGTACATTTAGGTACTATCTATTTTATTAGTATTCTACGTAAAACCACCTTATTCAAGTACATGCAAACGTAGTTGCGGGCAGGTAAGCTCATTGCTAATAAAAAGCTAACGCAGTAAGTATGTACTCTGCATAATCCCGCTAAGTGATGGATGATGACGTCATCAATAATGTCCCGATAGTTCATTAGTTCGGCGATAGTTCGAGTGCGGGATGAATGCTCACGTACCCACCTTGTTCACACTATGGTGATTTTTTCTTGCTTCGAGATATAGTCATAATCCTAATCCTAGGGTAATAATCCTAGGGTCAAGAACGGTGGTGACTAAATAGGATGGTATATTGCCAAGGAGCCTCCCCCTAAAAGGGGGAAATGCGGAAACTCATCCTTTCCGAGAAAAAAAAAATCAATTTTGAGGTTAAGTATGGATTTTTTTTAACAATATACGCTAAAACACACTATCGGGAGATGTAGGAGTATAAGGACTAGGACTAAATTAAGACTAGGTGGCGTTGGGGTGCTAAGTCGGGGTGTCCTAAAAGCTACTGCGGCCGGGTGGTTATTAAAAAAAACCTAATAACCTACTGTCTATTCTAAGAAAACCACGAGAAATGTCATTGTCATTGTCAGATTACTAATTTCATCCACAGAGGCCATAAATAAAAAGCTGTTTGGCCATGAAAAATAAATTGCCCTCAATGTTGACGAAATTACGTGTAAAATTGGAATTATCAAAAAATCATTTCTCAAAAACTGTTTGTTTTCGCACTACGCCATTTCAAATTTAGGCTTACTAGGTATAGAACTATCTGTGACAAAAGTTTCAGCCGCCTAGCTCACTACACATGAAGGAAAGCTGAGCCCAGCAAAATATTGCATTCTAGGTGACGCACGTTTGGAACACGTTCCTACGATGCAACAACCTGCGTCTATCAACTTGAGCTATGACTTTGTTATTTTATTATAACCTTTACATTTTAATTCAATGATTTTATTTTACTTATATGACTAACTTAATCTAATTTTCTCTTTATCTATTAAATAATAATAATTTGATTCGTTGACAAAGCACATATGACGGCCTATGTGGCGCAGTAGGCGAAGGTCCGCCTGAAACGCAGAAGGTTGCGGGTTCGATTCCCGCTGCGGAACAAATGTTTGCATGTTCTGTAGATATTTGTCTCGGGTCCGGGTGTTTTCTATGTATGATATGTATGTATTTACAAACAAAAATATATGTGTTGTATATCAATCATGTGGTTCCCACTGCTTAGTTTTTGGCTACATGATACTGTGTGATTATATCCCGCATTATTTATTTATTTATTTTAATTTGTATTTACTCTAATTAAGTTTACGGTAAAATTTTGCATACCATTACAAATGGTGAAGTGTGTAGATTAATAAATATGTAAGACCTATTGTTACCATACTTCTGGTAAAATAAATGATTATGATTACAATAAGGTGCCTGTAATTTCCTAATAGATAAAAGCGTAATTGTAGTGTGAACGCGACTCATCTAACGTAGTCTAGTGTGATCGAGTGTACCACTGAGTGATCGTTGGACATTATACCGTGGAATCATAATGCAAAACTCAATTATAGTCCGTAATTTGGTGGTGATTCTATTTCATATCTATTTACTTCATACCAAGCGAGCATTAAGCTATGGAACCAGCTATGCTCAGAGTTTGTCAGTAAAATAGAATCCGCAACGAGACTATTCGACATAACTAAAGTTGTCGACATAGCTCAGAGAATTAGCAAGCTGACGTGGCAGTGGGCTGGACATATCTGCCGAAGAACCGATAACCGTTGGGGTAAACGAGTTTTTGAGTGGAGACCGTGGCTCGGCAAACGTAGTGTAGGGCGCCCTTAGATAAATTTCTACGCCAAGGACGCCAGTAAAACTATTTATGAAATTATTTAATTAGTCGTAGTATTTCTGTTGGGTTTTTTCTTGTGTATTTGTGTGTTTTGTTTTTCCAAGCTAATTAAAAGTGTTTGTTTTTGTTTCATGAAACAGTAAGACGGTTGCGTTTATTAATTTGCTTGCTTTATTTTTATTTCTCTGATTTGCATGTGAATCTTCGGGCGGGAAGGGCGGTGCACACGTAGGTATGTATTTTGTTGAATTCAATAAAGAAGGTTTAGCGAATATTTTACTAAATATTTTGCCTTGTATACATAATATCTCATAAGAGATTTCCGCAATCAGTCAATTGAGTAAAATTAAAATTCTCCTCAAAAGAAAATGACTTACAATAAATGTTTTCCCGATAGAACCTACATTGAATCGTCAAGAATTGTGTTGTAAGTCCGGTTTTCCTTCCACTACACTCTACGAATTCAACCCTGTAGTAGGTATGTATTTACAACAAAAAAAGGATTTAAAAAGTATATGTGTCATGTGGTTCCCATTTTAAAGCTGTGCTTAGTTTGGGGCCACATGTGATGAGTATAAGCAAGTGGTGGTACTCTAGTAAGCCTCTCCTCTAGGATTTCAGCTGTGCCGCCTGAACCCCGTCAGATAACAACCTATCTATTGTTTGTTAAGTCTATTTGGTCCTGGTTTTCCCGGTCGTTAAGCCATGCCGGAAGCCTAGCCTTCAGGCTGTCTAAAAACTCCGACACCAGAGTTGGCCATTCGCTCATACTAAAGGAAGGAAGCCTGCTAGAGACGCAAGAGTTTCATCATCATTATCAGTCTATAGCAGTCCATTGCTAGGCATAGGCAAGAGTTTGTGGGTTCGTTTTCCACCTCGGGACAAATGTTTGCATGGTATGTAAATATTTGTTCTGGATCTGTCGTGGTACCATGGTGTACTCTAGTTTCTTTCACACTTACTCAAAGTTATGTTTGTGCCTATTGATTTAATGTAATTGTTGTTATCATATTTATAATCCAAAACCATTTATGAGGATAACATACCATTAATGTTTATGTAAAGAATAGGATCTAGTTATCAGCGTTACCCGTTAACCCGTTACCCAAATAAAGAAAGAAATTGTCAAATAAAAGTCACAAAAAGAAATAAGTAACTTGAACCACGGTCACACCACAGAACCAGGAAAATATTAAAAAATAAATTATAATAACCGGCCGGAGGGCGTCCTACACTACGTTTGCCGAGCCGCGGTCTCCACTCAAGAACTCGTTTACCCCAACGGTTATCGGTTCTTCGGCAGACATGGCCAGCCCACTGCCACTTCAGCTTGCTAATTATCTTGGTGGTTAACATGGTTACTTGTCGAGTAAAAAAACAATACTATTTACAAGACTACACTACAAATAACAAGAGGTGACACCTATGTTGATAGACATTTTAGGTATTATTTAGCGGATGGAATGAATGATTTGCTAATTCGTTCACTTACCCTGTGAGAAGTTACAGAGAGCTATCTAAATTGCGTTGATGCAATTGATTTAAGATACCTGTAACTTTTAATTGCTAATTAACGTTACTTAGCTAATCAACACTTTACATCATCATCGTCATCATCATCATCATCAGCCAATAGCAGTCCACTGCTAGTCATAGGCCTTCCCTAATGAGTGCCATTGCCCCCTGTCCTGAGCTCGACGCATTCAACTTCTACCAGCAGCCTTTCGCAGATCGTCACTCCACCTGGCCGGAGGGCGACACTTTACTTGAAGAAGGTGAAAACAAATTAAAAAGTCGAAGCAGGCTATTTCGTTTTTCATATTTTTTAGAGCAGTGTAAAAGCAGCCTACAACACTTTTTATATTTAAATATGGCTCATCTTGTCAAGTGAATAATAAAGATTCTCTCATCACTTTTACGTTGTGGAGGCGCGCCTTATTAAATTGTGCCAATCAAGGTGTCTAATAAAATTTTGCTTCGTGAAAATTGGGGTATTTATGTTTTTTTTTGGGAACACCCACTACTACTTTGGTGTTTTTAAGCCATCCAAAGCCCTCCAACCAAGATGGCTTAGCGACTGAGGGCTTGCGCGCATTACGGCTTTTAATCGTGCGGTTATTTTGTCGCAGAAATGAAAGATGTGGATTTATATGCCAATACGTGAATAAAAGAGAAGATTTTTTAATCATGTTGACGGGATTCAGATTAAAATGTCATTTATTGTAGTATCATGACTTATTTGTCGAACTTCGAACTTCTATTTTTTAAACATAAAAAATAACTCGAAAACTACAATGGTACAAGAAATTGGTAATGCTGGACACCATCACACAGCCTCATCCCCAAACTAAGTAGAACTTGTATTAAGGTAACCGTATACTACGTATCGTATATGCATTTTTTTGTAAATACATACAATCGCGGTCTGAAAATGTTTACCACTTTAAGGTTGGTAATTGCATGCACAAATCTATGCCACTAGGTCGATGATATTAAGTCATTGGATTAGGCATAGAGCATAGAGCATAGATTAGGCATAGAGCATAGAAGAAGCAATAGAGATTCACCCCAGCGAAATCGAACTTGTTACTAAAAATTAAAAAAGGAAGAAATAAACAAGTAGAATATGTAAATAATTGTCTTTATTTTTTTAAGGAAACTATAACATTGTTTGAATAACTAGTATAGCCTCTTCTACTTTTAAATCCAGTCAAATCAGAAGATTGAGTTTATTTGGTATGATGAAGCTCATATCGTGCCTCAAAATGAATCTGGTCGCATAACAGTCAACTTATGGGGTAGACGAGCCACGACGACGTCGGAGAACTGACGTCGATAGAAAGTAGAGCTTGGAAGAAGTGATGCTGCCTACTGTGCGCGTTGTGTATTCTGCAGCAGAAATCCCACAAATTGATTACGTTCAGGATAATGCACCGATACACACGGCCCGGGCTACTATGGCGTGGTTCAACTTGCACTTGCACTCTCATTCAATGGCCTGCTCGGTCAGCAGATATGAACCCGATTGAAAATCTGTGGGGCATTATGGTTCAACGCTGGGGCTGTCAGAACGAAAGAAACCCTGAAGTTCTTAGATCACATTGTGCACGGGTTTGGGATGACATCAGGGGGACTGATTTATGCGCGCGCCTTGTCGCATCTATGCAAGATAGACTACGTGTCGTCATAGCTGCTGATGGAGGCTATACTAGTTATTAAAACAATGTTAGTTTCCTTAAAAAAATAAAGACAATTATTTACAATTTCTACTTGATTATTTCTTCCTTTTTTAATTTTTAGTAACTAGTTCGATCTCGCTTGGGTGAATCTCTATTGCTTCTTCTATTCTCTATGCCTAATCTATGTTCAATGCTCTATGCCTAATCAAATCACATAATATCATCGACTTAGTGGTATAGATTTGTGCATGCAATTACCAACCTTAAGGTGGTAAATATTTTCACACTGCGAGTGTACATACATACAACATGCAGTTACGCCTTTTCCCAAAGGGGTAGGTAGAGACCACGGATCTCCACTTGCTACGATCCTGGCTTACCTCTTCTGCTTCATTCATTGGATAGGTATATAATGAATGACTAAGCATTAGGTACATCGCTTTAGTGCCTGGGACATCAGTAAATGGAGTGGACTTGCCAAGCACCTAGTATAAGGCATCTCATTCCTGGTACAGAACTATATAAGTACCTACATAATATGCAAAATAACAGCCCAGTTTGGCGTGAAGAAGCAACAAAAATAAACAAGTCTTTGAGGTTATCGTCAACACGTCATATTCTAGTAAGTACTTAACTACATTCAGATAAAATGACCCATTTAAACGAGATATCAAGAACATACTGTCGTCTGTCAAGATTTAAAAGACATTTACAATGAAATCACTATATTCGTTTTTGCTTGGTTTGGCCACCTTGGCCATGGTTGGGAGGGTGGTCAATGGTATAGAGTGTGTTTACGATGACGCTGGAATTTGTAAGTAGTAAATTTTGTAAGATAAGAACTAGTTTCCAACCGCGGCTCTCTCGTGTGGTACCTGGATGTAGAAAAAGCTTTGCTCAGTTCATACATTCCCGTGCCCGCCCCGGTGATTAGAGCTCGGCAAACGTAGTGAAGAATGCCATATGGCCAGGTGGAGTGGCAATTTGCGACAGGCTGCTGGTAGAAGCTGGATGCGTCAAGCTGAGGACAGGGGGCCAATGCTCTCTCGTGGATGTAGAAAAAACTTTGCTCAGTTCATACAGTCCCGTGCCCGCCCCGGTGATTAGAGCTCGGCAAACGTAGTGAAGAATGCCATATGGCCAGGTGGAGTGGCAATTTGCGACAGGCTGCTGGTAGAAGCTGGATGCGTCAAGCTGAGGACAGGGGGCCAATGCGAAGAATTCGTTTATCCCAAGGGTAATCGTTTCTTCGGCATATATGGCCAGCGCACTGCCACTTCAGCTGTTGATTCTCTGAGCTATGTCAGACCTCTGAGCTAACTTACAAAAAAACTTAATAATTTCGTTTTTGTTCAGGTTTGTATGAATGTCCGGAAGGAACCTACTCGTATACTACTGGCTGTGGCCCTAAAACTCCAGAACCGACCTGTAACGAACCGAATCCAGTTAAGGAAAAATATGACATCTGTGACTATTCGGACTGCTACTGCAACCCTCCTACTGTAAGAGATACCGTTTCCAACAAGTGTGTAACAATTGACAAGTGTCCGAAGAAAGAAGAGCAGAAGAAGGAAAGTGAAAAAGAGGGCGGAATTTAAGGGGTGAATTAAATGATATACCTTTTCAGAAGAAGAAAACTGAAAAAAGAAGGGAAAATGTAAGGGGTGAATAAATGGTTGATATTTTCATACTTGTTATTTCAGTATCTAGCAAAAATAGTATAAGTTCATTGAAAATAATGTGGGATATCATTACATTTATAAATTAAAACATTAGGGAAGGTTTAAGCTAGATATTACTACACATAAAAAATTCAAACAATACGTATTTCAAACAAAAATATTTATTTAAAAAAACATTACTATTCTTAAGTTTAATACAAATTAGCTACTTAGTCTTTCTGAGATTTTTTATTGGTCCCCGCACGAGGCATGCCTGTATCGCGGAAGGCTGTTTTACATAAAACGATTACCAAAACCAAAGAAAAAACTCAGTAACAGGGCAAACAAATAAAGTAGGTATGGATTCATAATAATCAGGTATAACATTTACACATAAAAGAAAAAATATAAGGCTTATAAAATAAGAAAATAAGCATAAAAATAATATACATAGGTAGGTACTGTAACCTACACAAATGATATCCTGTATTACTTATAGACAAGTAGTTAAAGCAAATTAGAAGTATCGTCTTTGCTATAGGTAAAGGTTAAGTCGTGATTACTCGCTTAAGTAAATATGCATCAAAGTACAAAGAGCCAATGGTAAGAAACCTGTTGCGGTCATTGCTTAAATCAATAGCAACAAAAGGTAAACGAAGGTTTTTTCTGATAAATGATGACACTGTAACTCATAAGGATGGTACAACGAACATGAAAAATAATAACTTTCATAATGATAACTTTGATTTAATTCCGCGATCCCTCCTTTTTTATGATACCCGAAGATGAAACTAGCACATGGCCTAAATGATGTTAAGTGGTAGGTTAGAATAAAGTATTGAGTTGTTGGTCAGTCATGTTTGGAAAGTGCCGTACGATACAACGCTGCCTCCATCAACGCGATGCATGAAGGTGTTAAACCTCAAACCCAAACATAGCAATGCTGCTTCACGGCAGAAAAAGGCACGGTGGTACTTCCCCGAATGAGCCCTTCACAAAGAACTCTAGTACTACTAAAATTGCCGAATATAAACATTTCTCTCGCAGCGGGAATTGAATACGCACCTCTTGCTGGTCAGGCGAACCTTTACCCACTGCGCTACAGTCGTCGTAATAATGAACTTACCCAGACTTCAGACTTTTGATATAATAAGCATAGCTGTTTAATTTTTGAAACTTCTTCTTCTTCGTTTGAGTTAGTAGCCAACTCTGGTGTCGGAGTTTTAGGCCGTCCGAAGGCCTCCGACATGGCGTAACGACTGAAAAAGCCGGGACCAAAATCTTAGCGTGCCTTCCGAAGCATGGAAGCGCACTAAACGGTCACCCATCCAAGTAGTGACCGCGCGGAGTATTGCTTAACCAAGGCGATCTACTAACGGCCGGTTCCTATATTATACCGTTACCGATTACGCCTCGTTTTCTCTTGAAAAACTGTCAAAAATTAACAACGAGGCGTCGAAAATTTGACAGTTTTTCAGGGGAAAACGAGGCGTAGTCGGTAACGGTATAATATAGGAACCGGCCATTAGAACACCGAAGTAAGCCCCGCCACGAGCACTTAAAAAAAAGGCTTTTAGAAACTATTTCACATAGTTATCAGTGTACTGCCTGCCAAAATATTGTTGATCACAACATCCTGACAACCATACCTATTATGAATCCTGAGTAAAACTGGTTTACACAAATTACCTTGTATAACAACACAATAAACAACATCAATCTATAGTATAGTCGCTATCAAGCATATAAAACGCGACCTATATCCGAACAGGTCAGTCATAGCTTGGCAGTTGTGGAATATCGAGATTAATTCTTAAAAATGAAATTATTATTGATTTGTTTTGTGGCTCTCATAGCCATAGTTATGGCTGAAGAAACACCTACAGTGGAGGCTACAACACGACACTCGAGAGGCTGCCGCTATATTCTTGGAAAATGTAAGTTATTCTAAGTAATTATTACAGGCTACAGTAGCATAATAACGTATATTTTGGTCAATGACAAAGATAAGGAATAACGCTTAAGGTGCATGAGGCAGACGAATTGCCCATACAAACGTAATACCAAAATGATTTCTAATTTAAGCATATTTCCGCTATATTGTTGTATTATTTGTATTTCAATAGTATTTATCTAGGTTCCTGGCTAAATGAAATAGAAGCCATTGCATATTGCACATTTTTATGCCAAAATTGACCACTTTCCTTCCGCTTTATTTCCTATTAAAAACAACACGACGTGTTTTTTGTTAAGGATCATAGCTTATTATTATCTAGTTACAGAATAATAATACTATTTAAAGAATACATAAAGTTTTCAATCATCATTTTTGGTATTACGGAACACAATAGTAGTAGGAGAGTTCTTTGTGGAGGCCTCGTCCGGGGAAGTACTGCCACCATGCCTATTTCTGCCGTGAAATCAGCATTGCTGTGTTTCTGTTTGAAGGGTGTGGGTGGCATTATCATCTTCATGCCTCAAGTTAATGGACGCAGGGCGTTGCATCGTAGAGCACGTTCCAAAAAACGTCATCTACGATGCAATGCTTTGTGATAGGTAATGGTTACCATTTAACAACCGGTGAGCCATGTGCTTGTTCCAGCTTCTATTAGGTACTTAATTTAAAACAAATATTTTGAACGCCGAATATTACTATCGCGCATGCACACCTAAATCATCCATCAGCTAAACAGAGATAGCGATATCTGAATAATACTTACTTATCATTATTTTAACTTCTGTTTATTGAGTCAGACAACAAAACTATAGACATACTAAGTAAGAGTAAAAATTGTTTTTAATTTAAACCAATTCGTAACGCGACCAAACAGAGTAGAGTTGGCAAAAAACTCTGCTAGGTTTATACTTTTTTAAAGTATTTTTTTACCATCTGTATTCTTAACTATTACATTGTCTTTGAGGGAGTTGGAGACAGTTTCATGCCAAGCTTTTTCGTTAACTTATCTATTATTTAACTTCTTACGAAGCCAAGCAGTTTTTTGCCATTCTTCTCTTTTTGGTCACGTTACGTATTGATGTGAATTAAAAAATAACAAGGCAAAGAGATCTATGGATCCTATTGACTAGACATTTTATTCCTATCATTATATGTTATTTGCTGTTATCCGTGTTGCTTTGAAAAGGTACAGAGAAATACGGAGCACATCACTTACACTGTACAAAACATACTACGTACATAATATACGTGTATGCATCACATAGTCTGTATGCTTATGTGGTGATTAGATACAATAAAAAATTATATCCATCTATATTGCTGTATACAAACATGCACTGTAATATTCTAACAAACAAATTATTAATACAACGATTCGACCTTGAACTAAGATAATATTTGTCTATTTTTAGAGATTACGAATTGATTTTCTCAGTTTGTTGCCATGGAAGTGATTAGAGAGCTATTAGGTGATTGATAGGTGTAGCCAATTATAAATAATTGGTACCAGGATAATGAATTTTTAATTTGTTTATGTACCTAAAATATGTTGAGGTTGTTCGTTATTTTTTGGGAATCTTTCTTATGTTTCCTTATATTTATGGACGGCCTCTGTGGCGCAGTGGGCGAAGGTCCGCCTGAGACGCAGAAGGTTGCGGGTTCGATTCCCGCTGCGGGACAAAAGTTTGCATGTTCTGTAGATATTTGTCTCGGGTCTGGGTATTTTCTATGTATGATATGTATGCAAGCTCTGCTTAGTTTGGGGCCACATGATGCTGTGTGATTACGTCCAGAATTATTTATTTATTTATGTGTGTGTTGCAGTGTGACAAAAAGGCTCAGCGCATAATTTTGCTCAATGAGCAAACACTGATTTTGAGTTATAACCATGATTGTCTAAAGATATATATAATTTTTTTCAGGTATCGAGGACTGTCCTGAAGGAACCCACGCGTATACTACTGGCTGCAGCCCCAAAACTCCAGAACCGACATGTGAAGAACCGAACCCGGTTCAGGAGAGACATGCAATCTGTGACTATTCGTCCTGCTACTGTGACCATCCCACTGTGAGGGACACAGAGTCCGGAAAATGTGTAAAGCTCGAGGATTGCCCAAAGAAATCTTAAACGCTGCGTTCGGACGACACTCTTCCGCCAAGCGCACGCCACGGGCGTCAGAACCCGCTTTGGAATTTGTTGTATATAATTCGAGTCGTATGATTATGACACATCAATAGATCTCAAATTGCATTTATCGAAGTCTAACCGCACAAGTCTCGCGCTCACCTCGCGCCCGCCCTAGTAGTACAAGAGTACAAACGAGTGCGAGGCGTGCACGAGGCGTGTGCGATGCATACGCTGATTTTGAGGCGGGCACAACGCGTGTGCGTGGTCGGCGCGGGTCGTCTGAACACGCTCTTAGTTTATTACCCGACTGCGCCAGAAGGAGGGAAATTCATAAACTATACAAATAAAACGTCATTTCATACAGTCTATCTCGTTGTCATTATAAAAAAGTTGTTATTTTTTATTAAAATATCAAGTCATAAATAAAGATAGCAAAAGTGCTTTTTTCCACATAAATGGTTATGAAGGTGGTACATTTTTATGTAATAAAGTAAGTAAAGAAATAATAATTATTTGTATTATTGTGATCTTGTGATCTAAGTTTTGAAACACTAGAGTTCCCGGGTACCAGAAACGAGGAGTATCTTAGTAAACAAACATTTATTTAAGTCACAAAATAAACAAAAATAAACAATAGGTAAGTGCTTAAATCTAATAAAATAAATAGTGAAACATAAATGTCACTTAGCGTGTGCTGCAGAAGCATGGAAGCCACTGCAACTGGTTTTACTACTGTAAGGTGCGGGACAAATACAAAAGGCGTCGGGCGGAGGTGAGGCGCGGGCGCGGCGCCGCCGCCGCGCGCCGGTGCAGCGCAGAACAGGTACGCTAACGGTGTCGGAAAGGTGGGGCGCGGGCGAACACAGTGGATGCATTTGGGGCATTCTAGTGTTGTCCGGCATGCCACTGCTATCTGCGGTTGTGCCGAGGGCGAAGAAGTGGCACCAGCACCCAGCCTGCGCCCCACCCGCGCCCTGCCGTCTCAGTATGTGTTGCACCTCACCTCTTCTATAATTATTTTTTGTAAGAAATATCAGAGAAGTGGCAAGGCACCGCGCCCGCGAACCGCCAGCGCCTCACCTTCGCCCGACGCCTCTTGTGTGTGTCCCGCGCCTAACGTTGCGTTTTTCTTCTTCTTTTACTGCACCTCTTCAGGGGCTGAATTTTAGAAAACCCTTTCTTAGTACCCTTTTTTTGCAACCCTTTACTATTCACGGAATATATCCTCCAAATTTGTATTCTAGAGACTTCAGGCTTTGACCACCATCTCACCTGGTACCTAAGTGCTATGATTTTTAGTCAGATTGCTATAGGTAATACAGTTTTTTAACGGTCTTCAAAAAAGGATGAGGTTCTATTTAGGCTGTGTGTATGTTCACCGATATGTCCTTCAATTGTGAACCACTAGGTCCCATAATTTTTATTCCTGAGGGATTGGTATTTTTCTAACTCAAGCCTCATCCTTACTCGTAATTTTCACCGAGTCGAACATTTTCGTTTTAGTTACTTAATAAAAAAAACCGACTTCAAAAACATTTAAACTGTTAAACTAAAAAGTTAAAAATAATTGCTTATTTTTTGGTTCATCAACCTTTTTTCTATAAATTTATCCCTTACGATCTATGCGTTTACCACATAGGTAGATCTAGATACCTACCTGTTATTTTTGGAGTCGGAGTCAGCTTTGGAGTACGACATTATATAATAATAATAATAAATAAATAACTTTATTTATTTTGTTCACAAAAAACTTAAGAAACAAACAATGCCATGTACTACATTGCACAATAATAGGTATGTATAAATATAAAGATAACAAAATATAATGTAGGTAAGTACTATATAATGTAGGTTTTAAGAATTCACTGTTACATTACATGCAATCAAAATTCTCAAACTTGGCTCACACAGACATGCAAAATTGTCATCAATAGGTGATCGAAGTATAATTAAAGAACAACTTCATCTATTGGTAACTAAGGAGACGTAAAGCAGGTTTGTTCATACATGTAATTCGTTAGTACCTACATTGTACATGGCTGAGCTCCAACTCCCAACTAGGTTTCCCTGTGTTTGGGATATTAGTAGGCTCCCCGTAGCACAAAGCGTATTTACTTATTACTGTATTGCTGCGAGCTTTGGTAAATAACAACTTAGGAGATATTCTCTTTTTTAACCTAATGAGATTTAAATAATGTCGCTAGGCAGTTAAGTGGCACATAATATATAATAGCATCAGGTAATATTATAGATGCAAGATTATGTGTGTTTGTATGTTTGATCTCACTACTAATTTTTTGGAATCGCAGAATGGAATTGGATTAAACTAGTAATTATAGATTATTATTTTATTTATTTAAATACGATTTTTGTACAAGAAAATTTAAAGTACTCATTACATTACCTACGAAAAAGAATATAGGTATTGTAGGGTAGAAAATAATTATAGACGATATATAAAGGTGAAATAGACTTTTGTACTTAACACGAACTTTTTTTTTTTTTCCCTTATGAGCAGTCAAAGTCTTCATTAAAGTAGGTAGGTAGGGCAAGCTGGAATATCTATTATCTACTAATTAAATTAGTTTAGAAATACTCAAATAGTTAAAGACTTAGGTAAAATTAAGATAGAAATTGAAACAGAAATACTAAAGAAGGAAGGTACATATAAAGATATGTTATTATTATGGTACACAGGTATGGCAGATAATACGGGAGTGTATGTACCTAATTAAGCACTTTGCGACACAGTTTTAGTGTAGGTAAGTAACCAACTCCATTTCTAGGCATAAGCTTAGGTGAGATAACCTACTCTTCACAAAATCCACAGTTGTTTCCGACGGGGCGGCCGCGGCCCAGGACTACCCGAGTACTATTACTACTACTACTAGGTACTCACCTGTTTCACATTAGGTAGATTATTGCAAATAATCCTGGGCTTGCACAGTTATCACATCATTTTCCCATCAGGATTGTATGCGTATATTTATAAGTGGAAGTAAGGTAGTAGGAGTAGATAGGTAGATCGATTAGCTTACCACCGAAAGTTCATGAAAGTAGTCAGGTTAAAGTAGTAAACATTGATTATAGGTTCTTACATAACGGGTTTTAAACAAGAACATACATTTTTAGACTTTGTCACTTAATTTTCACATTCATAATTGAGTTTCTGTTTAATATGATGTTTTTTTTTTTTTTTCTAATGACGGTATTTATGCACAGTTGTCGATTCGCGTTCGGCCAACTCGATTGTAAACATCATAGAAATATTAGTAACTAGAAACGGCAAAGTAAAAATAATATGAACTACGTTAAAAAGTATGCCGTTATTGATAGGTATTATAGAATACAATATGTATGTAAGTATATATAGTTTAAAACATTGTAGTTAGCTAATGAATATTTACGTAATTTTTTATTTTTTTTTGAGGAATACGTAATTAGTTTCCCATTATGTACTTATATATATTAAGTACGTAAGTATATTATGTACTTATATATTAAGTACATAATTTGTAATTTTTATTTTTATAGTAATAAGATTTGTTTTTTGTTTTTTTTTTGTTTGGTTGTTTCAGCGTAGGTACAAAAGGCATATTTTTTTTATTTTTTTTTATTTCAAAATTTCTAAAAGTCTTTCGGTTTCGTTATAATCTTTACTAACAAACCAAGTTTGAACTGTACATTTTAACCCATGCCTAGTCATGTTGAAAATGTTTAACTCTTTGTGGATTTTGTTATAGAGATAAGTTGATAAAAAGGGTAACTGATTATTAGTAAATTTATTTTTAAAAGTGGGAATACTACAAACTTTGTGCATGTGTCTCTTACTACCCATCTCTGTATTAATTATTTTAAAGTCTAATTTGCCGTGCTGATAAAGAGAGACGGTTAGTATATATAACTGCCTCACCGTTAAAAACTTGGTTTCTAAATATAATTGCTTAGTTGGAAACCGGAAAGGTTTGAAAAACATGACCTTTAGTATGCACCTTTGAGCTCTCTCTATACATAGCAAATGAGTTTTAGGGGCACCACCCCAAACTGGCAAACAATAGTTTATAAGAGATTGAACTAATGACACATAGACTTTCCTGACTAGATCATCATCAGCAATATGACGAAGGTTTTTGAATATGTATATAAGTTTTCGTATTCTTGATGATTGTTGGTTAATGTGTGTGGTCCAGTTAAGGTGTTTATCAAGATATACTCCAAAGTATTTTAAGTTATCAGTTGAAGTAAGATTAGAGCAGGAACAGTTGGAACGGGAGGGAGTCTGATGGTTTATGCAAGTATGTATTTTAATAGTAAAGTTCGGTCCAGGGCAACTTCTATTGGAAATCGAAAATGGTATGAATTTAGTTTTGGATATGTTTAGTGTTAGTATATTTGATTTTAGCCATTTAGATACGTTATTCAGTCCAACTTCTGCAACTTTTTTTACTTCTTCCCAAGTTGCACCAGAAAAAATAAGTGCGGTATCATCAGCATAGGTTGTTATAAGTGTGTTAGGGAGTTTCATAGAACACAACTCATTGATATAGATCGTGAATAGTGTGGGACCGAGTATGCTCCCCTGAGGTACTCCAAAAGTAACTGGGGTCTCATCACTAAAGTAGTTTCCGACCTTTACTGACTGCTTTCGTTCAATAAGGTAACTTTCAAACAGTTTTAGTTGAGTTCCTCTGATCCCAATTTGCTCAAGTTTCTTCAGAAGGCATTATAGCAACTACACTCCTCCCACCTCCGTGCATGGACATGCCCTGCTGCGCCGCCCACGCAATAGTTACCTACCTTGGCCAGGCCTCTTTCACTCCGCAGAATAGGTATAAAAATATACCTACGCATCGCCGGCCTTGCGAGCGTGGTTCGTTACGTCGGTTGCCGCGTTCTGCCCGGAACGAAAGTGTCCTTGAGCAGCCGCGGCATTTTAGTTTGTTTTTGTTAATGTACCTATATTTTTCGCCAAATGAAGGCAAAAAAATACTGCACAGCATTTGGTTGCCTGAATAATAATAAGAAAATGTAAATAATACCAATAGTAGGTAAAGAACTGAAAGTTTTTCTACCAAATAATGCGTTGTTTAGATATCAAAGTATCCCGTATTTACTTAAGTAGGTAGGTACTTAGGTACAAGTTCTATTTGAATGCGGTACCTACCTACATAAATAAACATAATATTATTATGTAGGTATTTTTTCATATACAATTTTTGTGCCATTGGTAGGTAAAGGTAGGCCTACATAGTGGTTTTTTAAGTAGGTATTATGATTTTGATTATGTAGACTGAGAGCAAGATTAGTAACCCAAGCTAGGTACATTTTTATTTGGTTTAACTTTAAGTAGGCAGTGTAGATTATCTACTTAAAAACAGTCGGGTAGGTAGGTGTAGGTAGACAAATCGATGTGGTAAGTTACCTAAAGGGAGGTATACTAACAACTAAAACTAGATACCTAGGTTACCTACAAACCAAATGTTGTTTTTTTCTCTTGCAAATATCTAGGTAGGTACCTACCTACTAAAATTTCTCTTAAGATTTAGCATGATGTACCTACCTTAAACAGTGATTATTCAGTTTTCGTACACAAGACAACTAAACACTTAAGTAAGTGTTAAGGACCCAAGTACCTACCTAGTAGGTATGCCTATTTTCTGAGCTCTTAATGCAGCCAGCCAGTGTAAAATAGTTTATACTACACCTGCTCGGAAAGTACCTTGATACTTTATCAAATTTACGGTAGAAAGTACGTCATTGCATATCGAACAAATATGCGGGGAGAAAACGCATCTGAGCGGGAGAGAAAAGTGTATGAAAATCCATTTCTTACGTGGTTTTTCTTTTTTAATTTTGGGTAAGACTATGCGCTGGTAACCTAAATATCAAAAGCCAAAAAGTTTTTACAGTGAGTTTTTATCTCCAAGTTCGCAAAATGACACTGGCCACTAGCTAAAAAAAAAAGCACTGGCTAGTCAAAGTCAAAGTCAAAGTCAAAGTCAAAGTCAAAGTCAAAGTCAAAGTCAAAGTCAAAGTCAAAGTCAAAGTCAAAGTCAAAGTCAAAGTCAAAGTCAAAGTCAAAGTCAAAGTCAAAGTCAAAGTCAAAGTCAAAGTCAAAGTCAAAGTCAAAGTCAACGTCAAAGTCAAAGTCAAAGTCAAAGTCAAAGTCAAAGTCAAAGTCAAAGTCAAAGTCAAAGTCAAAGTCAAAGTCAATGTCAAAGTCAAAGTCAAAGTCAAAGTCAAAGTCAAAGTCAAAGTCAAAGTCAAAGTCAAAGTCAAAGTCAAAGTCAAAGTCAAAGTCAAAGTCAAAGTCAAGTTAGTTTTTTATTTTCCTCGTAGGTGTAGTATAAAGCACTATGTATCACTCGAGAGAAAGTGCGATTCCCGATCTCGGGTGTTTTAAAGCCCTCGCCTACGGCTCGGGCTTCAAACGACACCCTCGACGGTAATCGGTCACTTTCTCCTCTCGGTGAACAATGTACTATTTCTGATCTAATACTAGGTAGGTAGATATTATTTGAATTATCATTGTTCCTAAAAAGAAATAGGTGGCTAGGTAACTGGATAGTAAAATGTTCAACAACAACAGCCTATATATGTCCAGCAGTGGACATAGGCCTCCCCTATAAGAAGGGGGATATGCCCATAATCCCCACGCTGGGCATGCGGGTTGGGGATCGCAGGATACAGCTTCTCGCACCGCCGACGCTGCTGCCCGTCGGCGGCCAGGTATTATTATTCGTCACAGAATAATTCTCAAGACAACCCTAACGTTACACGTGCCACGTCAGTAAAGATAGAGCTATACGATAGAAAGAGATGCAAGGTGTAGGTTAATATAAATGTTAGGCACTGAGTTCGGTGCGAGCTGAATAGCACTTTATTGCGTAGCAGCTAAAGTCGCTATTTATTTAAATGATTGCGCGGAGTGTCTGTCCTTTCTGTATTCTGTGCCATGGCATGCCTTGGCTGACACCGACTCCAAAAATAACAGGTAGGTATCTAGATCTACCTATGTGGTACACGCATAGATCGTAAGGGATAAACTTATAGAAATAAAGTGGATGAACCAAAAAATAAGCAATTATTTTTAACTTTTTAGTTTAACAGTTTTTTCAATAACTGTTTTTGAAGTCGGTTTATTTTTATTTTAAATTATTGTTTATTTCCGAAGTTTTAGTGAATCTGACTTTAAAACGATTACTAAAACTATAAATAAAATTCGAGCCCATAGAAATTTTATTCCCTATTGTCTTACCCCCGAAAAACACAACGAAAAAGAATTTTCCGAATTGGTTTTTATATGACGGAGTTATGAGATAATAAACATAAAACATGAATAAAATTCGAGCCCATAAAATCTTAGTCCCTGTTTTTTAACCTTTAGAGTTGGTATTTTTACTTCAAATTTTTATGGGACCAATCAGAAAGTATAATACCCTATACAAAAACGAAGAGTTTTTTAAATCGGTTCATAAATGACGGAGTTATGAGGTAACAAACATAAAAAACTAATAAAATATGAGCCCATAAAACTTTAATTCCCAGTTTTCTCATCCTTAGGGTTGGTATTTTTACTTCAAATTTATATCGGACCAATTGGAAAGTATACCCTACACAACGACAAAAGAATTTTCTAAATCGGTTCATAAATGATGGAGATATGAGGTAAGAAACATAAAAAAAAAAATCGAGCCCAAAAAAGGTTCATTCCCGATTTTCTCACCCTTTGGGTTGATATTTTTTCTTAAAATTTATATGGGACCAGTTGGAAAGTATACCCTATCCAACGAAAAAATAATTTTCCAAATCGGTTCATAAATGACAGAGTTATGAGCTAACAACCATAAAAAAAAATACAACCGAATTGAGAACCTCCTCCTCTTTTGAAGTCGGTTAAAAAACAAAGTAATTTGTCGAGGCCAGGTGGAGTGACCATCTGCGAAAGGCTGCTAACAGAAGTAGGGTGAGTCGAACTCAGGACAGGGTGCAATGGCGCTCACAAGGGGAGGCCTGACCAGCAGTGGATTGTTATATGCTGATGATGATGATTTAAAATAAAAAATAAATAAAATGATTTATTCAAAATTTCTTAAATTGGTTACATAAATATATAAAAGGCACAGAAATCTTTATTAAACATAGGTATAATAAAACAAGAGCCTAAACTAGGTAATCCTGTGTTCCAGGCGAAGAGAGCTAACAAATACAACATAGGAATAAAATATGTGAATAAATTTATATAAAACAAAAATAAATGTAGGTTAACTACATTTTATTACTTAGGTATGACTAACATTTTAATAGGTATGCATATTATAATAGTGAATTAAAACTAAATCAAAATAACAGTCTGTAATGGCGTATTTGAGAAATCTTATTAAACTTAACTACACTAAAAATAAAAATAAACAGATTGCGTTACAACTTATTTTAGCACAGTTAATAACTTCTCTGTATCATTGTAGGTCATTTTTTGCAGTACATTCATAAGGATTTTCTTGCAATTTTAGTAATTAAATCTTGCAATTGTAGATATACCATGGTGATAAGATTTGATATTATTATCCTACTATATTACCTATAGCTATATACGTAAAAGTTTGTGAGGAAGTATGGATGTTTGTTACTCTTTCACGCTAGCTGCTGCACGGATTTGGATGAAACTTGGAATATACATACATAGATTGTGGAAAAACATACATAATAGGCTCCACATACATTGCCATCTATATTTAATATCTTCTCGCACTGTGAGGTTCCAGAGTTCCTCCCGCGCACAATCAAGCTGTGGAATGGTCTCCCTGCCGAGGTTTTCCCCAGAGACATTTATTACCTCTTGAGGTTACAGGCGTCCATAGGCTACGGGAACCACTTACCATCAGGAAGGCCTGTTGGCACCATAACAGCGGCAAAGATTTTGAACGCAGCCGCAGCCCTCTCTCTATTGGCTGGCAGCCGGCGCATGACGTGATAAAGAACCAATGACGGGACCGCAAAATCACGTCATGCACTAGCCACGTACCTGGACGCGGCGGCTGCTACGACAATACATTCCAATCTAAACCATACAACTAAGCGCGCGCCAACCAATATAATCAAAAATCATAGTAAAACCAGTGTAAAGGCCTAATATTCGATAACACCCAACTTGTTATTCAATCAGTATTATACATTGTGCTCTCAAATCATCTTTTATTTAGTTTGTTCCCTATCCCGAACAGGGCCGTATGCCTGTTTGCTAACATAATAGTATAAAAAAGCCTATTTGTTATTCGGTTATCACGCGAGTGATGCCGCGGGCGGTAGCTATTTATTTATAAAGGGAATAAGTACTTAAGAGTAGAAAGTTCTGAAGAACAAAGATCAAAATGGCTTCGAATAAAGTATTCATACACATTTGTGTCATGAGTATCAGATACAGGTCATTTTAATTCATAACAAACAATCAGGCTTGGGGCCACGCAGTTGGCGATTTAACTTACAGAATGAACTTTGATGAACTAAATTACATTAAGAACGAAAAACGTAGTGTAGGACGCCCTCCGGCCAGGTGGAGTGCCACTTTGCGAAAGGCTGCTGGTAGAAGCTGGAAGCGTCGAGCTCAGGACAGGGCGCAATGGCGCTCATTAAGGGAGGCCTATGTCAAGCAGTGGACTGCTATAGGCTGATGATGAACTACATCATTGCCTTTTGATTTAATAAAAGAAATTTAAAAAATATCAGTTCAGTAAAATAAATCTGTTTTCGTAACCAACTTCAAAAAGGAAGAGGTTCTCAATTCGTCGGATTTTTTTTGTATGTTTATCGATATCGCCAATTGTTTGTCGATTTTAAAATCTCTGTTTTATGTTTGAAAGATAAATAAAATCAATAAATACAACATGAAATGAAAGTTTGTGACATGTGAACATGTTGGCTCCACCTTCACGTCAAAACTACTCAACGGTTTGGATTGAGCTGAAATTTTACACATATAGTTCTAGACCTGGAATAAAATATAGGCAATTTTTGATCCAAGTACCAAGCGAATGAAGCCACGGGTGGATGCTAGTTATAAATAATTCGAAATTAATTTGTGTGAAGCACACATAATCAGCTAGGAAATGAATTGGGAATTAAATCTCGAGACGAAATTGCTTAGTCAAGATCTCGAGAGGTCAGAAATTCGATCTCGGCGAGATCTCGAATGAATTTCGAAAAGTATTGTTTTAATTAGATAACTGAAACGTGATTGAAACTGCTTAGTAGTTGTGATTATGATACGAGGAAGATACAACATGTACCCGTTTTTAACCTTTGGGTACGGAACCCTAAAAAGAAGGAAGCAAAGTGCCTAAGAATATAATATAATATAATAGAATATAAGTTATTTGACACACACACGATACAGATAAAAAGATAGACAAGAGTCCACAGTATTAAACATACAAAGATACACAAAATTATAAAAAATATTATAAAGAGAAATATTAAAACTATAATAGATTAGACAATATAAGTATGTTATACATAATAATAAAGGTCATAAGTGATTCTTTGTGGAATTGTGTTGAGACCTCGAAGTCTATGGCCGCACTACAACGAGTTATCAGTACCGTACGATGTCAACCAGCGAGATCGGACTAACGGTAACCACGTGTACCTTATATTCAATTGATTACTTATAGGTATTACTTATAGGTAGTCCTCACATGTAAGTGAAGCCACCTTCCATCCAATTGCCAATTGGATAGGTGTACAACCAACTTAGACTAGGAATACACAACTTTTTTGGTTATTTCCGACATACTAACATTAAGTCAATGGTTATAGCTAACATTTTAACTTGTAACTTTTCATTGAAATTATATAGTTATTTATAGTAAACGACATAGCGCAATAATATTGGAAGGCTTAATGTATTATATAGGAGATTCTTTATTGCACAAAATTCAATAAACATAGGCGACTTTAATGCTAGGAAGCATTTCCTACGAGCTAACCTTTGTGAATGTGGTGGCAATAATACGTAAAAGATGATTTAGATACATAAGAATTATCAAATTTAATAGGTACAGATATTTCATCATCATCATCAGCCTATAGCAGTCCACTAGTGGACATAGGCGTCTCCTATTGAGCACCAATGCATCCCTGTCCTGAGGGCTTACCACAGGTTTTGATAGTTTTCGAAAACTTTATAAGTTTCGGTATCTTTCCATACATTTTCGTACAGCGCCTCTAGGAAAACGTGCATGAACTACGAAAATGTATGGAAAGATACCGAAACTTATAAAGTTTTCGAAAACTATCAAAGCCTGTGGTAAGCCCTCTAAGCTCGATGGATCCAGCGTGTACCAGCCGCTTTTCGCCGATAGTCACAGTCAGATTGTCGATTTTTAAACATGGCTTTAAACAAGCGACATACAATCAAAGTTCAAGGCATCCAAAACCACGTATTTCCATTTGGTATATGCGTTTCAACCAGTTATTAGGTATACTTACTGATAGGTATTACTTACTGTTGTAGTAAAGGGACGAGCCAACTGCGGTATACGGTGTAAATGCGCACGATGATTCATGACGCTTGCTATTCTGTTAAAAGTTATACTAATACATATACAACTAGTTATTAGGTACACTTATTACGTACTGGACGAGCCAACTGCAGTATACGGAGTAGCTACGTACGACTACAAAAGATTATTAAAAGTTGTACTACTACTTAATTATGAATCAACATCATAATCATCAAGCCCACTCCTGGACATAGGCCTCCCCCAATGAGCACCATTGCGCCCTTTCCTGAGCTCAACGCATCAAGCACTACCAGCAGCCTTTCGCAGATCGTCACTCCGCCTGGACGGCGGATCTTACACTACGTTTGCCGAGCCACGGATTCCACTCACGTTTACCCCAGCGGTTGTCGGTTCTTCGGCAGATATGGCCTCACTGCTACGTCAGCTTGCAAATTCTCTGAGTTATATAGACAGTTTAGTTTTATGTCAGATGAAATACATGAATCATACATAGTGATTGCTATCGCAAAATGTTACATAATCTGGGGTCGTGCACCGCTATCGGCTGGCACCTTAACTAGATATTTACGCATGTATGTACCTAGTTACCTACGTTCCGGTCATTAGCATTTGACATACAAACCGGTTTCGATGTTATGAAGAATAAAGGAATAGCGACAACAATTACGGGCAGTCAGCGATGGATACTGTCTGGATACTGTCTACTGTCTGTAATGTAGGTGTAGGTTCGGTTCCTATGGACTTCAACTTCGACTGATAAACGGACCTCATCGTGCAGTTTGGTAGTGCACCCGATCTAGAGGTCGTCGCGAGTTAAATTTATGATTAGTAGTCTATACTACAAATCATAAAATTTTGGTTAACACGTTTGCGCAAAGATTTTATTTTTACTTAATTTATTTGCAGGTTGAATTAGGAAAACCTTTCTCAGTCATCCCCTCACTCCCTGAGGTTCTTATAAATAAGATATGTTTTCCCAACTATCACTTCACACTAATATTATAAATGCGAAAGTTTGTGTGTGTCCTAAGGGTCTCCGCAGACGACCGACTTTTTGTAGGACAGAAAATCGGACAATTAAGGATGGGACGTCATACCAACCAGGAAGAAAGAGCGAATACCAACCAGGTTGGATTTACGAAGGAAGTAAGGCCTAAAGAGCTAATATGATTGAAATTAGATTGTACGTATTGATATAAGTATTTTATATTCCATTACTTTTTTCGTAAAGTTCATAGTTATGGAGTTATGGCACTTTGAAATATGTATTAAAATTTCGTTTTCTGAATTCAGAATGGCCTTAAGAGCTAAAATAACTGAAATTAAATTGTACGTATTGATATAAGTAATTTATGTTCTTTTACTTTTTATTGTGAAGTTGATAGTTTTAGAGTTTTTTCACTTTGCGTCGCTTCAGTCCGTAACGACTGAACGGATTTGGATGAAACTTGGAATATACATAGAAACATAGTTTATTTTTTATCCGGATACCACGCGAGTGAAGCCGCGAGCGGAAGCTAGTAATATTATAAATGTGAAAGTGATTTAGTTTGTTCATTTTCTTTGTTTGTTATTATTTTACGCCATAACTACCTAACTGATAATCATAAAATTTTGTATACACGTTGTCAGGGGTACAGAAATGGACATAGGGTACCTTTTATGTCGAAAAATGCTACTGTTCCCAAGGGATAGGATCATTATATAAGTATACTTGTAGATATTTCTTTACTTGTAGAGAAATATTTACAGTTCATCCCATTGTTAGACCACTTAATGTAAACAAGTCTCGTATGAAATGAACTTGAACTTATACCATTAAAATATTATACTCGTCAACTGTACCAAATACATAAAACATTTTCACTACAGAATGGACATTATGTTATTATAGAACTCCTTTCGATTATGTAAATATTATTTTCTTTATTTACTTTCACTGACTTCTTTCTCTAATAAATATTAGGCCCAGGTCACACATATCGGGCAAGGACATGGCGCGGACATGGCGCGGACGTGGCACGGACGTGGCGAGGACATGGCACGGGCATGGCGCGGACATGGCTCGGACATGACGCAGAAATGACGTGACAGAGGCACAAGTGTAGTGTAGTCTGTTGTCCGTTATCGATGTGTCAGCATGTCATCCTCAGAAGACGAAGATGCTCTTGCTCTCGTGGATACAATTAATTAATATACAGATCAGGGCCCGTACAACCCCGATTTCGAGTTAGTTGCTTCGAAAGTGAAACCCCTTCATTGGGTTATACAGTTGACGGGATTACCCTCTCGTTTGGGTATTCTCCTTTCCCTTCTCCTTTATTCCTCCTTCATAACACAAGCGAAAGTGTAACCCGTTCCTTTTGGTTTTCAGTCGATAGGGTTACCCTCTTATGAGGTTAAACGAATGAATATAGTTACCTCTTGATAGGTTTTTTTGAATGTTAGACAATGTTTATCATTACGCCTGACACTGGGTGGGGGAATTTAGATTTTGACTCTTGATTTATGTCATCAATCATTAGGTATTATTTCGGATCGCTTTATTTGGTTGAAGGAAGAGCGTCACTGCATTAAAGAAAAGTTTTGAAAACATAAGGAAAGTGCTGTGTTTCAGTCAGTTTTCATTGGTCATCATCACAGAGTATGCGTTGTCATATACGAGACCCGCAGTCAACATATTAAAAAGAAAAAAAAATGGTGTTTCAGTTTTCATAAGTCATCAGTTATGTCATGACTGAGGCCCGCAGCCAACATGTTAATAAGAAAAAAATGTGTTTCAGTCAGTTTTCATAGGGCATCATCGCAGCGTAGCCTCGTGCGTAGCGTTATTTTTTTATTTTTATTGTATTTATTAGGCAAAGCCAACAGTACACATAATGAGCATTTTGTAAAGCGTTATGTCTGAGACCCGCAGTCAACGTGTTAAAAAGAAAAAATATGACCTTCAAAACTATTTTGAATAATAATTTTGGATTGTCACTGTCAGTATCACACTCAACTCAACTCAAAGCTCCACTCAAAACTCATTCTACAAATTCATCTGTAAATGGTTATATCTCTGGAACTACTCATTCTAGACTAGCCGTTAATTGCTCAAAAGATAGCTATCGACAAGATCTTTATTTTTAATGACATATGTCAAACTTGAATTGGCCATATCTCGAGAAGTACTCATCCTAGACTTGCCATTACTAGCTCAAATGATAGCTACTAATAAAATCTTAATTTTCGATGACAGCTGTCAAACTAAAAACTGTCATCGAAAATTAAGATCTTAACAATAGCTATCATGTGAGTTAGTAACGGCAAGTCTAGGATGAGTAGTTCTCGAGATATGGTCGATTTAAGTTTGACAGCTGTCATCGAAAATTAAATTCATGTCAATAGCAATCATTTGAGCTAGTAAAAGCAAGTCTAGGATGAGTAGTTCTCGAGATATGGTCAATTTAAGTTTGACAGCTGTCATCAAAAATTAAGGTCTTGTCAATAGCTATCATTTGAGCTAGTAAAGGCAAGTCTAAGATGAGTAGTTCTCGAGATATGGTCAATTTAAGTTTGACAGCTGTCATCGAAAATTAAGGTCTTGTCAATAGCTATCATTTGAGCTAGTAAAGGCAAGTCTAAGATGAGTAGTTCTCGAGATATGGTCAATTTAAGTTTGATAGCTGTCATCGAAAATTAAGTTCATGTCAATAGCAATCATTTGAGCTAGTAAAGGCAAGTCTAAGATAAGTTGTTCTCGAGATATAGTCGATTTAAGTTTGACAGCTGTAATCGAAAATTAAGGTCTTGTCAATAGCTATCATTTGAGCTAGTAAAGGCAAGTCTAAGATGAGTAGTTCTCGAGATATGGTCGATTTAAGTTTGACAGCTGTCATCGAAAATTAAGTTCATGTCAATAGCAATCATTTGAGCTAGTAAAGGCAAGTCTAAGATAAGTAGTTCTCGAGATATGGTCGATTTAAATTTGACAGCTGTCATCGAAAATTAAGTTCATGTCAATAGCAATCATTTGAGCTAGTAAAGGCAAGTCTAAGATAAGTAGTTCTCGAGATATGGTCGATTTAAGTTTGACAGCTGTCATTGAAAATTTATTCCAATTTTATTATAATATAATTATTATTGCGTAATATAAACAATTAGTAGTCTGCATTTCCGCCCTTAATGCTTAGAACACAATTACCGCAATTAATTTTCATCTTTTGACCGAATTTTTTTTCTCCTTTATCTCCTATAACCCACGTATAACCCGTGTTACAATGATAAAAAGGGTAACCCTAAGGAATGGGTTTTGGAATAATACCAAAATCCAATACTATTGATAACCCTCATGATCAGGTAACCTAATCAAAAGGGTTTTGAATGGTTTATCCCATCAAATAATAGTGTAACCCATACGGAGAGGGTTAACTAAGCTTTTGGAAAAACTCTGCCGAAAACCTCTTCCGGGTTACCAAATCGGGCCCTGATACAGATGAAGAAAATACGCGCAAACGAATTTGCACAAGGATCAGCTAGTATTACCATGGGTATTACATAAAAAAATCTTGATACCGGTTTAGTTTAATCTCTTTCCGATTTCCAGCCACAATTTATCTTGAACATTTCAGTTACAATAATCGGAACGACAATGATCATAAAGCGTTGCATTTACAATCAATTCACAAATTTCAATATTAAATTCGATATCGTCATTCGTCACGCATTTTTACATCACTAACAGACGTATGTCGCAAGCAAGTACATACTACGAACTGGCGGCCATCTGACGCTCATCTGGCGGCGATCGGGCGCGGGCGCCGAAAAGGCGCGTCATACGTCCGAGCAACGACATACTATGTGCCCTAAATTGTGCTTTATTTCCATGCATTTTGTATGAAATTTGAATGGAATAGGAAACCACCTGTGCCATGTCCGTGTCATGTCCGTGCCCGATGAATGTGACTAGCGTCGGGCGCAGACATGGCACTGGCGGTTTCTTATTCCATTAAAATTTCATACAAAATGCATGGAAATAAAGTATAATTTAGGACACACGGTATGTCGTTGATCGGACGTGGTTATGACGCGAAGTCGTCGAGCTAAATTGTGCTTTATTTCCGTGCATTTTGTTTTAAACTTGTATGGAATAGGAAAGCGCCCGCGCCATGCCCGCGCCAGGTCAGACAGGTGAGGCCTGAGCCTAAGACAACTTTTTATTTTTCGAATACAATTAATTTATGATAATAATATTCGGTATTTAAATAATATTACTGACTGTTTCGATTTCGTTTTCATTCATTAAGTTTGTAAAACAGACGTCGATATATTATCACTTTTATATGAAACCCGTATAAATAAATAATTAATAATGCTGAACGTTATCACTCAGCATCATGGTGCCCCAAACTAAGCAAAGCTTGTATTATGGGAACACCACCACCACACCAGCCTATATCAGTTCACTGCTGGACATAGACCTCCCCTAATAAAGGGGGATATACCCATACTCCCCACGCTGAGCATGCGGGTTGGGGATCGCAGGACACAGCCTCTCGCACCACCGATGCTGCTGCCCGTCGGTGGCCAGGGGATTTAGCTGTGCTATGCCGTAATCAGCCGGCCACCAGAGCCCCGGTCGTTCTTTAGCAGGGTGTACCACGTGCTGGTGGGGTTGGCTTGGGTTCTGAAGATGGGGGCTGGAACCCTGTACACCCATATATACATTTATATTTGACATAAAGTATCCGACTTGGACCGAGGAAATGCCTCAAGACATTTTTAAAGAAATTAATATTATGACCTTCATTTTATATCTATGTGAATTTTAATTTATATTGAATCATAAAATGATTATTGAAAAAGAATACGAGGTACTCGAAAAAATATTAAAATCATAATTATGAGAGAAGGAATAAATTTAAGCTTGTTTTACCAAGTACGAAATTAAATAAGTCTCTTGAAATGTTTTTAATTAATCGTGTCAGATTTATAATAGACTTCCAGAAAGCATTACCAGCCTAAATAACATAGCTTTCAAAAACACTTTAAAAAGCTCCTGACGATTAATGCATATTATAAAATAGGAGAATTTATCAATGACAAGAAAAAATGGCACAATATTATTACATGAATTGTACATGTATCTTATACTTCCTAGCTATTATTTTAATGTAACAAATGTATTACATTCTAAAGTGCAATGTAACTTGCCTATTGTGATGAATAAATAAATAAAATGAATGAGTAATAAACCCATTTTCCAAGTTATTTAGCTAATTTACTTCTAATCAATGGCTGCCTAATAAAATCAAGCTTGGACCATTTAAATGACTTTTAAGCACAGAATACATTAGTACCACAAGTTTATGTAAATTTTGTAAATAAATGAAAATCATTATGAATAACTTACCTACATAAGTAATGAATTAGCATCAGTGAAGGCTCAAAAATTAAACAACAAAATAACGTTTTCTAAATTTTAATACTTATCAAAACAATCAGTCGCACACATAACCTATGAGAACTTACGATTAATCACAATTCACAATTCAATTGTCCAATTCTCGATCACGCACTATTCCCTAACCCAAGGTTCATCGCATTCAGTATGTCGCCGTTGTCCGCATCTATTTCCCAGGCGAAAAGACCCCCCAGCTTATTATTTCTAACGTACTTCCCTTTGGCTATCGTCGACCTCGCATCGTCGTACGTGATGAGGTCCCCTGTAGACTCCCTGAACACATAAGGAGCTTCCGCGACGCTGTCATATTTGTACTCCCATTTGCCCTGAGCTATTTCATTTGCGATCTCTCTATAGTCGACCACTCCATCCTGCCATGTGCCTTTGACAGGTCCTGTAGCGTTTCCGGTGAAGGGGTTATTGCCTTCATAGTTGCGCACTCCGGTCCAGCCTCGGCCGTACATAGCTACACCAACGACAATCTTTTTCGGGTTGACTCCTTGAGCAAGTAGATATTTCACTCCAAAATCTGTTGTATATGTCTCCTTAGGGTTCCATGCAGGTGCGTATAGTGGCGTCTGGTGTCCGAGAGTATCATTTGACCAGGCTCCCTTAAAGTCGTAGCTCATCAAGAAGATGTGGTCCATGTATTTCTGGGCAGCGCTGTAGTCGACCACTTGGATCTTATCCCAACCAGCGCTGATAGCGGAGGTTAGTTCGTACTTCTTACCAGTTTCAGCGGATAGTTCGTTGAGCATGTCGCGCAGTTCTTTCATCAGCTCTACATAAATGTGGCCGTCTTCAGGGCCTCCCAGATGAGGATTAGCACCTTTACCTCCAGGGAATTCCCAATCGATATCCACACCGTCAAAGAACTTCCAAGTTTGGAGGAAATCTTTAACCGATGCAACGAAACGGTTTCTCTTAGTCTTGTCGGTGAAGAAGAAGAATGGATCTGCTAATGTCCATCCACCGATGGACGGAAGAATCTTCAGGTCAGGTTTGGCTTGTTTTAACATCATGAGCTGACCGAAGTTGCCTTTGTAGGGTTCGTTCCAAGATGACAAGCCTTTCTGTGGTTTTTGCAATGCTGCCCATGGGTCGTGAATCGATACTTTAAAGTCCTCTCGGCCACTGCATGAACGCTGAAGAGCTTGGAAACTGCCTTCAATCTCCTTCAAACTGTCATTGATGCCATCACCTCCACAAATAGGAATGAAACCGTATAACAGATGCGTCAGATTCGGAACCGGAACACGGTCTACTGGGAACTTTCTCGGATACACACCCCATTCGACAAAGTACCCACCAACAACTTTGCCAGAGGTCTGCTTGAAAGGTTTGTTCTTCTCACCAATAGACCATTCTAGAGGTGGCAAGTGGCTTCCATCAGTATCAGCGACAATGATCTCGGTTGCTTCACTGGAAGAACATCCGTCTTTATTGCAGAGCTCCACTACCATCTGATACCTGCCACCTTTCTTGATCTTGAAAGCTGCGGAGGTCGCACTCCCAGCTCCAGACCAGACCTCATTACCGCTCAGGAGCACCCTGGACTTATCCGCTGGATCTCCAGACCAAGTATTCCAGGTTACGGAGACATCGGCCGCATCCCGCTTGGTCACTAGCTGGTTGTAGGCTGTGGCAGCTTGGTTGACTTCTACAATAGCGAAGACGCGCTCCCCCCATCCGAGGTTTGGTTTCCCGGGCGGGCCGGCGTTTGATGCCGCCAGGATGCAAGCGGCGACGAACAACAGCATCATAACCGGTTCTAGAAAGAAATGCGAAAGTTTAATGACACGGGTCTCTCTTGAATGCCGAATCGATACTGCAGAACCGCCTCTCTTGTATCTTTATATACGTTTGGCATTGTAGGACAACCGCTAAGAGTAGCCCGCATGCACTGGAATGATTTTGAGATAGGTAGATGGGTAATAATAATCGTTAGCACAGATTCGATCCCGGTTAGTGGGTCGGTCAAGGTGATGTTTTAATTGCTTCGTTGTTTACTGGAGGCGTGGCTGGTGACTAAGGGATGGGTAGTGGTTTCTTATCTATTGCTAGTGGAAATGAATGACTAAGGGTGATAAGGATATGTTAGGAAATTTTTGAGTCTGTTTACTCATTGAAGATATCTATTCGTTATTGATAAGTATGCCATATTTTATACAAGAAACAAATCAATAGCAGCTAAAGGGGGTACATGGCAATCTATCACAAAAAAATATTTAATTATGTAAATGGATACTTATGCCTACATAGACCATAACACAGATATAAATGATGTTGTGTGATTGTATCCAGCATAAAAAACATAGCCTTTTCATAAACACATAAAGAATTTACTTAAAAACATCTCGCAGTGAGATTCGAACCCGCAATCTTCTGTCTCAGGCGGACCTTCGCCCACTGCACCACAGAGGTCCTTAACATTTACATTGCTAATCATTCTAAATTATGTCACGGGTTCGATGTCCTGTAACAGGTTCCCAAAAAATTATAATGCAACGTATTTATAATCTGGTTGGTAAGGTGACCATGTTGTAAATTTGAAAATAATAAAATTCCTTTTTCCAGCATTGAAATCTGTAGTAACAACAACATAAAAGTATAACACACAGTCCTTGCCTCAAGCTATTTTCCGAACGTTGTCAGAATTACGAATTACGAAGCCATTTAAAAGCTACCTTTTCAGGTATTTTTTGAAGGGACACGGCAGTTCCTGATAATGTTTTGTGCAATTTTATCTGAATACAACGTGAGAAGCTTAAATATAACAAAATGCAACACAAACCACAGCTTACTGCTGGACAAAAGCCTTCTTTATATGAAGGGGAATATGCCTATAATCTTGTATGATAAATAATATGTTCGTTACACAGCAGGGTGTACCACAGGCAGGTGAGGTTGAAGATGAAGGTTGGAACCCTTTACACCTTTAGCTAAATGCTTTTGGCAATAAAGAAGTAAAAAAAAATCCCGACAGGGCATTGGGATGATTATTACGTTTTATGCTGGTAGAAGCTGGATGCGTCGAGCTCAGGACACGGTGCAATGGCGCTCATTAGTGGAAGCCTAGGTCTAGCAGTGGACTTCTCTAGGCTGATGATGATGATGATGATACTGATTACGTATTACAGTAGACACACCCACAGTTCCACAAAGATGTAAAAAACTATTTATTATTTATAAATTCATATTTTGCCCGCATAAAAATAAAATAGCGCGCGCTCCGACATTGTGTGACAGACTGATTGGTAAAATTCCCATGATAAGATAATTATGATTCAATGGATAGGTAAAAACATCGATTGTTTTACTACTATCTTAGTTATATGAGTGCAAGTAGTGATTGTATTGTTGTAAACAAATTGTTTCGAAATTTGCCAACAATTTTTGACCGTGTGGCGCAGTTGGTTTGCACTTACAATAGTAACAACTCCATTTTTTAACGCTATGGGTGCTGAATGACACAGCCCTCTATGGCCAGCAGTCAACGTTCTAGTGTCTAGTGATGATGACATGGGCCTCCACTAAAAAGAAGGGCCTAAATATGCCTATAATCCCCACGGTGGGCATGCGGGTTGGGCATCGCTGCAGCCCGTCAAATGCCACTGAATTTAGCTGTGCCGCTATGCCGCAATCAGCTAGCTGAGCATCGGTTGCTAGTTAGCAGGATGCACCACGAGCTTGAGGTTAACTTAGGGTTCCGAAGATTGAGGCTGGAACTTCTAACAAACCACATTTGTTTTTGGGACAACACAACTTTTAAGACCCTCATTACAAAAAAAAAAACACTTTCAAAGTATCTTTCTTTACAAGTGACTTTCAGAACGCTATTTTTTTCGAATAAAAAACCTAGATTATAAGAAACCTGAAGATGTTTATTCATATGCAGATTTATCTTATTAAAATACTCAAATTTAATTTGTCGAAAATAGCAGATCATAACAATATAAAAACACAGCTAATAAAAAAAAACAAATACAGTTATAAAACCATCCTTATCTTTTGTTTTTTCAAACCTTGTACTATTACAGAGCTTGTTATTTTCACAAGTCACAAGTTAACAAGTGGTGGCTTATAAACTGAAGGGCGAGCTCTTGGTGACGAAATTAATGAAGTCCTACTTGAAATATCAAAGATACCTCTAAGAGGTTCTTGGAGGAAACGTACTCAGCGATTTGCACTCAGTATTGAGTCAACTAGCTACTGCCTGCGGCTATGCTCGTGTGTTACCCGGATAAAAAGCACAAGTGGGGTGGTAGGCCATTTGTTTTTTTCTTTGTGTGAAAACTACAACCTTAGCTAATTATTATTAATTTTTAATTTTTTTGTGACATAGTATTTACCGGGTTGACAAATATTGTAATTATTAGTTTTATTTTTATTTTATTAATATATCTGTCTGTATTTTTTAGCCTTATGTATACCTTTTTTTTTTGTTTAACCAATATTCAAATATGATTGTAAAATAAATTGTTTTTGAATAAATAAATGATAAATACCTATCTTTATCCAAAGTGATTTTGATCAAATAAATTGAATAAACTGTCCGGAACTTTCTGATTTATAATATATATAATGCAGCATAGGTTAACTAACTAGTGTAGCAAATTCCTTAGCCGCTCAGGCATAACCCGACTAGACCGTTGAGCGATGTGGGCAACATCTTGATGCCCCCAGCAAAGACAAGTTTTGTGAAAAACTCATATAAAATATATTTGCTGAACCTATGAAGGTGCAATTTTTTCTAAACGTAGTACAATTAGGAACAATTATGTTACACATTTTTGACGTACAAATAAACAGCAAAACTGATTGTGGCGGGGCCAGGAAGTATCACACGTTATTTTGTCCAAAGAAATTGAAAGAACTGCCCGAATCTTTCGGATTAATGTACTTATCTATAAATTCGTAACGTATAAATTCACTTTTCATGTTCTGTACATAACTTTCATTTTCTTTCCACAGTCGCTAAAGTCTATTTTTCTTTCTTCCGACCAAATTACCCAAATGACACATCCTGACACGACAATAAACAGGAAAAGTAACACAATAGATTAATGCGAAGAAAAATGTGTCATCGAAGTTAACACAGCCCTTGCGGTTGTCACTGGGTCACTTCATATAAAGAGTATTTTATGTGGTAACTCTTAGGGCAAGTAGGCGGGGTCACTTCATATTCATATCACTAATATTATAAATGTGATAGTTTGTGTGTGTGTGTGTGACTATGTTTGTGGTTGCTTCACTCCGTAACGGCTGAACGGATTTAGCTGAAACTTTGAATATACATAGTTTATGACCTGGATAAAAAGTAAGCTATGCTATACATATGCTTACATATGCTTACTTTTTATCGACGTAATACGTGAGCGAAGCCGCTAGTTAGTACTATATAATTATTACAACTTTCTTGTAGTAGTTAGTAGCACAAATAATATATTTTGTACGTAACTGCATTTTTAAGAAAATAAAATATAATTTTAGGGTTTTGGATTTATTCAATCAGTATAAAACACGAAATGAAAATATAATAAATGTTCTGTTTAAGTACTTAGACGACGTTTGTGGCGCAGAGGGCGGAGGCCTGTCTGATTGCGACTTCGATTCCCACCACGAGACAGATTATTGTTTAATTTGTAAACATTTGTGTCATGTCTGGGTGATTTCTATGTATAATATGTATAGACTTACAAAAAAATTTTATATAATGACTGTTTGTTTGTTTTTAAAAGTTCTTTATTTATCATATAAACATTAAAAATATAGTATGCAACACAGTTCCGTACCTACAAACAATATAATTGATGTAACTCGAGCAGGCTGTAGCACCTATAAAAGTTTTTTGATAAAATTTAAAATATTTTTTTTTTTTTTTATATAAATATTGTAAATCAATATCTTAGCATAAGTAGTGCAATCTAAGCAAACAAACAATGAACATTGCTATGTGTACTTTGTAAAGCGCGCATTTTATAAACGTAATTAATTCTTTACAAGCTTATTCCTACAAGTTATACAAATAGGTTCTTTTTTATTAAATTTGCGTCTAAACAGTTAGAACATAAGTTCGCGTACCTGATTAAGTAAAAAGGGTACAAATAGATCGATGCGAATGGCATTCGTGCTCACCAACTAACGAATGACTGTTATACAACATATCAGTCATGTGGTTCCCAAAATATTTATTACAGTTATGGGCTGGATGATACTGTGTGACAATGAATGACCAGCATTATTTATTTATTCTGTGTTAATCTTTTAGTTTTGTGTAGCATCACAAATTTTGTTTTCTATATAACTTTTGAAACTATCATGATTGTGAACATAATAAATAATATCAATTTATATATTTAACATCAATAGAACTGGTGAGTGATTGGTGAATCATAGTAAATTAAAACTGGTGTGAAATTGTAACTGGTGTGAATTAGCTGCTGCGCCTACGGTCTGTGGGATGAGTGCGTTATGTATTGGGGTTATTTTAGCATACAATAGACGTCGATGATGGGTCGATGACCTGCAGATGAAATTTGGAGCAAGTAGCAAGGCCTTACCCTTGCTACTTGCTCCAAATTTCATCCCTTAGCGCTAGTCATTGTCAATAGAAAGCAATTACGCTACTTCCACCATATGGTTGGGTGACCCTTGTGGCATGATTCGAGCTTCGAGTTTCTGGTCCTAAGGTTTTTATTTTGTAGTTTTTATTACCATAAAAACCACCTGACCACCTGATGTTAAGTGGTAACCATTACCTATAACAAAGCATTGCATCGTAGATCACGTTTTTTGGAACGCGCTCTATAAGCCTTTATTGCCTGTAATTTCACACACCCTTCAAACCGAAACACAGCACAGCTGCTTCACGGCAGAAATAGGCATCTCATAGTGCTCGATTTTTTCGATTATTAGCTTTTTTATTTATCAAACGAGCTTTTTGTAAACGCAGATATTTTATTATGTATATTTTTACACTAACATGTACGTATAGTTTTTTATTTCTTTAATTTTATTTATTATTCGTCTAAATGATAAATAATTAACCATAATTATTTATCATTCAGTACGTATTTATATATTTTTATTACTAAATAACCAAAAAGTTGTATTGGTTGTAAATTTAGTAATAAAAATATATAAAGTGAATATATACGTACATAGTGAATACAACTTTTTGTTTTGAAATTTCAAGTGAAATACTTTATGTTTAAAAAAAACATAGTAACTAACGTAGTAGTTGGTATTTAACCATTAATTTATAACACGTGGATAACGTGTTTGGTTATTAAAATACAATAAAATTGCATTCATTGATATATAATTACATAATAATTAACTTATCAACAATTATAAGGTGTTTGTAAAAATACGAGTTTTGTATCTAAGTTGCAATTATATTGTCAAAGATAGGTAAGTAGATAACTATCTGATGTCATGACAGGAAAAACACTGTTGTATGAATTACTGTCCTGTTCGTCGCTTTATAGGGACAGAGCGAAAGGAGAAACAGGACGAAAAAGACAAGAATAAAAAGTTTTGTTCCTATATCATTTACAGGTAAATCTACTCCAGAATGTCGTCAAAATTTGTTTAAAGACTTTTCAAATTTTGTACTTTTTTATTGAAGAACTGGCTTTTTTTAAAGTGACGCCATAATTTAACTCAAAAATTTGTAAGGCAACCCTAGAAGAGTTAGAACAGGTAAGAGAAAGTTTTTTTTGTATTGAAACCATAAATATTGTGTATAGTTTAATTTACATAATATATTGCAAAAGAAAGAAAAAATAAATCATAATCAAGTCAAATCAACCTTAAAAATAAAAATAAGGCTGATTTATTTAAACTTTATCCATGACTTAATGATGATATTAATTGTAGCTCTGCCACACAACACAAAGATAAGTTAAATGTTTTTGGAGAAATGTTTTGGCTCACTTATTTTTAACTGAGATTCTCACAACCGTGGACGATCATGGTCAAAATCACCGTCTTTCGGGATAACATACGAATTATAATTTTAATAAAAAAAAACTACACGTCACACCACACGGTCACGTCACACGGTCAATTGATCCCAAACTAGGTAGCCAGTACTATGGCCAGTATATTCCAGACACTGATAAAAATGTATAGATAATTATAAAACACCCAGACACAGAACAAAAATCCATGTTGTCCATGAACCCGCGACCTGCAGCACAGAAGGCAGTTACTACCAACTGAGCTATGAAACCAATCATCAGTCAGTTCATGGATCAAAATATGATACATGGTTAATTTTAAATAGTTTTTAAGTAAAGTACCTTAAACCCATCCAATACCATCCTGATTCCTAAGTTGAAAGGTCAGCTCGATCTTGAGTGCATGCCATTAGCGTTTATTTATTGGCGTGTATCGCGACATGTAATGTGAATCCAATTAAATTTCAATTCAATTAGAATAATATGTTTTAAATATCTTAGTAGGGCTCTTTTGATATGTTTATCGTGCCGTAAGTGGTCTATACAAATTAATAGACAGGCTGGTGTTGTTATTGTTGAGGATCTTGCTCAACAACAACACCAATCTTTTCATTCCACTGCTAGACATAGGCCACCCCTTTATGAAGTGGGATTTATTTTTTGGAACCACCAAAGTAGAAAGAACGTATAGATTATATAACTATAAAGATAGATCTACATATACGTTATCGCTTTAAGCGATTTCTTCCAAGCAACCTTTGGAAGGAGAGATACTTTCAAAACAAACATAGGTGATGTGCCTAGTTCAAATTTAGAGGGGACTATTTTTATCTTCTTTTCCTTGTTGTTTTAGCTAGTGGTCAACTCTGGGGTCGGGTTTTTAAACCGCCTAAAGACCTCCGTCACTGAATCATGGAAGCGCTCAGATCTAAATGCCAATGAGCGGATATCCATCTGAATGGTGGCCGGGTGGTGGGTTGCTTAACTTTGACATTTACTGTTAAACGATCATTTTGACCATCTCTGCTACAGACAAGAACTGTATCCTGAATTCCTAAAAGTTATTGAAGTAAATAATGTTAATCCTTGATACACACTTAGTTTGTAAATAAACATCTTAAATCTCGAATCTTGAAATTTATTTTCTCTTTTAAACATATTTTTGTGAAAATCCAAGCTTAAAAATTTGTTTTTTGTTTAATTCAGTTAGTCTGAGAGAAATCCGGTGCTTTGAACGGGGTCGACCTAAAAACAACTTTATAATTTTTTAACAAAAACCGAAGCATCGGCCTAGAATTGAATTACGCAATGTTAGAAATATTAGAGAAAAGTTTTATTACATAATACCAAACAAACGACCCTTATACCCACATTGGGATTGGGTTGTAAGGTTGTGGGTATCAGGAACGAATGGTATCACACATTTTAAATATACACATTACGTTAGAAGTAGTAGAGTTCTTTATGAAGGGCTCATCCAGGGAAGTGTATGAACTTTATGTAAATTTGCGCCCTGCACACGTAAAAATCGGACCGCGGGAAACATTCCAACCCGCACTCCGAAACGTACGTGTAGATGCGAGGGACTAAAAGTCCGATCTGGCATGTCGACGCAAAGGCAAATCTCACAGTTTTAACCACGCATCACGTCAGTAATCAGTCGCAGATGCGCGGTCCGATCTTTACACGCCATTAGAACGACAGTTTGATCCGCAGTCCAAACCGTATAGATCGGACTGCGGTTTGGAACGCAGTCTCGATGCGCGGTCCGATCTTTACACGCCATTAGCACGACAGTTTGATCCGCAGTCCAAACCGTATAGATCGGACTGCGGTTTGGAACGCAGTCTCGATGCGCGGTCCGATCTTTACACGCCATTAGCACGACAGTTTGATCCGCAGTCCAAACCGTATAGATCGGACTGCGGTTTGGAACGCAGTCTCGATGCGCGGTCCGATCTGTACACGCCATTAGCACGACGGTTTGATCCGCAGTCCAAACCGTACAGATCGGACGTGGTTTGGAACGCAGTCCCGATGCGTGGTCCGATCTTTACCTGTGCAGGGCGCTATTATGTAGGTATCTTCTTTATCTATGAAAAAATATTATGGCACTTCCGTGCCAATACATAAATGAAAACATAATGTGACAGTTAAAATGATAGCACTAGAAGTAATGATAAACTCACTATAATTATTAATATCAACGGGATATTTACCATGATTTGTGAGTTCTGTTATTTCCCGATATTTCGACGCAGTTGCATAAAAAAAATGTTGTTTAAATCATGGTAAATATCCCGTAGATATTAATAATTATGTTCTCAACCATGATAGTTTCAAAAGTTATATCGATAAACTCACTGTTACTATGTAAGGCACCATAAAGTTAGACTATCTTTTAAAGGGCAATGTGAACGTTTTTTTAACATAATCCCAAATGACGTGCTTAATTTATCTGTAAACAAAATTCATAAATGTTGACACTCTGTAATAGAGCTTATTATAAAATTTCTGATTATTTAGATGACAAAAAAGCTTGGGATGAAACTGTCTCCACCTCCCTCTAAACCAATGTAATAATTAAGAAAAGAAATTGTACCAGTCTTTAAAAAAATATAAGCCAAGTTCTTCTCTGTTTGGTCGCGTAATGTATTGTTGTTAAAAATTCAAAGTTGCTCTAATTGTATAAATATTTTTGAAGTTAGTAGTTTGAGATT
Source organism: Horisme vitalbata (assembly GCA_951804965.1). Classification (NCBI taxonomy): domain Eukaryota; kingdom Metazoa; phylum Arthropoda; class Insecta; order Lepidoptera; family Geometridae; genus Horisme; species Horisme vitalbata. The sequence goes on from OX638090.1 coordinate 35,107,202, forward strand.
ATGTTTTACTCTACGTAGGTATGTAAATTTATTTTTGTCCTTTGTATAAGTTTAAATACCTAACGCTTTGAGAGCTGAAGAACACACCACCGTACTTGCTGCAGAACGTGATCATACGAAGGTTATTTAGAAGGATGTTTATCATGCCCCTGTACTTATTTTTATCTTGTGGATAGCTTTATTTATCTATGTCTGATCTATCTAGACCAGAGGTCGAAGTCCTACGCAGCAAGTCCAACGCCCTCTTACGTCATGGCTTTGAACTTGTAAATGCATATGCACAATATATATTTAAATTGTTTAAAACGATTTATAAGTATTGGATGTTCGGTACCAAAAATTCTGTTCCGTAATAATTTCGCTGAAAGTGTCAGAATAATGTTTATTGATTGGACCTCTTTTACTAAAAACGTAGGTAATGTATATTATGATAATGCAGTTTTTTGATAATGTCCCACCAGGACATTATATTTTTAGTGAGAGACACGGCATAACTTTTTATAATTACGAGTATAAACTTTTGATTCAGAAGTTAGAATTTCGGGTGACGATTGAAAATGAATATGTACGTGTGTCAACATTTTTGATAATTTCACCTCTGAAAGGGTGAAAAGAGGGATGAATATATTTGGTGTACAATCGAGATTCCATATGTCATGTCGGTTTTTATTCCACACAGACTATACTACCTAAGTAAATTACCTACTGTCTTTATTACAAACCTACTATAATATTTTAAATCATTGACAGCATTCTCATATAATAATAACATATCTTAAAATATTAAAATTAATCAACGTAGTGACTATTTGTTACCTAAGTACGCCTAGGTAACCTACAAAGCCTCGGTCTGCCTACCATATTGCTATGCCTACCCTTAGACAGGGTGAGAGGGTCATTCCCATAATCCCCATCAGGGTGCCTAGTGCGAGTTTTTTACCAGCTCGATCGCGTTTGCGTTTACGCAAACGACTCCTAATTCCCACTGTGTGATCGTCGTCGTCGTGATGAGGATTATGAGACTAATCAATTTTGTCAGTGTCATAATCCCACCGACTGTTGGGCGAGAGTTGGTGCCCACCATGTTTTTTTGATTGTATCATAATCCCTGAAGATGACGATTATAATACAATGCAAAAAAGCAAGCTATACCCTACTATAATATACCTATAACCTGTAACATGCAATGTTAGCAATGTTTTACACCATGTGAAAGCAATATATGTTTTGTATTGTACCTACTGTAAATTAAGTAAATAAAAACCTAAGAACCCTTGTACTTAGGTTTCAAAAATATCAAGATATAAATAAAACATAATGTGGAGGAATCGTTGCAAAAATATTAAGAGATTAATGAACCCGGACTATCAACAGAACAAGTACAATCAATTTCGACAATCTAATCATTTCCGAAGAATTGCAATCAACGCTAGTCCTGACTGAAATCGAAATGGAAACAATAATTTTCAACTGGTTTTCAAAACACGTTTTTCGCTAATCAAGGAAATGGCGATAGAAATAGGAAAGCATAAAAATGTTTCAAAGTAGCCTCCGTCCTTGGCTTCGCTCGCCAGATACCGGGATAAAAAGAGCCTATACAATAATCCAGCGGGGTGATTGACTAGCTCTGTTGCAAACGGAAATGATTGACAACGATCCTGTTTTAACAAACTGTGACTGTTTGTCAATTGACGTTCATTGAATGTTAGACTGAAAAAATGTCAAATTTTGTATTAACAGTATCAATGTCAATCATTTCTCTTTGCAACCATTTGCAACAGAGTTAGCCGATCACCCCGCAGGTTTCTAAGTTTTATTGGGACGAGATGGCCGTTTCCCTCAGCACCACTATGTACTACTTATATAATTTATCATACATAAATTAGTAGTACTACCTAGTGTATGATAAATTGCTGAAACTTAGACGTACAAAAAGTTTCTGTCCTCTCCACAGTTTATAAGCTCTGTTTTTAAGCAGTCAATCATCTATTAATTTATACATACCTACAATTTTACTCATGAAACTAACGTGAATTAACTCATTCATATTGAAAAACGTCCCGTCTTGCACTCAACGCGGAGGGAGAGCGTCGCGTTCACTCACCCTGATGAAGACTCTCATAACGAGTCGAAACGCCGTCGGTGCCTTCACCGATGTGAAGGTGAAAATTCCCGTTTTTCAATATGAATACCTACAATTCTTTAACACAAATAAAAAAATGCTGGATGGTATCAGACAGCATCACCGAGCCCCAAACTAACTACGACTACTAACTAACTACATGACTGATATACTCCTTTTTTTGTAAATAAATACATATATATTATAAGTACATAGAAACCACCCAGATTTTAGACACATAGGTATTTGCAGATCATATAAATACTATAAATGCGAAAGTGAATGAATGAATAGACACTTTCTTGCGTGACACTTACAATAAAAAAACTTCTTAATACATATTTTAAACTTAATAATTTGTTTGTTGCGCTCCCACTCCACCGATTATCATGAAAATCATTGGAAAAAGGAAAAGGGGAACAACCTTACATCAAAAAAATGTTTCTTCTTTGATGAAGGGTACCCTAAAAGTTCCCGAGGGATAGAAAAAATACTTTAGCGCGAGTGAAGCTGCGGGTGGAAGCTAGTGACATAATAAATGTTGTACATTCAAACAAACTTTCGCATTTATATTATTATTATGCATAACCGAAAGCTGTATCTCCTGTTAATTATAACAGCATGCAAATAACGCGGTTGGGGTCAACAATGTTTATCAACAATCTTTGCACTCAACACAAATGTACATAACTGCATTTTGCACTGTATTCCCACACAAGTTAGGCTCAAAATTAAATGGAAATAGGTAAGTTTCTCTGCAAAGGATTTTTTTACGCAAATATAATTTAAAACTACCGTTCCTTATGTCGTTAAAATAAAGTATAAATTTGCTTCAAGTTATAGCAATGAATTTAAAGGACCAAATAACGGTTTAGAAGAAATAAGTTATTCAAGGACTTTTTCAAATGAATAAAATTAAGAACTACAGGTTCTTTTTACATCGAAATAAAGTCTAAAATCAATTGTTTTTACAGAAGCTATGGAAAACTAAATGGGACGAATAACGGTGTAAACAATAAAATGCAGTTCCAATTTTAAATCTGAAGTTCACTTGCATCGTGAACTCAATTTGAATCGATTCCGAAGACGATTGCGAGTATTCGTTTTATTATTTTTGAATTTAGAAGTCGGTGTACATGGAGCTTTGCAATATTGTGTGATCAAACAGGTTTTTATTCTTGTGATCGAATAATCTATTATGTTCGCAAGTTTTCTAGAATTTTCAATTAACTTTGGTCGTTTAGCATTATTTTATTTTAAATCTATGAAAACTGTACCGTGATCTTATCGCAAGAAATATTATATCGTAATTTAGAACAAAATTGTCTCACACTGATACTTTTTTCGAATCAATCCTTTGAAATGAGGAGTAAAAATCTAAAAAAGATATTTATTATTTAAAATACCTACTTGGAGTATTCACAATCCAAACTCGTAGTCTGAATCGAAATCTAAACCTTTCGTCCCGGTTACTCGTAGTTGTTTATTCTCAATTCAAATTCGACGCACCAAATTCGAACTTCGAATATTTTTCGTCCTAGTTCCGTTGACCGATATCGGCGCGGCTCTTGCGCGGGCGCATGCCCTCCCGACACTAACGTTAGTCGAACTAGTGCTGCCCTGGGAAACGGTTCCTATTAATATTGCAATCGCGTAGGTAGGTATTCAGGTACCAAGTATTCGTACATAGTAACATTTGGTCTGTCACTGACTGTTTGTACGAGGCTTGGAATTACCAGGAACAAATATGTATGTATGAGTTATTTACCTTTAATCCCTTCAAATATTGCTCATCACGCAAATATATTGGTGATACATGAATCTAAAATCTCGACTAAAATATTTTTCTTCGTACAGATCGAAGTATGGCCTCGTAGATACGATAAAAGACAGTTATCTCGTTTTTTCCTTTATAGACCAAAAAAAACGTTACAAGACAAGGAAAAAAGATCTACAGATTAAATTAAATGAAATATTTATTTGCATGAATATAGATAAATGTTGTTGCGTAGATTAGATGTATGGCTTATTAGCCGTGCAAATGTTTAGTTATTTTTCATATTAAATTAGTCATGCAGGTAAATTATAAAGTAAATTCAATGATTGTGAAATAATAATTCCTTTTTATCAAAATAATAATTGCATTAAAACAAGGAAAAGTAAAATTCTTACATTGAAAATACTGCGGGGTCCGATAGTTAAACATTCAAAATAAGTATAGAATCGGTTCAAATCACTGTAACTAAGAAAAACAGTTAAAGTCGCTAAACTGAATGCATTATCAGTTAAAAATCGTCCTAGATCCACTGACCCGTCTCTAGTGCGCGCGCAGGCTTCCCCGATACTAACGTAACGAGTACTAGTGCTGTGCGGAAAAATAATCGAATATTAAATCGAATGATCATATCAGTATTGCACTCACGTACCTCACTGTTGTTGGTACTAATTAGAAGAAGGAATTTTAGTTTAGTTTGTTTGTCTGTTTATAGACAAAGGAAGTATATAATGTGATATAGAAAACTGTTGTTGTTGGTAAGGAACAATATAAGATTCAGTACAATTATGTACTTACAAGTCTACATTTCTAATGAGATGTATCGACACCGCATGATTCGTGAGCCCGCAGTTTATTCAGCCCCACACGTATTGACCATTTCTTTCCGTGGGTAAACCCATGAACTACTGACCATGTCATTCCTATGGGTAAACCTACAACTTAGTCAGCTCCACATGTACTGACCATGTCATTCCTATGGGTAAACCTACAACTTAGTCAGCTCCACATGTACTGACCATATCATTCCTATGGGTAAACCTACAACTTAGTCAGCTCCACATGTACTGACCATATCATTCCTATGGGTAAACCTACAACTTAGTCAGCTCCACATGTACTGACCATATCATTCCTATGGGTAAACCTACAACTTAGTCAGCTCCACATGTACTGACCATGTCATTCCTATGGGTAAACCTACAACTTAGTCAGCTCCACATGTACTGACCATATCATTCCTATGGGTAAACCTACAACTTAGTCAGCTCCACATGTACTGACCATATCATTCCTATGGGTAAACCTACAACTTAGTCAGCTCCACATGTACTGACCATATCATTCCTATGGGTAAACCTACAACTTAGTCAGCTCCACATGTACTGACCATGTCATTCCTATGGGTAACCTACAACTTAGTCAGCTTCACATGAATTGACTACGCCTTTTCTGTAGGCAAGGCCGACCAAGCAGACATGATGTTATGTTTCCCTTTAACCATATCCCGGGCACTAGTAGGCACGTATAGTAAGCGTCAAAATGAACGCTGGAAGAAGTGGAAGTTTGCACACGGGTAAATACCGATAAATCTCTTATTGCACAGCTTCCCTTCAGTGATCTTTTAACATGACGCGATTTCTGTGTAAAAGTGGTATCTATCATCTAAAAGACATGCAAAAGGCCCACTTAAATTATAAAACGCAGATAAATATATTTATTCTCACAGTTTCCAAAAATACTTATTTATGAGTTTAGCCGATATTTAGAATTTTAATGTAACAGATATAATAAATATTTTAGACTAGATGATCTAAAATATTTAGAAATAATAGGATCATGGATGATGATGATTAAAAATACTAAATTAATAATGTTACATACATCACTAATTGTGTTGTATAAACGTTATAGTTCAGTGCGCGCACGCAACAGACGCACCCAAATGGTGAATGAACAATGTACCTATAAAATACCTTTGTATGCTAAGGATTATAAAAGGTATGCCATCATCATCACCAGCCTATCACAGCCCGCTGCCTATTTATTGATCATCATCATAATCAACTCATCTCGGAATCACCCACTCCAGGGTTATGGGTCTTTCTTTGTTTTTACCTGCCTCCGCTGTCCTGTTCCTTTCTCATCAAAATATAAGGTAATTGTTGTTTATTTATCTACCTCCTTTACAATTCCTTTTAGAATTAATAAATCAAATTAGTCCTAAAATGCGTTGATCATATTTAATCTTAAATTTTCTCTAATGTGCGGGCGAACGACTAGCACAAGATCGTGGTGGATGGCACAAACTTCGGGAGGCCTATATCCAGCAGTGGATAAAGTGGGGCTGTGGATGATGATGATTATGATAAGCGGGCGAAAAATGTTGAAACAAAATAATCATTGATCAAGCAGAGCGACACCTCTCGTCAATGCTCTAAACTAATTAGTAATTTAGCTGACTTGGAATCTGCAACGTTTCCCCTGTAGGTGGAGCCAACGGCGCCCAAAAATTTCGACATGGCGATGTTTTGGCTCGATAGCGCAGTTGGTTATGGGAAGGTCGCGGATTCTAATCCGCCTGAGTTTGGAATCTATGGGATAGTATGAAATATTAGATGTTTTTAAAAATGTATTATGGGCTAGCTCTTGACGGCTTGCGTGGGCAAGGATAAGATCGACGATGGGGCGAGCTTTGAGCCAGAAGATGCCCAATCTTTAAGAGTAGTATACAGAAGTGAGAACAAAACCAAGGACAAGTGAAGTCATGGTATGAACTAGTCGAAATGATTCACCAATAGCCGTACCGTATCATAAGGTGCTTGCCCTGATCCATGCGTAAGCGCATCTTTGTGTCTCTTCGTTTGTATTCAACACAACGCATGCGCAAGGTTGGCTTGTGGTTATGAATATCGACTTGTTTTAAATATTCACTTCATATTCGACCACAGCCCAAGTCTAGGTAGAGCTTTTTGTGAAGGGCTAGTCCGGGTGCGTATTACCACCATGTCCATTTCTGCCATGAAGCAGCATTGCTGTGTTTCGGTTTAAAGGGTGTGGGTGCCGGTGAAATTACAGGCACAAGAGGCTTATCATCCATGCCTCAAGTTGACGGGCGAAGATCAATGCATCGTAGGGCACGTTGCAAACATGCCTGACCTAAAGATGCAGTGGTTTGTGATAGGTAATGGTTATCAATTAACGGGGACTTAAACTTGGAGAATATGTCACGCTTGGCTTGCTTGGGTTGAAGTATTGTTGATGACTGATGCCGTGGATGCTGGATTTTCTGGTCATATTCAGCATCGAAACGCATATAAAACATGCTAGCGGAAATTGAAACATCCACAAAGTTAACTGCTTTTCTTTATTTGCATGCAATATTTACTTGTTTACGGATCTATTTATGTCAGTGTTTGACAAAGCTCAAAACTGCGTAAGTTGCATGCAAATAAGGAACTTAAGCTTTGTGAATGTTTCAATTTCCTTTAGCATGTTATAAAATGCTCTTCGATGCTCACGACGCGCGCCGGTACGATTTACACTTGTAAATCGTACATTAGTCATCTTGGTCACAATTTAAGGAAGTCTATTCCTTTGTTTGACTGACTTATCTGACATAACTTAAAAACATGGTACTTAGTAAGGTTGGAATTCCTAAAGCAATAAATGTAAAGTTTCTGTTGGGAATATCCATATTATTCATTATTATAAATTAGTAATTATTGATTTAAATATTATTTTAGTATTAAAACTAATTTACTAAGAAGCGCTCGAGGCGTGACTTATCCGTTGTTATTCGCAGATCATATTGGTTAGGCAACCCTTCCGGTCAGTACTTGGATGGGTGACCGTTTAGTGGCACTTAGTTTGGAGCGCTTCCGTGTTTCGGAAGGGACGTTAAGATGTTGGTCCTGGCGCTTTTCAGTCGTTAAGCCATATTTGAGGTCTTCGGGCGGCCTAAAAACACTGACGCTAGCTGATATAAAGAAGAGGAAGAAAGGAATATATTTAAGGTTCAGGTTTCAGTGGAAAAACTGTACCTACTTAATTTATATTATGAGGGTAAAATTGAAAATTCATTTGCCAAAGCGATACACGTCAAGCCAAAATGTGTTCTACGAACAGGAAGTTAGGCTTGAAGATCCCTTTAGCAGAAAATACGAGAGATTTGATAGAAAACTTAATGAGTTCCTTATTATTGTTCGCAAAAGAATTAAGAGGAAATGAAATGTGTTATGCCGATCTTTATTGTTTAGTTAATTTTATTACGAAGTAGGAAATAAAAATATTAAGTCATAATAATGTTCAGGATGTGCAGAAAACTCTAGTGGCGTAACTGGCTTGATATTAGCAGGAGGCGTAGCGTGACGTAGTGAAAGGATTTGGATGGAAAAATAGAGAAAAATTATCATCTTATGTTATGCAATCTGAATCTCTGAAACGGCTCCAACGATTTTTATGCAGGAGGTTTCAGGGGCGATAAATCGATCTAGCTAGGTTTCAAAACGAAAAAAACCAGGTCATTCAGGTACTAATATTAATATTCCGTCTAAGTACCACATCAAATAACCAGAATAGTAAATTTTTTGTTAATTCCATCGATATTTAGACTGTAACTATAGTCTATAGTCTAATTATCTCTATGGCAGTTATATATAATTTTACAAAGTCATTAACTTAAAAATACATGAAAAAATCTGTAACTTTTTTGTTTTTTATACATAATGTTGGTCAAAGAAATGAAATAATTTTATTGCTGCAAATACAAGCTTCATGTTACAAGTGTAGGTACATATTTATTGCTAGGATTGTTTTGCAGATGTAGTATGTTTGGTACTGTGGTGGGTACCTGCAGTTATTTTGTTGATTTCCTTACTAGGCAGAGCCTGTATTGAGGGAATCTAGATTTCAAATTTCAATTCAATTTCAATTTCACGAGACTACTCAACATCATGCAGCCTCAAACTAAGCAAAGCTTGTATTATGGGTAGGTGATGCTACACGAATGATGTCTTTTCTTTGTAAATACATACATATCATAGAAAACACTCAGGGAGGAGACAAATATTAGCAGAATAAGATGCAAATTTTTTTCAGCGATAACTGAACCCGCAGCCTTCTGCATCTCAAACGGATCTTCACCCACTGCACCATAGAGGTCGTTATACATAACAGTAGGTTCAGTTGTTACCGTGGGCATTATAATAATATATTATACTTGATATTTATACTTCAATATATATATGTATATTTATATATTTATGTGTGTATAAGTTATATATAGATATATATTTATATTCGTGATTATTAATATGCTTTTTTTTAAGAACTTATTTATTATTTAATTTATTTATATATTTATTTATTTCTTAGTTTTCTAATGTTTGCTTTGTTTTATTGTTTTTTTATTGAAAATATTATATTTCTTATTACATGTACACCCCCAGCCGTACTTTTTTATTAGCATAATCCTCTCCATCCAAAGGTTGTCCGGAAGAGATCGCTTCTAAGCGATAAGACCGCCCATTGTACTTTTTTATTTTTAAGATTCTGTCTGCTGTTTTTTAAATTATGGTGTACAATAAAGAGTTTTCATTCATTCATTCATTCATTCATTCAACAGTCCTTGACCATTAGCCCCACCAGGATTATATGTAGTATATATATCAAGAGCTACGCGGTATCATCATGGTACCACGTCACATCTGCAGAACATTCAAATAGACCCGTTAATGGTATTAAACCCAGGTCTTTTGTAGCTGGTACTGGTCTTATAGAGAATGAAAGCGTTTCAGCAAACTCTTCTGTTATAATCATAATCAGCCTATAGAAGTCCACTGCTGGAAGAAGGCCTCCCCTAATGAGCGCCATTGTACACTATCCTCAGCTCAACGCATCCAGCTTCTACTAGCAATTTTTCGCAGATCGTCATTCCACCTGGCTGGAGGGTGTCCTACACTACATTTGCCGAGCCGCGGTCTCCACCCAAGAACTCGTTTACTCCAGCAGTTGTCAGTTATTCAACAGATATGGCCAGCCCACTGCCACTTCAGCTTGCAAATGCTCTGAGCTATGTCGACAACTCTAATTCATCTCATATTAATCATCATCATCATCAGCCTATAGCAGTCCACTGGGCATAGGCCTCTCCTAAGGAGCACCATTGAGCTCGACGCATCCCGATTTTACCAGCAGCCTTTCACAGATTGTCACTTGAATGGTCAGAGGGCACTAGAGGGTGTTTGTTAAACCGCGGATTGTACGGTCACGCAATTCACCTCATGTAGGTCTTAATGACCCTGCAATTCCCCACCCGCATGAGCAGCATACGGATTATGGGCATATGCCCATGAATAATGCCAATATTCAAACTCAAACTCAAAATTCATTTATTCAGTAGGAACTGTATAGTACACTTTGAAATGTCATTTTTTTTAAAATTTTCCACCAATTCGTAACGCGACCAAACAGAGAAGAATTGGCAAGAATTGCTTGGCTTATATTTTTTTACGTCATTTTTCTTAATAACTATTACATTGTTTTTGATGGAGTTGGAGGCAGTTTCAACCCAAGTTTTTTTGTCATCTAAATAATCAGATATTTTATAATAAGCGTTATTACAGAGATTACGTTTAACAACATTTTTGAATTTATTTACAGATAGAATAATCACGTCATTCAAATTAATCACAAAAGATTGACTAATTCTCTTTCTAATTAGGGGAGGCCTAGGTCCAGCAGTGGACTGATAATAGCTGGTGTTGTTGTTGATGCAGTCGTTTTGGTTGTGGGTGCCGGTGACATTATACGAGGTTTATCGGTTATCAGTTATCACCATCAAGCATCAAGTTGATGGACGCAAGGCGGTGCACTACGATGCAACGCCCTGCGTCCATCAACACTTTCCTGAAATGCGTGACGTAATTAGTAATTATTCATCGCAAGGTCACCCATTCAAGTGTTATTTATTTATGGCCGATTCCTATAATATACAGTAATCGATAACGCTTCATTTTCCCCTGAAAAACTGTAAAATATATGTCAGTTTTTCAAGGGAAAATGAAGCGTCATCGGTTAGGGCATATTATAAGAATCGACCATTAATCATTATGACGTATGGCATAAAAATTGAGAACAGGGCGTATTTGTATGTCTTGGACTTTTATAGGCTGATGATGATGATGATTATTATTATCATGATGATGATAATGATTATAACGTAGGCGTTAAACTAAATATAAGAGTAATTATTAAAATATCAAATTATATACTAAAATAAATCTAGAAGCCCAAAACATACCAACTTTATGTTAAACCACCAAATTGTGTGCATCATGTACGTACGTGAGTTGAATTCTTACGTTATCCCATAAGGAGATGGATCTGGACGATGGTTGTCTACATGTTCTGAGAACCTCACCTAAAAATAAATGATTCTACGATAACGAAAAATTTTGGCCAAATACAAAGCGTTATTTTAAATAAAAGGTTTCTCATTGGCCAAAATTGTACGTCTACGATTTGAACTTTTTTCTAGTCTCTGCCTCAGCTGCATGAGTGCACAGTTAAAGAAGAGTACTAGATGAAGTCTTAAAATTCACTATATTCTGAACGTTAACTCATACTGATCTCTACTTTCTTATGTCCATATATCATTTGCTAGAAAGGGATGCATGCTTTATCTTAATGCGATTTCTGCGACTTCGTACCAGGGCATTTCAATGAAACTGTATAGAATTTTGTTCGAGTGCCCTGGTACCATTATAACTTTTTGATCTATTTTGAATTAGCATTGATATGTATGCGTCCCTTTCTAAGTGATGATATCGGACATAAGAAAGTAGAGTTCAGCCGTATGAGTTGATGTTCAGAAAATAGTGAATTTTAAGACTTTATATAGTTCTCTTCTATATCTATGCCTGAGTGTGAAGAAAATACCTAACGTCAAACTTTGTATGGAGATGTCAAGGTTTTACAGACTTTCCGCCAGGGGCGCTGCTATATTTTCATACAAAAAAAAGTTTACGCAAACTTTGACGTTAGGTATTTTCTTCGCACTCAAGCCACTGTTCTTATTTTGTTTAGGCAGCACTATAGGTACCATAGTTCGCATGACAGAAAGTGAACCTGAACGTTGCTTTTAACACGGCTGAACTAAACCAATAATTTGTATTAATTTGTAAACATCGTTTGAATTTAATTATAGTAAATACCAAATACCCACAAAGATAGGACGACCTACTAATATTAAATATTAAGTTGCAGGCCAAGTATGAGTTTTTTCAAGTTACAAAATGTCTGATCTACTACACTATGATCGTAAGGCCGATTTTAAAATAAGTAAGTAATAAGTTATCAATATCGGTAAGTTAATTAAAAAAAAAGATGATACTGCGATATGGCGCAGTGGGCGAAAGCTCGCCCGAGTCGCAGAAGGTTGCGGGTTCGATTCCCGCCACGAGTAAAATGTTCGTGTCATCTGCAAATATTTGCCTTGCTTTTGGGTGTGTATGTTTATTTTGTATGTATTTACAAAAAAAAGTATGTAAATAGTATATCAGTCATGTGGTGCCCACAATACACTCTGGGGTTATAATCGTGATTATTATGCTTCGTAGGTGAGGCGTGTTTTGCAAACGCTCTACGAGGCAACGCCCTGCGTCCATCAACTTGAGGCATGAAGGTGCCTGTAACTTCATCGAACCAAAACACAGCCATGCTGTTCCGAGACAGAAACATGCATGATGGTAGTTCATCCACGGATGAGCACTTAAGAAAAATTTTACTACTTCTAAAAAGTATGAGATATTTTTAATTTTTATTTATAAGGTCACCAAACACAGGCTTACTAACACCACACACACAAAATAACATAGAAAAGGATAAAAGTCTCAGTGCACCCGTAATTATAGGGTATCACAGCATCGAGCTCAGAACAGGGCGTGGGGTGTCCAGCAGTGGACTGCTATAGGCTGATGATGATGATGACAACATGCTCATTATAAGCAACAAGACAACAAAATAAGTTCTGTACCTAAGTTGGTTAGAGAACACACAATAACAATTAATTAATAAGCAATCTAGTAACTTAAAACTAAGTTTCAAAGCCTAGTCGGTAACAATCCAAAAATTGGCATCAGATAGGTATTTAAATTATAAAAAGGTAGGAATTATGCATTCCTTCCTTCTTCTTCGTATGAGTTAGTAGCTCTCAACTCTGGTGTTGGAGTTTTTAGGCCGCCCGAAGGCCTCCGAAAAAGCCGGGACCAACATCTTAACGTGCCTTCCGAAGCACGGAAGCGCTCAGATCTAAATGCCACTAAACGGTCACTCATCCAAGTAGTGACCGGGCGGAGCGTTGCTTAACCAAGGTGATTTGCTAATAACACCACGTGACAAGCGCTTCCACGAGCGAGGAAGTATGTATGAAAAGTAGATTTACTAATAACAAAGACTAACATTTTGATACCTACTTATTATATTTTATTGTTCATTATGTTACATTAACAATGCTGGTGATCAATAGTTTATCTGCAACATGTAAAATTTAATGTAGTGTTAGTGGCACAGCTCGCGCAGGAAGACATTCTCACGTACTGCCTGTCCTCGAGCGTGTTTCCATTGTAGCGTACGTCACGAGTTAGGTAAGGGAATCCAAAAAAAAGTATATTTTTTACTGTCTAATCTTAATTTATAAAACCAATGAAGCTGATTGATTGACTGATAAACAGCGCTCAGCCTTAAACTGAAATTCGACCCTTTCAGTGGTGAAGCGGACAAAAGCTACTACTCTTAGATAATCTCAGACAATAAAAGTCCTAACTCTATGTAATGTTTTATAACAGCAAATTCTGTAGGCAATACAAACAGAACACAGCAAAGTTGTCTTATTTCAGAAAAACACACACAACCGGTGTGAGGTTTTTCTTTTCGTTTGTACTGCCTAATACATGAATAAAAAAATTACAAAAGCGTTATGTTATAGATTATTAGACAGACACAATACAGAGTTCTTACTAAGACTCCTCTGACGTATACCGTCGGTCGTGCCGTCGCGAAACCGTCCTGATCTTCCGTCCATTGTGTGATAGTGGAAACACATCACTGAATACTAAACAAGATATCGGATGTAACAGCGCGACAGTGGAATTATATCGCGATTACTGCGGATAGAACACAACTCAGCAGAATCACTGGCATTTCTGTATTTACAAATGTTCTACAGATATTTGTCTCGGATTGGGTGTTTTCTATGTAAGATATTTTCTATGTATGTTATGTAAAAAATATATATGTAGTATATTAATCATGGCTCTACTTAGTTTAGTGCTACATGATTCTGTGTGATAACGTCCAGCTGTAAATAAAATTTAAATTAAATGAAATTGAAATAAAATTAGTGAAATTGAAATTTATTAAAACCATAACTTACAATATAGGAACAGTTTTACACAATTTACAAAATTATTTTTGCAATAAGCTATTGTTATAGTTGATTTAGTACCAATGAAGTGAAGCACTTTCTTGTAGGTAAGTGAATCTCTTCTGGGGTGTAAGGGGTACCAACCCCCATCTTCGGAACCCAAGGCAACCTCACCTGCACGTGGTGCACCCTGTTCACCAACAAACGGGGTTCTGGCGACCGACTGATTGCGGCATAGCGCAGCCTAGCACCGGCACAACTAAATGCCCTGGCCGCCGACGGGCAGCAGCGTCGGTGGTGCGAGAAGTTATGGATGCGATCCCCGACCCGCATGACCAGCGTGGGTATTAGGGGCATACCCCCCTTTATTAGGGGAGGCCTATGTCCAGCAGTGGACTAATAAAGGCTGGTGTGGATTCTCTTCTGCAGTAGTTGACACTGCATCAGGACTTTGTTGTTCTTCCACACATGGTTTACATGGACTGGAGAGAGGCAGCACAAGACAGAAGCCGGTGGTGTTCTATTGTGTCGGAGGCCAAGACCCGCTTCGGGGTCGATGCGCCAGGATAGTAAGTTAGTTAGTAAGTAAGTACACCGTGGGTTATCCCTGTGATAACCAGACTCTTAAGACTGGAGGGAACAGGAAAACCCACACACCCTTACACTTAAGTAAATACACATTTCTACAGAGACACTCTCATCAACTACCTTCTCACGTATGATTAATTGCAAACTTGCTCTCTTTTGTATTTAAGTACTTGTATCTGATAGCTGATATCGCACGATTTCGTGATTTCTGGAGGAACTTATATTATTATAACACTTCTTATTTTATGATTATCATAATTTGGTGTAGGAAATATCAATGCTTTATGCATTTACTGTACTATCTAGAAAGACCTCGAATTGGTTGTATTATTAATAACTAGCTTATCTTTAGTATCTTTGTAGCTGTTGGTCTTTTGATTAAAGAAAAAATAATGCTCATTATATTTCCTGTTGGCTTTGCCTAATAAATAAATAAAATAAAATAACCATGTTCTAGGCACTACCAGCATCCCAGTCAGTGAGCTAACGCGTTTACCTGTAATAAGCCTGGAGAAACAACACACAGAAACAAACAAAAAACATTTTTAAATCTTTGAGTACTGATGAATCCTGAAAACATATTCTAACCGGGCTGCTGCTGTTCCTCGAGCATGGTGCGGGCGCGTAGAGTCTTAAACCGAGGCTTGCAAGTTAACCTGTTAAAAAGGAAGAGATTTAAACGGACTATGAATCGGAAAGGAAAAGAGAAAGACAAACGAGGAGATGGGTAGATTTTTTTTGATTATTTTTTATATGCCAAGGCTGGCAGGCGGACAGGCACCTGATGGTAATGCTGATGGTGATGGCAGCCCATGGACACCTGCATCACTAGAGGCGATACTGATGCGCTGCCGGTCCTTAAGGTGATGAAATTTAAAGGACCCCTTATCGAAGCTCCGAGGAAAAACCTCAGGAGGGACAAGACTTGCAAATAACAGACCAGGAATGGAAAAACTGGGGGGGGCCTTCAAAAGGACGTGATGAATAAAAGAAACCGATGAAATAATCTAAATTGTAATAGTAAGTACCTACAATGAAATATTACAGTCAATAAAGTTTTAATTATAATAGATATAGAATAAGGTGTAACTCAAATATATTTTGCTGTCTGCATTATTAGAACTGTTTATTAAATTTAATCAATTGTCTATTAATTACTAGTATTATTATTGAATAGATAGAGTGATTTAAGAGGAAGGTTTTTACGTATAATTTGTACCCGTGCGAAGCCGGGGCGAGTCGCTAGTTGCCTATAATTCCAGCTCTAACTCAAATTTATTTAGCTGTCTTTGCAGTATTCCCGTCGATTAATATAATATGCAATATGCTTAATTCAAGTTACTTCGGATTCGGTTCGCGTTCGAATCAATAAAATTGTATCGAGATTGGAAATAAAATTTCATTGCTGTCAATTCACACACGGTATACGGAAAAATGTGTGTAGAATTCAAAAGTTAGAGCTGCCAAAATATATAGGTACCTATATAGTACCTAACCAAATATATAGTACCTACCTACATACTAGTTATTACTAGTAAATTGAGAAAGTAAGAAGTCCAAAGGTTATTATACCTTATACCAGAGGGCTTACCACAGGTTTTTATAGTTTACGAAAATTTTATAAGTTTCGGTATCTTTCCATACATTTTCAGTACAGCGCCTCTAGGGAAACGTGCATGAACTACGAAAATGTATGGAAAGATACCGAAACTTATAAAGTTTTCGTAAACTATAAAAACCTGTGGTAAGCCCTCTGAAGGAGATCGCTTTATACGATAAGGTCCCTATCGTACCATTATTTAAAAACCCTTTTCGTTAAGTTGTAAAAAAGTTTCTAAATTCATCAATAAAAAAATTATTAGTAAATGAATTCAAGAAGTGAATGAAACGCTCGTGGCGTGGTTTACTTTGGTACTCTTCGCAGATCACCTTGGTTAAGCACTCCGTCCGGTCACTTCTTGGATGGGTGCACGTTTAGTGACATTTATATCTGATTTCTTCCGTGCTTCGGAAGGCACGCTAAGATGTTGGTCCCGGCTTTTTCAGTCGTTAAGCCATGTCAAAGGTCTTCGGGGGTCCTAAACACTGCGACATCAGAGTCGGCCACTTATACTCATACGAAGAAAGACCGGCAGCGCAACAGTACCGCCTCTAGTTTTGCGGTGATCACTTTCCATCAAGTAGGCCTGCCTATCCGTCTGTTTTGGCAAAAAAAAAGAAGAAGAAGACCAACAGATTCATAGCTCGTAGGTACTAGATATTACAATTTTGTAAATAAGTACAAATAGTATGATGTTGTTTCTGGATTTTCAGTCGTTAAGCCCAGTCGGAGGCCTACAGGCGGCCTAAAAACTCCAACATCAGAGTAAGCCAGTACCTTCGTAAGTTACGCATGAGGACTAAAGGTACCTTTTCATCATAAACAACAACTTTTGTTCCCTGACTTTAAATAATTCATCAAACTTCATACAAAAACAAACATATTTAAATTCAACGCTCCAAACATTACGAACTTGGTTTTCTCTGTAAACTCCTTGTCTAATTGAATTTCGCTATTGTTTGTATCCATTAAATTACTTTCAAAGTATTAGTCTCACAGTAAACCTATCCTAAGCCTCAATCAGGCCAGGAAAGCGAGGCTAGAGTTTTAAAAGTTGATATCACCCACACATAACTCAATCCGGGATCAAACTTATGATTAGGGGCTATCAGGAGCTGATCAAAAAGTTTTCTCGTTAGATCCCTCGCTCATTTGACAACTTCAAGCCTCAAGTGTTTGCTGGCTGGCGGTGTTAAAGCGGCTTTCCATTAGAGCTTGAGCTGAGTGAGGGAAAATAGAAAGAATATACATAAATTCTTTATTTCAGACTGAGCCCATACATTTTTTACATTACTCAGACACAAAATTAAGCTAAAAAACATAAAGCAATCATAAATTAGGCAATAATAAAATGAAAACATAAAAAAAATAATTCAAAAAATAAAACAATAAAAAAAATCAAATTAATCATAATAATAAAAGGTTTAGTCAAGAAAAAGAAATTACGTTTGTCCCTATATGTGAAGCCGTATTAAATGTAGCAAATAAGGGCAATCAAAACGAGGGCAATCAAATGCATTGCAACAGTTTTTTATAAGTAGGACAAACCGAAGACGTGCTAGAAAAAGGCCAGGTCAGGAGTACCCTAAACCGACAAGCATGTATGAAGAATGTGATGAGAGTGAATGAAGCAAAAGAGGTATGCCAGGATCGTAGCAAGAGGAGATCCGTGGTTTCAGCCTACCCCTCTGGGCATAAGGCGTACCTGTAGCCTGTAGCGTGGCCGTAGTAGACTCAAGTGCTGGTGCAGCGTCGAGTCCTTCATCAGGCGATGTATGGTTCTATGATGCACTAGCACTACGGTGAGTGAAGGAACACGGTGTGTTTTAGTCGATCGGCCGCCCAGCTAGTCGTAGGCGGAGAGCCCGACAGACCCCTATAACTCTCCCCGAGTTGGAGGACATGGCTATCGCATTTTCACACCGACAAAAAAAGGGTTCTGTAGAAGGATGCAACCCCATGAAGTACAACGTTATCGCAAAGGATGAAACTATAGTATCGTTTCTTTCTGTCGACGCGGACGTGGCACTGCAGTGTGTAAGCATCTTTATAGTGAGGACGGGATAATCCAGATATTTATATAACTTGCCCCAGATCATGTATTAGCCGGAAATAATTAATTAATTATAATATAAGTTTTATAGTTTCACTAGTTTCAACTTAAATGGTTGATCCTTTTGGAAACGAGTGGTAAACTTTGCATAAATATTAATTAAACATTTGAACTAGAAGTTCGAACCTCAATTTTTTAAAACCATTTGTATTTACTGTATCCACTACTATCCACGTCAAATTTGAAGAAACACTTACACGACTTTAATTAAAAAAAGTTTGGTAAAACGGTTAACTAGACAAGTCAGCTATCAACTTTTTGGAATTATGTTTTTTTTTGCGATGTCAGAAAAGAGAATTACCTATTTCATTATACATTTCCAGGAGCTATCGCAAAAACGTGTAAATCCATCCTCAATAATGGAGTGAGTGTTCTCCGCGCTGACTGTACTAATGGTTTGATTCCTCTTAATTTATCGTGTTTGTAGCTTTCGGCTAATTCTTTTCTGTACGATGTAGCACGACGACTTCAGTTCCATCGCTCAGGTTTTTGGGATTAAAATGGCAAGAACTTCTTAATTAGTAAGTTTGATTTTTTATTCGATAATTTATTAATAGAATAACACAATTTTTCGAATCTACCTATCAGATTGGAGCTAATTTACTGGATTATTATGATAATTTAAAAAATATCCCTTTATGTAGAAACTATAAAAACTACTAATTTTTATATTTTGATAATATCCTTTAAATATATAGTTTATATCCGTTCGTGACGTCACCAAAAGGGCTCTAACGGAAGACCAGCACTTGTTATATTTGACTACAACTAGCAATATGCTGAGTTAGGGTAATTAATGGGCATCTATTTCAAAAATTGTATGAGTTAATAATATGAGTTTTGACCAAAAACGACTTGCGTTTTAATATCAGGGGCATGGCCGGCAAAGACTAGCCAAGCGAAGCCTATACTTTTCTCGAAGCGCTTCGTCCATTTTTGACCCCTCATTGGCCGAGTCACATAGTTTGACTAAAGTAAACTCAATCTACACATCAGTCAAAATATGTGACTTGGCTACACTGCAGAGTTTTTGAAGCTAAGGCTAAGTAAGTAAGTCTAGTAGAGTTAGGGCGTGTAGAGTTAGATGCTTGGCTCAACCCATGTCGATACCTTAAAGATCGGCAGCTTCCGCTGCTAAAACAGCGGATATCATGCTGAGTCTTAGCCATTTAGCTGCTGTAGCACACATCCCACTATATTTCATGTTAACTTTTTCTCTATTATATATATTATTATTGTGTTGTGTGTTCAGTCGTAAATAAATATATGCCTATGTTTATGTCATGATCTGATAACTTTTTGTTAACATACATTACAAAAATAACCAAATCGCTCGCGATGGAAACAAACAAGTCAACTAACAGTTCCTGAGGTAAATCGCTAATAGAATCGGAGTCGGGCCTATCTCTTCTAATTTATTATCGTGATGTATGTCTATTAGCGCGGGGCCTATAACACTATATTCGGCCTATATTAGGCCCTGAGAGCTTTTGTAACAGCTTCACAATTGACTTTTTATTAAACATTTAAATTACAAAAATCTTCTTTTTGTGAACTGAAACTCGACTTTATCCTGGGGTGTATGCCACTGGATAACCTTGCTGCTCCTACTATAAGGCTCCATAAAGTTATTCAATCATTTAAAGGGCAAAACGTACGTTTTTTTTTCAATATCCCTAATGACGTGATTAATTTAAAAATGTTGTTAAACGTAACCTCTGTAATAAAGCTATTTATAAAATTTGTGATTATTTAGATGACAAAAAACTTGCGATGAAACTGTCTTCAACTTTCAAAAGCAATGTAATAGTTATGTAATAGTTAAGGATGAATATTGTAAAAATGACATTAAAAAAATATAAGCATAACAGACTTTTTTGCCAATTGTTCTCTGTTTGGTCGCGTTACGAATTAGTGTAAATTAAACATTGACGTATTATTAGTAAACTAAATTAAAAAATGACTGATGAATACCGTACAATTCATATTGAACAAATATATTTTTACTTATTTTGACTATTGATCCTACTGGATACATCCCATCCCATATCTCCTCGTTCCTCATAACTGCCATAATACAGCTTGCTCAATTCTACAACTTACTCCAAAACTACTGTTTTGACGTGGAGTAGATACGAGCTGAGGACAGGGTGCAATGGCGCTCATTGGCCAGCGATGGACTGCGATGGCAGATGATGATGATGATGATGATTATTATGATGAGATACATTACACTTTTGACATTTTACAAACTTTTTACTAGTACAGAAACAAAATGCGTTTTTGTTAAGTACCCCATTTTTTTTATGATACCTATTGATGGAACTAGCACTTAGTGTAAAGTGGTAACCATTACCTATAACAAAGTATTGGTTCGTAGGTCACAGATGTGTGGAACATGCCCTTCGATGCAACACTCTGCGTCCATCAACTTGAGCCATGTAGGGTCTCATGTGCCTGTAATTTCACCGGCACCCACAACCTTCAAACCGAAAAACAGCAATGCTGCTTAGCGGCAGAAGTAGGCATTGTGCTACTACTAAACTGTTCTAAACCAGGAATAACGTATGTATAGGCTACTTTTTAGTAGGGTACCACGCGTGCGGAGTCGCGGCCGGGAGCTGGTAAAATAGTTTAGTAGCTTCACTAAGCTGAGAGGACGATTTAAATGCTGGGCTAGCCTACTAAATCTAACCATGTCCAAAGCACAACAACATCCCAGTCATCATCAACATCATTTCAACCATTATCGACCCACTGCTGAGCATAGGCCTTTTGATTATGCCACTTGTCTCGATCATCCGTTGTGACACCGACGGTCTTTCTAACGTCCAGATCAGTAAATAAAAATCAACACTTGACGTTTTAATTATCTCATCATTATCATCATCAACATATAGCATTGCACTGCTGGAAAAGGCCTCATCCAATGAGCGCATTGTGCCCTGTCCCGAGCTCGACGCATCCAGCTTCTACCAGCAGATTTTGACAGATCGTCACTCCACCTAGCCGGAGGACGTTTTACACTACGTTTGTCGAGCCGTGGTCTCCACTCAGAAACTCGTTGACCCCAACGATTGTCGATAAATCATCTAGAACAGATACCAATGCCTAAGAAGAGACCAAGTACTAAAATATAGTATCAAGTACTAAGAGTGAATTTATTTCGATCTAATTTGAAACCTGTTTAAGCTTACGTTCGGGACTCGTGTACGAACAACTAGAGCGTCATATAGCGAAATCTTCTTAACCGGTTATTACATGGAAACATACGGAGGGTAGGTTTGTCAGTTGGTCAGTGCATCGCGGGTTCAACTCCCGCCTGGGTAGATATTTTTGGGATACTTATTATAAATATAAGCATGCGGAGGGAAGGTTCTTATAAGAGCGCTATGTTTGTAACCAGTTAGTGTTATTGTGTGACCAGGCAATGACATAACTCGGTAGCGCAGTTGGTCAGCGCATCACGGGTTCAACTCCTGCCCGGGTTAATATTTTTGGGATAGGTATTATAAATATAAACAAACGGAGAGAAGGTTTGAGAAGAGAGCTACGTTTGTAACCAGTTAGTGTTATTGTTAGGCCAGGCAATATATAGCTTATATATATAGATAGCTTGGTAGGGCAGATGGCCTGCACATCGCGGGTTCAAGTCCCGTCAAAATCTATGGGACAGTTAGAGAAAATCTTAGAAATTACCATAAGCAAAATTATCAAGTGTGTACTTTTCTCGTGGATATCACAAGAGAGACTGGCATGTTTTTATAGCGGGTTTACAAATACATCGACGATGCTCGTCGAGTGACTCTAAGAAGATTCGCCGAACCAACCAGTTATGAGAGCCGACACGAGCTACCGATCTCACAATCTTTGAGTGTTCAGACAGTTAGTTCTTGCGGTACAAAGTATTACAAGCTATTTATTTGCCTGGGTTGGATTTGTTCTTAGAAGTACAAGACTTATTTACCCCTTTTCAGGCATTTGGCGGCCTCTGTGGCGTAGTGGGCCAAGGTCCGCCTGAGACGCAGAAGGTTGCGGGTTCGATTCCCGCCGCGGGACAAAGAGATATTTGTAAAATTATATGTGTAGTATATCAATCATGTGGTTCCCATAATACAAGCTCTGCTTAGTTTGGGGCTGCATGATGCTGTGTGATTACGTCCCGCATTATTTATTTATTATTATTATTATTTATTTCAAAAGTGAGGAAGAGGGCGCTTAACATATTTTCATATACTACTTTTTAAAGTCATGATATAATAAATTATAATACTCGGTGGTAGTTTTCCTCGCACCCAAAAACCTCAGGATGCAAGCTCGCGAGAGCGACGAGCGCGCCATTCTCACATGCTGCTCGTGTCTCGCCTCGTCGTTCGCCTCGTCTCTCTTTCACAGTGTAAAACCATGTGTAAGATTCGATGTTCGCTGCACCGTTCGGTGTCCCAGCTCGTATGTTCACGTGGTGAGCTCCACGATAGCCGGTAACGCCTACACTGCGACATAACGGTAGCATTAAGCAGAATTTGCGCTAAGCGCTATGCATTTTATTGTGACTACACGCTCCAACGATTTTGGACTTTCGGGCCACTTTGGTTGGAAGTAGGTATCTATTAACTATTTATTTACTGATATTATAATAGGCGGAGCGCTTGCGGCATGGCTTTTACTCCAGTGTCCTTAGCAAATCATCACGGTTAACACGTTGACAGCGGGAAACTCGCGGCAACACTACTTGGATCAGTGTCCGTTTAGTGGCATTTAGATCTATCGACTCAAACGTCCAGGCTACTATAGTAGCCTAAAAAAAAATAGCGTGAAACGTCCGGGCTACTAGAGAAGCCCAGCTGGAAAGTTAGTTTTTTTTTGTATTCTCTGTGATTCAAAGACAATAGAGTGGCAGAAAAACGATAGTGCATGGCCCTTGGATAAATCCTGCACCCATCCAATCCAAAAAAAACATACCTGGCAATAAAAATTTGTCCGTAGATTTTTTTTTTAAAAGTGTCTTCTTCTCTTTATGAATGAACGTTGTGCAAAATGTAATGGATTGATTGTTGTATTAACTTTATTTATAAGTGTTATATATCAAAATAATCCTCAACATGAATGCTATTGAAATATTAACAAATATCTTTTATCCATCGCCTGATACGGCAAAAATTCAACATGAAACTCAATGCGAAATTCAACCTATATTGTCGAGTTGACATTTTTATTTTCAGTATTTAGATTGTTAGTTGAAATTGCTTTTTCACATAGATTAAATCTGTATAGTTTTACCTTTTAGTGGGTATTTTTAATTTAAGCCTAGCTATAGCAGTTATCTAGTTGTAACGCTTTATTGTGAAAACGAACGAGGCGCGCGGCGCCGCAGAATACCGATCGCGCGGCCGGACGTTTCGGAGGGGGACAGCTTTCGCGGCCGGACGTTCAAGTGGGCGTTTCCGTGCTTCGAAAGACAAGTTAAGATGATGGTCTCGGCTTATTCAGTCGTTCGGCCATATCGGAGGGCTTTGGGCGTCCTAAAAACTGCGACATCAGTGTTGGTCACTAGCTCATACGAAGAGAGAAGAACAGCCGAAAGTTTCTGAGGGTATGAATATGTGAAGATGATGTGTTTGTTTCCCCGCTGAACGGATTGGGCTAAAATGCCTTATAAAAGTACTAGTTTCCATCCTTGGCTTTGCTCGCAAGATAGCCGGATAAAAAGTAGGTACAACAACAACAACAACATCCAGCTTATTCAGTCCACAGCTAGACACCTTTAGCCACCGCACTGCCGACATAGCTGCCTGTCGGGGGCCAGGGGATATAGCTGTGCCAGTGTTAGGCTGCGTATGCCGCAATCAGTCCGCTGCTATAGCCCCGTTTGTTATACAGGAAGGTACACCACGTGTACGAGACTTTTCCACCGATTTTTTGTAGGACAGTTAGTGAGGGGAAACTCATATTAACCTCATGCACAGAGTGTATACTAACGAGGTTGGATCGACGAATGAAGTAACGCAATAAGAGACAAAATGGTTGGAATGGGATTGTACGTAATTATTTAAGTATTTTATGTTCTATTACTTTTTTTTGTAAAGTTCATAGTTTAGGAGTTAGGACACTTTCAAATATAAATGAATATATATTTTTCTGGATTCAGAAAATTAGGTATTAAGGGCTCAAATGGTTGTAATTGGATTCTACGTATTGATATAAGTATTTAATGTTCTATTCTTTTTTTTCGTAAAATTCATAGTTTAGGAGTTAGGACACTCTCAAATATGTATGAAAATTTCATTTTCTGGATTCAGACAAATAGGTTTTAAGGGCAAAAATGGTTGGAATTGGATTCTACGTATTAATAAAAGTATTTTATGTTCTATTACTTTTTTTCGTAAAATTCATAGTTTAGGAGTTAGGGCACTTTGAAATATGTATGAAAATTTCGTTTTCTGGATTCAGAAAGGCCTTAAGAGCAAAAATGGTTGGAATCGGCTTCTACGTATTGATATAAGTATTTTATGTTCTATTGTTTTTTTTGTAAAATTCATAGTTTAGGAGTTAGGGCACTTTGAAACATGTATGAAAATTTCGTTTTCTGGATTCAGAAAGGCCTTAAGAGCAAAAATGGTTCGAATTGGATTCTACGTATTGATATAAGTATTTTATGTCCTATTACTTTTGTTCGTAGAGTTCATAGTTTAGGAGTTAGAGCACTTGCAAATATAAATGAAAAATATTTTTTTCTGGATTCAGAAAGTAAGGCCTTTATGATTAAAAAGTTTGGAATTCGATTGTACGTAATGATATAAGTTTTTCAGTCACTATTTTTTCTTGTTTAGTCACATCCTTTACTACAACCTATGTACAATAAAATTATTATATAGTAACTTAATTGCTATAACTGTGCACCAGGAGTGTTTTCACATAATGGTATAGAATATAGAGCTCTTGCATTTTATCCCTAATTTAGTTTCAGATTTTTAGTTTACAAGAAACTTTATGAACACATGTTTCAAATATAATTTTATTTCATTAGAAACCTAGAACCTTTCAAAATTAATATACAATTTGCACTCATGCAAAAAATCTTTTT
Source organism: Horisme vitalbata (assembly GCA_951804965.1). NCBI lineage: Eukaryota > Metazoa > Arthropoda > Insecta > Lepidoptera > Geometridae > Horisme > Horisme vitalbata. Next base: position 35,132,909 of record OX638090.1, read on the forward strand.
AAATATTGTATTGTCATCCTCATCATTAACCATGTGTGTTGCAAATTCCAAAGTGCTTGATTAAAATTTATGTAAAAACTATCATTACAGGATTTCACTCGAACAGACATTTCACATATGAAATAACCTCTAATAAGAACGTACAATAAACAATAACCTACATCTTAAATTTATATTTGCAAGTGCCCTAACTCCTACACTATGAACTCTACGAACAAAAGTAATAGGACATAAAATACTTATATCAATACGTAGAATCCAATTCCAATCATTTTTGCTCTTAAGGCCTTTCTGAATCCAGAAAACGAAATTTTCATACATATTTGAAAGTGCCCTAACTCCTAAACTATGAATTTTACGAAAAAAGTAATAGAACATAAAATACTTATATCAATACTTAGAATCCAATTACAATCATTTAAGCCCTTAATAACAAATTTTCTGAATCCAGAAAAAAAATCATTTATATTTGCAAGTGCTCTAACTCCTAAATTATGAACTTTACGAACAAATCTAATAGAACATAAAATATTTATATCAATACGCAGAATCCAATTCCAACCATTTTTGCTCTTATAGCCTTTCTGAATCCAGAATAAATAAATTTTCATACATATTTCAAAGTGCTCTAACTCCTAAACTATGAACTTTACGAAAAAAAGTAATTGAACATAAAATACTTGTATCAATACTTAGAATCCAATTACAACCATTTAAGCCCTTAATACCAAATTTTCTGAATCCAGAAAAAAAATCATTTATATTTGCAAGTGCTCTAACTCCTAAATTATGAACTTTACGAACAAAACTCATAGAACATAAAATACTTATATCAATACGTAGAATCCAATTCCAACCAGTTTTGCTCTTAAGGCCTTTCTGAATCCAGAAAACGTAATTTTCATACATATTTCAAAGTGCCCTAACTCCTAAACTAGGAACTTTACGAAAAAAAGTAATAGAACATAAAATACTTATATCAAAACGTAGAATCCAATTACAACCATTTAAGCCCTTAATACCAAATTTACTAAATCTAGAAAAATAAATTTTCATACATATTTCAAAGTGCCCTAACTCCTAAACTATGAACTTTACGAAAAAAAGTAATAGAACATAAAATATTTATATAATTACGTACAATCCAATTCCAATTCATTTGAGCTCTTATGGCGTTACTTCATTCGTCGATCTAACCTGGTTGGTATACGCTCCGTGGATGAGGTTGGCATGAGGTTCCCCTCCCTAACTGTCCTACAAAAAATCGGTCGTGGGCGGGGAGCCTAAAGTGAGGCACAGATGGCACGAGAAGCCGCTGGCGGAAATGCGAGAGAAGCCGCGGGCGGAATCTAGTCTACAATGTTTATTTTGCCGAGAGAGTAAAAAGTAGTAAATTAGCCTATGTAGAAAAAGAAAATAGTGAAAGAGGCAACACTTAGCCACCCTACATGATAGCGGATCCTTCGAATAATTTCTGATGGAACACAAGTTAATATTGCTAATATGGCTTAGGTAAGCTGGGCAACTATCTACACTCCAACCACATCATAGTCGAGGAGTTGATGCAAAAAGTTTTTATTAATATAAGACGCATTATCATTTTTGACAGGTTTGACTTAAGCAACCCGCTTTCGGGCAAGAACCCATTAAAGATTTGTATAAATTAGGGTAAAACTGAGTTTGAGACAGAATTAAAGTACATTGAGTGATTGAAGAACATTTTAGAAAGTAAATTAAGATGCATGCGTCATGTACATAATAAATTCATCATAGGTCTAGTTATCTGTTTCATTTCCATACAAAAATAATGTAAATAAATAAATAATAATGCTGGAATCTGGAAGGGAACGACATGACTTATCAAAAAATCAATATTTTTATTGAACACACTTTGATTATTCAATTTTTAATACCAATCCTTAACCCGACCAAACAGAGAAGAATTGGCAAGACACTCTGCTTGGCTTATATTTTTTTAAATATACTACGTATCACCTTTTTATATACATACGTAAAGAATGAAAATATTTAATTTATTTAATATTTCACACTCAGTCCCCTGGACTATGCATAGTAGATCCAGCTTGCTGTAATTCCCCGAAGTGTGTGTGTATGGGTTAGTACTCTTAGCTCGCGATCAATTTAACTTCAAAACAAACAAACAAGCGAATATGGTTTCTATTTCGTGGCCGGTTGAGGAAGTACCTACAAGTTGAATTTTCTCCTATAAGTGCCGTTTTTATTAAGAACTATGAATACATCACTACCACACAAGCCTATATTAGTCCACGGCTGGACATTGACACAAACTCGCCATGGCTTTAAGCGCATTTTTGCTGTTCCCTAAGCTCTTATCTCATCTTAGAAACTGATATAAAGTCAAAGTCATCAGCACATTTTTTCATATTGAAAGTCAAGGTTGATATATTTTAAAGAAGAAAATTATCAAGCATTTAGTTTTATTCCAATGTCAAACTTAATTAATTAACGAGGTCTCGGGGGACAACCGCGGCGCAGCAAACGTTGTATAGGACGACTTCCAGCCAGGTGGAGTAACAATCTGCGAAAGGCTGCTGACCGAAGCTTGATGCATCGAGCTGAGGACAGGGCGCAATGGCGCTCATTAATTACGTGAGGACAGCGGCGGCCTTATCAAATGCTGATCATTTGATGATCAGCATCCCTTTTAATTTACCTACTATCTGATGGTATGCAATAAGAAAAAGATATGGTTTGCCAAGTTTCAAAATCACGTAGCTAAAGCGTAGTTATTCTCCATATTTCCTGAGAAGGTAACACATATTTTGTCATAGGTACAAAAGTTCAGTGGGATTTTTTAGGAACCTTACTTTAAGAAAGCTAATTCTGGCTTGTGTATCTTCTCTAAGTAGTAAGTATTACCTATTCGGTAGCTGTAAATTGACTTTATAAAATAGTACATAAATACTAGTTGTGAGCTGTATCGTGTGATGTAAGTCTGTGTGGTCTCAAAATATCTAATAAAATAACCGAATCCGAATACATTTTGAGCCTCAAACAATAACATAAAACATGTTCCTAACATAATCCCCTCATAAAGAGAAAATCTAATTAGAAATATTGCTATCACCCGTACGAAATATCATCCGAAAATCCATTATCCGACCAACAAAAGTGGAAAATTAAATTGGAAAATATAATTGGGAATAGGAATTAGAAGTGCGGGGCGAACCTAACTCAATTATGCCGATGCTGTTAGACATATGAATTTAAGGCTGGTTGGTGGCTTTCCGATCTCGTACTTTTATATCCCTCTACCTACTGCATATATAACTCGAAAGTATACTGCATTTTCAGCCAGTACTTAAGTCGGTCTCGGTTCTCCTTCGAAACAAGTCGAACGTTTTCTAAAACAACAAATAAATCTACTTTTAAATAGTACAAAATAAATTTTCTGTGAGACTTTTCACTTTTGTTTCCAAATTCAATATTAAAATTACTTCCAGCTAAATTTTTTTTAAACAGTTGACCAAAATCCGTTATAGCAATACGAGTATCCAACGGCTAGACCGGTTTCAGGATTAACGGTTCGGCGAGTGTATTCCCGATTTTACACCCGGCTGGAAGTGGTCCTATACTACGTTTGCCACTCAAGACCTCGTTATTTAAATAATTGAATAATGAGGTCTTGAGTGTTCATATTGACATTGAAATAAATAAACTGAATGCTCAATAATTTCCTACTTTAAAATATTTCAACCTTGACTTTCAATATCAAAAATCTGCTGGCGACTTTGACTTTATATCAGTTTCTAAGAGAGGTCTGATAAGAGCTTAGGGAAAAGCAAAAATGCTCTTAAAGCTATGGCGAGTTTGTCGGCGAATAATTGACTTATAGCGAAATTGTCTTTAAGTTTTAGGGCTGGCACGCGGCAATACTATTAAATCTTTATTTTTCATTCCATGACGACTTCTGTGGCGCAATGGGCGAAACCCGCCGGAGACGCAGAATGTTGCAGGTTAGATTCCCGCAGCGAGACAAATGTTTTCATGATTTGCAAATATTTGTCTCGGGTCTGGGTGTTTAGTCTTACCTATACGGTACACCAACATAAATGAGGTACCTATTTTTTTTTTATATAACGTCAACTCATCAACATGTTTATCCTCCCGTCCTAACCTACGGTGCGCGTCATACGTATTCACTGACTGAATCAGGTTTATCCAACGGTTTCTTATCATCATCGATCCATATCGCCGGAGAAGTCATCCATGCATTCTTCGACCTCTCTTATAACTAATATTGAAAAAGGTGTAGAAACATACATGATTTAGCTGTTGGTGAAATCGGTTTGCAGAGCGGTCAGCGGGAAGAGCGAAGGGTGGCTAGGGCCCATTTGCTAGGTCTTGAGCTAATCTAATGCACTAACAGCTCCCCAAGGAAAATGACTGAAATACATTGTTTTGACATTGTAAAAACATTTTTACTAACCAACCATTGCACAACACAATACAACATCACCATATTAATGGTGTTAAAGGAATAAAGCAGGATGTCAGATCTGTTCCTGTAAATAAAACTATTTGGCTTTTTAAAAAAAAAAAAAAAACAATAAATATTAGGTACCTTTTCACAATTATACCCCGAGCTACGCTCGGGGTTTCTCTGAAGGATAAAATCCGTAACGAGTTTATCCGACATAGAACTAAAGTTTTCGCATACGATGTTGTAACATAGCTCAGAGAATTAGCAAGCTGAAGTGGCAGTGGGCTGGCCATATCTGCCGAAGAAACGATAACCGTTGGGGTAAACGAGTTCTTGAGTGGAGACCGCGGCTCGGCAAACGTAGTGTAGGACGCCCTCCGACAAGGTGGGGTGACGATCTGCGAAAGGCTGCTGGTAGAAGCTGGATGAGCCGAGCTCAGGACAGGGCGCAATGGAGCTCAGGACAGGGCGCAATGGCGCTCATTAGGGGAGGCCTATGTCCAGCAGTGGACTGCTATAGGCTGATGATGATGATATGATGATGATTCCAAATTATTGGCAAACGTAGTGTATGACGCCTTCCGGCCAGGTGGAGTGACAGCTGCTGGTAGAAGTTGGATTCGTTAGGCTGAGGACAGGTCGCGATGGCGCTCATTTTATGAGGCCTGCACACAAGTACTGTGTTTGTGTAATCATTAAAAAGTTTTTTAATTGTATACTCGTAGATCTTTTCCAGTCAAAGGTTTCTTTCCCAAACACTGATTTGGGTATATCTGAATGTCTGTATCGATAGGTAGGTATCTGTTTAATTCTTCGATATTAAATCGTTTAGTAAGTTACTTGTTTATACAATACATATTTAAAGTTCAAAGTTGATAATTTGATATATTTTTTTGATCTTTTTAGAAATCTGAATTTTATTTTATTTTTTAAAAATCTTTGAATGCTGTGTCCGCCTGTAATTGGTTTCTATATCAGAATGAAAACTTTGTCAGTGTAACTCTACAATGTATTGATATTTAAGCTGTTGGCGTTCCTATTAAAAAAAAAAATAAAAAAAAAATCTAAGGTTAGCACTTCAACCTCTTATCTGAGCCCGTTTCTGGTTGGCAGGTAGAAAATGCCGACGGCATTAAGCCCGCCTTTTGTAAAATATGTTAATGATGTTCATTAAAGTTTTAAAACAAACAAATAAAAACATAAAATCTGCAATAAGTAAAATATATTTTCAACTTTCTTCTAAGAGTCAGCCCTACCCTACACGGCTTTCCCCGAAGCTGTCCTAAATAAATAATATGATATTTCGCGACATTTTGAACTTCATACTCTCCACTACCAATTTACCCCAGTTTTTACCCTTCCCCGCTTTCCCCTAACCCCTACAGGGTGATTTTGTTATGAATAACTTTGTTAACTTGGACAAATAACAATTAGGTCATGTTATGGTGGTAGGTACTACATTACTTCATAGGTAGCATATAGTATAGCTTAATTTAGTACCTATCTACTACCATAACATATAAACATAACGTACATTTGGTTTTTGTGCTATTAATGACATAAAATAAAATAATAAGGCCGGGGATACACATACCAGTAAATCGGAAAAGTAGCTGGCATAAAAGTTACGGGCATGTACGAGTAACTGGCACACTGCGGATACATTTGCAAGTAATACTGGCATGCAAGCTGCACCCTTGCATGCCAGTATTATCATCGCGTATACACAGAACAGTTCGTGAGAGTCTCTCGTACCTTTTCTTTCGCGAAACAAAAAACGTGCACCTACGTCGACAACGAGTCAGCTACTGGTATGCGTTTGGCAACCCTCCGCGGCCCCTCCCTCAACGGGCATGTAAGTAAATCAAATGTTGTGCTAGCTACATGTATGCCAGTAACATGCATGCCAGTTACAGGCATGCCAGTTAGCGTACACACATGACAGAAGCTGGCACGTGCAAGGAGCTGGCATGCTAGTGTGCAAGCTACGGGCATGTGTATCCCCGGCTTAAGGTTGGCCTGGCAAACTAAATGAATATTACCTAGTATATTTGAAATAAACAAGTAATTAAATACCTATTCATTACCGTATTTTCTTTTTATTAGGTTACGTTCATTATATGGTTACGTCTTATTGTTTGTAATTATCGTTTTGATTTTAGAGTTTCTAGGTACCTACTTATAGATAGTTATTATTAAAAAAAAAAACTATTAATGGCTCAATAGTATTTTACAATAAAACGAAACACGTACTAAATCAAATTTCAAAAGTAGAGCGCCTCCAGACATATCGTCTTTATAACCAAACTAAAAAATAAAATTCTTTATCAAAATAATTTAATGAAACCCATTATTTGTGGCAAGGCCAATGCAGGAATAGGGTTTGTGTACTTCTTCCAAATCACCCTGTGTTTGACGAAATTGGAAAAGTTACAAGTGGGGAAAGTGAGCACGTGGGTACCTTGAGTGGGGCCACTTAAAAATGAGTTAAAGGTTCCACACTCTGCCGAGCCATTTCTTAAAAAAACGTGTTGTTTTTTTCGTTATAATTTGTTACTAGGCAACTAGCGTGCAACTCTGTTTGCGAGGCTTTTCTCAAGGATCACTATCATAGAGTGCTGCTTATATGTACCTATGTAGTTTCACCCACTTTTAAGAGTTCAAGCTGTATCTTAGGTAACGATTTCAAATTTTAGTAACAAGACGAACTATGTAGCGCGTTGGCTTAAGGCCCGCCTGAGACTTAGAAGGTTGCTGGTTTGATTCCCGCCATGATACAAATGTTTGTATGATCTGCAAATATTTGTATCGGGTCTGAGTATTTTCAATGTATGTATTTACAAATAAATGATTATAATTAGGTAGTATCAGTACTCAATTATGTGGTTCCAGTAGGTACCTAATACAAGCTCTGCTTGGTTTGGGGCTACATGATGTTGTGTGAATATATTATAATATATTATTAATAATGATAATGTCCAGCATTATAATTATTTAATTTATATTATTTTTTTGTATTATTTTCGAATTTGGCAATAGTGTAGGAAATTATTAATTCGTTTAAATACTTTGATATTATGACAGTATTCACGATTTCATAAATAAATAAAAATAAATAATAATAGAAAAAAATTAGAAAAGAAAATCTCTATTCAGTTTAAACCTTTGGAACACTCTGACACTAAACAAAGAATACGTAGAATTTGATCCTAACTAAGACACGGCACAAAACAGTGTGGACAAACCCCTAAATATCTTCTAAGGTAAGTGGCTGAAACAACGATAATATCAACTTCATAATTAGTTTGTATTTTTTATGAGAACCAGCATTTCACGGTCGGTTTCTGGGAGTAGAGGTGAAAAATTATCTTTTTTAGCCCTAAGTCATGCATCAGCTGAGGGCTACCTAGAAAACTCGGTGATCTTTTTCCTGTTCGTAAAGACTTAGGCAGGCTAAACACCAAATATACACTTGTATTACAACAATATGTGGCGTCGATAAGTTTAGTTGTTGAGCATCCCACTGAATGTTGTAACAGGCCGCTGATTCTGAGGAATAGATATCTATTCCTAAATCTATCACGGCTTGATGTCATATCGCTCGCTTCGTAAGTCTACGATATTATCGTACACATGCTGAAATGCGTATTCTGGGGCAAAATAGATAGTCAGAGTATTAGACATGTCATTACGTAAGTTCATTCAATTAATTTACACAGAGTGCAACATTTTGTTTCTGCCAATGTACGTTCCATTTTATTTTCGTTTTTTTTCTAATCTACTTAGTTTCATGTAAAAAGACAACTTACTTGTTAATACTTATGTAAAACGGAACGTTACTGACAACTTGAATGACAAGAATCAAGTCAACAATTGTATTCCCGTTTCCTTTTGGTACGTAAGTACTTCCTTAACGAAAAAATATTGATTTTATTGTAAGTTTATGTAAGTTGCAAAATTACCTATTTCGATTTTTTTATTTTTCAGCTATTCCTTTGGGTTTTTCCAAAATTTTCTTAATCCCAAAAATAAACATTTAATTCGTGTGACAGATACGATGACGCAAGCGTGTTGCGCTGCTAACTCGTTATCTATTGTAGAATTGAGACAGTCGAGTGCTCCTTACCACTCGATGCACTTTACCATTGATATTTATCTACTATGACTTTCCGAGAATACTGAAAAATTCAATTCTACCGAATTGTGACAGTTCGCGCGATATATATCTAATGTGATAAATATATCTATTTCTCAGAATTAGGTCATAGTCATGCCACTCAAACTTCTTCTACACTAATATTATAAAGAGGAAAATTTTCTATTTTTATGTGTGTGTATGTTTGTAAGGAATAAACCCAAAAACTACTGTGCCGATTTCAAAAATTCTTTCACTATTCACTTTTCGCATTTCACTTTCCAATGGGAAAGCTACATTCACCCTTAGTAACATAGGCTATCTTTATTGCTAGAAAAGATTAAGGATCCTTACTAAAACCCGTGCGAAGCCGGGACGGGCCGCTAGTCGTCAAATATAAGAAAAACAAAATATTTATTTTATTGTTTATTTTATTGACTTAAATTTTTTTTTCTCTGCTCAATCTTGTCATGTTTACATATTTGAGTAAAGTTTAGGTCAAAACAAACTTGTTATGTTAAGTTAGCTTTTTATGGATTTTACTCTGTTTTGTGAACTTTTTAAAATAAAATAAAATTCTGGTTAGCATTTGTTGTTATAGCGGCAATATCAACGCATTCATCAATGAAAATTTCAACTGTCCGGCTATCACGGTGAATGACATGCAGCCTGGTGACAGACAGACAGACGGACAGTGGAGTCCTAGCAATAGGGTCCTGTTTTTAACCTTTGGGTACGGAACCCTAAAAGAGATTAGTGGCGCTACATTTCAATGTTAAAATAGTAAAAGCAATTTTTTGATTTTCATTTATTTTTTACATCGAAAGTACGAAATTGTCGCAATACAATTGTATATCTGGTGTGCAGCGCCGCTAATGGCACGCTTGCGCTACAACTTTGCGTACGTATGCGCAAGTTTTTAAAGTAATTTTGTAATTTACAACCGGGATGGATGACGGTATGGTGGTATCTAGAGATTCTTACAGCTTCTCTGCTTCGGAAGGCATGCTAACATGATGGTCCCGCCTTTTTAGTCGTTAAGCTATGTCGGAGGCCATCGGGTGGCCTAAAAACTTCGGTACCAGAGTTGGCCACTAGCTCATACGCAGCAGAATACCAGGATTAACTAAGACTTGAAGCTATCAAGTAATAGGAAAAGAAGTGGAGAGCACAAAGACCAATACCAATCATAATGCGGTCCGCAGATAATGAACAGAGACTATCAGGGATCTTCCTATTTCAATATTCGTAAGGAACTGCATAAAGACATGCCATCTGCACATAATGGCCGAGGTGGCACAAAAGCACCGTACCACGGCTTAGTCTAACGCGGGACTAGCGCCACTGCCGAAACAACTATTTTTTTTAAAACACTAAGATGCTCCTAGCATTAAGCCCATCTTTTATAACATTAATAGTACCTACGATAAAGGATAATTAAATAAATATTTTGTTTACCTAAAAAAATACTTCTATTTGTTATTGAAATACATACGTTAGAGCTTAAACATTTCAACCAGATCCTTCTATTTCTTCCTTAAGTTATGAGGTAACTAAGATATAACATAAGGGGATAGCAGCAACAGTTCACTCAACATGATACTTTAATCACCAACCCATCAGACAAGCAATGTAATTTGAATAAGCTCCATAATATTACCTCTCAAAGAGTCGTGCAGTGAATTAGTTTAAAACTTAACGTAACGATTTTAGTGCTGGATATAAACACAACATCATCCTACCTCAAAGTAAGCAGATTTTTTGTATAGTTAGCTACAGTTATTACCAAAAATATAATAACATAAATAAATAGGTATAAGCCAGAAAGTAATATCAACGTAATTTCGAAATAACACAAGTTATATAGATTTTTTTTATAGTGGCGCCACGTTTTCAAACCTAACGCCAGTCAGGTATTATCTGAGATCGATTACGTAGGATCTATAATAAGATCTCGTTTAGACCGCACAATGAAGCTGCTTTGTTCGATATGGGGTTGCTTCCGGATAAAAGGCTAAAATGCTGCTTAGTAGTAGGAGAGTTCTTTGTGAAGGGCTCGTCTGGGGAAGTATAAGAATTTTTCCCTTAGTAGCCCAGTGGGCCCACTGCATAAAATATAATTTTCAATCATCGATATTATTTATAGGTATATACTGTTACTGTTGTTTATTGCTCTAGTCTATACTCGCAATAATGCTCAAAATGGTGAAGGAAAATAGCACAAAAGCCTATAACCAACATTGTTCTTATTAAATTCTATAGTTTTTTGGACCCAGGCCAAACCTTCTCCTACGATTTTACGTCGTTTTGCAAAGGCACTTTTTCCGTGATGCGTACTTTTCCTCTCGTTTGCGACATTTTAGGTGCACAGCAACATGGGGTTCTCATTAGCAATTTTGTGCCGGCTAAATGAGAGGATTATAACCACTTGCTAAAGCGGCGATTACACCATCCGATATGTTGGATACGATTATGAAAGGCTCAAAAGTTGGTAGCAGCTGTACAACCAAAACATTTATAATTATTATAAATAGATTTTTTGGTTTAGCTTCATTCTTTTCAAAGCGGTTGCTTACAACCTGAGGCCTCATTTACTCGAAATCGAATCGTGAATCGTACATAATGCCTACAGAGACTGATAAACCACATAGTTAAATAAACATCTATCATCACACAAACGTTTGTCATAAATAGGTTATTAATGTTTCATGAACGAAAAACCTGAAAAAACGATGTTTATTTTCATGAAAATAAAATAGACACGGTTTACTAATCTACACAGACTCAAAAAAATTGAGTTAACAATATTACCAATTTCTTAGAGACAAATACAATTTGTTTTCTCACTAATCCAGCATAAAATGAAGTAGGAATCGAACCCCCAACTTATTACAGAAGGCGCAGAGCTACTACCGACTGAGCTGACGAGTTATTGTATCATGTGTTTGTGTATGTGTTTGTGCCTTTTTGTGTGTGTGTGTGTGTGTGTGTGTGTTTGTGTATCGCGGGCGAAAGCTAGTATTATAAATGCGGAAGTTTGTGTGTTATGTGAGTATGTTTGTCCCCAGTCAACTCCGTAACGGCTGAACGGTTTTGGATGAAACTCTGAATATAAATATATTGTGAACTAGATTTAACATATAAGTTACTTTTTATCCCGATACAAAGCGAGCGAAGCTGCGGGCGGAAGCCAGTTTAAGATATCGGACGGTGTGACAAATCCATTAAACTCATTCAATTAAGCCCTTCATACGGTTATAGATTTTAAGGGTTTTTATTGTTCTTAAGGATAATTAGGGAAATACAGGGATTTGGAAACGATATAGGTATTTGAGATAATTTATTGTTATAAAGGTAATTAACATAATTTGTTGTGATTGTTTTATGAGCCATTAGCATGAATCGGAGCTAACCGATGTTATGACAAAAATCTATTGATTCAAGATATTCTTTCTCTTCTTCGCTTGTTCAGTCCACTGATCGACATAGACCTCAACGGAAATATGCCTATAATATCCACGCTAGACATATGGGTTTTAGATCGAACACAACTTGATGCACCGCCAACGCTACTGCCCGTCGGCGGCTAGGATTTCGCTGTGCAATGTCAGGCTGCGCAATGCCGGTATCAGCCGTCCGCCAGAGCTAAGTTTGTTTTACAGCAGGATCCACCATGGGCAAGTGAGGTTGCCTTGCGTTCCAAAGATGGAAGTTCTTCTTCTTCGTATGACCAAGTGGAACTCTGGTGTCGCAGAATTTAGGCCGCCTAAAAGGCCTTCGACAAAAAGCCGAGACCAAAATTAACGTGCCTTCCGAAGTACGGAAGCGGTCAAATCTAATTGCTTCTAAACGGTCACCCATATTGATCACGGAGTGTTGCTCAACCAAGTTGATCTGAACACACCGAAGCCACGCCACGTGCGCTTAGAAAGAAGGTTGGAACCCCTTACACCCCATTATTTATAAATAGCCCGTTCCATCAAAACTCTCCATTCACCTTATTTTGTTCCGGCAATCCTTTTATCGTCTAAATAATATTATTTTCGCGTTAGCTGCATTATCCGACGGCGTGTAATTAGATTTGTCCGTTCCTTGGCCGTGTTGTTTCTGCCATTAGATGTTTCAGTTACTGCGAGCATTATAATCTATTTTCGCTAACCAGGTTAATAAAACAACAAAAGCAACTATCATCACGACTTTCTGATATGGATATTTTTAGATCCGAGGCTCGATCATGAAGACTAGCGAAAAGTATTCGTATTAATTTTGGCCAATGAGAAAGCGTAGATTTAAAATACGCTTTATCATTGGTCAACATTTTGCGCTTCTGATTTGTGGTTCTGAGGCGGTGCGAGAAGTTGTGCTCTGCGATTCCCAACCCGCGTGCCCAGCGTGGGGATTATGGGCATATCCCCCTTTATTAGGGGAGGCCTATGTCCAGCAGTGGAATGATATAGGCTGGTGTGGTGTTGTGTGTGGTTTGGATTCGTCAAGTTTTTTTTTTATGCCAAAGCTGACAGACGAACAGACGGGCCACCTGATGGAAAGTAGTCACCGTCGCCCATGGACACCTGCATCACCATCACCAATTTGAAACATTCGTGGTCACTCATCACCAAAATATTGAGGATTCCATGTAGGAGGTAGTAGGTAAACCGAATATGTCCCCACTTTTTGAAAAGCAGTTATAATTAACAAATTCAACTTATACTAAAATAGGATATTTATTTACTATAGTGTAAGCAAAGTGTCTCCACCTAAAATGGAAATGGGCCGGACACCTTTAATGAGTTACCGACGACAGATGGACCAAAACAACAACAAACTGGTACCCTTTATATAAAAAACTTAGACCTGGAAGACCTGCAAAACACTGGAGCTATGACATAGTAAAATTTCCTGGAGTGACATGAAGTAGAGTGGCCAGAGATAAAGAAAAATGGAGCAGATGGAAGACTTTTACCACTTTAAGTGGTACTAATACACTAAATAATATTTAGAAAACATAGCAAGTAAATATTTAGGATAAGTATAGAAAATAAAGACGACTCTGTGGTGCAGTGGGCGAAGGTCCGCCTGGGAAGCAAAAGGTTGGGGGTTCGATTCGTTCCCGCGGCGGGACAAAGGTTTGCATGTTCTACAGATATTTGTCTCGGGTCTGGGTGTTTTCTAAAAAAATCTATATATCAATCATGTGGTTCCCATAACACAAGCTCTGCTTAGTTTGGGTTTACAAGATGCTGTGTGATAGTACAGAATTATTTATTTATTTATAAACGTTTATATATGTCACTGTGTAAGAAAATAAAAGCTCATATTATTATTATTATTATAGTGTAAGCAAAAGGTACATAAGAATGTTCGCGACATCGTCTTCCAGAAGCGAATGCTGCGCTGAGGAAAACAATTGAGTACCAGTCACGTGCCTTGAGGTTTACGCTCCAAAACGCATCCTCGCTTTTTGAGCCCTAACACTAGTTTTCGATCCAGATAAGAACTGCTGGTAGTTTTATGATACCCAAAGATGGAACTAGCACAAGGCCTTCCTGATGTCAAGTGGTAACCATTACTCATAACAAAGTATTTCTTTGCAAGTCACGCCTTGCTATGTTTAGAATGTGCTCTACGATGCAATTCCCAGCGTCCATCAACTTGAGGCTTTTTTAGTATTTTTTCTTTTTCGTATTCGGCTAAAATTGGTGACAGAGGGTAAGTGCTGGTTTGATTTCCACTGCTAAAGAAAGGAATCTTCATCATCATTCACGGCTATATTATCCTTTGAAAATAGGCCTCTATAAATTTGTTCAATGTTTGCATATCTGACAATATTTGTTTCGCGTCTGGATTTTGTGGTATCGTGGGTACCACGTAAACCACGTAACCAGTAAAAGTACGCCATGAAAACTATTGCTATTTTTTTACCAAAATGACATTGAAGAAAGTGAGCCAAGAACATTTTGTCAAGAACGCATCACGCGGTTTTCATTTCCAGATGTTGAGCCACCGGCGTCGCTATGCAGAGGGAGAGAGATCTTCTTCGCCGAAGGTTCGCGTTGTGTACCTCTCTTACTCCAGAATGGAAATTTTCACTGAAAAGTCGCGTTATTTCACACCTTCGCTGGCGCTATAGCAAAACCGCCAAAAATAATATTTTATCTTTAAAAAAGTGCCTACAGTACCTATGTAACAAATACCCAGAAGTTTGGAGTAACTTCGCTTGCTTTGAAACCATATGAAGTTTCCTTCAGCTAGATTATAACAAAGTGCCGCAGCGGACTGGGTCAGTCACTAAATCACAAGATAATCTTGTTTTTACGTGGGCCCGCTGTAAATTGGAGGAAATGGTGTTGACACTACATTTATTCTGAAATATAACAGTTCCCGGTTGACTATGAGGAAGTCTGTTAATATTTTGTACGGGAAAACATCGGTTCTAGGAATAAAATATCGGTAAATTGATTGCTATCATTATGATACTATTTCCGTTTCGTTCCTGTCATATATAAATAAATGTAATAATGCTAGACATTAACAGATCACATAAAATCATCAAGCCCCAAGTATGGTAATTTTCAATATCGCGGCTCGGTAAAAGTAGTGTAGGACGCCCTCCGGCCAGGTGGAGTGACGATCTGTGAAAAGCTGGTGGTAGAAGTTGGATGCATCGTGCTCAGGACACGTCGCAATGGCGCTCATTCGGGGAGGCCTATGCCTATGTTCCAGCAGTTGCCTAATATAGGCTGATGATGATTTCTTTACCATGATTGGCTTAATATTTTGCTTACCTAATGGCTTAATATTTTGCTGTTGCTTGCATCGTGGGTCGGCATCGACATCCACGGGAGGCATTTTGCCTTTTCGTGTGTAACAGAGATGCATATGTAACGAGAAAATTTACACGAAAACAGGTGGTAGCGGGGAATTCCCCAGTTTATCACGCCTCGCCATTGATTACCACACGGTGTCTCGACTCGATTCCGTACCGATTCCGAGCGAGTGACGATCTAATCGAATCTTACAATTTATTTTAGTATCGATTCATGTTTCCGTACGGAACATTGTGTTTCGTATCATCCGTTCTGGTTTTGATCCTCCATCATCATTGTAATCGCCTAGGACATCCTTTGGGTATTGTTAAAGGCAATTAATATTGATCACCATTAACATTTTTATCTTTTAAAAAGCCTCATCTGGACTTAGGTCCAAACTCTTACCGAAAATACCATTTGCAAACGGTGTTGCGCTTTTTGTCTCTCCCTTTTTGTTGATAAAATATTTACTTGCAGTGATTAATGAAACAACAAGTAGGTATAAACATCATTACATTATGAGCAAACATAATACGAATAACAAATTAACAATATAAAATGGAATAAACAAATTCTATCGCTATTTTGTTTTTACAGCTAAAATCTTTCTTGGGATTTCGTAATTATAAATTACTACCATTATTTTACTTGTGGTCACGTATGCTTGTCTGTTTTTTCGACCAACAACAGCTAATACGATTTATAGTACAATGAGTAATCACGGTAAAAATACTAGGTAATGATATTTCATAATAATTATGTACTTACCTAGTTACCGCGTAAAATTAACTTTGTTCTTTTGAAGTAACTAAAACAAAACAAAAAATATATTAACCCAAAATAAACTCAATTTATCCCTTTACCTGACATTTACAAGAAGAAGGTGGGTAATTAAAAAAGTTCTAAACAGCTCACGTTCCCGTATGTACTCTGTCTCGAATTTCTAAGTAAAATTTCATCCATTGGAAAGTTATAAATTATTCATTGGGTAGCCCCAGAGCAATAAAATTTGCACGAGACTCTATATGAACCGTAAGCATTGGTAAGATGCGGTGATCAGACTCGACTACCTGTATTCTAGTACGAAACATAGACTGAAGTGAGACTTGTGCATAGATTTTTTGAGTCCATATAATTTGGTCTACGTATCATAAGGCAGCCAGCACTAATTTCACCGTTTTCAGGGCACTACTCAGTCATCATCATCATTATCATCATCAACAACTTATAGCAGTCCACTGCTGGACATTGGTCTCTCCCAAGGTACGCCACTGAGCCCGACTAGGTATATTGTGGTTATATATTTACCTAATGAGTAGTTCAGGCACTACTGAATAAAAAAAGTTTATTAAAACAGATTTGTAAGACATACAGAATCATTAATTTTAACATTGCGGAACTAGACCATGTTGGTAAATGAATCTAATCTGTATTTAAGTTATTCTAACTAGTCGCACAACAATGTCGAATAATAGTTGACAGAATTGTTAATAGACTTTGTTCTTTATCGTGGTCTTTGTTTATTTATCGCAAGGTCAGTCGGACACTAGTCCAAAAGCTGTAACAGCTTTTAAATTTTAAACTCAATTATCAATGTGACCGGTGCGTGTTCCCATATTTTATCCATGACTTAATGGAACGCCGGGTGTGAAAGTAACATTTGAGTAACTTTCACTCAAAAAACTAAGCAATAACATATAGAAAAGAAAAAAAAAACTATTATGTTTTAAGGCCTGATAGGTAGATTGAGTAGATTCCAAACCGAACGCATTATTTTAATTTTGTATCAATTTATTCAATGATAAGCTTATTATTTATTGGTGTAACTAAAAAAAAAATTAGCAGAAGTGTATTGTATTTTAATTTGATAAAGTAAATAAGTCTTAAGCTTGGTTAAATATCTCTCAGTTCGGGTATCTCCGTCGATCGATCGGACATTTTCGGGAGTTCATTAATGTAAACTTTTACTGAACAGAATTCGACAACGGAATTAAACGCTTTTTTTGTTGGAGCAGTTTTTACAGGACCCCAAAAATCCCGAAATAGAGGTAGGCTTACAGGTAGTAAAAGATTTGCTTTTTGTGGCATGAGGCGGTGTGTGTTTGAGGGAATGGTTTCCGTTGATATCCACCTACTTACTTATTACTTAGCCACCATTGGTGGACACTCGGAAGTTTTTTGATTTTGTCTCAAAGGCCACACCAGCATGTATCAGTCCACTGCTGGACATAGGCCTCCCCTAAAGGGCGATATGCCCAGAATCCCGGCTCTGGGTTGGGGATCGCAGGGAAGAGTTTCTCGCACTGCCGACGCTGCTGCCCGTTGGCAGTCAGGGCCTTCAGCTGTGCCGGTGTAAGGCTGTGCTATGTAGCATTCAGCCTGTCGCCAGAAGCCTGTTTGTTAGTTAGCAGGGTGCACCACGGGCCAGTAAGATTGACGTTGATTTCAAAGATGGAGGTTGGAACCCCTTACCACCAGTAGCGGACAGCGGAAAATACTCCTCAACCTGTAAAGCTTTGATAAACATATTGTTGCATTTACTTTATTTGATGATGTTGAAGATGATAATGATGTAGCATATGGAAGAAAATAGCCATTTTGTCAATCATTTGGAAAACTACGCCGAGTTTTCTCGTGATCTATACATTCTATACATTGCCTGAAAACGAAAGTTTTTCATCGACAACCGTCATGACATACGGAGCCGAAACGTGGGTACTCACAGTCCGGCTAGTCTTCCAGTTTAAAGTAGCTCCGCGAGCTTTGGTTCGAGTTATGCTCCAAGTTTCTCTGAAGGATCCGCAAGAGACTATCCGACAAAGAACTAAAGTTGTTGACATAGCGCAGAGAATTAGCAAGTTGAAGTGCCAGTGGGCTGCCCATAATTGGCCGAAGAATCGATAACCGTTAGGGTAAACGAGTTTTTGAGTAGAGACCGCAGTTCGGCAAACGTAGTGTAGGACGCCCTTTGGCAAATTGGAGTGACGATCTGCGAAAAGCTGCTGGTAGGAGCTGGATGCGTTGAGCTAAGTTCAGGGCACAATGGCGCTCATTATTAAATTAGGAGATCTCGGGCCTATGTCCAGCAGTGGACTGCTATAGGCTAGTGATGATGATGATGATGATAATGATGATGAGGATGAGGTAAAACAAAAAGCAAGAGCTCTTTAAAGGGAAGTACAACCGCCATGGCTACTTCTGTCGCCAAGCCACCAAACAGCTAGGACCAACTTACAACGCAGCGGAAGCGTTCAGATCTAAGTACACCACACGCTCTATCCAAGTAGTAATCGGCTGGTATTCAACACTGTGTGTTGTAGAAAAACCAGAAAAGGCTTGTCGTCTAAAAAAATACTTTGTTAGGTGAACTTTCTAGATCTACGCAATGTATGGTTCCTGGTTACTAGGATTTGAACCTGCAACCGTATTTTAACCCATGGCAATAACGACCCTACAGCCACTAGTTACGGCAAGTCCAAACTTTACGTTTATTATTGTTTATGGTACGATGGTTAGATCTCAGCGAAGTCCTCGGCAAATATTTATTGAACGAGCTAAAACAATATTTTGAATCAGGTTACGTTTCAGGAAACTTACAGAAGATAGCAGGTGAATTAAGGCCAGATAAACATTCGGCTAAATAACATCTAATCTAGATGATTTAATACAGCGTAAGGCCCGGTTTCCACCAAAGCGGAGAAGAGAGGTGGCGAGAGTAGATGAGTTTTGAATAACCAATCAGATTTCGTTACTTCCACATCTCCTCTCCGCTTAGCTTCGGTGGAAATGGATCGAGCGGAGAGGAGAGGAGATGTCTCATTTTTCTATAGAGTTTTGTGTCGCGAGCGATCAAGCGACGCGGCAGAGCGGAGATGTGTGTAGTTTTATCGTCTCGCTTTCGTAGACAGCACTTGAAAATATTCATTTCATTGTTTCTCACACCATATTGCTCCAGTTTTCTTAACGTAATGTTATGATGGTTATGTAATGTTATGTTATGGTCAGTCAAAAGATTTAGAGAGATCACAAAATACCCCATAAGTATTTTGTGATTTCTCCAAGCCTGTTAGCACATCTTGCATAAGTCCTAGACTGTAAAGATGCGAGCTATGAAGAGCTCGACAGTCACTTGACTATCGAGCTCTTCACAGCTCACATCTCCACTGCACATAGTGCACAAAGCGCTCATGGTGTGGCTTACTTTGGGGTTCTTAGCAAACCACCACAGTTAAGCAACACTACTCCTGGTCCCTACTTGGATGGATGACCATTTAGTGGCATTTTGATTTAAGCGCTTTCGTTCTTCGGAAGGCACGTGATGTTCCCGGCCTTTTCAGTCGTTAAGCCATGTCGAAGGACTTCAGGCGGCCTAAAAACTCCGACACCAGAGTTGGCCACTAACTCATATGATGAAGAAGAAGAACACATCTCCAGAAGAAGACAGTTCACATCTCCTCTCCGCTACGCATCTTCTTTCCGTTTTGGTGGAAATAGCCTGTCAGCTTCGCAGCACATCTCCTCTTGTCTCCTGTCCTCTCCTCTTAGGCAATTTTACCGGGCCTAAGGCAATTTTAAATAAGAAACGAGGTCTTAACAGTTTGTTGAACTAAAAACGCATTTTACACAGAGAGGCAGAGAGAAATACTTAGCCTAGAACGGTTTATATATTTTTATTTATCCACACACCACAATACCACGCCTTTATCAGTCTACTGTTGGACATAAGCCCCCCCTAATAAAGGGAGATATGCCCATAATCCCCACGCTGGGCATGCTGGTTGGGGATCGCAGGGCATAGCTTCATAGCACCGCCGACGCTGCTGCCCGTCGGCGGTCAGGGAATTTAGATATGCCGGTGTTAGGCTGTGCTATGCCGCAATCAGCCGGCCGCCAGAGCCCTGTTTGTTACACCACAGGCAAGTTGTTTGATTTTGGCTTAAATTCCGAAGATGGAACCCCCATAAATCCCATTTTATTTTATGAGTAGCAAGCAATATTTTGACTTGAATTATTCTAATATGTTCAATATATTAATTAAAGTAGATAATTTTATTAAATTTTGTATTAGATGTCTTCAGAAAGTTAGCACCTGGATGGGCTGGGAGAAGCATAGATGTCGGTGGAACGCACCGACGACCGTTGGAGTAACAAGTTCTTGAGTGAAGACCGCGACTCGGCATATGTATTGGAGGACAACAGGAGTGACGATCTGCAAAAAGCTGCTGATACATCTGGGGGCGTGGAGGTGAGAGCAGGGCGCAATAGCGCTAATTATCTCTGGGCCTATGTCCAGCAGTGGACTGGTATAGGCTGATGTTGATGATAATGATGACGGGGCGTTTACTAGTAACTCAAATTTAGTTGATATTACCCGGGCATACATTAACATGCCACAGTCAAGTTAAGGCCCGTTCCCCCAGGAACGCAATTCGCAGTGTCCCCAGCAGCTATTATTAGTACATAAATCGATAGGCCTATTACGATTTATGGCCTAAAGATAGTGTGGCAGCCATTTAGAAAAGTTTTATATCACAAACCCCCAGGGGGTCTTAGCAGGTTTGCTAACGTTCTTTGGGGGATTTTTTCCAAATTAATGGGGGGATAAAATTTTATTTCCGGGAATTACTTTTTCACGACTGCTTACTGACTACAAACGGGAAAACTGTCTTGAATGTGCTGGCAACACTGATCATTTATTTACGGGAGCTAGAGAAAAGATTAGTGTTAAGGCGAATGACGTTTCATAGAAATTTGATGGAAAACTTATTTTTAGATTTTTGGGAAATCTTAAGATTTGTTCTGGCTTCTGTTACTTAGGGTAAAGTGTTTCTGGTGGGAATTAGAGTCGATTGAGTTTGAGACCAACTTGTTTTTTTGGGCCAATGTAATTTTCATTGTAAATTTTTTTCAAAATTTTTCACCGAACCTTCTAACTGCAAAAAAAAAGATGATTGCCCTCAATGTGTTAAAATTTTGCCCCTCCCTGTATATATATGATAAAAATGTTATAGTTTATTATGTGACAATACAAATTTCTTGTTTTGTGGTTATTCAATCAGTCAAACAATTTAACTTTACAAAAATACATATCTTCATACGATTTAACCTTCAGAGCTAGAGACCGACTCTGGTTACAGAGTATTTAGGCCGCCCGAATGCCTCCGACTTGGCAAGCCAGGACCAGTACCTTCCGAAGCACGGAAGCAATCAGGTCTAAATTACTAATTGCATGTATTGTAACTACCGAATAGTGCTTAATCTAGCTGCAGTAGGTATAGTTTTAAGTTTCCATTATTTCTATATTAAAAAAGTGCATAATTTCTTATATTTTAAAATTATTATCTTTTGTTTAGTATTTTTTGTAACCTAGTTCGGAGGGTTGTCACTTGACCGTGTTATTAGCATACTTACAGTATAATCTATGTCATAAGCTTAGCATTTTAAGACCTAGAACACAAGAAATTTATTGGTAATAGAAAAAATTACATGTCAGAGGCACTTACAATAGGATGGACATAGAGGACATAGAGGATAATACAAATAGTGCTCGTACGTACGTGGGTAATCGTACCTACAAATTAAAAAACTCTTCACAAGTGTAGAAAGTCTGATCGATTAGCCACCGCTTAAGCTTTTTTTTGAAGCCCGAGAAAGTGGTGGCTGAAGTAGTGGCATTTTAGGTAGGTAGTAAGCTTAAAAAAAAAGCAATTTATCTGAATAAATTATTATATTACAATATAATGCCTCTAAATGGTTACCCATCCAAATAGTGACTAGGCGGAGAGTTGCTTAACTAGCGGCTAGAAGCACTGAAGTTAGCCACGCCATGAGCGCTATTAATTAAGTGATAAAATTATAAAATCCATTCATACGATTATAGACTCAATATAATAAGGTACTAAAGTGTATATTTACATCCAGGTTGTACGATATAAACTAGCCTGCTCAGTATATGTATATCGTAGATTGTACGTCTTTTCAGTGCATTTGAATCTTGTGACCCTGTTTCGTTGAGAAATAAAATTTAGAGTAAATTATATTTTTATTTAAACTTCCAGGCAAATGTTGGCTTTTGGTTTGGAACTAACCGAGTTCTTTACGTTGTTTAAATGATAGACTGGCCTAGATCTGTTTATAGCTCTGCCTTCTGGTCGTGAGTTCGATTCCCGATACAGATAATGCGGTGTCCACGTTTTTTTGATGGAACTAGCACATGGCATACCTCATGTTAGGTGGTAACCATTACGTATAACAAAGTATTGTTTCGTAAGTCACTCATGTTTGGAACGTGCTCTACGATGCAACGCTCTGCGTCCATCAACTTGAGGAATGAAAGTGTTAAGCATCATGTGGCTGTAATTTCACCGGCACCCACACCCTTCAAACCGAAACAGTAATGCTGCTTCATGGCAGAAATAGGCATGGTGGTAGTACTTCCCCAGATGAGCCCTTCAGAAAGAATTCTACTATAAAAGCTGATTAGCCATAAATAGGATTGGTGTTAGGTATGATTTTTTTGGGGTGTACGGGGTTCCAACCCCCATCTTCGGAACCCAAGCCAACCTCACCTGCACGTGGTGCACCCTGCTAAACAACGAACGGGGCTCTGGCGGCCGGCTGATTGCGGCATAGCACAGCCTACATCGGCACATCTTAATCCCCTGGTCACCGACGGGCAGCAGCGTCGGTGGAGCGAGAAGCTGTGCCCTGCGATCCCCAACCCGTATGCCCAGCGTGGGGATTATGGGTATATCCCCCTTTATTAGGGGAGGCCTATGTCCAGCAATGGACTGATATAGGCTGGTGTGGTGGTGGGATGATTTTTCTTCTATAGGTAGTACACCAGTTGTGCGATCACGGATATTTCAGCTTGACGTATAATATGCGTTTCGAAAAATTTTGGCAATGACAAAGCGTATATGATATGAATTATGTAGTTTTCATCTATGCATTCTCATTGGCCAAAATTTTACGTCTACGATAGAAATACTTTTTCCCTAATTTTCGTGATTGAGCCGATCGTGATTTTCTGTGTATGGGTGTGTGTAGTTCGTGGGTTCGTACATCATTATCATCATGCTATAGCAGTCCACTGCTGGACATAGGCCTCCCCTAATGCTAAGCGCCATTGTGTTCCGCTGAGTTCGTCGCATCCAGCTTATACCAGCAGCCTTTCGCAAATCGTTCGTTCATTCATTATTAATAGATAGATAGATAACGTTTATTGACATAAAAAAACATGTTTTTGGTTAATATAGTGCCTTAAATCCTAAGTTAGGTTTAACAAGACACTAACACTAAGGGTATCTAATAATAGCAATAAGTAGGTACCTTTAAAAAGTTTTTAGCACGGACGTTTTAAACATGGTGACTAAAGATGTTTTTTCTGCGTCTGGGTGTTTGTTTTTACAACTATCTGTTTATTAGTAGTAGTTGTTCTAGTAACCAAACCCAAAGGCTATGCAGAGTTTGCTGTGAGTGAAACATTGGCTAAAAGAAAACATCGTGAGAAACTCGCAGCTCCACACGTATTGACTGTCTTTTCCGTTGATAATCCTCACGAACCCGAGAAAATTTTAACATACGCTATCATGTATTTTATGCCACAAAACCGAAACACGTTTCGGCAAACGTAGTATAGGACGCCCTCCAGATAGGTGTGGTGATGATTTGCGTAAAGCTGAGGACAGGGCGCAATAGCGCTCATTAGGGGAGGCCTATGTCCAGCAGCGAATTGCTTTGGGCTGATGATGATGATGAGGTCGCCCCAAGCTAGATGCAGTGACCATCTGCGTAATGTAGCTGGCAGGCAGTGAATGAGAAGAGCCGAGGATCGGGTTCAGTGGCGTACTTTGGGACAGACCAGCAGTGGACGGCTAAATAGATATTTTTGTATTTTGTATTTATTAATCAAAAAGTTACAGTAACGTTTATTTTTAAAAACACGATATAACCTGTTACAGGTTTGTCTAAAGCGTCGATTCTGTTGTTCCCTTTTCTAAACTTTTGTCAGCTTTAAAATAAAATAAATAAATAAATAATAGCTATCCTTGTAATTGATAACTAAAAGAAAGGGATAGTATCAGTTTTAGGAATGTCAAATTAAGTTTAGTTTAGGAAAATGCACAACATCGTCTAAAAACTTAGTCAAGGTAAATGACACTAAAACAATGTATTTTTTCTACTTCTACTTATTTAAATAGGTTAATATTTAATAAGAAATTTATAGTTGCAAGTTTAAATTTAAAGAAATAATTGATATCTCTTTCATTTTAAACATTACTGTCGTCAAGGGTACCGGATTTGAAAATTAAGATGTAGGTAGATCTCTCAAATTATTTCAGTACCTACATAATGTGTAGTACCGCGTACCTTACCTTACCTATCAACCCGCGATACCTAGACTACTTACTAGTAGTAGTAGTAGTAGTAAAAAATATAAATATATTTTAATATTTTTTTAACGTGACATCTCTCACACGGTTAACTGATCCCAAATTAGGCAGATCCTGTACTATGGGTACCAGAAACTGATAAACATACATAGATACTTATAAAACACCCAGACACAGAACAAACATTCATGTTCACACAAATGTTTGTCCTGGACGGGAATCGAACCCTGCAGCTCAGGAGGCAAAGTTACTATCAACTGAGCTATGTGGCCAGTCATCTATATGTATGAATAAAATAAATATTCTTTTATTAATATGAGCACATCATATTTTCTGTAGTCTATTTTAAATAAAAAATACATGTAATACAACATTAAGCACAATTTATATTGAAAATTATCTCTAATATTATTTCATTTCAAATGGCGCATTTCGCTTTGCGCAGATTACGGGAAATCCCCTCTGCCATATATCTACAGGCGTGTTTTATCCCCGTTTTGTCCCATAACAAAACCCCAAAGTACCCTAAAAAGCCGATAGGGAAAGAATGTGGGTATTAGATTGTACCTAATATCAGTAAACCAGCTGCCTTATTCACAAACGTTTGGCATACTTTTATCAGTGGCGCAATCATGAATATTTCAACTATTCGTATCGTAAGCGTATAGTAAAATATTTGCCAATGTCAAAGTATTAGTGGTTTTCTAAGCTTCAGTCACTGGGTAAATTTTGCTATTCTACTATCTCTCCAATCTTAGCTCGTAATATCCGGTGATGAGATAGATAAGTACATTTTTTCACTAATTTACTTCTAGTATTATAATTCATGGTGGCTTTAAGTAGGTAAAAGATAATAACCTGCTACTATACATAGCATATCCCTTATTTTTGATAGATTTTATTTCAACTTACTTAGATAATTTTAACATAAAGCTGAGTGGCAACCTTTTTGTCTCAATTATCTTACCTAATAGATTAAATGTTTTTTTATCTTTAGAATAGACTAAGCACTTATAAAGTGTCAATATTATCGTCCGAGTCTATTGGCCTATAGGCTTTTTGTGTAGTTTTTCGGTATTCGTAGTATCGTTAGTGAATACGCATACAAATACGGATACTCGAGTAGTGGACGAAAGAATTGCGAAGGCTTTGACAGAATCCTTTTAGCATTCTGTGTAATTGGGCACGAAAAGCTTATTGGCAATAACAGGAAAATGTATTTTTATAAACCAATCTAGTTTAAACAGTTACAGACGCTCATGGCGTAGCTTACTATGGTGTTCTTAGCAACAGTCCGCCGGGTCACTACTTAGATGGGTAACCGTTTTAGTATGTACCGTTGTAGTAAGTAGCATTTAGATCTGAGTGCTTCAATACTTACAAATCACTAGCGGTCCGTCCCGGCTTCGCACGGGTTAGCGCACTTTTTTTACACCTAGGGGTTTAGTAAGGATCCCTAATCTTTTCTAGCAATAAATATAGCCAATAGCGCCCTGCACACATAAAGTTCGGACGCGCAAGGTTGTAGGTTCGATTCCTGCTGCGGGACAAATGTTTGCATGTTCTGCAGATATTTGTCTCGGGTCTGGGTGTTTTCTATGTATGATATGTACGTATTTGCAAAAAAATGTATGTAGTATGTCAATAATGTGGTTCCCATAATACAAGCTCTGCTTAGTTTGGGGCTAAATGATGCGGTGTGATAACGTCCAGCATTATTTATTCAACACAATACAATACAAATGTTTGACATCCATAACAACGCAAATGTTTGTCGTAGGCGAGGATCGAACCCGCGGCCTGTAGCTGAGAAGGTAGAACTATCGATGTCACTGAGCTTTATCATCATCATAATCAGCTTATTGAAGTCCACTGCTGGACATAGGCCTCCCCTAATGAGCGCCATTGCACCCTGCCCTAAGCTCGACACATCCAGCAGCCTTCCGCAGATCGTCACCCCACCTGGCCGGAGAGCGTTCTACACTACGTTTGCCGAGCCGCAGTCTCCACTCAAGAACTCGATTATCCCAACGGCTATCGGTAGCTAACGAAGCTCTATAGGCGAATCAAATAATCATGCATTTTCGTAGCTATAAACTTGTGACTGATAAAAAGTTTTCAGTCTTTCGGCACACCCTGTAATTGGCGACTACGGCCTTCACACATACGTACCCTGATTTATTCATCCCAGTCGCACGATACAAATCA
Organism: Horisme vitalbata; assembly: GCA_951804965.1. NCBI lineage: Eukaryota > Metazoa > Arthropoda > Insecta > Lepidoptera > Geometridae > Horisme > Horisme vitalbata. The sequence goes on from OX638090.1 coordinate 35,159,921, forward strand.
ATTATTCGAAATCTCGATGAATCGGAACCTCGATTCGATTCCGATGTTCCACCTAAATATTCAATGGAAGCCGGTAAGGGTCGGAGCGACGAGACGTTTCGGTGCAAGTAGGTACTTCACCTACATATTCTGAGGTAGTACGTATTACAATTTGTAAATAAGTGCACAGAAGTACCTTTTTACAAATATTATTTTTGACTTGGACGAAACTCCGCTGTCGTCAAGGCTTTTTGATGGCAATTTGGTTTTCATGGTTTTCCCGAACGTCAAAGTCGATTGTCAATTTTCTGTGTATCTAATAGGCTTATTAGACCACGCGATATTCAGTCTGTCTTAGTAAGACTGTCTTACACTTAGCGTAGTGCATTAAGAGTACCTAAGTCGGTCATAGTAAGTTTAATTAGTCAGTAAGACAGTCTTACCAAGACAGACTGAATACCGCGTGGACTTCACACCTACCGGCGCGCGTCGGACAGCATCGAAGCGCATTTTAAAACATGCTAGAGGAAACTGAAGCATCCACAAAGCAGATAAGTTCCTTTTTTACATGCAATATCTACTTACGGATCTATTTATGTCAGTGTTTGACAAAGCTCAAAGCTGCTTATATTGCATGCAAATAAGGAACTTAACAAAGGAACTTGCTTTGTAGTTGTTTCAATTTCCTTTAGTTATAAAATGCTCTCCGATGCTCTCCGACGCGCGCCGGTAAGTGTAAATCGTATAATAAGCCTTCAAGAGGAGGTACTTCGGAAACTTATAAATCTGTGCTTCCATTTTTCTTCCTTCTTCGTATGAGCTAGTGACAAACTCTGGTGTCGGAGTTTTTAGGCTGCCCGAAGGCCTCCGAAATGGCTTAACGACCAAAACAGAAGGGACCTTCATCTTAACGTGCCTTCCGTAGCACTAAAGTGCTCAGGTCTAAATGCCACTAAGGGTCACCCTTCCAAGTAATGACTAGGTGGAATGTTCCTTACTTAGATGATCGGCTACGCACATTGAAGTAAGCAACGCCATGAGCGCTTCAAGGCCAAGCTATATCTCGGGTAACTACTTACTTGTTAGTTTTTCTTAAAGCAGGCTATATTTTGTTAAGGCCTTACAAAATAATGGTTTTAATCCCAGTAGTTGAGAAAGTCAAAGTCAGTCAAAAGTTGAGTTCTTTGTGAAGGGCTCATCCGGGAAAGGAATACCACCATATTTATTTCTGCCGTGAAGCAGCATTGCTGTGTTTCGCTTTGAAGGGTGTGAGTGCCGGTGAAGTTACACCGGCATGCCTCAGGTTGATGGACGTAGGGCATTGCTCGTTGGGCAGGTTCCAAACAAGCATGACCTAACAAGCAATCCTTTGTTATAAGTAATGGTTACCACTTAATATCTGGTGAGCCACGTGCTATTTCCAGCTTCAGGTACATATATAAAAAAAAACTGCTTGCGTCAAAGTAGTCTAGTCTAGTTTGCGTAGTCTTTCCCTTCCTTCAAAGTCCATTGGCATAGCGAACTTACTTCGGAGCTGCTTCAGAGAGGCCATTATTCTATATCTCGGGTTTTAGTAGCCTGATTTAGAAAGTCTATGATCTGGAGAATCGGGGTAAACATATTTTCGTACTGAATTCACAGCCGACGTTGTGCTATTGATGAAGAGGTTTTAAAAAAAACGCTATTCCTTCAAAGTAATTTGAAACAAATGAACTATGACTAAAGCATAAAAGAACCCTTATAATTCATTAATTCTCTGAACATCAACTCATGCGGCTGATCTCTACTTTCTTAGGTCGAAATCTTCAGCTAGAAAGGGATGCATACGTCTCTCATTGCGACTTCAAATGAGTTCAAAAAGACAATGGTACCAGGGCGCTCGAATAAAATGCTATGCAGTTTCATAGAAATGCCCTGGTACGAGGTCGCAGCAATCGCATTGAGCTAAAGTATGCATCCGTTTCTAGCAAATGATATATGGATATAAGAAAGTAGAGATCAGCCGTATGAGTTGACGTTCAGATCATACTGAATTTTAAGACTTTATCTATTTCTCTTCTATATCTCTGTTTGAAATTCTACTTCGATTGACTTTGATAAGGAAGAGATCTTTAGAAGAGATCACGCTAAGCGTTGGTGTCAGTATTAAAATGAGTTTTCTACCTATTATCTTCTAAATCCTGATGCGAAAATTGAACTTGACGCCATGAGTAGCAGCAGCTCGGCTAGATGTTTTTTTATTATTATATTATTATTTATAGTTTATAGGCTTAGGTTTGACTGCCATCTCACCTGTTGGTAAGTGATGATGCGGTCGACGATGTGGCACACTTTCCTGGGATGTACCTATTTACTCTTCGCAATAGGGATGATGCCTGGGTAGAAAAATAATAATTCTAATTAGACTGTCAATTAGATTATCAAAAAATATTGGACACGTTTTTTTTAATTTTTCAAATCAATGGAAACCGACATAGTTTTAGAGCGTCAAAGTTCGGGAGTGAGGGCTCGTGACGTCATTTGTATGTAAAAAGTGTACTTACCCGTGACGTCATGCGGAACTTCAACGCACTATATCTTTGTTATTTTTAGTTTAATTGACAAAAGAAAAAATACGTATCCAATATTTTTTGATAGTGTAAATGACGGACTAATTAGAATTTTTCAGGCATCAAGCCTTTTCTAAGTCATAGCGATCGGGAAACACTGACGCCGGAGGAGCATTCCATTCCTTAGCTGTCCTAGGGAGAAAAGTTGTAGCAAAGCGCTTCGTGCGGGAAGGAAAAATGCCCACCGTGTACGTCTGGTTATCCGATAATGAAATGGTGTCTTCAGCACTCAAAACGTTATACATTAACTCCTACATAATCGTAATGTAATACTTATTTATAGTTTTTACCCCTCTTAAAAGCCCACTGGCCTCGATAATAGGATTCTAGGATTCTCTCCCGTGTCGCGGTTATCAGGAACAATGAGTACACCTAGGCACCACTAAATAAAACTCGAATAATGAAACAATAAGCTTTATTACAAGGATTCAACATTAATTACATATTTTACATAAATTCAATATCTATAAATTTAAATTTTAAATCTTTCAAATCAACAAGAAATACATTCATATTATTTACACAAAATAATTAATCAAAATTACGTTACTTAATTAAACTTAATTAATTTTTTACATTAATAATTTTAACTAACGATTTTCTAGGATTTCCTACACAATGACTTTTTAGGAGTTCTTAATATTAAATTTGATATATATTTTTGATAAAATCTCATTGGAAACAATATAGACTTATGAAATATAAATTAAATTTATTTAATTAAAACTAATAGTTAACTAATTGTTGGCATTTGATGGAATTTACAGTAATTATTTACACTAGTCAAATCCCCGACTCCTTTTGTTATCTCTGTGGCATCTAGAATAATAAAAATGAATATTATTACAATTAATTATTTTAATAAAATTAATAATAACGACTAATAAAACATCAGCCTATATCAGTCTACAGTTGGTAATAGGCATCTCATAATAAGAAGGGGGAGGTAGCCATAATCGCTACACTGGGCATGCGGTTTGGAGATTAAAGGGCACACCTTCTCGCAGACGGCGCTGCTGCCCGTCGGCGGCCAGGGTATGTAGGCTGCGCTGCAATAGCTGAGACGTAGAAGGTTGCGGGTTCGATTCCAGCCGCGAGATTTTTTTTTTATGATTCTATGTATGTATTTACAAACAAAGTATAATAGTATTAATTATTATATCAATCATGTGGTTCCATTAATACAAGCTCTGCTTAGTTTGAGGCTACATGATGCTGTGTGATACCGCCCAGCATTATTTATTATTTTGATTATTTATGAATGTTACGTGTAAAACGAAATTTCTGAGATCATGTGTAACTCTGATGCTATAGAGATAGGGTCCTTTTCTCATTTCTTCATGCTGAGCTAGGGTCCTTTTTTCATTTCGTCTGTTTCTATCTACTTTTAATATTGTTGGAAATATATGTCTTTGCTTGTAATTAATATAAACAATTTTTTTTTCTCTCTCTTTCTCTCATACAAAACTATGATCATTATTGGTGGGATCAACCCTTCCCAGCCATCGCGCTATAAGATACGTATATTGGCAACAAAACACTAAGATAAACCTAACTACCCAGCCTCCAGCATCCCCTTAATCTACCAAAAGTGGTGGAATTACCGTATTGGCACACTCCCAATCCTATCTCGGTATTTGCCCTGACTTAATGTTTTCAAAATTAAATTCAACAGGACGTATTTGGAATAGAATGCTTCTGAAGTTGCTCTTCCATAGGCAATTCAAATTTCTTTATTCAAATGTAAAGATAACTTGAGATTTTTAAATTCACTATTTTGACGGATTCAGAAGTTTTTTTTGAAGAAAATTTTGAAAAATGCACTTTACATTCACATAATAAGCTACCTCACACTAGGACTCGGTGGTCTGTGAAATGGTAACATGTGAAATATGATAAATTTTTGTCCATAAAAATAACAATATTTATTTATTCCACACACACACACACATACACACATACAAACTCACACACACACACACACACACACACACACACACACACACACACACGACTTGGCAAGAAACTCTGCTTGGCTCACATTTGTTTTAAAGTCTGTTTTACAACCTTTATTATTAACTATTACATTGTTTTTGAGGGAGTCGGAGACAGTTTCATCCCAAGCTTTTATGTCATCTAAATAATCAGATATTTTATAATAAGCTTTGTTACGTTTAACAAAATTTTTGACTACTCCGTCACGCCAAAACCAATGAACGAGGGATTACGGCTTTGTAATAGGTTATTCGTCATCAATAAACATCACCACCAATAGGCTGACGATTATTCGTGGGCCAATTGTGCTTGTTCCGTCTTCAGGTACCATAAAAAGTACCTACATTACCAATAACTTTTGCATACATGCGCTTGTTCAAACTCATCAAAAGATATAAAAAAAGTTGTGATGGTAATTGGTTGATTCTCACCATTTCGTCGTCAGGTCGTGGGGGGTTGTGGTGGGATTTGTGCTCGTCCGCCTCCCTTATAGTGTAGCTCTTATTGTCGCTGGACTCCAAGACTACTCGTGGAGGATCGCTCTCTGACAAAATCACAAAATAGTGGTAAGTTTATTAGTCCTATAAATATTTATAACGCTGTTGGATTATCAATAAATAACAATGAATAAAATAAAAAATTGATTGGTGCTTTTAAAATAAAATAATAGTTCGCCCAAAGTTTTTTCCCAAACTTTTATCCCAAACCGGGACAGTACAGGAAAATTTTAAACCATAGATTTATAGTAGGTAGGTGGGGAAGACCAAGGATAAACTACATAAGTCACAAGGTGTTGCCGCGCCTAAATGGACAGGCGTCTCAAGTCTCAACCTACGGAGCGACGCTAACTTCATTAAGAACTACTCTTTCTACTACGATCGTATCGAGCTACATACCAAATTCACTGTGCCGTAATTACCAAAATTTATGTATTTAAATCAGCTAATATAAACAAAATTGAACAAAATAGAAGTTTTTATCATTAATCCCTGAAGGATTAACACAAGGACAAGACAAGAACAAATTATATATGGAGAAAGCAGCTGTCTTGTAATATCGAGGTGTGCAACCTCCATCTTTAAATAAATTAAGTTCTATAATAAAATAATAAACATTGCTGGCACTCGATGCTAGAAAGTTAAAAACGCAAGATAACAAAATAAATAATCATTTCTTGCAGGCAATATGCATATACAAAAATATGATTTCAGATTTCAGTTATAGATACCTTACAAACATACATATTTTATATACTACATAACTACTTATTAACCTAGGGGGAGAGATTTCGGTTCGATGTCGCTTCCCTGAAGAGTCTGTAGACCAGCTGGACAGATATTCGGATCCAGGACTACATCCTTGTGCTTCGCCAGAATCTGGAGAGTGTAGGACTTGAAACCAGTATTTCTACTGCTCTCCAGCCTCTGAAGAGACATTCGGACAGACCCCTGAAACCGACCCTGGGCTCTCTCTAAATTAAACTGATATAAAGAAACTAATACACTGATATGAAAATTTACACTGAAGTTTTTTCAAATAAATTAGATTGAATGGTTACTTTGTCAGTGTTCCTAGAGAAAAATCGTCTGCAAAAACTATGTTCTCATAGGAGATGAATTTGAGTCTTACTCACCGGGCTTAGGGTTGAGTATATCAGGCTTGGTCTCCGGCTTGTCAGCAGGGTATGCTATGAGGTACCTGCGACCCTGGGCATCTACCTGAACAACGCTCTGTGATGGACGCTTACTTGAAGAACTGGTATCGCTGCGTCTACGCAGAAAATATAAAAAAAAGCTCTATGTTGAATCATCATAGTATATAAAACAAAAACGGTATATGCGTTTGGAGTGAGAGGTTGTTTGTACTAAGTATAATCAAGAATAGAGTTTAACATTGTTTCGTTCAAAATCTGCTCAAATTGCCGAATCGAGCGGGCGAAACCGTAGCATAGTAGCATACCTTTACCCGGACCAACTCGGGCACTGTTCTGGCACCTATAACTTCGTCACAGCTAGAAGCACTGTGCTGTTATAATATACTGTACCCTAGTGCGAGTTGCATTATAAGAAAACTCATAATTTTTGTTTTCGTGCTCATTTTTATAGGTAACTTTATTGGCAATAACTCAACTGATTTTCGAACAGCGTAGGTAATTTAGCCTTAGCGAACGCAAACACATATTTTATTATTAAGTTCAAAAACGTCAACTATGAGTATTTTTATAAGTTTTCGAATTGAACAACTCGTACTTGAAGACTAACTTCCGCCCGCGGCTTTGCTCGCATGATAGCCGGATTAAAAAGTAGCCTGTATGATATTCCAGGACAACAACAACAATGTGCAAAATTTCAGCTCATCCGTTTACCTAAAAGTTTGGCGTAAAGGTGGAACAAACAGGATTGTAACTATAAATACTTGTTTTAGTATTTTTAAAGCTATGAAATTGGTGTACTGAAATTTCGTGCGATATATTTATGGGATTATTTTAGGATACCATTAATGAATAAAGCCTATAAACAAAGGCGTGTTGGCGCCTTGGATGCGCAGGCAAGCCACGGAGCCTGCGGTGTCCGCGTGGGCGCATCAAGCTTATTACTTTGAGATGAAGTACTTTGGGTGTAAGGGGTTCCAACCCCATCTTCGGAACACAAGCCAACCGGCACGTGGTGCACCCTCCTAACTAACAAACGCGGGTCTAGCGGTCGGCTGATTGCGGCATAGCGCAGCCTAATACCGGTACTGCTAAATCCCCTGGCCGTTGACGGGCAGCAGAATCGGTGGTGCGAGAAGTGTACCCTGCGATCCCCAACCCGCATGCTTAACGTGGGGATTATGAGCATATCCCCCTTTATTAAGGGAGGCCTATGTCCAGCAGTGGACTGATATTGCTGGTGTGGTGTGGAAGTATACTACGGTCTATCTAGTGCGGAGGGTTTGGTTTTATAACTACCTATGTCAAACCCCAAATAAATAAATATGTACCTATGTATAAACTACATAGTTAAGTGATAAAGTAATTTTTGTACAAATTTTATGAAAATAAATTATTTCCTTGTATGGCGTTTTGTGATAGTAAACTAATATGAATATCAATCTTAAACAAAAAACTTGAAAAGATAAGGTTACCTTCTCATCACCAATGCAACAATGGCCCCTGCGGCAGTTAGTATAGCAGCCACAGCAGCTAATGCAGCGGCAGCTGGGAATCTGCTCTCCGCTCGAGCTGTGCTTTCTAAACAAATAATAAAATATTTTCATCTCTGTGGCGCAGTGGGGGAAAGTCCGCGGGTGACCCGGGAGGTAGTGAGTTCGATTCTCACCGCGTGACAAATGATTGTAAGATTTGCAAGTATATGTCTCGGGTCTGGTCGTTTTCCATGGTATAACAAAAATGTATATAAGTAATATATCTGTCAGAGCACTCACTAGGGAAGGGGTATGTCCAGCAGGGCTGTTAATCATGATGATATAAGTCATTTGATTTCGGAATCAACATCTTAGAGTAATCAAGACGATTTCTTCTCCATCATCATGAATATAAAAAATAAAAAATAGAGCCTTTATTCCCATCAATGTCTATGTATCTATGTATACATACATTGTTGAACTTTTCTAGTTCTACTGCTGGGCAAAGGTCTTCCTCATAGACTTCCAAACATCTCTATTCCGAGCTACCTCCCACCACTCTCTTTTGAAGGCATGGAGCTCTTCCCGCCAACGCATCCTGTGCTTATACATACATTTAACATTTAAATATTATTTATGCTAAAATTGCAAGGCTCCACGCGATTCCAATTTGCCGATCTTAAATGAGTCTAGATGCACCTATCAATTTTGGCAGCACGCAGCGTTGCGATCACGTGGGAGCTTTGATTGCAATAAAAACCGGATAGTATCAAAACTTTGACAAGAAACGATTGCAACAACATGTAATGTTAGTCTAATAGTAGTTGAAAAATGATAGCAACAAGATGCGTGATCGTTGTACCTTTTAGTTACCTACCTAGTTTAGTTAGCGGAACGTAAATCTAACGAAACTTCTACGCATGGATCTCTCGCTCTCTCTCGTCTCTAGCTCCCATAGGATACCTTACTTTTGACTTCTGCGCAATAAAGGTCAGCGCTAGAGTTGAGTGTATCATTTATTTGTTAGTATCAAACCTATGATAGCACAGAATTACGTGATCCTGCAGAGTTTTCCTGCAACCTCTACAAGATTAAGAATAAGGAACTAAAAATTTCACAAAATTCATGTCGTCAATGGTTCTACTTACCAGCTCGCTTAGCAGAGTCCCTGAAGGTGACATCCCTTAGCAGCACGGAATCCGAAGCGCCCTTGCTGTTCCGAGCTGTCACTGCCAAGTCTTCGTCTTCTGATAGGGTTTCCACGGCTGACCAGCTGATGTTGAGCCATACCACTAGATCTGTACAAAGAATGTAAGCGTATGTGCTATTGGCCAACCCTGGTGTCGGAGTGCATAGGCCGCTCGACGGCCTCTGACAGGATGATTGAAAAGCCTCCATGACGACTGAAAAAGCCAGTGCCTTCCGAAGCACGAAAGCGCTTGATCTAAATTCCACAAAATGGTCACCTATCCAAGTGTTGCTTAACCAAGATCCTAAGTCAATATTGTGCCTTAACTATCTTCAACCTATTTTTAGAAAACATTGTATGCCCGAAATGTAGAAACTATTGTGTCACAAATTAACCTACTCATAAAATCTATGTTTTTACGGTTTGTACAATAAACAATTCTTATTCTTATTTTATTAAAAACACCGAAGACAAGACAAGAGCTAAGGCTCTCGATTTACATTTTGAAAATAAATATGGCAAAATGGGAATAAAAAAACGCGCCTGCGCATTCTAAAGAACGGGAGAGCTCAGATACAAATGCCACTAAACGGTCACCCGTCTAAGTAGTGATCGGGCGGAGTGTTGTTTTACTATGTAAATCTGTTATCTCCTCTTCCACACAAGGCTAAACTTTGCCATTCAACTTATTAATAACCCTAAATTCAGCTACGTCACTAGCGTTTTTAAAACTGAGACATGGAGCTATTTTCACTAAGTTAGCATAGTTATTATTTGTTAAATTAGTTTTTTTTTACATCGGATGGACCTTCGTTTGACCACGAACTCACCTGATGTTAAGTAACGTTGTGGTCTAAGATGGAACACAAAGGTCCAGGATCCATAACTTTGTTATCTGTTAATCTACTTTTCATGCTTTATACTTCCTACCTTTTTATAATTTAATACCTAACTGATACAATTTTGGATTGTTACCAACATCACTTTTAAATTTAGTTTTAAGTTACTAGATTGCTCATTAAATTGTCATTGAGTGTTTTCTAACCTAAGGGGTGTACGGGGTTCCAACCCCCATCTTCGGAACCCAAGCCAACCTCACCTGCACGTGGTGCACCCTGCTAAACAACGAACGGGGCTCTGGCGTTAGGCTGATTGCGGCATAGCACAGCCTACATCGGCACATCTAAATCCCCTGGCCACCGACGGGCAGCAGCGTCGGTGGTGCGAGAAGCTGTGCCCTGCGATCCCCAACCCGCATGCCCAGCGTGGGGATTATGGGTATATCCCCCTTTATTAGGGGAGGCCTATGTCCAGCAGTGGACTGTTATAGGCTGGTGTGGTGTCGTGTGGTTTTCTAACAAACCTAGGTATAGAACTTACTTTGTTGTCTTGTTGCTTATAATGCGCATGCTGTGATACCCTATAATTACGGGTGCATTGAGACTTTTATCCTTTTATATGTTATTTTGTGTGTGTGGTGTTAACCTGTGTTGGGTGTCCTTATAAATAAAATACAAAAATAAAAAATACACCTATTCACTCTAGACTTAAAGAAACCCGGATTATAGTAATCAGGAAAGACAGAGGCTGGTAGAGAGTTTCAATCCTTTTCTGTTTTCCTTTGATTTTTTTGTATATACATAGGTACATAACCTATGTAATGGGTGAAAATAAATGTATTTTCTTTCTTTTTTTATTTTTAGACAGATGATGAAGAAGAAGGTGATGAAAAATCATACCAGCATGAGCAGAGACGTTCGCCAGCGTCCGACTGCTCTCGCCCACAGCGTCCAGCGTGAAGTGCTGGCTGAGTCCACCGTCGTACCCAGCAATGCACCGCACGGAGAGTACCGGCTCCTGGTTCTTCAGGATCCTATTCGATGAGCAGTTCCGAGGTGGTGATGGGCGGGCTGGTGACAATGATTGAATAGATTTTTTTATTTATATAACAACAAACGTAACGACAACCATTACATGATAAGATTCCAATCATAGTTAGAATAAGTCCTAAGACTATAATATTCCAAGATGTATAACGTTGGTACCCAAACTAGGTGATGTTGCATACCCTCCGCCAAGATAAATTGATCATACATTAATTTAATAATGACAACATTATGTTTTTCATTGACAATCACGGATTACAAATAGACCCTTCTTAGCCTTTGTTTCGGACTGTTTTTGTTATGACCGTTGGCAGCACAGAATTCCAAATGTCAAAATCTACAATAATAACTTGGACAGACTTAGACCACTATAGACGATAACAATAGGAATCACGACTGGGTAAAAAATAATAATTCTAATTAGTCCGTCAGATAGATCAACAAAAAATATTGGACACGTATTTTTTTATTTATCAAATAAATAAAAATTTACGGAGATATAGAGCGTCGAAGTTTGGGAGTGGGGGCTCGTGACGTTACGGTTAGGTAAAAAGTGTACTAAGCCGTGATGTCACGCGCAACTTCATCGCACTATATCTTTGTAATTTTTTGTTTACTTGACAAAAGAAAAAATAATAATAAAAATAATTATTAACCATATACATACTTAATTCATATAATAAAAATAAATACGTGTCCAATATTTTTTGATAATGTAAATGAAGGACTAATTAGAATTGCCCATTTCCAGTAGTTTTACCAAATAGTTAAAATAAATGAAACAATTATCGTTCAAGATGAAAAAAGGTTCCTAAAAGATACATTCAGAAAGAATATCTAACAAGCTATATTCTGTCAAAAGTCAATAAAAAAATCCCGTTTGGAAAGAAATAGACAGATGATATGTTTACGCACCATTGGAACCCAGTTTGGAAATTGGAAACCTAAAACTTAGACCTAACGTGTCGGATTTTAGGTCGACGTAGGCTTAGCGCTCTTATTTTAGGTTTTACGCGAGGTTTTTTTGGAAATTAACTAGACTTATGATATTGTAACAAATTTTAGCAACTTTGTCATGGTACTTTCGCTCAGATCTAAATAAGTACCACTAAATGGTCACACATCTGAGCAGTGAACGGGTGAAATGATGCTTAACTGTTCTGCAAAGGACACCAAAGGAAGGCCACGAACGCTTCTAATTATTAGCCATTTAGTTTATGTTGGTGAACTTTTTAACATGTATAAATAATGCTGGATATTTTTTCGCACAATAATTTCAGAATCACATGACTGATATACTACCTAAAACCATTAAGGATAGGGTAGGGCAGGGGTAGGGTAGGAAAGGGTTGGGTTGGGTAGGGTAGGGTAGTTGTTGTTGTTGTTTTATACTCCTTGATTGCTTTTTCAACTTCGATTTCTCTTTGAGATAAGACAACGTCTGTCGGGTCAGCTTTCTATATAGGATACTAATATTATATAGAAAACACCAGAAGAAGAGTCGAATGAGTATTTGCAGATTATACAAACTATTCAAAAAGATATTCAAAACATAAAATAATACTAAATTAATAAGTAAATACTAAATTTACTTATTTCGCTAACCTTTTAATTACATTGTAAAACTAAATATTTTTTATTTTAAATATCTTGTAATTGCTTTTCTTGGATTTCCGCAGAGTCGCCTTTAGCAATTAATTATCTTCGATCGTTTGTCCCGCAGGTACCGAACCCACTACTTTCTGTATCTCAGACGGGTTTTCGCTCACTTCCATAAAGTGGTTGACAAAACGCTCGAACGTAACCCCCACAGAGTTCACAAAGAAACAACCGTCTTCACCTCAACCGTGATACAAAACCAGACCATTCACTTTACGATAATCACCAAACTCCGCTAATCAAACTCGATCAGCAAGATAAACCTAAATTAATGATTTGGCAAGTTAATTAAAAGCCTGATCTATCGCTGTGATTGGCGAGGCGGGAATATTCGAGGAATATTCACATTTAAAATACGGCCAAAGTTGGAGCGTACCAAATCACGATCCAGCCAATACGGGTAACGAGCAAACTTATGTTACAACTTCCACCATTCGGTTCGAGATGGTTCTCAGTTTTTTTATGTGATCACCCAGGGACGGAGCTAGGGCGATGAGCGGGGCACATAAACAAAGCGAACTGACAAACGCGGCTAATCCTACTACTAAATGACTTATGGATGCTATGATTTTTACGTTAGTACACCTGTTTTCAGTGCCGTCCTGGAAAGCAATGTTTTTTTAAATAGTCTATTTATTTTCATTACAAACACAAAATATGGAATCAAAGTAATATTTCTAAACGAGCAGTTTTTTCCTTTGTGCTGAAGTATACTTAAGTGACGTGGAAATAAACTGTATCAATATGAATTTGTATCTAATTAATACATTATAGATTAGTTGAAAAAAAAAATAACGCTGGAAGAAGTGGAGGGAGTGTGTTTGCGCACGGGTAAATACCGATAAATCGCCTAATGCTCAGCTTACCACCAGCGTATTGGCCACCACTTCGTCCGCGTTGAGGTTTTTTCCTCTGCAAGGGGCTGAATTTTACGACATACATAAATAACTACATAGTGGTATTTAGAAAATACCTACTCTCTAAATTTACAGTCTAGTTACTTACATTTCAGGGTTGTTCAGTCAGTCAGTCACCTCCGCACCGAATAACACGTCAATTGCCCACTCTAACCCCATCCTTATTACGTCTCAATTTTAGAACAGTTTTTTGGGCGGGCAACTTTTAAAGAGAGAAGTTCGTACTAAATCGCACTAATTGAGACATTCCGGAGTTAGGACTTCGGTAGTGTCAGCGGAAGTCGAACTTGGGGATTTTTAGACAGGGTTGATTGTCGCTATGTCTCGGCAATAAAGTTTTAATCAGAACTACATAGTAAGAAACTTTTTAGCAAAGTGTCGTTCACTTGTTACCATTCTCTAAGCGGAAGTTATTTTGTTCTACAAAGTGGCTCAGAGATAAGTTGGTAAGGGTACAGGGTGACTGAGCAATAAGGAAAGTTTTATATGCTTAAAGATTTTAAGTAACAAATTACATTTTGCAACTATAAAAAATTTAAACAAATCCTAATTTTAACACTTTGAGTGCCGAAATCACACTTGTTCTCCTGCTATGCGCCATGCATGAGGCCCGCAGTCAACGTGTTAAAATTACCTTATTTGTTTATTCACATGTTGAAATGACTAATTAAAAGTACCTAAGTATACTTATATGATTAACTTTCTTAACAAAATGATAAATGAAGACATAAAAAATACTCAAATACCTCACCTCTATTTTATACGTCATTTCTTTTATATTTTGAAGGTTACAAAAAGAAATAGAAAACCGCCCTAATTAGCAATAAAAGTACCAAGTATTCGTGGCCCGGGACAGACATTTGTAAGGAGGTTTCTGTCAATATATAAAACGATTCAGGTAAATAAGTGCCTAACGTATATAAATGTACAAAGTATTCGTGGCCCCAGGACATTTGTACCTAGCGGTGATATATAGACTCCTTCTCAAAGGTAAGTTTCTGTTAATATAAATCTAAAGTACTGACTGACGTATTATGAACCTGAGGCGTAGGCCTCACCTGTATGACCTGGCGCGGACATGGCGCGGGCGCTTTCCTATTCCATTGAAGTTTAATACAAAATGCACGGAAATAAAGCACAATTTAGCTCGACGACTTCGCGTCATAAGCACGTCCGATCAACGACATACCGTGAGTCCTAAATTGTGCTTTATTTCCATGCATTTTGTATGAAATTTGAATGGAATAAGAAACCGCCAGTGCCTTGTCTGCGTCCGACGAGGTCACATTCATCGGGCACGGACATGGCGCAGACATGGCACAGGCGGTTTCCTATTCCATTCAAATTTCATACAAAATGCATGGAAATAAAGCACAATTTAGGACACACGGTATGTCGTTGATCGGACGTATGACGCGTCATTTCGGCGCCCGCGCCCGATCGCCGCCAGATGGGCGTCAGATGGCCGCCAGTTCGTAGTATGTACTTGCTTGCGACATATGTCCGTTAGTGATGTAAAAATGCATGACGAATGACGATATCGAATTTAATATTGAATTTTTTGAATTGATTGTAAAATATGCAACGCTTTATGATCATTGTCGTTCCAATTATTGTAACTGAAATGTTCAAGATAAATTGTGGCTGGAAATCGGAGAGAGATTAAACCGGTACTAAGATTTTTTTATGTAATACCCATGGTAATACTAGCTGATCCTTGTGCAAATTCGTTTGCGCGTATTTTCTTCAACTGTATCAGGGCCCGATTTGGTAACCCGATGAAGAGGTTTTCGGCAGGGTTTTTCCAAAAGTTTAGTTAACCCTCTCCGTATGGTTTACACTATTATTTGATAGGTTAAACAATTCAAAACCCTTTTGATTAGGTTATCTGATTATGAGGGTTATCAATAGTATTATTCCAAAACCCATTCCTTAGGGTTACCCTTTTTATCATTGTAACACGGGTTATAAGTGGGTTATAGGAGATAATGGAGAAAAGAATTTCGGTCAAAAGATTAAAAATAATTGCGGTAATTGTGTTCTAAGCATTAAGGGTGGAAATGCAGACTACTAATTGTTTATTTTACGCAATAATAATTATATTATAATAAAATTGGAATAAATTTTCAATGACAGCTGTCAAACTTAAATCGACCATATCTCGAGAACTACTTATCTTAGACTTGCTTTTACTAGCTCAAATGATAGCTATTGACAAGACCTTAATTTTCGATGACAGCTGTCAAACTTAAATCGACTATATCTCGAGAACTACTTATCATAGACTTGCCTTTACTAGCTCAAATGATTGCTATTGACATGAACTTAATTTTCGATGACAGCTGTCAAACTTAAATCGACCATATCTCGAGAACTACTTATCTTAGACTTGCTTTTACTAGCTCAAATGATAGCTATTGACAAGACCTTAATTTTCGATGACAGCTGTCAAACTTAAATCGACCATATCTCGAGAACTACTCATCTTAGACTTGCCTTTACTAGCTCAAATGATAGCTATTGACAAGACCTTAATTTTCGATGACAGCTGTCAAACTTAAATCGACCATATCTCGATAACTACTCATCTTAGACTTGCCTTTAGTAGCTCAAATGATAGCTATTGACAAGACCTTAATTTTCGATGACAGCTGTCAAACTTAAATCGACCATATCTCGAGAACTACTCATCCTAGACTTGCTTTTACTAGCTCAAATGATAGCTATTGACAAGACCTTAATTTTCAATGACAGCTGTCAAACTTAAATCAACCATATCTCGAGAACTACTCATCCTAGACTTGCTTTTACTAGCTCAAATGATTGCTATTGACATGAACTTAATTTTCGATGACAGCTGTCAAACTTAAATCGACCATATCTCGAGAACTACTTATCTTAGACTTGCTTTTACCAGCTCAAATGATAGCTATTGACAAGACCTTAATTTTCGATGACAGCTGTCAAACTTAAATCAACCATATCTCGATAACTACTCATCTTAGACTTGCCTTTAGTAGCTCAAATGATAGCTATTGACAAGACCTTAAGTTTCAATGACAGCTGTCAAACTTAAATCGACCATATCTCGATAACTACTCATCTTAGACTTGCCTTTAGTAGCTCAAATGATAGCTATTGACAAGACCTTAATTTTCGATGACAGCTGTCAAACTTAAATCGACCATATCTCGAGAACTACTCATCCTTTACTTGCGTTCCGTTATCCGTTACTAGCTTACATGACAGTTTTTAGTTTCTTATTTTAAGATCTTTAATGCAGTGACGCTCTTCCTTCAACCAAATAAAGCGATCCGAACTTATACCTAATGATTGACGACATAAATCAAGAGTCAAAATCTAAATTCCCCCACCCAGTGTCAGGCGTAATGATAACCATTGTGTAACATTCAAAAAAAACCTATCAAGAGGTAACTCCATTCATTCGTTTAACCTCATAACAGGTTACCCTGTTATGAGGTTGACTCACTGAAACTCAAACTGACTGAAAACCAAAAGGAACGGGTTACACTTTCGCTTGTGTTAGGAGGAGAATACCCAAACGAACTGTATAACCCAATGAAGGGGTTTCACTTTCGAAGCAACTAACTCGAAATCGGGGTTGTACGGGCCCTGATCTGATATTAATTTATTGTATGCACGAGAGCAAGAGCATCTTCGTCTTCTGAGGATGACATGCTGACACATCGATATCGGACAACAGACTGCACTACACATGTGCCTCTGTCACGTCATTTCTGCGTCATGTCCGAGCCATGTCCGCGCCATGCCCGTGCCATGTCCTCGCCACGTCCGTGCCACGTCCGCGCCATGTCCGCGCCATGTCCGCGCCCGATATGTGTGACCTACGCCTGAGGTGTATATCTAGGTCTTTTTAACCGACAAAAGGCTATCAATACGGTTGTATGTTTTTTTTAAAGTTAAGAAATTATTTGAAACTAGCTATCCCGAAAGTTCTAGAGTTCGTACGTTAAGTTTTCCTGTATTTTAACAATTTTCAGCCAACTTTTTCAGTTATTCTTTCATTTAATATTGCACATAGAAACAATACAGAAATAAATTTACTTCATTGCTATGTAAAAAAGCAAACCTTAAAGAGTTTTCATACAGTACATTTTTGGGTATACAAAGAAATTACAATGAGAAGGATACACAAAAAACCCAAAAAATCCTTCTGAATATTGCAAATATAAA
Organism: Horisme vitalbata; assembly: GCA_951804965.1. Lineage (NCBI taxonomy): Eukaryota > Metazoa > Arthropoda > Insecta > Lepidoptera > Geometridae > Horisme > Horisme vitalbata. The sequence goes on from OX638090.1 coordinate 35,177,496, forward strand.
AAAATTGCCTAATCTAAAATGCTAGTTCAATTGTTCTCAAGTGACGCGTACCAATAAATGAACGTTTTTTTAAAGACTTGTCTGGCTCATGCATTTCCTCCAAGCAACCTTCCTGTCCTGAGCTCGACGCATCCGGCTTCTACCAGCAGCCTTTCTCAGATCGTCACTCCACCAGGCTGGAGAGCGTCCTACATGTCGTACTTGAGCTGGGGACAGGACGCAATGGCACTCATAGGGGGAGCTTATGTCCAGCAGTGCACATATTATTCATATTCATTTATTTAACCATTATAACATTGTTTATTATACAAGGCAAGTCAAGGTTTACTATTAATTTAGCATCATCAATTATGTATATAGCTAAAATAAAAGTTAATATAATATGAATAATAAAAAAAATACAATTAATTAAGGTTGAATAGGTAAAATTACAGTATTTCCATGATCATTTATTTATTATATACTGGCATTAGAATCCGAGTGAAATGATTGCGACAAGTTGAAATTCATAAATTCATTTATGCTGTAAAATGCATTGCTTTCGAAAAACTGTTCCATTAGCCGTTTAAACTCTGTATTCTTGACATTTGTAATGCTGATTGGAAGTTCGATGTATAGTTGGAACTTGATGTATCCTTGCTTTTGCACTTTTGATTTCGGGATTATAATTTTTCCTTGTTTCTTAAGTTGCACTTCTGATGATGATGATAAACATTACTGTGTTTCGGTTTTAAGTATATGGGATGCTGGTAATATTACAGGCACATATAATAGTCAGAACGTATTTATTTCCCGCAAGTTCGCGGCAAGTACCAACATAGTTCCTTTAGGTATTTGGGTCAGAGTGTACTAGGATTCGTCGAATCGTTCGCTAAGATTGACTACAGAGAGACAAAGATCCTTTGTAAGTATTGTAAGAGTAAGTAGACGGTTGCATTTATTAATGATTGCGTGTTTGCTTGTTCTTACTCTGATTTGCATGTGAATCTGCGGGCGGGAGGGCGGTGCACGCGTATGCATTTTGTGGAACTTGTCAGAGAAAGTTAGCGGAATTTGTACTAAATATTTTGCCTTGTAGAATAACACATATTAAAATACGAATAAGAAATTCATAAAAGATAAAAAAAAACGGCACTAGGCTAGAAACCGGCTTCAGCACAGTCAGCAAGCATCGCATGATGGTGGATTAGCATCTCCAGCCACAACGGCCAGAAGGAGAAGGGATAACCCAGTTTTTGAGATCTAATAGAAATCCGTTAGAATGAGAAAAACTATCGAATTCGAAACGGAAACATTCTACAGTTTCAAATTACCCCTGCAGCTGTCCTTTTGTACCCCTATACCCCTAGTACGAGTTACACAATTCGAAAACTTTCTTGGTTTACCATATCTATGTACGTTTTTTGGAAATTACGCAACAAGTTTTAAGTAGAAACTGATTGAACAACATAGATAGTGTAATCTTCTTGCAGATTACAATAATTATCGCTGAAAACGGTGAGGTAATTATCGAAAAAAGGTACTTAAAAATTGAGATTTAATTAAAACTACTACTACTATACTCGATACTATAGTATACAATAAAAGTTTTCAAATTGTGCAACTCGTAATAGGCCCCCTGAACTATAACGCAAATCTAGTTGTTACCAATTTGTTTTCGTGATCACATCTCAATATTTTCCAGTTCCGCTCCAATATTTCCCTAGCCACCAGTTTTTTTTCCGTGTTTTTGAGGAATTCTGCAGGCACCTCCACCCCGGGGCTATAAACTCGATTAAATACTGCTTTTTACGACGGCGACTGAACGTGGAACTAGTTCGTGCTCCACACCTTTTTTTCTATGAGCAATTTCAGATGGGATTTTTAAATTTATTTTAAATGCCTCGTAGATTGCTCGCGTTTTATGTTTGAAATTTTTCATTTAAGCACAAGACCCTTTAACTTGGAATTTTCAGTTGGAAGGATTTCTTGATTACGAACTTGGTATGGTTTTAAGAAAATTGTATGAAGTAGGTATGTTATCTTTACTTTTTCGTTACTGTATAGGGAATGTGTATAGGGAATGATCTGGATGCACAAATCGCAAAACCGTTTGCAACGGCGTTTGAAGGACCTCCTCTTTATGCCCAACCGTGGGTTTTGAAAAGCTAAGAATGATGATGATGTAACCTTTAAGTTGCACCTACCTACCTGGGTTTTTTTAAAAGGCTTACCCGGGGAAGCTGGGGAAGTACTATAACCAGACAGATATTTCAACTGTAAAGCAACATTGCTTTATTTCGATTTGAATGTTGTGAGTACATATTTTTTGGATCTGGTCTTCTTTATTCTATGGTCTGGTATTGTGTGTCCTAATGTGGCTTTATAAGTGACTTTTAGATATTATGTTTAAAGGTGTGGTAAGAAATAATCTCTATACGTGTACCCGAAAGTCCACCATTAGACAAAAGTGGAGAGATATCGTGAGGCGAGAGAGGGGGGTGTATGGGGTTCCAACCCCTATATTCGGAACCCAAGCCAACCCCACCTGCACGTGGTGCACCCTGCTAAACAACGAACGGGGCGCTAGGGACCGGCTGAGTGCGGCACAGCCTACATCGGCACAGCTAAATCCCCTGGCCACCGACGGGCAGCAGCGTCGGTGGTGCGAGAAGCTGTGCCGTGCCATCCCCAACCCGCATGCCCAGCGTGGGGGTTATGGGCATATCCCCCTTTATTAGGGGAGGTCTATGTCCAGCAGTGGACTGATATAGGCTGATGTGGTGTGGTGTGGTGGATTCTACTCTTAGGATGCGCATGAAAAGTGTTATCGTCTCGTTTCTACAAAATTGCCTACTGTACACAATTGTGGCGCAGGTCCTAGCATTATATTTATAATATGGGCCCCAGAGAATCACTTAGAACTAAGTTTAAAGAAATAAATGTTATTACAGTGCCGTGCCAATATATATATATGAAAACTTAATGTATGTCCGAAAACATATTAAATAAAAAAAAAAAGAAATGTTCAAGAAAAATAGCGACTATCATAATGTTAACACAAGAAATAAAGATAAACTAGCTGTTCCTACTGTAAGGCTCCATAAAGTTAGTCAATCTTTTAAAGGGATTTTTTAACAAAATTCCAAATGACGTGATTAATGTATCTGTAAATAAATTCAAAAATGTTGTTAAACGTAATCTCTGTAATAAAGCATATGATAAAATATCTGATTATTTAGATCACAAAAAAGCTTGGGATTAAACTGCCTCCAACTAATATAATAGTTATTAAGAACAATGACGTTAAAAAAATATAAGCCAAGCAGAGTTTCTTACCAATTCTTCTCTGTTTGGTCGCGTTACGAATTGGTGGTAAATAAAAAAAAATGATGTTTCAAAGTGTACTATACAGTTCCTACTGAATAAATGAATTTTGAGTTTGAGTTTGAATTGTACTTGCAAATAAAAGTTTACAAAAACCTAAATATGTGCCCTAACACTGCACTGCTTTTATCTATAAAACATCATCATACGTCCTTTTTAAATTTTAACTATGAAAGTTGATAACACAGATTATTTCAATATCGTAAAAGGAATCCTCTGTGTAAGATCGAAACGTAAAAAAATATTAAATGTCAGATTCCGAATTTAGAGTCGTTGGATACCAATTGCTCGTGTTTTTGGCCCTCCGGCCAGGTGGAGTGACGATCTGCGAAAGGCTGCTGGTAGAAGCTGGATGCGACGAGTTCAGTTTATTTATTTATTTGCCTATATATACTAGAATTTATATGAACAGGTTAGGTTGGTACTGTAGCGTGATTTTGGTGAGTAGGTACATGTACCCTGTGAGGGCACTGAAAAGTGAATAAAGACGTAGTTAGTTATACAATGAAAAGGAATAAAAGATTATTCAAAACAATACATGTCAATAGCTAAAAAAAATATCAGTTTAACAATTTTAATCTTTTTTACATAAACCTAAGTCAAAAATAAAAGTCAAAATATCAAAAGGCATACCTAAACATATACCTACACACAAACAGGGATAGGGCGCAATAGCGCTCATTAGGGGAGGCTAATGTCCAGCAGTGGATATAGGCTGATGATGATGATAACTCCATTGCCTCATCGGTTTGCGAGGTGAAATCTCTTGAAACAATGGCGTATTATAATGAGTTTTGGCTGAGGTCTGATGGTAAAACGTGGTTACCGTAAATTTAAATATGGGATTAATTGAATTTTATGCTTCACGCGATATATCAGGCTTTCGTTCGGTGCAGTGTAATCAGAAAAATTACATTTGGTTTGGAAACGATTGGAAAGTATTATGTTAAGTTGGTTATGTTTAAATGTATCATCATCATCATCATCATCATTATCGTCATCAGTCTATAGTAATTAACTGATAGATAGGCTTAGGGGATAGGCCTATGAGTTTAAGTTAAAAGTTTAAGTTTATTTATTCAGTTACAAAAAAAAGTTGATTTAAAAATATGGTAAAAAAAATGTCCCTTTAGTTCGAGGAGATTACGCTAAAAAAGACTACAACTGTTTAGATATTAAGGTAACATAATAAAACAAGAAGAAATCAAAACAGCTTTAGAAGTCACCACTTTTTTACTATTATAGTACTTATAATTTCGGCAATATCACAGAATAAAGAAAGGACAGATGTTTAGGTACCTAGTCTACTACATAGGCAAAGAACTAACAAAAAGGTAGGTGCGGGTGTCGCCTGCGCTGCAAAGGTCTGGGCTAAAAAGGTTCCATCTCAGCTTGAAGCTGCTTAGCCACGGGGGCTAAGTAGCGCTGATTTTCAGATGGAACCCGAAACCTCCCGACCAGAGTGCAAACATTACGTGTCGGTTTTTCAGGCAAGTAAATAGGGAAATAAGTTGAATTAAATAGATACAACATAGGATGCTCATAAATACATATTAAAAAGGTAGATTATGTATTAAAATTATAGGTTATAATGTTCCCAGAGTTAGAAATTTAAATTAAGCTAAGAAAAATAGGTTATCAGTATCAGACAAACAGAAAAATAATTAAATTAATTAATAAATACACATTTTAGGTTTTTCCTTTCAACGCCTTCGTGTATACACAAAGGCTTTGTTCCTCCAGCTGTCAACACTTCGCCACACCAATCACTACTGGTAATGTCAGTCGACAATTCAGTGACATTGACATTGATTGTCTGACCATGCACAAACAAAACGTCAAATGCAAAGGTAAGGCGCGCCAACACAGAAATGCAAATTCAGCAGAAAATAAAAGATTAGAAAATTGAAAAATGGAAGTGGAATGCAAACACTTTTTGCACAGCGCCCGCAAGTTATCAAACGTGTGGCGTGATGATTGAATATTTTTTGCTTGTGGACGACCATACACGGACAGCACGGGCGCTGCTGCAGGTGATATTCAGTGTAAGAGATGGCAAATGGCAATGGGATTAGGACACCACAGCCAGTCGGCTGTCCATCTCCTCTCCACTGTAAGTTTCAAGAGCATTTCTGTAGTTTTAAAAGTTCTTTTTTAAGTGTGAACCGAAAGGTATATATTGTTTTTAGAGCACGGATGGGGGGAGCAGAGCATTCCAACATTGGGTGGCGGCGAATCGGAAGGAACCACGAAATCTTACAGACCTGTGTCTTGGCGTCAAAAAAACCAGGTTAGAACATGCTCGCCGAGGTATTTAGGACTATCGCTTACCCATTTTAATTTATCTAAGAGATAACGAGGTGATTTATTTGAAAATAATCCAAAAAGTAGAGTTGATAAATGAAGATTCCATTTGGTAGTACTTCCCCGGACGAGCCCTCCACAAAGAACTCTACTACAACTAAACCTACCTGCTGGTACGATCTGGAAGACACACGGTCGTTTCTGCTGTCCGACGGAGTTCGTCGCGCGACACAGCAAGGCTCCATAGTCCCTCTCACTTGCCGCGCGGTACCGCAACTCACTGGTTGTACCGCCTTTTGATGCTGTACAACAAACAATAAAGGTAAACAACAACACCAGCGTATATCAGCTGGACATGGGCCTACCCTATGAAGAAGGGAGATATGCCTATAATCCCCATACTGGGCATGTGGGCTGGGAATCGCAGGGCACAGCTTCTTGCCGTCGACGCTGCCGTCTGTCAGCGGTCAGGGAACTTAACTGTGCCGGAGTTAGGCTGCGCTATGCCGCAATCAGCCTGCCACCAGATTCCCGTTTGTTAGTTATCAGGGGGCACCACGAGCAGGTGAGGTTGGCTTGAGTTCCGAAGGTGTCGATGGGAACCCGTACACGTTACACCCGTAATAACGGTAAAGTCTAATGGTACGCTCGAAGGACACGCTACTCAATGATTTGACCTGTAAATCCTTCAGAAAATGTACTGAAACGTCAATCTGATCACTAATTTTAAACCAAATTAATACCTTGACTGCACTTTATATACTCATAGCTAGCGGTTTGTGATTTAGCAAAAGTGTAGAAAGTTATTGAAGTATCGTTTAAGTATTCATTCATTCATTCATTGCTATTGGAACACTGTGGTACACTTGGGTTAGTCAAAACTAACACATTATATTGTTGTTATGTACCATAGGCTATAATTGGGAGCTGCTAAACTATATAAGAATCTATTATTGGCATGAAGATCAGTCTGCATTACTCATCAGTTTATTATTCAAACTGCAGTTGATTCCATGAATAGTGTTTTCATTAATGATATAGGTAACTGCTTCCATAACTCAGAGCATTACCTTTTTTGCTGATGATTTAAAAATATTTCGACCAATTGACAGCAGCATCGATGTTTCCCTGCTGCAGGAGGACTTGAACATATTAAACGAGTGGTGTGATGCTAATGACATGATCCTTAATGCTTCAAAATGTTCTTCAATATTCTTAACCAGGAATAATAACATACTACATGAAGAGTAGTACATTGCAGAATGTTAATGAAGTACGCGACTTGGGTGTTATACTGGACAGCAAGCTTGGTTTCAACATCCACGTTCAAAACATCGTTTCCAGGGGATATAAGTGCCTCGGGTTTCTATTGCGAAACTCTAAAGACTTTAAATGTCATAAAACAAAAATATTATTATATAACTCTCTTGTACGGAGTGGCCTTGAGTATTGCAGCGTGGTCTGGAACCCTTACTGCGATGTACACAGTAAGCGTTTGGAGAGCGTGCGGAAGCGTTTTCTGTGGAATCTTACTTTCTCCTGTTACATGGGTAAAAGCTTTTTTCTTATGAGGAAAGGCTGTCTTACTTTAAAATGTGTAAGCTTGCTGATAGAAGACGAATATTGGATATGGCTTGTTTATTTAAACTTGCTAATGGTGTCATCGATGCTCCTGGTCTTTTGACGAATTTATCTTTTGGTGCGCCAAATATACTTCCTCGAGCCGCTAGATATAATCTCTTCCAATTAAATAGCTCGAAAACTAATTTAAGATACAATGCGCCTCTTACAAGTATGGCTCGGCAGTATAACTCATTATCTAAGTCCCAAAAATTGGACATTTTTGTGGATAGTGTTCCTAAACTAAAGTCACTATTTCTCAGTGAGAAATTGTACTCAAAGCCTTCCCATTAACTACTTCATACACATTTCTGACATACTTCACAATTACATTTTAATATATGTTTTTTTTTTATGATAAAGTGCATGTTTACATAAATTATTACTATGATTTTTAATTCTTATAGTCAATGTCAATGTGTATTTTGTACATATAATTCTTTTTTTTTTTATACATTGTACCTAATCTAATCTCTATTTTTATTTGATGATTTTGTTAAAAATTATCTATTGTTTAAATATCTGTCAAAATTAATTAATTTTATAAATATTTTTTGTAATTACTTAAACTTATTCTATGTTACTCGTTCATGTACTTTTTGTTTTAACAAGCTGTCTTCGCCTTTAATTGTTGTGGCATTTAACCTGAATTTAAATAATGATTATATAAAAAAATGTAATGGTGTACACAGCGTTGGTGATCTAATAAATAAAATAAATAAAAATGAACGAGCTCTAAACACCATCATACCGTATCGTGCTGGTGAAACTTGAAAGCTCTCGCCACTATTGTTGAACTGCCAGCTGAAGGTGACGTCAGCTGGATCAGCGGATACCGTACAGCGCACGCGCAACGGCTCGTCCAATCTCGCGCCGAGGAGAAGCGGCTGCGCCCACGCACAGACCGGCGCATCTGTGTGGCAGAAAGCTCACTTTTATCAGAGGCTTCAAATGACTACGAAGATTAGCAAAAATGTTTTCATTTTATACACCAAACATTTTAGCCAATGAGAATAAGTAGATTCAAAACAATGCTTTGTAATTGGAAAAAAAATTTCGTTACGCTTACGATACGTCAGCGGGGTGATCGGCTAACTCTTTTGCAAACAGAAATCATTGATGATATTGGACATAAGAAAGTAGATATCGGCCGTATTGAATTTTAAGACTTTATCTAGTTGTCTTCCTATATCTGTGATTGACACCGATCCTGTTATAACAAACTTTGACAGTTTGTCAATTGACGTTCATTGAATTTCTACTTAGACTGCTAGACTAGAGAATTCTACTAGACAGTGCACCCCAGGAACGCTGCTCAGCTGCTAGACTCGCCCATGTCATTGACAGCTTGGCAGATGAACAGCCCTCCCGTGTCTCGTCCCTTGCTTAGACTAGTGAAGAAGTCTACAAGACTACTCACACTGAACTCTAAGAAATGCTGCTCGGCTGCTAAACTACCCATGTTATTGACAGCTTGGCAGATGAATAGCCCTCCCTTGCCTTGTCACTTGCTAAGACTAGTGAAGAAGTCTACAAGACTACTCACACTGCACTCTAAGAAACGCGGCTTGGCTGCTAGACTCGCCCATGTCATTGACAGCTTGGCAGATGAACAGCCCTTCCTTTCCTCGTCCCTTGCTTAGACTAGTGAAGAAGTCTACAAGACTTCTCACACTGCACTCTAAGAAACGCGGCTTGGCTGCTAGACTCACCCATGTCATTGACAGCTTGGCAGATGAACAGCCCTTCCTTTCCTCGTCCCTTGCTAAGACTAGTGAAGAAGTCTACAAGAATACTCACACTGAACTCTAAGAAACGCGGCTTGGCTGCTAGACTCGCCCATGTCATTGACAGCTTGGCAGATGAACAGCCCTTCCTTTCCTCGTCCCTTGCTTAGACTAGTGAAGAAGTCTACAAGACTACTCACACTGCACTCTAAGAAACGCGGCTTGGCTGCTAGACTCGCCCATGTCATTGACAGCTTGGCAGATGAACAGCCCTTCCTTTCCTCGTCCCTTGCTAAGACTAGTGAAGAAGACTACTCACATTGCACTCTAAGGAGCGATGCTTTGCTTCTAACCTCGCCCAAGTCATTGCCAGCTAGGCAAATGTACAGCCATTCCTTTCGTAGACGCTGTAAAGCCAGTGAAGAAGTATACTAGATTACTCACACTGCACTCTGAGGAACGCTGCTTGGCTGCTAGACTCGCCCATGTCGTTGGCAGCTCGGCAAGTGTACAGTCCCCCGTCTTGTCTCGTCACCTTTTGCAGAACTAAGGACTTAGTGCTGATGAAGACGCCTGAAGACATGTTTTGGCTCACTTGCTGGTCCTGTAAATAGGTAGTGTTTGCAATCTGGGCTTTTGCATTTGCGTTTTTAGGGTTCCGTACCCAAAGGGTAAAAACGGGACCCAATTACTAAAACTCCACTGTCCGTCTGATGAGTGCTCGTGCTCTACGATGCAATGCCTTACGTCCATCAACTTGAGGCGTGATGATGATAAGTCTCTGGTGCCTGTTATTTTCCTGGCACCCACACCTTTCAAACCGAAACAAAGCAATACTGCTTCACGGCAGTAAGAGGCATGGTTGCAGTACCTCCCCAGACGAGCCTTCCACAAAGAAATCTACTACCTATCGAAACTACTACCTATCTGTCTGTCACCAGGCGTATCTCATGAACCGTGACAGCTAGAGAGTTGAAATTTTCACAGATGATGTATTTCTATTGCCGCTATAACAACAAATACTAAAAACGGAATAAAAAAATATTTAAGAAAATATTTAATTGGGGGTGGGGGAACAAAAAAAATACTAGGACGCAAACCTTGTTTTCTACCAGGAAAGGTCGACTGGTAGAAAATGCTTTAACATGAAGTCCTCCTTTTGTACATTACTTTTGTTTCGTGCAATAAAATACTGCTTAAAAATTCACTCACGTTATGGTACCACGAGATCCTGTTTTCCTTGGGATTCGCCCTGATGTTGCACTCGAAGTATACGTCATCGCCTTCCTTTATGTCGTTGGCGTTGAGAGTACTGCCTAGCGCCATGCTCAACACTGGCCTGTCTGTGGGAAATAATACTTGTAAAAATAAAAATACGCAATTAAATTATAGCGATGTCTGCAGCAAACTAAATATACAAGCATACGTCGACCGCATCTTCACTTACCAACGGGTGAGATGGTGGTCAAACCTAAGCCTATAAAAAAATATAGCTAACTATGGTATAAATATATATATATAGCGTCAAGTGGTAACTACTATATACTCATTGATAAGGAAGCTATAGTACCTAGGACATCCTTAGATGGAATAGGCTCACCAAGCGCGTATACCATCCTCTCAGCCTAGTTGGTTTTACCCACACGAGACAAATGGTCAATACTCCGCGGGCTTACTCATCTTTTGGAGCTGTTCGAGCAAAGCTAAGGCAGAAATACGCATAACTTACAAACAACGCTCATCCTGAAAGAATCTTCCAAGGCTATCCTCAAGACTGGGTTGTCAGCACGGCACCTGATGACGGCTCCATCGTCTTCCGGCTGCGGCAGCATGTGGAGACGCGATATCGTCGTGGTCTCATTCGTGAACTCGCTATGCTGTGGACAATGAAGGCATGGATTTGCTGCTATTGTATTGCAAACATAGGCACTTACCAAAATGTATATGATATCCTCAAAAGATTTAGGAATTAATTGGACTAATGTCTTCATGAGAAATCAATTTGACAGATAACACGTTCAAAATTATAGCCCCAAGTATACGAAAACGTACGAGGAGACTTCGGCAAGGTTGCAGGTAATCGGTGAATGGATAGGGCTGAAGACCGTTCTTCGTAAAAATCCTTGGAGACACATATGTTCAGCAGTGGACTTCTACAGTTTTTTGCTGATGATGATGATGAGTACGCAAAATACCATTTTAAATAGAAATCGAGTCTATATTAAGCTGTCTGACCATGTCTACCTACCTTTCCTCTCGTAAATTTCCTGTTCTCCCTGTACCAGGTGATTTGAGCTGGCGGCCGACTGCCATGCGAGACGCAGACGATTGTCATCTCAACGTCAGCCGACATCTGCCCCGGCTTGTTGGTGATGGCCACTGAAGTTGGGCGCACTATGGAAAAACATCAATAGAAATAGGAATTTTCCCATCGCTTTTTTTTTTTAGCAAGTACCATTGAAATCAACTTGATCACCAGCCCTCCACTCAACCATGGATTGTGGTGAACTCACACAAATAGGAACAGCTGTGAACTTAATATTCACGTCTTCCAGTTGCAGTTATGGGTTCGATGATAGGAAAATCATGGAATCGCGTTACAATGATTTTAAAAATTTTGTGGTGTGAGTTCCGAGTAAGATCTTTTACCAATGAAAAGTTTTGGGCCTACAAGGTATTATTCCGCCCTTTTCTCATAAGGAAAATTTAATGAAGAAAAATATTAGAAAAGATTTACGGATGCACGTGGAAAGATCGTGGTTGTACAATTATCGAGAGGCATACCCAGCAGTGAGTACGTTGGAAGTCAATGTTGATTAAATACAAACAATTCCTTACACCGCATTTCAACCCTGGCCGTCCGTTCATGAGGACTCAGCAGGTTGGTGTTGGTAGCCTGGCACCGGATGCTGGTGTTCAGCCAGCTTCGCTCAGCACCGCCGATGCTGATCTTGCTGACAATGACCTTGCCATCGTTCTTTAGGATAGTGTGCTCCTCGATGTGCTTGTCGTTAATCAGCCAAGTGAGAGTCGGCTGCGGACGACCTAAGTAAAAAGAAAATAGTCTAAATACTTCTATGAAAATTATATTGAACCTGACTGAATGACACGAGGCAATCCAGCATTACTAAGATAAAATTATGAGGGTAACACTAGGTACTCTCAAGAATCTACAATCTATTAGAGCCAGACTTATTAGCAGGCATTTGCGAGGAAATTCAAAGTATTTATAAATTTCCTTCATATTATGGGATAAATTCCAAAGTATAAAATTAATATCTTCGGGATATTTTCTATGATTTGTGAGTTATATTGTTTCCCGAAGAGGTGTATGGGGTCCACCTTTCCGTGGTGCATCCTGCAATTTAATAAATCGATTGCAGCAACACCGGCATAGTTAAATCCCCTAGTCACTGACGGGTAGCAACATCGGTGCTGCAAAAAGCTGTGCCCTTGCGATCCCCTACCAATGGGAAGCCAATGCCCAGCTGTGGACTGTTATAAGCTTGTGCTGATGGGATGATAGTAGCAGTAGAGCTCTTTTTGGAGGACTCGTCCGGGGAAGTACTGCCACCATTCCTATTTGCCTATTGTCCTAGAAACAGCTGTGCTGTGTTTTGGTTTGATTTAATTTGAAGGATGTAGGTCCCGGTGAAATTACAGGCACAAAAGGCATATCATCTTCATGCCTCAAGTTGATGGACGCAGGGCCTTGTGAAAACATGATCTACGATGCAATGCTTTGTGATAGGTAATGTTTACCACTTAGCATCAGGTAGGTTATGTGCTTGTTCCATCTTCAAATACCATAAAAAGTTCCAATCATCTGCTATTTATTTATTTATTTTTTGGTAGACTAACAGCACATAAAAACATAATATTTATATAGCCTTAAAAGAAACAAAAGACTCATAGATAACTAAAGGCTAATAATAAGTCTTCACTTTTAAAAAACAAAATAGTAGTGGAGCACGATATAAAGTAAAAAGAGTATAAACCATGATGATATGATGGATACAACATCCATAGCATATGTTTTCAACTCCAATCGATGTTAAAATAAAAAAATAACATTAGAAAAAAATAACGGAGCATCCGAAATCGATAGCGTAAAAACTACAAAAATAAACGTGGAATAACAGAAGCTGACCGCCTGACACAGCGAGATACTGCGCAATGTTTGGAACAAATAGAATGAATATTTCATATTATGAATTCGTATTGTGAGGAATGAAAGCGGAAATAGATTTTCCAGTCAGATTATTCTAGCGGTTTCTGTTGAATCAAGTAACATGTTATATTTTGGGTATGCATTTTATTATTGGTGGATGTTGAGAAAGGCGAAAGAGATTTAAATAGTAGTTTACATCCAAAGGTTGCCTGGAAGAGATCGCTTTAAGCGACAGGCCACATTGTACCATTATTTTTGATGCCTTTTTCATTAAGTTGTAATAAGTCTCTAATATCTCTATTTATCTCTTATGTCTCTATCTATCTATCCATATTCTATAAGAAGTATAAGGGATTACGTAAGGTTCTTAGGTGAGAGACGAACGGCTGAAACGCAAAAAGGATGCGTGTTCGATTCCCGCTGCGGGACCATCTGAAAATATAATATGTTCCGGATATGGATGTTATTGTACCATGGTTTGTGAGACCCACAACAGAAGAGCGAGTCTTAGTGTGGGGTCAAGGGTAAACGAGGCCTAGTAGAGTTCTTTGTGAAGAACTCATCCGGGGCAGTGCTACCACCATGCCTATTCATTGCTGTGTTTCGGTTTGAAGGCTGTGGGTGCCGGTGAAATTACAAGCACATGAGGCTTAACAAATTCATGCCTTAAGGTGATGGACGCAGGCTTTTGCATCGTACAGCACGTTCCGAACAACCGTGAACTACGAAGCAATACTTTTGTTATTGGTAATGGTTACCACTTAACATCAGGTGAGCCATGAGCTAGTTCCATCAATAGTATCATATGAAACTATGTACTATGGGGTGTACAGGGGTGTTCCAACCCCTATCTTCGGATCCCAAGCCAACCCCACCTGCACGTGGTGCACCCTGCTAAACAACGAACGGGGCTCTGGCGGCCAGCTGATTTCGCCATAGCACAGCCTACATCAGCACAGCTAAATCCCCTGGCCACTGACGGGCAGCAGCGTCGGTGGTGCGAGAAGCTGTGCCCTGCGACCCCCAACCCGCATGCCCAGCGTGGGGATTATGGGTATATCCCCCTTTATTAGGGGAGGCCTATGTCCAGCAGTGGACTGATATAGTCTGATGTGGAAACTATGTAAGTGCTGAGTACCATTTTATGATGGGACGTTAAAATTGTAGTCTCTGCTTTTTCAGTCGTTTAGATAGATAGATAGACAAATTCTTTATAGTACACCAAAAAAATTCAACAATTTACAGGAAAAATTACAATTAGAAAAGGTACTATCAGCTACAAGTCTACCTTACCATCTTAAGGGTGCATTTTCTGTGCAGCGACTAGCTGTTAGCCCCGCCTTGTCAAATTTTAAACACTTAAAGTCTACCTAGTAAATGTAAACTAGATGCTTATACTTAAATTCGAAGACTCATAAAAACAAAGGGCTTTCTCAAAAAGAAACAGATGTTGAATCTCCGATTGGTCAAAATAAGTGGACAATGAAAAAGGCGGGGTAAATTAGCTAAACTGCTTGCAAGCGAAACTCTTTTAAAATTGGTAAGGTATACTAGTCGCTGATAGTACAATGGGCGGTCTTACCGCTAATAGTGATCTCTTCCAGACAACCTTTGCTAAGCTTTTTGGCAACCTAAAAACTCTGACACAAGAGTTGGCTACTAGCTCATACGAAGAAGAAAAGATTAAGTAATATTACCTAAGGTAATGTGATACTCCATCCTGCTCATAGCATACCTAGGCCTAATAGGCTCTGCAGTAGATTTTTTTAGCTTTAGAAGATATACAGGATATTAATGTGAATCAAAGCCTTTAACTTAACATACTATAATATAAACTAGCTTCAGCCCGCTCCACTCTACTAGTACTTACCCAAGGTATATCGTAGCCTAGTGTTAATCTAGGTTACAAACTATTTAAAGATAAAAGATATTTATTGTTCGTGGAAACTAGGTACAATTGGTATCATAGTTAAAAATAAACCTAAGTTAGTCTCACTAATCCCGTCAGTAAAAGCGTACAAACATTTACCTACATGGAAGAATACAAAAAAGAAAACAAATAAGTACATAATAAGATGTATGTCAAAAGTCAAATTTAAATTTCAAATTTAATAATGTCATTAATTAAATTTAACATTTACTAATTCGTCAACAGTATAATAAGACCTAACCGCCAACAGTCTGGTCAGTTTATATTCCAAGATTCATCCAAATCCATTCAGCTGAAATAAAAAAGCAAATACAAACTTTTATATTACTTACTGTATTGTGATAATTTAATGTTTTAATACATGCTGCCGAATTGAAAGCCTTATATTTAGTGAAAAACATCTACATTTACGCAGAAAATAAAACTCCAGTCCATCATTAAGCATACATCAAGAGTTGGGATTCCGGACAAAATAAATGAATTATGTATAAGAATGTAAAATTAAGGTGTTCCGCGGAACAGCGCTAAATCACCTGGCAAATGCGCCGAGTTTTATAAACTTTGCCCGGCACTTAGATTGCCCCGGCAAACAGCTCATTCAGGTAAGTTGTGACGAAAATTCTTTAGATTCGACCACTGTTTTACTGACTTTGCCAAATTTGTAAGGTTACGAAAGTCAAATAGTAAGTTTATGACTGCTTAGTCCAATGAAATATTCAGAGTTACTGCGTAAGTGATGTCAGGCTTTTGGGCGGCTGAAACTCCCAACGCTAAAGATGGCCGACTAGCTGTAGGAAATAAAAATAACGTGTGATATTCAACGTATGTTTCTATGATGATTTTGTGCGAACTAACATTTCCTACTGATGTTTAAATGCGATAGTTTGTGAAATGTTTGTCCTTCGTTCACGTCAAAACTACTAACCATGGAATCCAATATTATACCGAAACCAATGACGCTTTTTCCCTTGTAAAACAAAAAAAATTTACTACGAGGCGTCAAACATTTTAGTTACCTATTCAAGGGAAAACAAAGCGTCATCGATAACTAAACGTAACGTATTTTAATTTTTAAAGGAATCGCCCATAAATGGATTGAGCTGAAATTTTGTAGTTTATGTACTCTGTATCTATCCTACTAATATTATAAATGCGAAAGTTTGTGAGTATGTATGGATGTATGGATGAATGGATGATTATTTGTTACTCTTTCACGCAAAAACTACTGAACGGAATTCGATGAAACTTCGAATATACATAGTTCGTAACCTGGATTTACACATAGGCTTTTTATCTCGGTACCACGCGAGCGAAGCCGCGGGCGGAAGCCATTAAGAAATATATTAATCTGTATCGCTCAGGACTGGACGCAATACCGCTCATTAGGGGAGGTTTATGTCCAACAGTGGACTGCTATAGGCTGATGATAATGATGATGAATATATGGGTTTCTTTTTATCCTCGTACCACGTGAGCGAAACCTCAGGCGGAAGCTGGTCTTCCTATAAATGCAAAAGCGAGTTGTTTGTTATGCTTTCACACCATTTCTACTCAACCGATCATCATAAAATTTCGCATACACTTTTCATTTCAGAAAAAAGTTCCTGAGGGATAGGAAAATAACTTTAACTCGAACAAAGGCATGGGCAGAAACTAATTAGTATAAGTCTTTCGGCCGTGGCTTCGGTTTCTTGGTTCTCGAATAAAAATTGCCTCTAGTGTTCAAGTTATTCCAGGTCACAAACTTCTTATATATTCAAATTTCTTTCAGAGTTAAGTGGAAGCAAATATACAAATACACACTAATAATGTGAAGGTTCCGTGCACCAGCTCTGCAAACCCTTCGACAACCCAGTTAGATAATTCCGTAAATTCTACTAAGAAAATGTTTACCGATCCATATAGCACATAAGTCATGCTACGAAAGCAATATTCAAGAGAGTAGGGATTTCCCCGGGGACCCGTCAGGACCCGAAACGTATTTCGGACATGTGCATACTTGACATTCAACTGGTAGAAATATAGGAGTCCGAAGTCGAACAAAACGTGAGGATCGACGAGCTTTTTGCTGTCGGGATTTGACATGATATATTTTTTACCACAAAATAACAGAATAACATATTTAAAGCATTAATTTTCATACTATTATAAAAGCGGTCGTGTGTGAGCACGAGGATTTCGTACCTACCTACCTATCGTACGAGATACACTATTTTTTTTTTTTCTTTTTATTATTTTTTGCTAAAGCGGCAAAAGAAATATCTGTGAAAATGTCAACAGCAGTTCAAAATTGACTGACTTTTCAAGAGATACAGCACGCTGACAGACAGATCGATGGACAACTTATATATGAGCTGATAGGGTCTCGGTGGGTACCCTTCGGGTACGGAACCCTAAACAGAGCCATAATTGGGTAGATGTATTGTGTGCTACAGCAGCATATAGGCTCCGCCTCAGCATTATGTCCACTGCATTACCAGTAAACGTTGTTTTTCTGCCGGGACCGAAACAAAAACAATAAACAAAAATATACAGTGTCAAGCAGCATGTTTAAAAAAAATAAGAAATATACAAAGACAATCATTACAGCCCCTCCCTGTTGCGGCCAAACAGGTTCAGTCTCAACGCTGGTTTTCGGACTGAACCCGAAAGGTACGCCATACGACGAGAACCGTGCACTACACAAACAAATATATATGTACAGTGTACATATATCACAGTGTACATATACACGTAACAATAATATAAACGCCTCGTAGACAAACGAAATAAATCAAGATAAGAATTTACATAAAATATAAGGAAATAATACCTAATTATGACGAGATGATATGAAAATAGTTAAGTAGCACTCGGCCCGGTCACTATATGGATGGGTAACCGTTTAAATGCGTACTTCCGACGTTAAGATATTGATAGCCAAGACCAATATCTTAACGTGCCGACCAAGTGCTTCACTCAGCAACCACACCCAGATCTGAGACTAATATTTGCAAATAATGCAAATATTTGTCCCACAGCGGGAATTGAATCCGCAACTTTGTGTCTCAGGCGGACACAGGCCGTCAAACACTCCACCCGGTGAGACCTTTGTTAGTGTGATCAGTTTTTTTAAAATAGTTTTCTTCTCTTTTTAGTCAACCTACGTCTTCCCACTACTGGGCAAAGGTCTCCACCAAATTCCGCCAACCACCTCTATCCTTCAAGATATCCCACCATCCTCTCTCGAAGGCTTCGAGTTCGTCCTTCCATTCTTTTAATGAAAATAATATAACTCAAAATAATATTAAAGCCATATTAACTAAACATTATAAAACGTATCTAACTTAACTTATTTAAATATAAATTTCCCTGAAATCTTATATTTGCATTATTTAAGAAGGAGCATCTTATAGTCTCAACTCAGGCGCAGCGTTGTCACTCACTGGTCGCTGGCTGGAGGCGTGTGATTGGTGGATCACTTCTATTCAACTTCATACCTTGCGCGCCTTACAGCCACGACGTCTTACGACAACAAGAGTGTGACACCGCTGTGTCTGTGAGCGTAACTGCCTACTATGCTTAAAAGTATTGTACTTGTATATTATTTATATAATTTTATGCTATCTTCAGAGAACCCTAGTGTAGAACCCTAGTCTAGATAAACCTAACATAGGATTTAAGGCACTATTAACTAAAACATGTCATCTTTTTTGTCAATAAACGTTAACTATCTATCTATCTATCTATCACTAACTGACAGATAATGTTTATATCGCGTTATTTCATACATTCTTATTCAATGGTTAAGCTATTTGCTAGTGTATCTAGCAAACAATACAATTTGAAAAAATGGCCTCACCCTATTTACCCGTCGGAGACAATTTAGTGATTTCATTATTTAGTGGGTTGGAAACTTTTAAGCCTACAAAATGAATAATTTCGAGCGTAATGACAAAGTTTGGTGCAGTAGATCAAAGTTTGGTGTCCAACGAAAGTTAGAGCCTAACTTTTCCGATTACACGACTATTCGGCGTTTTTCTCTTTATCGAATGCTAATATGCGGTGGTTGGTGGAGTAGGAGTTTTTTGGTGCTGTCATGTTTCTTTTATGGTGTACTTACAAAACCTGGGTTTTTCAAGATTCAAGATTCAAATGTTTATTTGCTAATTATTTTCGCAATTAGTATTTAGCTATGTTATTAGAAGTATTCAGCCTGCATGTAAATATTATTAGTGTGGTTACAGCAAAACTATTAGCTATCTAAATATTCATTTAGGTTATAAAAACAATTAATAAGTAACCAATTAATTAACTTTTTCATAAATAAGTTTCCATCTAATAAGTTCTTCTGGCAATTTATTATAAATGACTATAGACATGTCATAATTTTTTTTCCTATATATTTTCTTATCATCTAATATTGATGATATAAATACAGCATCAAGTAGTAACTTTTACTCATGGACCACTGACTTTTACTAAAACCTACAGATGAACTGGTGTAAAATACAGTTATTTTAAGAAAACTTCTATTCAGTTCTATTGAGTTCTCGTTTTTAGGCCGCTCGAAGCCGATACCGGGTCGCCAACCGATGCCCCCGGCATGACGACTGAAAGAGAAAACACCTTAAAGTGCCTAAGGAAGCTTGGACGCGCTAAAATCTTAATAGCTCTAAACGGTCACCCATCCAAGTAGTTACCACCAAGCGAAGTGGTTTTTTATATTGAATAGGCTTGTGTTTGACTACAACTCGCTTGATGTTAAGCGAAGATGCAGTCTACGATGGAGCACGCTTGCCTAGAAGAAACCTGTTCACTCGTGCCTTGAAGAAGCCCATGTTATAATTATCGGGGAACACATACTCGGATAGAGCATTCCACTCCTTGGCGGTGCACAAGATGATCTTCTAGAACACCAAAGTCAGCCACGCCAATAATAAACCTTCGTAAGTAATAAATTAAGCCGGGCCATCGTGTATGCACTAGCAAAAGACCGTGGTGGATGGCACAAGCTTCGGGAAGCAGATACCCAGCAGTGGATAAAGTCGGACTGATGACGATGGGGTGTACGGGGCTCCAACCCCTATTTTCGGAACCCAAGCCAACCCCACCTGCACGTGGTGCACGCTGCTAAACAACGAACGGGGCTCTGGCGGCCGGCTGATTGCGGCATAGCACAGCCTACATCTGCACAGCTAAATCCCCCGGCCACCGACGGGCAGCAGCGTTGGTGGTGCGAGAAGCTGTGCCCTGCGATCCCCAACCCGCTTGCCCAGCGTGGGGATTATGGGCATATCCCCCTTTATTAGGGGAGGCCTATGTCCAGCAGTGGACTGATATGGGCTGGTGTGGTGTGGTGATGATGATGATGATTATGAAGTAATAAATAATTACAAGCCTTTTATGTACCGAGAATACATGAGCCCACAACTTGGTAAAGCAATGTAAATATTGGATATTTACAATAAGCCTAATATGGAGATTTGGTTGACGGTTAGGCCAATACAAGGGATATTGGTTGTGTGCAGACAGACAGACTGTGAAATGGGACGGGGTCACCGTGACTCCTAAGGATCTAAGGTTACTCCTAGACGTTGGAAATAGTGCATTTCTAAATTATTTTCAAACTTTAAAGGTTTCATAGCCTCATACACAAGCTCAAAGTCACACAACGGGCTATGGAGAGTGCTTTGCTCGGAGTTTCTCTGCATGATAGAATTCGAAATGAGGAAATCCGTAAGAGAACCAAGGTAACCGACAAAGCTCTCAGAATCAGCAAGTCGAAGTGGCAGTGGGCAGGCCATATAGAATCGATAACCGTTGGGGAATAAAGGTTCTCGAATGGCGACCGCGATCTGGAAGAGGAAGTGTGGGGAGACCCCCCACCAGATGGACCGACGACATCGTCAAGATTGCAGATTGATTGGATGGAGATGGCTCAAGACCGTTCTTCGTGGAATTCCTTGGGGAAGACCTATGTTTAGCAGTGGACTTCTATAGGTTGTTGATGATGGGTTTCATGCCATTGGCAAGAACACTGCCTCACAGCTAAGCATAGTGGGGGACAGCACCAACACCATCCTACAGGTCATAGACAAGATTCGGGTCATTGTCCAGTTTTGTCATTGACATAGGCCTCCCCTCATTAGTGCCATTTGATTACGTCCTGGCTTGAGCTCCTTTAGTTTCCAATAGTTTGATTTAAGTTCGTTTTTATTCAGTTAACACATGGTTTGGTTCAATGAGTGTTTAAAAAGAATCCTTGAAATATTTTCACAAGCACTTATTAGATTATTTGCTTTTGGCTTTTATCAGGCGAAATTTAAAAGATGTTGGTATTCTAGTCTAAACATTTTTCAGTTCATATGGGACAAAGTCCTATTCGATTATTATTTTTATTTATTATGGACCAGCTCTTGACCTCGAGGCTTGCGTGGGCAAGGATGAGGTCGACGATGCTTTTATTAGCTTTCCCAGAAGATGCCTATTAACTCTCTTTATAAAGCCGTTAGTGTCGTAAGTAAGTTAGATACAATGTTGTGTTTTATAACGTATGTATATACGAATGTTACGTTCCATTACTTAAACTTAAGTCTCTCCTCTCCTTTAAATTTTTTTATGAAGCGCTCGTGTCGTAGCTTACTTCTATGTTCCTAGCAGATCACCTTGGTTAAGCAACAATCCACCCAGCCACTAATTGGATGGGTCACCGTTTAGTGGCACTTAGATCTGAGCACTTCCATGCTTCGGAATGCACGTTATGGTGTTGGTATTAACTTTTACAGTCGTTAAACTATGTTGGAGGTCTTCAGGCGGCCTAAAAACTCCGACACCTTAGTGTTGGCCACTAGCTAATATGAAGAAAGAAAGGACTTTTATCCATTATTTTCCTTTTATTACATATTTTTTACCATACAGAAACAACTATACCGCAACAAAAGCACCAACGCTTTCTCACGCAAGGAAAACTGCGAAAACTATAAAAAGTACCAGTTATGATATTAGTCATACAGACAGCTGTACAAAGAACGTACTGGGACGTAATGGCGGAGCAAATTGTGGGGGGTTAAGGGTTAGTTTGTAGTGCGGGACCACAGAAAAAGTCGCGCGTCTTGATAAAGTGATGTATGTACGCCACTTCAAGTCACGCGCGACTTGACCATGATGTGCGCAATTTAGGACGGTCACATTTATTAGGAATTCCCTTTCGAAATATCCATTCGAGATTCCGTAAATACGTCACACACTGCGTTTATTTCCGTTTGGAATAATAAGGCTGACAACTGAGAGACACTAGCCATTGATTTCAGGTATTTTCAAAAGTACTGTACTTATGTAGATCTATAGGTTTATATGGATTTACCGCATTCGAAATCACAAATCGATAGGCCGAAACAGTTTTTCGAAACCTTATTTATGTGGCAGCCCTTTAAGAGAAATACGTCTTGTAAAAAAAGTTCTACTTGAGAAAAGAGACGGAACCGTGATTGTGCATTACAAGCCTAACGCGGTGTCCTACGTGAGCAATTTGGACGCGAACGCGAAGCGGTGCGGTTCGCCGCGGGAACAACAAACAGTCGATAACTATTGATTGAAGTGTCCTAAGTGACCAAACGCACGCAAGGTGCAAAGCGACGCGAATTGACGCGAACACGGTCTGTTGGTTAGTTATTTTCGCGCGAAATGAACGATGATGTAGTACGATTCGCGTGCAGGCAGGACATAATCGCCGCGTCGCTTCGCATCGTGTTGAATTTGCGTGTCACCGCGTCAGATCGCTTCGCGATCGCGTTCGCTTTGAATCGCCCACGTAGGACTCCGCGCAAATAATACAAATCTCCACATTTTGTCTTGATGAATTTTAATGTCTATAGTAAATTGACTTGAAAACTATTTCAGAAAGAGAGAACAATAGATAAAGTATCGCTCTCCCTTCTCCCAAAACGCTCCCTTAAAGAGTGAAATCGGAAAACAACTATTAGTGTAACAAACGACGCGTCTCCAACGACAGGGGGAACTATTTTTCAAGTGCGCAGTAACGGGAATTCGGCCGCGGGCTTGAACATCTAATGGAGTAATCGTATTGTCTTGGGGTTTGCTGATTTAGGGGTACAGATAGGATAGCTACTAAATTTAATGTAAGTGGATCTTTCAGTGTAAAATTGCTAGATTGGAAGATATCTTAATTTTAATGCCAATGTGAAATGAAATAAAAGTTAATTTGGACTGGTATTCTTTGATGAAGAAAATTGTTCGGTGATCGTTTTTGTTATAGTTGCCATTGCTGTAGCAGAACAGGACCAAACTGAAGACTGGACGACTGGACTTATAAACCGTACCGGGTACAATTTAGTCCGGGCTTTGGTCAAGTCGAAGGTATTCAGGCGGCCTGAAAATGAATTCAAGAAATGTATGTATACAAGGTTAATTAGAATTCGTTTTCGAAAACGGGTATATCTACTACCAAAGGTAAACAACATTGTAACTTTTTGAATTTTGTAGTTTTTCATTGGAGAATGTATGCCTCATTAAATTAAATTTATCGCGTAAAATGTGTTTTAATAGAAGATGTCAATAATACCATGGAAAAATGATAATACTAAGATGTAGATCCAACACATTTTGCTTAAAACAAAATCAGCTGTTGTATAGCTATCAATAAGTCACGGGGCTTAATGATGATGATTACTACTGCCTTAATTGTAGGGTTGCCACGCACAAAACAAAGATAAGCTTCATGTTTTGGAGAAAAGTTTTATATCACGTATTTTTAACTGAGGTTTTCACTACTTGTCCATCAACCATGATCCAAATTGCATCCTTTCGAGACAACATACGAGTTCAGACTCACCTTGTATATGTTCTGGAGCTGTGTACCACACCACCAAACCAGCCTATATAGGCCTCCCCTAATAAAGGGTGATATTCCCATAATTCCCACGCTGGACATGCTGGTTGGGCGCAGGGCACAACTTCTCGCACCGCTAACGCTGCGACCCGTCTGCGGCCAGGGAATTTAGCTGTGTCGATGTAAGGCCGTGTGCTATGCCGCAATCAGCCAAAGCCCCGTTCGTTGTTAGCACCAAAGGTGCACCACAAGCAGCTGAGGTTGGCTTCGGTTCCAAAGCTGGAGGTTAGAAACCCCTATACTCTTAAGCTGGTACAAACGTTTAACTTACCTCCTCTTAGTTCACATAGTAGTGTAAAGTTGCCTCCCTCTTCTAAAGGCCCGACCACACCAGCAACGTCTCGGCCTGCCTCGTCGTACAGCAGCAGTTGATGTGGAGGAACTGCAATGAAAGAAATATAAAGTAGTGGCCTTCCACCTACGGCATCCATGGCTTCGCTCGCGTGGTACCCTGATAAAAAGTACAACGTCAACAACAACACCAACTTATGTTAGTTCACTGCTGAACTAGGTCTTTCTTTATAAGAAGGGGAATATGCGCAAATTACCTACGCTGGGCATGCGGGTTAGGGATCCCAGGGTACAGCTTGTCGCTCCGCTGACGCCGATGTGCGCTGTTCCTGTGGATTAAGCTGTGGTAGGCTGCGCTATGCCGCAATCGGCCAGCTGCCAGAGCCCCGTTTGATAGTTTGCAGTTTGAATTGAGAAACCCTAAAAAGTAGCTTATCTTATTCCTGGTCTAAAACTACATTATTATTCTAATAGTGAAAAATGTATACTCAATCAGTTCAGACAACAAAGAACAAATACTTTTGTAGAAGATGCAAAAACAAATAAAAAAAACAAACAAATATCTTCACGACTTTTTCCCATTATTGGATATCTTCAGATATTGCTCAGTACGCAAATCTATTGAGTTACCTTAACGGGGGTAGTCAGAGGCAAGTCCAAACATTACGTTCGATACATGCCCACTTTTTGCAAGCAGCTAGCATTCCACGTGACAGGTTGTAAGCCCATCGCCGCTTTTTATTGGAACACTAACCTAGCACATACCTTTCGAACTTTTAGAAGATGCAAATATTTAATAAGTAGTTTTTTATATAAAATAAATATGTCCCGAGCTACTTTCCACCATCCTTTTTACATATTATTTATAGTAGTTTTAAATATGAATTGCTCTGAATTTTCTCGTTTAGAACACAACTTTCTTCAACCAATAAAAAGTTTTTCTTGTTTTGTTTAATTTTTCTATTTCGTTAGCAATAACTTGAGACCGAGTTCTGTCAAAGAACTAATTAGGTAGTTCCCCTGTTTTATAGAAAAAGTTGAAGCGCGGTATAAACCCGTATAAATCAAATAATTCACTTGTTTTTGTGAAATTTGAGTAGGTAAATGAAAAATGTAGCATTCTTTTGTTTTGAATGGGCTGTTTTTTTAATAAAAAATACAAAAATAATAGCGTTGAGCCCGTTTGTATGTAAAGTAAACACAGGTACCAACATGTACATACCAACTGGTATGATTTCTAATGATCTTAAAAGAAACGGTACCTATATTTTCACGTATTTACCGAAATATGGGTGTAAAAAATAACTTCTAACAAATTCAGCTTATTAAGCTTATCAGCTGATTTTTCAGATGACAAAAAAACTTGGGATGAAACTGTCTCCAACTCCCTCGAAAACAATGAAGAACAAAAATTGTAATAACATGGACTTTAAAAAAATATAAGCCTAACAGAGTTTTTTGCCAATTCTTCTCTGTTTGGTCGCGTTACGAATTGGTGTAAATTAAATAAAATTACGTTTCAAAGTGTACTTTACAGTTCCTACTGAATAAATAAATGTTGATTTTGATTTTTTCGATTTTTCGGCTGTTCATTCGGTTTTTCATAATTCTATTTTAAACCATCCCAGTATTGAGTTAAACAAATAAAAAGTATTTAAATTGGTTGAACCATTTAAAAGTTATTGCACACACGGCAATTGATATATTTAATAATATCTTCCGTCCGCGGCTTCGCTCGCGGATACCCGCATAAAAAGTAGCCTATGTGTTAATCCAAGTCACAAACTATGCATATTTCAAGTTGCATCTATTCAGCCTTTACGTAGCAGTTCAGCCGTTACGTAGTTGAATAAAACAAACTTTCGCATTTATAATAATAGTGTGATGTGATCGATTGTGAATTGTAAGTACTCGCTCTAAAGGTACAATCGCATTCATTAGTAGTTTCATATACAGAGTGTGTATTTTTTGTTTATCTAAAAAGGTTTTTTCAGCTTAATCCAAATTTTTTGATGAACTTTGAAACGCATTTAATCCGCTACCTTTTCTGTAAT
This sequence comes from Horisme vitalbata, assembly GCA_951804965.1. Taxonomy (NCBI): domain Eukaryota; kingdom Metazoa; phylum Arthropoda; class Insecta; order Lepidoptera; family Geometridae; genus Horisme; species Horisme vitalbata. The sequence continues at coordinate 35,203,849 of OX638090.1, forward strand.
CGCTATAAATGCCCAAGCGCAATATTTGTTTTTTTTTTTTGTTTTATGCTAAAGCTGACAGACGAACAGACGGGCCACCTGATGGAAAGTGGTCACCGTCGCCCATGGACACCTGCATCACCAGAGGCGATACTGATGCGCTGCCCGCCCTTGAGGAAATGAAATACCCGCCTTTTGAAGGACCCCATGATTTATAATAATTATTTAGTTTATTAATATTTATGATTAAATAAATAAATAAATAATGCTGGACTATCACACAACATCATGTAGCCCCAAACTAAGCAGAGCTTGTATTATGGGAACCACATTATTGATATACTACATATATACATTTTTTTTGTAAATACATACATATCATACGTAGAAAACAAAGAAAACAACCAGACCTGAGACAAATATCTGCAGAACATGACATTTGTCCCACGGCGGGAATCGAACCCGCAACCTTCTGCGTCTCAGGTGGACCTTCGCCCACTGCGCCACAGAGGTCGATTCATTTATGTATTTTTTCTAATTCTAGATTTCTCTCTTAACTAGCTTACCCACTCGCAACTTCGTTTGCGTGTATACTTGCGGCCGTCTCTAGAACACTCTACCACAGTTTCATCACAATCACGATCACATCACACTGTCCCGAAACCATTGATCAGATTGTCTATGAAAACATTATTTTTTTATTCAAGAAAAATAGGTTTTGTCACTAAAGAATTTATGACACCCTGGTTACAAAATAAATCAACAATAGAATGTCTGGAATCTTAGCATTTATAGAGTAGACAGCTATATGGTTGTTGAAAATGAAAAAAAAATATTCCTTGAGACATTAATTTTGTGCTTGGACTGACAATATAACGGAGACAAACATTGTCTTATTAAAAAAATAGCAGTGTCCGACCGCTGCAGACAATTCTGACCTGACTCAACGACGGCAATTACGAATGCTGCCGAAAGTACAGCAAAAAGTTTTTGTCAAAGAGAAATTTTCGCGTTTGTGATCGACTTAATTTGACGGTCCATTGGCTCGGTGTGATCTAAAAAAGCGAGGGAAAGTTTGGTCGAGAGCACTTTTGAGTTCAACTGTCTTTGATTTAGGTACGTATGTAAATAGAACAGGTGTACATAGTTTACCTGTTTGTGTAGGTATGCTTGTAAACATTTTGTGTTAGGTATATGTATATCAACACATTGTGTTGATCATGGTAAAAATAATTTAAATCTTGGGTACATGTTGGTTTATTTTCATCGAATATAGATTAATTAAGTACTTGTAAACTTGACCAATTTCTGCCATGCTGATTTTTTTGTTCGATATAATGAAATGAACCTTTGTATTGCTATTTTCCAGGCCGTGAAGGTTTGCTATTTTGCATAACTACATTCAGTGATTTTATATCTTCTAAAATGTTGAATAGTGCGAGCGAGAGGGAGGTTTGACCCTTATAGTCGCCTTAACGCAGTATAGATCACGTAGACTGATGCAAAAGGCATTAGTTTAATAGACAAGTCTAAATATTATCTTCGGCTATTTATCGTAGTTCCAATAGTTGTAAAACTAATTCGCAATTAAAACTTACCAACAACATTGAGTCGTATCTGGAAATTCCTCGTAGGAGAGTTCTTGAAGTCTACCCTGAAAATAAAAATAATGTTGAGGCGTTTTGTTTATTAGTTTGTTTTCTTAGGAAAAATACCAGGATGAGAGAGGAATAAGACAGAGGAGGCTGGTAAAAACTAAGGGAGGCATCGGCCTCCCCGTCTCTTCAGCACAAAATCATCCGCTGCTGGGTATAGGTAGACCCAACAGTGGGTGATTCCGAGCTGATGATGATGATGATTTACCATGGAAGTTATAGATAGATACATAGATAGATACATTTATTCAGTACAAAAGCTATTACGTTTAACTTTTTTGTACCAGTAAACCTGAGTCGGTTTGTGTTGGTAACTACCATATTTTACCATACCTACTATTATTATACCGTAACAGATGGCGTTTAGTTTTTCCTTGAATAACTGTCAAAAATTAAAAACGAGGCGGCGAAAATTTGACAGTTTTTTAAGGGAAAACGTAGCAACATAGGTAACGTATGTGAACCGGCCTATTATTTTTTAAAGAAGAAAAATATATTTGGAGGGTGTCATTTCAGGAACTAGATACTAAATCGGTTTTGATAATTCTTCCACTAACATAGCTACTATAGCGACTAACGGAAGGGAAAGATCCCTAATCCATGTTCGTAACTGATCTTTGATAACCAGATACGAACATGGAATTTATTCTTGATTGATAACCAGTTACGAGAACGGAATGTACTTGCCGTTTTCGTAGCCATGTTTCATAACCAGCTACGAAAAATCTCGCTACCAAGTTGCGACTGGGTTGCCTAAAATTATATTTCCATGGCCCCGTTCAGATAATGGACTGACAAGTTAAGATTCTGCAACAACATCAACACCAGCCAATATCAGTTCACTGCTGGACATAGAAGCGGGATATGCCCATTATCCGGTCGGTCCATCTGGTGGGAGGCCTCACTACAATTAGTCTTCCAGATCGCGGTCGCCATTCGAGAACCTTTATTCCCCATCGGTTATCGATTCTACGGGCTGTGTGGCCTGCCCATCGCCACTTCAATTTGCTGATTCTGAGAGCTATGTCGGTTACTTCTTAAAGATATGTAATAGTTATGTACTTACCTGCATCGATAGATGCCTTCATCATCCAACTGCACGGCGTCCACCGTTAGTGACGAGGGGCGGGACATGGTCGTGAAATGGGCGCGCCGCCCAAACGCTGCCGGGTCGGACCAGTGGAGGGCGGTGCTGAAGCTGCGGCCGCGGACATCGAAACTGGGAACAAAGATCAAATGTCAATGTTATCTTCTTTTTGCTATTTGCCAGCTGTAGCGTCTTTATCTTTCTTATTCACCCTCCCTCCCGCAAGAAGCGCAGCAGGGAGCAAGCAGAAGGGAGATCTACCTGTAAACTCCACGCTTGGTATGCGGCTTCTCGCACCGCTGACCAGGGTATTCAGCTGTACCGATGTAAGCCTATGCAGTGTAATGTCGCAGTCCATGCTACGTATGACTCACGGGCCGGTGAGGTTGGCTTGTTGGTCCTTACACATAGACATAGACATAGACATAGACACATCATTTATTTACCACTTAGCACACACAATACAGAATACATAATATGGTACTAATATTACAAGAAGGTGATAATGGATGTATGTGTGTGCTACAGCAGCAAAAGGGCCTCAACTCAGCATAATGCCTACTGTTGAGGCAGTAGGCGCTGTTATTCTGTCGATACCACAACTGCCACAAGACCTTGTGAGAATAAAATAGGTGAGGTATAATGTAGGTACCGTGTGATAAGTTCATGAATGCAAGTTCAAAATTAATATAAAATACAAAAGGTACAGATAATAGTAATAATAATGATATAAATAGATTAATATGAATAAAATAAGTAAAGTTGATAGAATATAGATTAAAATCAGTAAACTAACATGAGAAAGGGGCACTACTGCAACCAAGCAACCCAGACTTTTGAAGATCCAAAATAACACATTTTAGACGTTTTCTAAAAGTGAATTTAGATTTCAAAAGCCGAAGAGGTGGGGGGATGTTATTCCAGCATTTGGTTGCTTGGTATCTAAAACTGCCCCGGAACGACACTGTTTTATATTTAGAATAGTGCAATAAATTCCTATTTGGTCTATTACTGTATTTACTCCGAGACTGGTCAAGTTTTGAGAATAGATAGTCTGGAGTCCCAGTGGTCACGACACCATGAACCAGCACAGCCATGTGAAGAGCCCGTCGCGACGCCATGTTCAATGTAGACGAATTATTTAAATATGGTGTGATGTGTGTCCGCGGCGGGATGTGATAGCAAAACCTACAGCACGCATTTTGAATCCTTTGGCGAGTAGTTTTAGAAATAAGGCGCGGACCGTACACTAGATCGCCATAATTAAGCTTGGATAAGATCAGGGTTTCACAAACTTTTATGCGCACTTCCTCTTTACATCGCATCACACCAATCCTATACGACCATCACCTGCAGCCCATTCAGTCCACTGCTAGACAAAGGCTTCCCCTTTATTAGCTTTGCTGGTGCCCCATCGTTATACAACAGTCAGTACTACACCAAACGTCAAATTAAACTTATTTTTGAATCGATTAAGTTCCGCTACATTTTTCATTGAACAGAGTTCTTCCCACAATACTATAATTAGTAATATCACAACACATTTCGAACCATTTTGCTTCTCAACACCTTGTATTCCGTAATTTCACGTGTTGAAATAAACGAGTTTAGATGTAAGCTGATAAATGCGTGGGAATTCCACCCGTGAGATAAGAGCTGCCTTAAAAATGGCCGTCTTTAACCCCCTTCACAATGTGGCATGAACAATGTTGGAAAATCTTTTCTGCTTCACATAAAATATGTTAGTTTTTTTGCTTCCACCCCAGCGACATGACAAAGGTCATGTATGTTTGTATGTATGTTTGTATGTTTGTATGTTGTATCTTGTATGTTTTAGCTTTGGTTTTTAATTAAAGTAAACACATTTTTTGCATTTCATTTTGTTTGAAACATGCAAGAGATGATGTTGCTTAGGTTTATTTAGGTTGTACATTTGAGTTCTTTTATTAGTGTTTTTTCTTATATAGGCTGATGATGATGATGGTGATGATTAGTGTTAGATATCCACCTGGAAGAATGTGCTGGGTTTGGTAGACCAGCGAAATGTATGGATTGATGACGTAAATAAGAAAGGAGTGAAAAACAAATTTTAAAATGCCATCCATTATTTTCCATCTAGCCGGGAACTGAACCCGTATCTCTGCAGTGCACTTTCCAATTGTGTTAACTGTTCGAGTGACGTCACCTGGGACAGCACACTTCTGTAGATATTCACTACCTACATGTTTGAGATGTGTGTCCATGTTTTGAGATTTTTATCGACTTTATTTTATCTCGAGTAGAGTTGGGCAGGCACCGGCAAAGCGTGGTGATGACAGCTAGAGTAAAACCTTGACCGAATGGTGGTAAGGTCGGGCCAAATAGATCCCGGTCGACCGCCATCGCGTTGGGTTAAAGACATTACGGAAGTCACTCAGCATACCTGGGCATGAGAGAGGCACAGGACAGAGGAAGCTGGCAAAAACTAAGAGAGGCCTAAACCCAGCAGTGGGTGATTCCGGGCTGAGATCACTGATGATTGATTAATTGACATGATGCTGTATGATAGTGTCCAGCATTATTTATTTATTTTATTTATTATTAATTTGCCAACACCTTTCGTAATCGTTACATAAACACTCCGTTCAATGGCTTGCCTACACGGTACCACAGAACAGTATTACTACTATCGGAGCACGGTACAGCTACGTTGAGGTAGATAGCGCTTTTTGCGAAAATTTCAATTACATTTTTCAATTACAATCAGATTTCCAGCAAAACAACAGTGCGAATCGGCTGCGTCGGCTTGCGTCTCAGCCGACTTTTCACTCTTTGCGCCAATAAGGTCATCACTTTGTAATAGGTAATGGGAAGGTATACCTATTTAGGTCATCGTTTGGGTGATTCAATACTTTAGGGAACGTTAACCTAAAAAGTCAAGTCATGGATTATAAAAGGTGATCAATGATAAAAAGTATGTTGAAAGGACTAAACCACAGAATAAAGAAAGATTACCTTTTAGACACGCTATATTGAACCTCATAAAAATAACCATTGAATTATGAAATTGATAGTAAGGTTCAATTTTACAATAGTAAAACAACTATCTAACTATTTGTTTGTTAGCTAGGTATTATTTATGTAACAATTTAATCCAAATTATTTCTGACACGGCTTTTTTACAGCCACAATTTTGCTGACATTATTTTATACTAATATATAATTAGATAAGGTTTTATTTAAAAATTTGATAAAGCCCCTGTACAAGCAGCTGCAAAGATTTTTTTGTTTAACTTTTTCAATTTTTTTTGTTTTTGACGTGACTAAGTGTTCCTAAATAGTATGAATAAGATACGAGTATATTACGATGAATAAATGAATATTAAATATGATATACTACTCGTGATGGTCCGACAGATGTCCTGTTAAAATTCATACAGAAATCCTATAGAAAATAAAAATACTTTCTATTTTACCCGTATTTTTCTTTGTGATTTTCCTAGTTGACTTTTTTTCAAACAACCTTGAATCAAGAAGAAAAAACAAAAATACTAAAAGCCGTTTTCAAACTTTTGTGCGACATGCACGGATATTGATTTTGATAATTATATATAGTTATAATTAATTTCAAATGGGAATGCATAATTATTTTATACATTCAAAATGTACATATACATAAGTAACGTCCGCTCCGTATGTCAATTACACAAGAAGGCCATAACGGAAGATTAGCGCTTGCTACTAGCATTACGCTAAGTTATGAACCTTTTTACAATTTCAGTATTATTTGAAATATTACCAGGTCTTTTCTATAGATTTAAGATCATTTTCTGTTGTTGCATATAAAAAAAAACCTAATCTATTCCATTAATTTCGAATGCAATATGTAATATTAAAATTAATCAGTGGAAAAGCTTAACTGGAATAATAGACAATTGAAAGATTCAGCCTTTTATCGTATGGGATAGTCCCAATCTAGTTTGATTCTAACTTAAGGTCGTCTGGAATACTGATTCATCAATTATTATCTGTGGAATAGTGATTATTGTAGTAACAATTTTCAACTTAATTCGGCGGAGGGCATCAGTACCCTTTTTTAACACAGGTCATCCTAGTTTGAATAGAATAATGTTTTATTTGTAGCAAAACTTATATACGAGAAACAATAATTTTCAATATTTATAAAAAAACAATTAAAAGGACAAAAATTTGTGGGTAAAAAGGGTACTAATGTTGTGCAATCATGGATTTAAAATTGTTATTTTTATAATTAGTTACTACTTTTATAATTGTCATTATTTGTTGTTTTGTTTAATAAATATATAATAATACAGTCAATGATGATGATGATGTTTGAAAACCTCCTTTATGAAGTCGGCTAAAATATTTAATGGAGTCAGAACCCCAGTTTGTGGTGCAGTGAACAAACATTGAGATTCGATGCAAATATTTGCTGATCGAAGAAACATGATACTCAGCTGTTCTGAATATGTGAAAACTTAGCTCAAAAGCATGGTGAAGTAAATTTTCTATAGGACAAGTGGGAGTTCGTGGTCCTGGTGAAGGATATAGGCCGCTTTACCACTTCCTGCCCTCTATTGAATGTAGTATGACAAGGTGACTCAGAACCGTAGAACAAAACACTAAGTGGATTAACTGTATGAGGCTCATGAGGGGAGGCCTACGTCCAGATGTGGATTTGTATAGGCTGATGATTATGATGATGATGAACTGGTTTGAATGATATTGCAAACGTAATGTACTATTTAGGCAACGACTAACGGCCGGTTTCTATATTATACCGTTACCGATTACGCCTCGTTTTCCCTTGAAAAACTGTCAAAAAGTAACAACGAGGCGTCGAAAATTTGACAGTTTTTCAGGGGCAAACGAGGCGTAATCGGTAACTGTATAATATAGGAACCGGCCATAAGGCGATGACCTCATTGGCGCAGTGAGCGAAAGCCTGTTTGAGACAAAAAAGGTTGTGGTTTCGATTTTGACAAATGCTATATATATTTTTTTGTGGGTCTGGGTTTTTTTTTATATAAGTTAGTCATTCATATTGAAAAACGTAACTCGTTCTAACACTCTGATGAAGGCTCTCTAAGCACCATCGATGCCTTCACCGATGTAACAGTACGTGAAAGTTCCCGATTTTCAATATTTAGAAGTAAGGTACTTACAATAAATGCAGGTATATCTAAATTGTACGTACATATTAGTCATGTTAAACATGTGTTAAGCAAGCTTTGCTTACTTTAGATCCTTTAGATACTATTTAAAAAAAACTAAATAATCTCTTTATTCATTTAGCACATTATGAGTACCAGAGACAAATAACAGAGAGGGTATGTCAAAACTAATGTTTATAAAACACCAAGACACAGAACCAATATCCATGTTCAGCACATGTAAGTCCAGGTCAGGAATCGAACCCGTGACCTGGTCTTCTAAGCAGAGCTACTACCAACTAAGCTATGAGGCCGGTCCTATTAGCCTTGTACAGTATATGAATACCATATACGTAGGTTCCATGCTTCGGAAGGCATGTTAAAATGTTGGTCCTGGCTTTTTAGTCGTTAAACTACCTCGGAGGCTTATAAACTCCGACACCAGAGTTGGTCACGGCCAATTACGAAGAAGAATTACATAAATATGATTTTGCATATACATTTTATCCAAAAAGATACTGGTCTCAATCAAATATCAGGGGTTGTCGCTTCTGTCACCACCACACCCGCTATGTCAATCATATTGAATGTATCAGTAAAATGAAAACCTGTCGTCACAACCTTTCATTGCTTTGCTTTCGCTTTGAGGAAAATTGCTTTTTTATTAAATTTTAGGGCTGTATCTTGGATTTTTGGACAGGATAATTTATTTTTTATTAAATTGTTCATATTATTAGCGTGGATAATCTACAAATGTGCGGTTTGGATTACCGCCGATAACCAGGTTAACCCAAGTCTAAGCATATTTTTACCCAACCTTAAAAATATAAATACGATTAAGTTCAGTTAAGCATAATAAAGTTGGTTAATAATATTTGTTACTTCACTTCACTTCTTTATTTAATAGGTTCTTCTACGTCATCATCATCATCATCCGCAGCCCGACTTCACCCACTGCTGAGTATAGGCCTCCCTTTGCTCCTGCCACTTGCCACGGTCTTGCCCTAGCCTGATCCACTGGCGGCCCACGACGCTGACTATCTCGTCAACCCATCGTGCTACTGGACGACCGACACTTCTCTTTCCAGTCCTCGGCCACCATTCTGTTACTCTTTTGCACCACCTGCCATCTTCTACGTAATACGGTTAAATATATAAGTATATATAGTATATATATAAGTCCGTCATCCAGTCTTCAGTCAGGTCCTGTTTTTTGTTATAGCAACAGGCACTATAGCAAAAAACGATCGGGGAACAATTTTTTTCGTCAGAGAATTCCAGTCCCCATACTATTTTATTCCATTTCACTGCACTTGTGTATTATAACTAACGTACAACGGTTAAATAATACCAATAATAATAAACGACATAAATCAGAAAAACACTGGAAAATTAAATTAAATAAAAATGACACAACCGTCGTTCAAGATGAAAAAAAATGGTTCCTAATATTTGTAATCCTATTCCTAATGTTTGTTAAAGTTTATTGATTGTGTGAGAGATGATATGAGTAGGAAATGAGTGAGTGTTGCGATGACGAGTGACAGGAAAAGAGGTTGATTGTTTAACCTCTCAACCAACCTCTTTACCTCTTACCAGCTTCTGACCGCTCGCGTTGTACCGAGATAAAAAGGAGCCTATGTATTAAGTCAGGTCATTAACTATGTATATTCCAAGTTTCTTGAAAATCCGTTACGGAGTCTCCTGTTACGGAGTAGAGTGGGGACAAAACGTACTCACGCACACACAAACATTCGCATTCATAATATTAGTGTAATTGAGATGAGATGAGATTGAGATTTAGTTGCCTTTTAATTTCTTGTATCTTCATATTTTTTTATTTTTTTATTTTTTTATTCACAAAGTTATGATAAATCATCAAAACCAAAAACAGAAAGTTTGTGTACCAAAACGGCCTACAATAATATTTGCTAATATTTCGATTCATATTTATGAAGATTCCAGACGTGTAGATTTAAAAAATAGTATAATATGAAGCTATCGTTCAAATATAAAAGTCTAGTATATTAGGTTGTCCGAAAGAAATTGATCTAAGCCACGTTAAGACAATATATAACTACATTGTCATAACGTGCCTTAAATAAATTTCTTTCAGACAACCTTTGAATGGGAAAACATATTTTTTAAGTTAGCGCACAATAATAAAATAATAACATGCACCAAAAATGTTGCCTAGCCATAACGGTAGGGTAATGAGTAACTTGATATTGACCTAGTTTTATAGAATACTTATTACCTACTAAGAACGTGTCCATCAACACTTTTTTACTTAAAACATCAAATATAAAGAATTATTAAGCCGGCTTTTGAATATGAGATGTAAAATACATCTTGAGCTATATATTACACGTGATCATTTGACACTTCTGCACACGAACTTCACCATTCAAACTCAGGGCGAGGCAGGGAGAGGCGCGGTGTCCGGGGACGTGTCTCGTACAAAATGTATGATGAGCGATAAAATATTATATCCCAAAATGTAATATATATACCATAGTCAATAGCCGGCTTCAATAATTTAAAATATATTATGAAGTTGTCCCCAGTATTCCCAATACTCATAAATTTCTAATACAAATCGACGATACATACATTAGGATTTATCTTGGGATCCTTCTATATGTCATATAAATGGCATATAAACGTGATATAGCGTTATCCTACGTAATGTGTTGGTTAATCATAACTACGTGAAACTAATCCTTTAAGATCTCCAGATTACTGTAATTGAATACTGGATTTGTAATTATTCCTGCTTGGCGTCACGCCAGACGTGCAGGTTCGATACTCGCTGCAGGACATGTTTGTTAATTACTATCTTTTTCTCCTAACTTCACTCGCATTAAAAGTTATATTTTATCTCTACGGGAAAGTACTTTTTTCTACATTAAAAAAGCGTTTTTCTGTACCCCTAACAACCTATTTATGAGAAAATTCCAAATATATTCTGATTCTTCGTAAAACACTAATTAGTCTTAGACTTTTTGATGTTTAAAAAATTCAGGGAAAAAGAAGCATATGTCAGTGTTGTAATATTTTTAGTGTTTTCTTTTCCCGGTGTTATTTACTGTTGCTGGCAGCGTAAGTCATGTCATGCTCTGAAATTCCAGACGATTCGGTGGAATTAGTAAAAAAATTCTAGCGTCAAACCCTCTTTTACCAAAGTAGTTGAATGTGATTCTTACGTTTCCTGCATGTGTAATATTTTTGTTCAACAAGTAGGGTTTTTAAAAAAAAAAAACCGACTTCAAATAAATCACTTCTTACTTCTTGCTCTAAAAAATTTTGAAAATCGGTTCACAATTGACGGAGTTATTGGTGATCATAGGGCGAAAATTACAAGTGAGGATGAGGTTTTTTGAGTTTTCCGGGAAAAGTACCAATCCTTCAGGAATAAAATTTATATGGGACTACCTGTGACGTATATACTCTTTTAATCAAAAAAAGAATTTTGAAAATCAGTCCACAATTGACGGAGTTATCAGTGAACATACATAAAAAAAAAGGTTCTGACGAATTGTGAACCTCCTCCTTTTTGAAGTCGGTTAAAAAGGCTTATTCGTCAAAACAGGATTGAAAAAGAAAGTGCCTGGGAGACCACGATCATTACAGTTTTTCCTACCAGATCAATGTTATGAAGATGATTTGGCAATCTCCAAAGAGAAATATAAAGATCTTCAAGATTTATCAAAGTTTTGTAGCTACAGATATTTTAAGAAATTGAAACATACGTAAAATTCCAGGGAAAAAAACGAGTTTGTCGTTGACATAAATCACTTTTTATTGTGAATGTGGTTTCTGTGGTTCCAAACTTTAAAAATGCGATCTCTCGAAATCATTGTTGCTTGAAAAGTTCGTCTTTTTTCCTGGGGTCTTCAAATAAAAAACAATAGAAGATAGACGACCATGAAAATGGTGGGACCGCACCCTTGCTTTTTCCCTAAACGTAATTATTCCAAGAAACATACATACAAGTGGCCAGTTTAGAATTATCAATAATGAGTATCGATTGTCATAATAAATGCAGTTGTAAGTACTACCAATGCTGCATAGTTTCACTAGTACTACCAGTAGTACTAGAGATGAAAGGTATGTCATATGTACTAACAGTTGTACTTCAAAGTAGTACTACTGACACGGAGGCTAATATTCTGTTATAATCTAGGAATAACCCAAACCAGGGTTTCATTGTTTTCCGAACACACCCTTAATTATTAACGAATCATTAAGTAAAGTGACCCTTCTTACCCTCACACCATTTGGATAGGTTACTGCCTGGTGACATTTAGATCCGAATGCTATCGTATTTAGAAAGTTAAGGGTTGATTCACACATATCAGTGAAGTCACAGTTCCGGCAACGTGTCCGCTCAGTAGGCCGATCGCGTAACTTTTTTTGCAATCTAAACCTAGTCCTACCTATCAATTATGGCAGCGTTGCGATCACGTAGGAGCTTCAATTGCAATAAAAACCGGATAGCATCAAAACTACATCGAACGATTGTAACAAGATGTAATGTTGGTGTAAATAGCTAGTCCGTCGAAAAATTATAGTAATAATATGCGTGATCGCTGTACCTTGATAGTATAATTTATATGTTAGTATCAAACCTTTGATAGCAACAGAACTACGTGATCGGCCTGCAGTTCAGTATCAGTGCTACAGTGTTGCGTCAGTGATTTAATTCACACGTGTCAGTACTCAGTAACAATACTGAGAGCACTGTGTCATCACTGACACTGACAAGTGGGGATGTGTTTATAGTGAATGTATAAAATAATATTCCGCACTGTGCTGGAACTGTGCCGGTACTGTGCCGGTACTGTGGCTTCACTGATATGTGTGAGTCGACCTTTACTCAGATGTGGTTCCGGTTTTTTAGTAGATAAACTATGTTTTTATTAGTTACGTTTGGTAAGGGCTACTAACCAAAATGTAGGTTTTTACGAGAAATAAACAATTTTGTTATTTTTTATATAGTGAGTCTTTAAGCGGCTTAAAAACTCCGACACCAGTGTTCACCAATTCACCAGCATATGTCGGATTTTTTTGTTGCAATTAAATCCGAATGCATTTTTTTTTATTATTTATTATGGGCCAGCTCTTGACCTTGGCTTGGGTGGGCAAGTATGAGGTATAAGTACTTTAAAAAGTGGATAAAAGACCGCCCATCGCACTTACACTTTCATTACCTACTATTTTATTTCACTGTTTTTGTAAATTTTTGGTTTTTAATTGGTGTTGTGTGCAATAAAGGGTTCATATATCATCTATATATATATCTCAGCTGGGGTTCTATTTACATAGTAGATAAACTATAGGTGCCTAGTGAAAGTCTATGATTGGTCAAAAAACTCGGACAATAATCCTTCAGACCTCCCCTGAAGGCGAAACATTGTAAAAAAAAAATCTGTTTGGTTTGCGATACTCGTCACAGAAGGTGAGCGGAATTTGTAATAGATATTTTGTTTTTTTTTAATAACGTTATGTGAATAACGAAATAAAATCTTTCATTCGGGTCGTTAAATAATAGTTAAATATAATATACATATTATTATTCTTTTCAGTAGTTTAATATAATATAAAATTTACTAACTACTAGTTTAATGACATTTATGTATTATCACAATATTGATGTTATCTGACAATAAAATAATTAATGCAATGGTTAAATAAATGTGTTTACTGAGTTTAACGAACACGTTAGTCACGCAAAAATTCGAAAATGGTTCGACTGATATAAATTATATTTTATTTTATCAATACTGGGGTGTTAGCTTAAGCCAAAGGAAAAACAGCCGAAATATTGAAATTGTTAATTCAATTATACGCATACGAAGTTGCAAGCAAGTCAGCTAGTTATTAATAATATTGACTAGTATTGGCAATATTACAAAAGCCCCTATTTTTGCGATATCAGAGAATATGCATTAATCCAAATAATGTCCAAATAATTCTCTGATATCGCAACCTTCTAATAACCTACATTACTCGTCGCAGATAATAGTACGGATCACAATATATTCATATCTTCATGTATCTAATTCCAGTTTATATCTGACCCAAAACTATCTTGCAAAAACCTTATTACTGGTACAGAACTGTCCCGTAGTAATAGGGAGTAATGCGGGTGTCCAACTGTTGGACCCGTATTATTCCACCTGGCTTACCCCGGAATCCGGGACCTGTAGATTAGGTGCTAGTCCTGAATACCTTGAAGATTCAGAGAGGTTCGTTACTCGATTGCGGGCGAACCGTGAAACTGGAGTTGTTTAAGCAGCGGTGACCGTTATAATACGGCCAAAATGTACCTACGACACGTTTTATAATCAATAACAACAACAGTTGGACTGATAGATTACTAATGAGGAAGTTTTAAAACGAGTGGATGAGAAAAGGGTCTTGATCGAAACCATACACAACAGAAGAGAGAAAATGATTGAACACCTTATTCGACATGACAGCTGCATTAGAAACATCGAGCGAAAGGTAGAAGGAAAGCGTGGAAGAGGAAGACCAATAAGCTACATGAGCCAGATAAAAGAGAAGGTCGCCGTCATGACGTTAAGGAAGTGAAAGAGACAACAATGGAAAGAGCTAAATGGAGAGAATTGCATCAGCATGAATCGAACAGGAGCTAGGCTCTTAAATTATAAAAATAACGACACCAGTCCACTACTGGATAAATGCCTCATCTAATAGCAATATGGATATGCCCATTATCCCCAAGCTAGGTGGTCCTGGACCCTGCAGGCCGTCACTAGTCAAGATGTAGCTGTGAAAGTGTTAAAATATGCTGCAATTAGCCGGCTCATAGTCCTGATTATTAGTAAGAAGGATGCACCACGAGCCGGTGAAGTTGGCTGGATGTACGTCACTGTTTCTGATGTTATTTGTATTTCATTTTATTTATTAAACAAAATCACACAGCTCTCAAAATTAACAACTTTTTACACCTTTAAAAATTTAATAAAGCCATTAACGGATTTACATTTTATGAGTTTCGTCGACAATAATTTCCAACCATCACAGCTACAGAAATCTATACTATTTTGATATACATGAGATTAAATCGTGTATTATATCCGAGATATTTATAATTTAGTACAAATTTGGCATTTTCAAGTTTATTTAAGTCAATTTATCAAAGTCGCTTGGACGATTTTTGTTAAATTTCACTTGAAGACTGTCACTCTAAAGTGTTCTATACACAGGTTCTTTATAATTATCTAGATGATTATAGACCGTAGTATTTACTAAATTGCAAATTTAAAATTATGGATATAATTAGCCAAAATATATGCTTTTGATTTGTGACAGTCCTATCGAAATTTATGTAAAAGTTTATGGTCAGTCGATTAATTTAGATGAATTTCTTCAGGGCAACGAGAAGTAATTGGGTTATTTAGATGTTTCTAAGAAATGTAAATTAAATGGAATCCACTGAAAATGTAAACAACAAGGTACTATTAAGTCCATTATAATCCCCACCGCTTTTCAGAAACGTCTGTCTCCACTCGACCACCGGCTAAAGACATCAACGACTACCCTTTGTTATGTTTTGACAGAATTGCCAGTGAGGACATCGTGAGGGACGTGAAACGAGATTGTTATTACCACTAGCCTTTGTTCTAGGTTTTAACTAGGTATTGGTTAGGTATACGTCAATATGCTGCAACATGATGCAAATAGTTGTCCAAATTATATCAGTCCACTGTTGGACATAGGCCTTCCCAAATAAGAAAGGAAATTTTCTTTGCATGAGCTAGTGGCCAACTCTGAGTTTGCAGCCGCCTAAAGCATCTTAATGTGCCAGCCAAAACACGGTTGCACTCAGATCTAAATGCCGAAAGAAGGGTTTGAATGCCGGTGAAATTACAGGTACAAGAAGCTTATTATCTTCATGTCTCAAGTTGATGGACGCAGGGGGTTGCATCGTAAAGCACGATAAAAAAGTGACCTACGAATCAATGCTTTGTGATAGGTAATGTTTACCGCTTAACATTAAGTGGATCATGTGCTTGGTCTATCTTCAAGTAATAAAAAAAAGAAGCAGCCTTTCGCAAATCGTCATTCCACCTAGCCGGAAGGCATCCTACACTACGTTTGCCGATCCGCGGTCTGCACTCAACAACTCGTTTGCCCCAACGGTTATCGGTTCTTCGACAGATATGGCTAGCCCACTTCAGCTTGCTAATTCTCTGAGCTATATCAACAACTTTCGTTTTGTGTTGGATAGTCTCGTTAAGGATTCTATCCTCCAGAGAAACTCCGAGCATAGCTCGTTTCATAGCTCGCTGGGCGAATTTAAACAGGTGCATTTATATTTAATTTGTATTTGAACAGTTTCATTTAATCAAGTCGGAGAACAAAATCTAAACGGTGTAACGGAGTAGTTTTCACAGCTTAGAATTGGGATTCGATCCCACGCCCACAAAAGTGGGATAGAATAACACTTGACGCTGTATTAATCGTCTAGACTCTAGACTAGATTTAAAACAACCAGACCACACATGTCAAAATTAAAAATCGCTACACGGTCAAAGTACAGTTTGTATATTCATCGAATTCCCTTTGAAGGTTCCATCAGCAGAAACCTACATGTTAGTGTTATTTGGAATTTCCATGCTTTAGGACAATACTAATGGAAAATGTATCTTCTGTTGTTGATTTAGAGTTGATTTGGTGCTGGTAACAAATCCTACAATCTCATGGGAAAATGAGTTTTAGTCGGTCGGTATAAGGAGTCGGCGTTGCAATAGGAGCATGGTACGGTTAAATAATTCTGTACGGATTAGATATTCCGACGGATTCTAGTTTAACTCAGTAACATATCAAGTTGTAGTAAATATTTTAATCAGTTTCGTTTGAGCGTTTTTTGTCTATTTTTTTATACTGCGTCCGTCACATACAGGTTTGAGGGTAGAACAGGGTTTAATAATAAATGCTTTTGTCAAGATGGAGAAGAATAATATGATTAAAAATAGGTTTTATCTGTTCAAACAAAACAATGTTCTATCAAGATACAATCGAATTATTTTCTTTGACATAAAAAAAGGGTTTTATCGTCAATAATATATCCTACTTTTCATACAATTTTACAATTAAATGTTGATCTAACTATATTTAATGTGTGAAAGTGAGTTCATTTGTTTGTTACGTTTTAATGCCTTAACTACTTGACCGTTCTTTATAATATTTTGCATACAAAGGAGCCAGGGATCTTTTATACAGAAAAAAAAATGTTCCCGGGATTTAAAATTTTTTTTAGTCAAATTTATATCTACCTTAACTGTACTACTGTGTACTAATTACTACACAGGGGTACAAAGAAGGACATAGAATACTTTTAATCAGAAAAAAGTTCTCTAATGATCTTGCAGTAGATAAGAAATAGTTCTAAAGCGAGCGAAGTCGCAGTTGGAATCTAGTAAGCCTTACTTTCATTAAACTAAAATAACTTTTGCACAAAATTCCATCTTATTATTTAAGTCTGTAATTAAGTTAGAGCTAAATCTAAATTTCTATATCTGAATAAATACGTTCATTATCTAAATCCGCCTTCGTATTGATATCGACTGCCGTAGTAAAGATGAGATCACGAGGGAAATAAATTGAATTGTATGTGTTAACTAATGCACATCCCCTTAATATGACTTATGCATATTCCCTTAATATGCCTTTAATCCCAACGCATGCGGGAGGGGATCACAGAGTTTTCTGGTAGCCCATGCTGTTATCCGTCAGTGGCCAGGGAATTTAGCTAAACTGGGTTAGGCTGCGCTATGCCGCGATCAGCCGGCCGCCAGAGCTCCGTTTATTAGTAAAGCAGGTGAGTTGGGCTCGGGTTGCGAAGGTGGAAGTTGGAACCCGTTACACCCCAGCTTTGTATCAGGTCTTTGTAATATAGTATACTTATAGTAAGTGAATACGTGAACCCTGTAAGGGTACTGCGAAGGTGTTTGTGATTATCAAGATTATTATTAGGTATGTCATATTAAATTAAGTATGTTAAAAGTGATAATTATTTCAACAATATATAAATATTATCTAAAAATCATTGCACAAATAATAGTAGTGAATGAATCAGATATAATAAATTTATTGTTACTTAAATATTTACATGTCAATATTTCACATAAACTTGAATAAAATAGAGAATCGCGTTCTTTTTAAATAAAATAGTGTTACTTACACTGTGTAGGTTATTTTATAAACATTTTATTGATGTAGTATGAATGATTCAAATAGTGAGAAGTGGAAAGTGGGAATTACAATATGTATATGCCCTTACATCGAAGCGTAAGCTTTATTTGTCTACGGTTCATTAATCCGTAGCTCTACACTATGCCGTAGACGTAGATGCCTACGCCGCTAGATATCTACACCGTAGCGCAACGTCTACAAAATTATCGTTACACGTTACTGTAATTACAATTAGTACATCGACATGGAACTGTAATTAGTTTTTGCTGATATGGAGATATCGCGATCTTTACAGATTTAGCAAGATGTATTTAAGTAGTTTAGCAGTCATGTGTTCCTGATAGAAGCAGTGTATCAGTGGATCCCATATCATATATATACCCCATAGCTTTGGGGCACTTTGGGGGTTTCGCAACACTTTATGGTTACGGTTAAAGATTATTTATTTCTCATAATATTTAAGCTAATCACTTACTGAGAAACATAATTAATACTCAGAAGAGTAATTTACAATAATAATTAGATTGAGCGTTCCATGCATGCTTCCTTAATAATTACAAATATCAATTTGGGGCTATGTTGTTGTGTGAAAATCTTCAGCTTTAATATTTATTTTTTGGATTGGTAAATTATGATTTATGAATAATGTGTTTAAATATTTACAAACAAAAAGAGGGAAGCAGTGGGATGACTTTCTGACTTTCTGGAGGTCGTTGGCAGGAACACCGGCCGTGTACCAATAAATCTACCAAAGTAACGTAATATGTATAGCGATTTATAAGAAAAATAAATATTATTAATAATTAATCGAACTTACCTGTAAGTGAAGTTTTATTGAAATCAATAGATAATAATTATAATAATTCAAAGGCCTTTTCCAATATAAAAGTATTAGATTGGTAGCACCAAATGAATTGTCACGCAGAATGCTAAATTCTTGAAAATAAAATGGATTATGCGCAAAATATATGGCTTTGGAATAAGGCTCTATCGCAAAATTGACAGAAAAGTTCTTGTCCGCTACTTTAAGGAGTTGAGCTGGCTAGTGCCAGATAAGCAGGGGGGTAACCCCCCTACCCTCCACCACATATCTACATGCATGACAAATGTTTGTATGATTCGCAAATATTTGTCAAGGGCTTGTGTAGTTATTTGACTCTTTGGCGTGACTTTGCGGAAATCTATTAGGAGATATTCAAAAGACAAAATAAGCTATAATATATAACGATTTTTTAAGACAATATATTTAGTACTTGCTAAATATTTTTCTTTTGAATATTGGATTTGAGTGTTTTCTATGTTTATTATAAAACTTGAATATACTTAGTTTGTGACCTGGATTATCACATTCTACAGGCTTCTTTGTATCCGGGTACCACGCGAGCGAAGCCACGGGCGAAAGCTATTATATTATAAAGAGGAAAAGTTTGTATGTTTGTGGGAGATCAGACGGTGAATCTTAGAATCTACTGAACTGATTTTGAAAATACTTCCACTGATCTACAGCTACGCCATCACTGAGTACTATAAGCATAATCGATTTGATTAATGAAAGACTAAGATCATGCAAACAAAGTTGCAATCGGGTAATATTGTTTATATACATGTAAAAAAAAAATACCAAATCTTGGTCACGCAAAAACTGGAAAATGTGTCGAATGGTTTAATTTATTTTGTTTTATCCATCATCATCATCATCATCATCATCATCATCATCACAAGCCAATAGCAGTCTACTTCTAGTCATAGGCCTCCCCTAATGAGCGCCATGGCGCCTTGTCCTCAGCTCAACACATTGTTTTGGTCTCCTCAATACAATGGGATACTTTAGGAAAACCAAAACAAAAGCCGATTACGTTTAAGATTACGATAAGCCTACTATGTTCCACAGCTGGATCTCTCCAGTCATTTCGATTAGTCCGTCATTTACATTATCATAAAATATTGGACACTTATTTTTTATTTTGTCAATTTAACACAGATGACAAAGATGTAGTGCGTTAAAGTTCCGCGTGACGTCACGGCTTAGTATACTTTTTACCTAGCCGTCACGAGCCCCCACTCCTGAACTTTAACGCTCTTTATGTCCGTCAATTTTTATTGAAAAAATACTTGTCCAATATTTTTTATTGATCTAACTGACGGACTAATTATAATTATTATTATTTTTATCGTGGTCATACCTATCATCATGGCGCTCATTAGGGAAGGCCTATGTCCAGCAGTGGACTGCTGAACTTCGATGATGTTGATGACAATGATTCTACCCACTGCTGGGTATAGGCCTTCCTCATCTCATGCCATCTATTACTCTTCTATGGGAATTGCCACTTCTATGAATTTTAGGTAGTACAAAGTTCATTTAGTTAAACATATAATTAGAAGGCTCTATCCTTCTACCGTTACTCGCTCCACACTCATCGAGCCAACGAGCCATACTCACAGTCTCTAATTGCTAATTTATATCGCACAAAATTAGTACTTCCTTTCAAAATTAACCTTACATTGCAAATATTTGAGATAACGCTTGGGAATAGTTCAAGAATAGCGCTGACGTGTTTCTAATACTGCAAGGTGTCTTAAAACATGTTTGCTAATTCAAAATAGGGAAAAATTAAACTGAATATCACACTAATCATATATCTAATATTATAAAAGCGAAAGTTTGTGTGCGTGACAGTACGTTTGTTCCCACTTAACTTCGTAACGTATGAACGGATTCAGATGAACTTGGAAATATACATCGTTTGTGACCTATAACACAAAGACTACCCCGGACGGTTCCATGCGAGCATCCGCTCGGATACGCGGGCTAAAGCTAATAATATAATTTATTTTGTAATTAAAGCATGAATTATTATCATTTTTCCAGGTTGTATGTTGTGGTACCATATAATCCTGGACGTTATCACACAGCATCATATAGCCCCAAACTAAGCAGAGCTTGTATTAAGGGAACCACATGATGTACACAGTCCTTAACTATATAAGAGAACCACGAAACCACGATACAAGAGAATTCTAGAGTGGAATCAGCGGTACAATGGTGTATACTATAGTTCCAGATACCCACGATACGAGTGATTCTCGTTTGGGGTCAGTGGTACCATTTTTGTGCACATAGTTGTTATGTTCTTCTGACACACCTTGTCTACGATTTAGCGCGTGCATACTAACATGAAGAGACGGGCTGAGTATGTGAATAATGTACACTGATACTAAGCTAGACTGGAATTTGCTGTTAAATGAGGTTTTGTGAATGCATTAAACAAATGGACTTGTCTATACTAACAGACCTGGCAAACACAACGCTTTGTCGTCGCGCTTAGTCGCGAGCGTCTGTCATATCTTGCTGTCGCGATTGTCGCCGTGTTTGCGGAGCTTTGAACAAAATGTATGAAAATTATCCCCCGCAGCTTGTCGTAGCGTCTAATCGCTGACGTTTGTCGTCCAATTTGCGCAGGCTGCTATAGTCTGTCCAATGTTTTATTGTACATTTGACTTTTGGAATTTAATGCTGCCAACGGCCATAACAAAAACAGTCGAATATAAAGCTAAAAACATTCCTTTTGTAATAAATGCATGACTTTCATAATTTAACTATGATGCCATCTTAGTCGCAAATTAACCAATTTGTACATCCTTATGTAAAACAATAGTAAATTTTATTGTTGGGATATAAAACAAACACTTTTTTAATAATATGACAGAAAAAATCGGCAAATGATATTAAACACGTTAATACTTTTGATAAAAATGTTACCATATACGTAATATATGGTAAAAACTGTAATGTTATGTTGCTGCAATCACTAGTCATCACATCATTTTGACATCTATCAAAAATACAATAAAAAGTTGGACTGACTATAATGGGAGTTTTATAAGATTTACTTACCTGAAAGTGTTTGTTTTGTCGTATTTCATTTGTCTAATAAATTAGTACATATCTCATAGAACTTTCCACTTCATGTCTAGGGCATTTTTTAATCCGGTAAACCAGTAAAAAGCTTATTCAATGAATAAATTAAAATAATGTATGAAATGATGTATCAAATTATCTTACTGAATAAATGGGCCTAAGCCCCAAGATGGATTTCTAACTTTCAATTTTACCTTGAATACTGTGCTAAACTTTTGTAGGTATGTTTTTCTATTCGATTTCGCCTAGTTTTATTTTACCTTTTGTTATAGGAATGCACCATTATTCACTCTTTAGAAGGGCAATAGAGTCGGGAACAGTCATCTAGTTTTTATTGAACTTTGAAACGCAAACAGGACGGCTTCGAACTCTCCCTATCAGAACTTTAGTAATGGGAAATGAAGTGAAATCTATAATGAAAGTTAATGCAAGCTATAAAGCTCGTTCACTTTACACAAAGCTAATGGAAATTTAGAAAAATATGAAAAATACCGGATTAACGCAATGAAATTTAATTAGCTTAAGTATGATTGACTAGCTGGATGCGTCGAGCTGAGAACATGGAACAATGATAATGATAAATGTTTATAAGGACAAAAAGCTATGATCAGGTACAGACGATGGATTATAGTTATGTTACTTATTAATAGCATGAGCAAATGTACCTAGATGAGCTCTTATCGGAAGCCTATGTCCAGAAGGACTGCTACAGGCTGATAATGATGATCATGATCGACTAGGCTAAGCAGGTTAGTATCATCAATCAGGAGTAAAAAAATACCAATAACGGTGTACAATATTTTTTTTATGTTACCGATTTTGTAAATTTCGCAAACTGTAGCAAAAAAAATTACCAAATTTTTTTCTATTTGTACAGCCTGATTTCACCCACTGCTGGTGGGTATTATCAGCATGGGTTATTATCATGATCATGATATATACATATACAGTTGAGCTAAGCCAATAGGCTTAGCTCAACTTTTTTATTTTACAACTGCTTATTTTGTAACTGTTTTTTTTCACCATCCAGGTTAGACTGCATGCATATCATACATAAACTGAGTAAGAGCAAGCATAGTTTTTAAACATAATTCGAAAAAGGGGTAAAAATCATAACATTTCTTACATTCCACGAAATGAAAATCTATTGAAAGTATTCCCAATAAAAAAGGAGAAACAAGAATACCCGTTCAGAGAATGAATGTCTACTCGTCACTTTTTAGGATTCCTTAATCAAAAAACTATCGAAGTTTTGTTTTTTATTTACTAGCCGACCAGCACTCAAACGCTAAGTGCGAGGTTCCAATCTATCAAGGTCATTAACACTTCGACTCTACCACCAT
This sequence comes from Horisme vitalbata, assembly GCA_951804965.1. Lineage (NCBI taxonomy): Eukaryota > Metazoa > Arthropoda > Insecta > Lepidoptera > Geometridae > Horisme > Horisme vitalbata. Next base: position 35,227,215 of record OX638090.1, read on the forward strand.
CTTGGTTTAGGAAGTGCAGATAAGAATCGAACGTTAGTTAACTTCTTTCTTTTGGATAAAAAAAAACCGCATAATTTCAAATATCTTTGTAATTTAATCAATAAAAAAGCTATTTTCTTGATTATCTGACAATTGAAAAACTACTTGTATTTCGCACGTCTTAAATATTTTTGTATTTGTAGGCATTGAGATAAATAAACTATATCGATGGTTGTAGGTACATTAGAGTTATATTTGTAATTTTTTTTTATTATTTCTGATAAAAATTTCTCGATATGTTATAAATTTCACCTAATATTAAGTGGTATGTCGTTCTACAATGATGAATTATCAAAATTTTGTACCGAAATTGTCGTAATTTTTGGTTGAGATAATTTGAGGTTTGGCGGTAACAGGCGACTTTCTTTATAGCTAGATGCTTTAAATGAATTGAGCGCTGAACACAGAACTGCAGATATTGTGCTTGTCAGCCTCGTGCCTGGCGCGAAGCGTCAACGAGCTAGACGGAACCCATATGCTCGAGTTTTACCCTCTCTTAACCGGTTTATTGGTTTGGCTTGTTTTGTTGTCAACTGAAAAGCTGGCAGAAACCAATTGAAGTATAACATTTGAAATAAATAAATGTATTTATTCGCGAGCCGGCTTGGCAGAGGACATTCAATTTAGGCATCACTGAACTGCGAATAAAAAATATTTTACAGTTTTTCGTGCTCCGTAGCTAAGCGAGGAAAAGGCTGTTCGATGTGCTTGCCAAACTAGTTTATTTTAACCTTTACTCTTTTGGTTTTAAAATGATCATTTAGTTTTAAGATCCTTTAAAACAATGGCGCCGTGGAGTTAAGACTGCTAATTTAAAATTTTTTGTTTCCAAGGAAAACTAAAATTAAAAAAACTGCTCTTGAAAATGAGAAGCAATTTTGTTTCCTAAAAACCTTTTTGAATAAATAAATAAAAAAAGAATAATATGAAAATTAGAGATCTTTATAGCTTAAAAAAATCTTTTTTTTTTACTTAAAATAGTCAAACGTTTGACCACTAACACACCTGAGACAGGTGAAGATGTGGTCTTAGATGGAGCACGCTTGCCTAGAAGGAACCGATTCACTCTGGATTCTAATCCAACCTTGTTGGTCATTTCATATTTTTAATTTTATTCCATTGATAAGCTAACGATCAAATCATAGCCTAGCTTTGGACTTAAAATTATGGTTTAGATTTTTTTTACAGAAACAGCTGTAAGTAGTTAACTAGCATTTTCCCGCGGCTTCGCTCGCATTGAAAGTTATTTTTCTAAAAGAAGACTTTTCTGTGCCACTCACAACAATGCAAAATGACATGATAATCATGTTAGTTGTTTAGGCGTAAAAGCATACCAAAATATCTCACTTTTTTATCAGTTAGGATGTAAGGTTTGGTAAAACAATGACCTATTAATAAAATCCTAGTCGAGACTCTTGTCTTTTATAATTTCCTCAAAAGTTTCATAAGGTGCGCTGTTCTGTCTAGTCAGATTTATATTTTCAATTTCCTTGTTGCTCTAACCATCCTTTTATTTTAACAGCATTCGACTTAGTTTTTGAAATGTTTTTTACACTTACTATTTTTTTAAAATAGTACAGCATTTGAGCACTGTCATAGCTGAAGCAGGTGAAGATATGTTGTAAAATAGCACGCTTGCCTAGAAGGATCCGGTTCACTCTGGATTTCAAGATTTCAAGATTGTACAGGTCCGGAAAAACAGACACCGGAGTTTCACTCCTGCTAGTACCACAGTGTGTACACCTACTTTATGAACTTTTACTATCAATAAATGTGGAAGCGAATCGTTTGGTACGAAAAGGTGAGACGTCGACCAGGTAATCTTTGCAGTACGTCTGCTTGTCTACTGATTATTTTTTTATCAAGAAGATTGAGAATTATATTATGATTTTCTGTTGAAAATGAACAGCGACTGTGTTCTCCTCGAATATATTAGAAGTCTAATCTTTTTCTGTTGTAAATGAACAGCGTGTGTTCTCCTCGAAGTCCTCCTTACAGTCAAAGTGTTAAACTTGTGAATTTGCCCCGAAAAAGAAAACAAAACAAACACCATCACGACTTTTTTCCCTAACAAACAGGCTTCAGATATTGCTCAGTAAGAAAATCTATTGAGAAAGGATTAGAGGAGTTAAGGCATCACCAAACAAGGCAAGTAAATGTCCACATTTTGCTATTGTTATTGTTGTAAGCATTTCACCAACTGGTCGGTACAGGTAATGTTTGTTAAACTGCGTACGGACAGCGCGTACATCGGGACGCGTGTCTTGGAACGGCATGTCTTCTGTTCTTGCAGCTACGCGTACACCTTGAGAACGCGTGCGGCGTGAGCTGGCTTGTGGCGCGAGCCGTCACAGTGAGTTGGTTTCGGCCCGCGTAGCGCTATGGATCGATTGATCTCGCGTTCAGATTCGCGGCGGTCCACATTAACTGTAGACGTGGGCAGCGTACCCCGACCACGCGTACACAGGAACGCGTTATCCGTACCCAGCTTTACATACTAGCCCTATCCGCCCGCAGCCTCGCTCGCGATTATGTTATTTATGTATTCTGGATGGTAGGATAGAAGGTAAGCCCTTTTCTGTACTCGGGGCATCGTGTATGCGGAATTTTATGGTGATCAGTTGAGTAGTTAAACATTATCACCAGCACGTTGACTGAGGGCCTCGCACATTACGCTCCGAGCCATGGGAGCAGCAACTCGCGCCCTAGAGGAAGTATGTTTTCAGCACATGCCATTATCATCAGCATACAACTATAGAGCAGGTCACTGCTGGACACAGACCTCCCCTAATTCGCGCCAAGTTAACCCTCAGTTCTTTTGCTGTATGAATAATAGAACATACGCAAAAGCCCAAGTTTTCCAAGGTGTAAGAGGATTCAACCTCGATCTTCGGCATCCTAGCCAACCTCACCTGCCTATGGTGCACCCTGCTAACTAACGAGCAAGTGGCGGCCTGATGAATGCAATGCCATGCTGACAGACAGACTATGTACTTGGAATAAATATTTTTGAATAGTATATATTTAATTAATTTATAAAGTACCTAACTTTTTTATTGTACTTACTCATAATTGTGTAATCTACACAGATTCTCCTTACACTGCTAGTATGTACCTGTATATTTTTATTTTTTCTTTTTCTCTTACAATCCTTTGCTTATATATAAAGATTTTAGGCAGTTATTTTGTAATTTTAGGTTAGGTACGTGATGTCACCCAAATAAGGTCGCATCTGAAAATCAGCGCTGGCCGCATTAGTGTGGTGCAGCAAATGCTGAGATGGACCTTTTTTGGTCTACACAAATGTTAGAATAAGTTATCTTTTTTTTCTGGTTTGTATACTTATTGTTATTTTATGTTTATTGTATGAACCTATATTCTACATGTGTGTGTGTCACAAATAAATGTATATCTATCTATCTATTTAATGCGGCATAGCACAACCTTTCCGATTTCCAACCCGTCTAGTGCGGGGTTTACGGCCATATCCCTCTTTATTATGGGAGGCCTATGTCCAACTGTGGACTGATATAGGCTAGTGTGGTGTGCAAGTTTTATACCAGAAAGCGCCGTTTATAACTGAAAAAAGATGCTTTCAATCAATTTCTCTTTATTTAACGTACTGATACCTTCCCTGACATCGCTGCCACCTACAACTCGCGTCCACAAGGTAACGAGCCGTGAGGGCGCTGTCACTCCGATAGAATTCCAATAACCGTCCTCGCACACAAAAACCACCCTTAACTCAACGTTGTATGTTCCAGATTGGAACAGGGTATGATACTGGCAACCCTTCAACTATTTTTGAAGAGTTTTTACCAAACGGTTATTTAGAGTGTGCGTATCAATCTTGTGTAGAGTAGTGGTGAGCAAGCTATGCGTTTGATATTGACAAAAGATTTTTTTGTTTTAACTACTAGGCGATGCAAATGTTTGTATGATCTGAAAACCAGCGCTGCAGTTGCAACTATGCTTTCAGTATACGCTGAGTGGCCTCCTTTTTGTGTACCTGTTTCTCGCTTGAAAGAGTAACAAACATCCATCCATCTATCCATCTTCACAAACTTTCACATTTAGCAATAATAATTGTAGGCTAAATGCTCTTCTGTATGGTGTACCATTGCCTTCTTGTAGTTCCTGATATCCACAACTTAATTGAGAATTCTTGTGTGGAGTGAAATGCTATGTTTGTGATTGTTAGGTGTCGGTACATATACAGAATGTATACCTCACTGGCTGACCCGTCCTCTTTTAAAACTCAAAAGGCAAGACCTTCGCACCATCGTTGGGCCCCTCTCCTCTACAACATTGGAGCGGAGACAGCCCACTCTGCAGAGGGTGTCTGACCGAATCGACAGCCCACGTAATCCTGGAATGCGCAGGAGTATCTCAACGTGAACAAATCCTTGGAACACCGAGGTTACTCCGCGAAGCCTGCTAAGACCCCAGGAAACTTCTGTGCTTCTGGGCGGAGTTATACTGGCTAAGTATTTGGCCAGATCTCCCACACGCACAATGGACCAACTGGAGTCCAATTGTGGTAGTCCACCTTACTTTCCCCCTTCGGATAATATATATAGAAGAATATGTATAGACTCACCTTGTATGGTTATAAGCACAAACTAACAACAACTATAAACATTTTATAAAAAAAAACCGTCTTCAAATAAATCACATATTACTTATTGGCCTAAAGAATTTTGAAAACCGGTTCACAATTGACGGAGATATTGGTGATCATAGGGCGAAAATTACAAGTGAGGATGAAGTTTTTTGAGTTTTCCGGGAAAAGCACCAATCCCTCAGAAATAAAATGTATGTGGGACCACCTATGAAGTATACTCTTTTAAACAAAAAAAGAATTTTGAAAATCGGTTTAGAATTGAAGGAGATATCAGTGAACATACATAAAAAGTCGAAAAAAAAAGGAATTGAGAACTTCCTCCTCTTTGAAGTTAGTTAAAAATATCCACACAATCTCAAAAAAATGTAACAATGTCTTGAACAGGCGTTGTGAGCACTTCTCACTCTAAGACATCAATCTTTTTTAGCTAAAAATATGCCGGATCCGGGTAAAATATACGGATATACGGATACGCCGTAATTTCGTTATCTTACGGTTATGGGGTATCAAATAAAACTGAACGTGTTAGATTGCTTTACGGGCGGAATATTTTGCAGGTGGATTTAAATAGTTTTATAGCTATTTTATTATTGGATATTGATGGGTATTGGGTACGGCATGCAAACGGGTTGGGGTACGTTTTTACAAGATCTTATTTCACTTTTATGTGAATAATTCAGATAAGTTTCAAATTATTAGCCCCAGTTTAAATAGGTATAAAAATACGAAGTTGAAAAAAATATCAGGCCCGATTTTTCAATCGTCATTTATTTCTATTAGATTATTCGAAAAAATAACGGTTATTTCACGTTTTTTTATTTTATTTAATTAATAGACTATTCACTATTGGATTATACTTTAGTATAGACCGTTTAACGCACACAACACATACGTTATACTCATACATAATATTGATCTTATTTTTTGTCCTGCATTGTAAATAAATAAAAAGGACGTTTTAAAGTTAACATTTTAAAAGGGTCAGCAACTCTTGATGTTAGAGGCATCCATAGGCTACGGGAACCGCTTACCATCAGGAGGACCTATTTGCTAATTTATTAGTATAAAAAATAGTTTTTTTCTATTCTATTTATATTTTATTCTATTCAAATAAGTTCTCTAATCTGAGGCACAATTCTCACAATTTAAATAATTCAAATTGTTATAACGAGAATTGTTTTGATCATGAACAAAAGCTTATTCAAGGAAATACCCGATTTTATCACATATAAATAAAATTGTGTGACACTTCCCTAAATTCATTCGAACTCAACTCGAGTAACAGTAAAACAACAGTAACTGCCGTTCCACTTTTATATACTTAGCTCTAACTTGACTATAACTTAGCTACGAATAGCGAGAGAGTCGGGCTTACAGGCTTTGTTTTCAGACCTTTGAGCTGCCAGCACACTTCAGCTCAGACTCTACGGAAACATAAAAAAAACGCTTGTTAACCATATTTTTCTTAACCTACTAATATCATTGGAACGAGCTAAGCTCGGAGTTTCTATGAAGGTTAGAATCTGTAACGAGACTATCCGACATAGAACTAAAGTTGTCGACATAGCTCAGAGAATTAGCAGGCTGAAGTGGCAGTGGGCTGGCCATATCTGCCGAAGAACTGATAACCGTTGGGGTAAACGTGTTCTTGAGTGGTGACCGTGGCTTGGCAAACGTAGTGTAGGAAGCCCTTAACCCAGGTGGAGTGACGATCTGCGCAAAAACAGGTAAAGGCCTCCCCCAGTGAGCGCCATTGCCTTGCATCGTTGTACTCAGCTCGACGCTTCCACCCTCTACCAGCTCATTGGAGGAGGCCTATGTCCAGCAGTCGACTGCTATGGGCAGGTGCTGGCGATGATGATAGCATTCATTTATGATGATGATGAGACTAGAAATGATGAAGCTACTTATTAAGGTAAGGTACCACGCGAACGAAGCCGCGGGAGCAAGCCAGTAACATATAACAGAGAAAAAATATAAGAGGTGTTTTTATCATAGTTACCTAAGTAGCTTGTAGCTCTAACATAACTGAATAGCTCTTCCAATAGCTACATTTCAGGCTTTTAGGCTTAAGCACCACCTATTACTAGTAGTACATCGAAGGCTTAAAGGTACCTTAAATAAGGGTTTCATTTATCGAAGTGAAGACTTTTTTTATGATATCTGAAGATGATACACGCGTAAAGCCCACCTGATTTTAAGTGGTAACCATTACTCATAACAAAGTATTGCTTCGTACGTCACGCATGTTTGGAATGTGTTCTATGATGAAACGCCCTACGTCCATCGACTTGAGGCATGAAGATGTAAAGCCTCATGTGCCTATAATTTTTCAGGCACATGAGGCTTTTACTCGTAGTAAAAGTACTGCCACCATGCCTATTTCTGCAGTGAAGCCGGTAAAATTACAGGGACAAGATGCTTATCATCTTCATGCCTCAAGTTGATGGACGCGGGGCGTTGCATCGTAGACGTTCCAAATAAACGTGATCTACGATGCAATGCTTTGTGATAGATAATGGTTACCACTTAACATCAGGTGGGCTATGTGCATGTTCCATGTTCAAATAACATAAAAAAGGTCCCACTCCCTTCGAACCGAAACACAACAATCCTGCTTCACAGCAGAAATAGGCATGCACCGAGATGAGCCCTTGATAAACACAAAGAACTCTACTACCTATTGAAACTACAACTTTTTATCTTCACAAAACTTTTGCAAAGGTCTTTCGTCATCTGCCCGTGGACTGCAGTTGGCCCGACCCTTCATATTTGAAGCCTTATCGCGGTGACTTGGGACTTGGAAATTATTGCTATAATTAGGGACGGCAGGTACCTATACTTTTCTCGTCTTCGAAGGGCCAGCGCTGGTTGCGTAAGGACTAGTGGGTATCGCAACTTTGCCAATGATTTTTCAATATCAAATAATGTTGGCTGAAACCTTTTTCAAATTTTTTCATGGTAAAAAATACAATAAGTTTACTAACCTACTTACTACTAGTAAGAAAATTGAGCGTCGAGGAATGTCGCTACCAAGAATGAGCATTCGCTTATTTTCATACAATTGTACTATAAGATAGAAAGATAGATAGAAAATTCTTTATTGCACAAGATAAAATACAAGTACACAGGTGAACTTAATTCTAAATAGCATTTTCTTCCAGATAACCTTTGTGTAGTGTGGAGATAGATTGGTAGTGCTGCAAATTTTATTAATGAAATTGTAGAAAATTATAACTTATCTAATAATAATAAATGAGATAGAGAAAAGCCGAAAAGAAAGAAACCTAAACCATAGGTACTAAAGATAAAAATAAACTTACAAACAAAAACTAAAATATCATGAACATACATAAATTACTTAAAGTACATAATAACTAGAAGCTCAATTTCTTCATTGACTATTTTGGTAGAGAGATAAAATGATTATAAAGTTTGGATTTGAAGATTCCTAAGGAGAGAGAGCTACGTATATCTGCTGGTAGAGAGTTTCACAGACGTATAGCAGACACTGTAAATGACTAATGAGTTTTTTTGACCTGCGTGAACGTTGTTTAGAGTTATTTATTCTGTGCAAACCAATGAAAGCGCCGCGTTTTGCGCGAAAAACACTAAAACGTTGATTTGTGGGATGTATTTGTGTGGGACCGGAAGAAAGAAACTGGCGACAGCGGTTCTGAAGCCAGCTTTTGACTATGTGATATATATTACAGAAACAAACTGGCGACAGCGGTTCTGAAGCCAGCTTTTGATTATGTGATATATATATTACAGAAACAAACTGGCGACAGCGGTTCTGAAGCCAGCATTTGACTATGTGATATATATATTACAGAAACAAACTGGCGACAGCGGTTCTGAAGCCAGCATTTGACTATGTGATATATATATTACAGAAACAAACTGGCGACAGCGGTTCTGAAGCCAGCTTTTGATTATGTGATATATATATTACAGAAACAAACTGGCGACAGCGGTTCTGAAGCCAGCATTTGACTATGTGATATATATATTACAGAAACAAACTGGCGACAGCGGTTCTGAAGCCAGCATTTGACTATGTGATATATATATTACAGAAACAAACTGGCGACAGCGGTTCTGAAGCCAGCTTTTGATTATGTGATATATATATTACAGAAACAAACTGGCGACAGCGGTTCTGAAGCCAGCATTTGACTATGTGATATATATATTACAGAAACAAACTGGCGACAGCGGTTCTGAAGCCAGCATTTGACTATGTGATATATATATTACAGAAACAAACTGGCGACAGCGGTTCTGAAGCCAGCTTTTGATTATGTGATATATATATTACAGAAACAAACTGGCGACAGCGGTTCTGAAGCCAGCATTTGATTATGGGACATCTTGAGATAGAATATTTTATCGCTCGCCATACATTTTGCTTGAGACGCAGCATGTTGCGGGTTTGACTCCCGCCACGAGACAAATGTTTGTATAATAAGTATGTATTAACAAAATAAAATTATCTATGTAGTTCATCAGTCATGTGGTTCCCAATATAAAGCTCTGCTTAGTTTGATAGAGTCCAGTATTATTATTATTACTATTGTGCACGAGACCGTTTGTACTATAATATAAATTACACCCCAAACTATAAATAATTACAAATTCTCGAGCTTGCTTATTTTTACTAACATTTTACACAAGAACTCTTGTTTTATGACTTTTTACAAAACATAATACAATTACGCAAAACAAACATTCAAGATTTCGTTATTTTGTTAGTTTCACAGATTTCTCGAATTTCCTGCCTCTGCCTTTTGCTCTAGGCACAGCAGTTTGTTTACCATGGAATTCTTTATTATACCTTAACCGACGACGCTTCGTTTTCCCGCAAAACTGTCAAAAATAAACAACGAAGAGTCGAAAATTTTACAGTTTTTCAAGGGGAAACGAAACGTCATCGGTAACGGTATGGCTGTTACCCAGCGTTTCGCTAAGCTTATACCCCCTTACTTATAAACGCTACTTAAAATTAATCAATGCTCAAAGTTAGTCCTGTCACTGTTTGTCATTATCCAACTGATAGAGATGGCAAACATCGTTTATCTTTTGAAAGATGTTCATAAGTAAGCCCAATAGTGTATAACATTTTATTACAATATTTATTTATTTATTTAAACAAAGGTTTTACAGTGTTGAATTTTAGGTTTTAGGTTAGTTTAGGTAGGTAACAAGTAAGCAACAATGGTAATTTTATAAAGATTTTAAATATTACAATTTCCTAAGTACTATTCTATTTCAATCGCATTAGTGTTTATGAGGGTTCTGTTGTATGAAAGTCAAATTATTTGATGAATTAATAAGTCATATATGAACGTAAATTATTGTTATCCGATATTAGCTATATAAGTAGTACAGAGAGGTTGATAATGTGTTACTTTTATGCCAATAATAACCCTTTATAATTTTATTAAAATGTTAATATTTTATTGAATCCACTGTGGGGCAATGAGCAAAGGCCCTCCTAAGACACAGGTTGTGGGTTCGATTGCCGCTGAGACAAACGTTTCAGTATGATTTGCAATTATTCGCTTCGCGTCTGTGTGTTTTTTAGGTATAATAAGTAAGTAATTGTATTTACGAAAAAAATGTATAAGTAGGGTTGTCATACTGTGGTTCCCATAAAACAGGGTCTGCTTAGTTTTATGCCAAAGCTGGAAGACGAACAGACGGGCCACCTGATGGGAAGTAGTCACCGTCACCCATGGACACCTGCATCACCAGAGGCGATACTGATGCGCTGCCGACCCTTGAGGAAATGAAATACCAGCCTTTTGAAGGACCCTATGTTAAAGCTCTGAGGGAAAACCGCAGAAGGGAGCTCGTTCCACAACTTGCACCCACGTGGCAGGAAAGATCGTGCAACAGTTGTAGAAAACCAACCAGCCAGGTGGTGTGGATGTAATTTGCTTTTGCGGCGGTGCGATGGTGGAAAGCGTCTGTGGGCACCAAACTAAACAACTCCTCAGAATCCATGGGGCTATATTATGCTGTGTTATAGTGTCCAGCATTATTTATTTACATTTGCTTCCTCTTTCGGTTCGGCAGACAATAGTCTCGCCCATAAATGTGAACAAGGGATAAGGGGTGATCGGTCACAGGGTAGGTTAGTAAACGTTGACGTACACCATCGTAATTGAATTTCAAGTCTGCGCCAGTCCACTCGCGCCAGTCCGCTCGCGCCAGTGCACTTGACTTGCAAATTGCACTGGCCTAGATATACGCAATCGCTTCCTGGATCCGAGGTATGCATTTTGAGATCTATGATATGGAATTGATGGTAGTTGGTAATAATAGGTCGTATTAGTTACTATTTTCCTGTTTTGTTTTGCTTGCATGATACGTCAGTTGGTAAAATAGTGGCACATTTACGGTGATCTTTGTGACGCAGTGGGAAGGGTCGCCTGAGACGCCGAAGGTAGCGGGTTTGATTCCCGCCACAAGATAAACGGGTCTGGGTGTTTTCTATTTAATTCTATAATGAATACTTACAAAAATGTAAGTTGTATTGAGTCATGTGGCTCCCATAATACAAGCTCTGCTTATTTGGAGTTAGATGAGGTTGTTTTCGGCATTGTTTATTATTTTCCTAATAACAGTCGGTAATCCAATTCTTTATTCAATGTCTGGGATAACATTTCCACAATTTTACCAATAACATGTTTTGGTCATACGATATGAGGCTTCGTGTTTAGGTCTAATTATCAATCTTCGGTCAAATCGAAAATATTTACTTGGGAAAGAAAATAGTTAATTCTCGGATTTCAGTCCAAACACACATTGTTTTTTTTTAATAGTTTATAAAACGTGATCTATAATGCAATGCTTTATGATAGGTAATGGTTACCACTTAACATCAGATGGCTCATGTGCTTGTTCATTAAGTACCATAAAAAAATCTAAACCCGTCAACTTCTCCGATTTATTATATCTCAAAATCTTTTTTGGACTTTTGACGAATAATTTCAAAAAAAAAAAATACCAAATCGGTCCAGCCGTTCTCAAGTGATAATCTCAATGTGACTGTGACTGGCCTCATAGCTAAGTTGGTAGTTACTCTGCCTTCTGAGCTGCAGGTCGCAGGTTCGATTCCTACCCAGGGGAAACATTTGTGTGGTGAACATGGATGTTTGTTATATGTCTGGGTGTTTTATAAGTATCTATGTATGTTTATCTCTGCCTGGACTATGGGTATATCTGGTACCCATCAGTACAGGCTCTGCTTTGTTTGGGAACAGTTGACCGTGTGTGAGATAGATAGCTATAGTTATTTTAATTTTTTTATGTTACCTACATTATCATGTCCGTTTAGTTACTTTATACTATTTAACCAGCAGTTAGGGTGACAACATAATTCCGTCAGGATAAAATATAGTCATTAGTCATTTAAAGAAACGAAAAAGCGTATGTCAGCAAGCCTGAGTCTATTTCCAGAGTTCAACGACGTAGTCTAGGTCTACATTAAAGTTAGAACTACACGATAAAATCAGAAAAACACGAAAAAATCAAATAAAACAAACCAAAATAGCTTCGTTTTTCTTGAGATAACAAAGTTATACAGATTTTCAATGTAAAACGAAGTTTGCGACTGATATGTAACCTAATACCTATATGTACAGTTAGTGTATTTAAATATATGCCAAATTAGAATTAGAATTATTAATTTCCAAAAGATAGTTCCTTACAGCTTACACCAAAATGCAAACGACATTAATTTATTACACTAGAGAAAGCAATTATTATAGAATAAACGTAATAAAAGCCCGAGACAATTAGACAGAACTAATACTATTGTTGAATATTTAGAATGTGTCAAATGTGGACTATCGAATCGACAATCGACAAATTGACACGTGGTAATCGGTAATCGGTTTTGTCTAGTTAACAGCACTAGTTCACGCGTTGATGTTCCAATTTCAAATTTGCAGTTTGCTATTGGCTCGTTGGATGTTCTTAAAAATGGCGTCTTGAAAGGAATTTGTATGTAAAGTTTATACACACACACACACACACACACGCGCGCGCACATATACAAACACCAGCCTATATCAGTCTTCTGTTGGAGATAGTCCTCCTCGGGTTGGGGATCAATCAGATGGCACAGCTTCTCCCACCGCCGACGCTGCTGTCCGTCGGCTGTCAAGGAGTTCAACTGTGCCGGTGTTAGACTGTGCTATACCACATTCAGCCAGCCGAAATAGCCCCAACTATTATAGAGCAATATGCACCACGGGCAAGTGTTGGACTGGATTCCGAAGATGATGGTTGGATTGAAATCCCTTACACCCCTAAAAGCTCCTGGTAGAAGCTGAATGCGTCGATCTTAGGGCAGGGCGCAAAAGCGCTCATTAGACCACCCCCCCCCTAAAACACCAAGTTCGAAAATACACCAAATCCCATTTTATTACTGTTATACTTAAATATGCATTGCACAATTACCTTGTTTAATTGGATTTTGGCTGTTGTTTGAATAAAGCCATAAAACGCACCAGAATTTCAAAATGCAAGTGTATTGCGTGACTTTTATAAAACAAGCTAATCTTCCTCCGAAAGCTATAATAAAAATGGCATCGCTTTTTAAAATACATAACTCGACTATGGCTGCAATTATTTTTGTAGGTTATGATATTTGAACTATCTTTCGCTCGCGGTTCGCTCACGTGAATACCCAGATAATAAAAGAATACAAAAAATAAATTATGTCTACTCTAAATCCAATATCGTGGACGGCCCAAGATAGCAAACTAGTTATTTTTTGTGCAGAGTGCACATGTTATGGGTATCAAATGAGGGTTTGCTGAGAAAACTACGAAAAACTTAATGACTTCACTCTAAATCCATTACGGGACCGTGTAATCTGGGGAACTTGTTAATTTTTACACACCTGTAATATGGGTATTAAATTGGAGGGTTTGCTGAGAAGTATACGAATGGGTAAAAAGGTACATAAACAGGTGCATTTAAATCTCACGACCAGCTTTTATATCATATAAATTGTGTATTGTAATAATGTGATGGGTTTGATTTAATTTAAAGTTTATTTTTCTCTTTTTAAAGCTTTAAATAACGGCTTGTTTTTAAAAGGGTTTTTTACTATTAATATACTGTCACTGATGATTGTAAAATCATGATTTTGAATGTATATCCTAATGAATATAAATTCCCCACAAATTTACCTACTTCATCATCATCATTCATCAATTCAACCTTTATCGACCCACTGCTGGGCTTAGGCCTTTTTGATTATACCACTTGCCTCGATCCTGCGCTAGTCAGAACCAGGTGCCGCCCACGTTCTTTATAATATCGAAGATATATTCATAGATATAGACAGGTATTATTCGTTCCTATAACACACTCAAACAGTACAAATTCGTCGACCCATCTCGCTGGAGGACGGACCCTATTTCTGTAACCAACTCTCGGCCTCCACTCGGTTAGCGCTCTGGTCCACCTGTCGTCATTTCGTCTTACTTAACTAACCAAAAAAGATCCAGTATCATTAGAAACTAAAAGCGCCTTTGTGATCACATACGCTTAACAATAATGGTAATTCACATGTCGCCCGAAAGCTACTAGAACACAAAACGCAAATTAAAACAACACTTTATACAGAGTCGACCCGACATAATCAAGAAAATTCAAAATTACAAGGAAAAGGGTAAACGTCTTAATTCCATCGATATAAATTCTTTAAACAACACTAAACTTAATCGTCTGGGGCACGTTACACAGAAATTAGAGCAAATATGGGTCTCAGAGGGATAAGGGACCAGCTATAGTCATTAGCGTAGATAAAATATCTTGTAATGGATATCCGCAAAGTTCGACTGAGTCAATTAACTATCATAAGCCGTTTTTGACCCACTGCTGGGCTATCCCATTTTTGATTATGCCACTCCCCTCGATCCTGTGCTAGTCTGAACCAGGTGCTGCCCATTTTCTTTCTAATATCGACCTGTCAACTGTAACCATCTTTTGGCCATCACTCGGACAACGCTCTGGTCCACCTGTCATCACGCCGTTTGGCCAAATTTTCTGCCCAGCTCCACTTGAGCCTCAATATCCTCGCTGACGTCCAGGATCGTTGACTTAATTATTGATTACCTATTGAAAGATATATATATATGTATATGTATTTTATGAAAAAAATTCACAGTGTTGTCTTACTTTATCTATATGCAAGGAACATTTATGATCCTTTCTTGAACAGGTAACATTGAGTACCTATCTCAGTTGCACACCGAAATGGTTAGCACGGGACCTGTAATTGCAAACTTTGACATTTTATCTATCATTTAAATTGGCCGTTACACAAGTTTTTCAAGCCGCGGCTTCATCTTACCCCAACATTCTGTTCTCTCGGCAGATAACCTATACTTATAGTTTGACCGATACCGCGCCTTAGGAAAGCACGGCGAGGTGGGGGCCGGGGAAGAAAGAGCAAGAATACACATGAGATCGATAATGTCGGGCAGATCTTACAATATCGGTTTACAGGTATTGTAATTTTTATATGGTAATCCTTATGATCATAATCATCAGGAAGATGATTTATACATATATATGTTAATATTCAGCCACTTTCAATACTTTAATTAGGGTCCTTAATATCATGAGATAACTCACGATACATCAACGATAAGGAGTGGTACAGCGGTAACAGTCAAACTATAGTACACTAACACTAACTTTTATTCCCAAGAGTGGTGCAATCTTTTCGGCGTCTGGTATGTTATCCACATAGGGTCAACAGAATACCAGCGCTGAGTAGGTAGGCTACCTGCCTGCTTAGCATTATGCTGAGTTCACGCCTTTTTGGTGAGACACTAAACTGACAGTTTGTGAGGTTGTGTGCGCAGGATATACTGTTACTTGTTATCTATACCAGCCTCTTTATGTCTTTTAATTTGTGTTGTGTGTGTCTTTTCAAATAAACTATTTCTATTTCTATTTCTATTTCTAACACTACTCACAACATATCTTTGTTCTTCTGAAGTTGGCTACAAGTAGCGACGTAGTTCCTATTTTTGTTCCAATTTTGCTTGGACTGTACTAGGATTGGTTGAATCCACAAATACAGAAGAGAACTACTGAGAGAAGTATGCATCCCTTGCTAACTGATGATATTGGACATAAGAAAGTAGAGATCAGCCGTATGAGTTGATGTTCAGAGCATGAATGAATTTTAAGGGTTCTTCTATGCTTTAGTCATAGTTATTTGATCAAATCGTTTGCTGTGCCTAACTTCAGAGAACAAAGATCCATTAAAGACACCTATACTTTTAGTACTCCGTGTACAGGACAAAGTAGCGAGGCATATTACGGCGGGGCAAAGTATGCGAGAGTCGTTTTAAGTAACCGTGACGTCGGTACACGACTTCATAACTTGTTAGGGCTGCCACTTTGTTAACAATCGATTATATAGCTATTCGATTTAAGTTATAATCGAGTTAAGTTTATACAGGATGTAAAAACACTACTACCGTAAACTTGCAGGTTGCAATCAGACCATGATTCCAAACCTATTTAGTGAGAAATAAAAGCAAAAACCTTTTTGACGTATCTACGTCATTTTAATTATTTTTGTAGTTACACACGCATAGTACAAAATAATAACATCATATCTAGTTAGATATGAGATGAGATGTGGTCGTACTTGCGTAGTCCGTAGAGGTATCTGATACAAAGGTTCAGTAACCGCTCCAGTTTGTTCAGTTGTTCTTCAGTGGCGTCAGGGTAACACACATCTGCGTAATCTAGTATAGGAAGCAAAATAGAGTTTACGAGAGTGATTTTAGCAGAGAAAGGTAGGAAGTTCTGCATCCGATTTAAAGCATGCATGGACTCAAACATCTTTCTGCTCATCTCAGTGATCTGCAAAGCATGCATGGACTCAAACATCTTTCTGCTGATCTCAGTGATCTGCTGGATAAGGTTTCTGAGATAATGAGACCCAAATTTATAACTTCAGAGCAGTAGACCAGAGGAACATCGTTGTATTTAACAGAAGGGAGAGAGTGTTTGTCCAATCTGGATATGAAAGTGCGGCTGCCAACAATCATCACTTGGGTCTTAGTAGTATTGATTTGAAGACCGAATTTTTGAGACCATAAAGAGACAGCACGTAAGTCTTCAGTCAAAAGAGTAATTGCATCATAAATGTCGCCAGGATTAAAGGACAGGTAGAGCTGTACATCGTCAGCATATAGGTGGTAAGAGGTATAGTGGAGTCCGGAAACAAAAGTGTTAATGAAGATAGAAAAGAGGACAGGGGAAAGGAGGCTGCCCTGTGGAACGCCAGCAACAACGTCACACCAATTGGAGTAGGTATCATCAATTTGCACTCGCTGTTGGCGTCCACTAAGGTATTAGCGGAACCAGTCACAGGCCGAAAACGAGATATTATGAGAACGAAGGATAGCGAGAAGAATCGAATGATCAACACAATTAAATGCGTTGCTGAAGTCAAGTAATGTTAAGAGTATGAGCTGCTTGTGGTCCATAGCCGATCGAATGTCGCCCGAAATTTTAATAAGAGCAGTACTAGTGCTATGTGTCCCACGAAAGCCCGACTGGAAAGGATTTAAGAGGGAGTGGTTTTGAAGATAGTGAGAGAGCTGGCGGTACACAACACGTTCCAGAACTTAAGAGAGAAAAGAAGAATGGAAATAGGTCGGTAATCTTTAAGCTCATTGGTGACGGATTTTTTAGGAATGGGGAAGATATGCGCCCTTTTCCAAATGGAAGGGAAACTGCCAGAGGTGGGTGAAGATCACCATAACATGGACACCTGGCTATCTGGCGTACAGCGACCTCGGGATTGGCCAAGAAAACCATGGCGGGATGATCTGGATGCATTTGAGAGTAAATGGTGAGAGACTGCCAAAAACAGGTACGTGTGGAAAAGTTTGAGGGAGACTTTTCCCTGGCACCCTGGCGGTAAGACGAAATTAGGCTAGTTATGATACAATCTGATGAAAATATTTTAATATCTTCAACTCCGCTGCCAGATTCACATAAGTAAATTTTAGCGCTGCTAAAAATATTTATAATTTTAAACTAAATCTAACGTCAACCATCAGTAGGTAATAAAAGTTTTAACTTATCATTTGGATTAAGAACATATAAAAATGTTTTGAATCAGAAAAACCATTCGAAAAATATCCTCCTGTATAATCGATTAAACCCAACGATTAAAAACAAACGATAAACCAACGACTGTATAATTGCGTGGTATTGTTGTAAAATGTCACCCCCTTGATTATGTTGTAATAAACATCTAGATTGCTTCGTAATGGAGTCATTGTGAGGGTAGTTGCATAAAACAAGGGTGAAGGGTGGAAATTAAAAAGTTGAGATTGGATTCCACGCGGTCTGGTGCGGAGTATTCGTTCTGCAGGTTTAGTAATCGTTTTTAAAACATTGATTTACAGAAAAAGAGGTTGCAATCATTAATGCAATATTATTACATACCTACATATTACAAAACATTTTTGATATCTCTAATGTTTTTATCCGGAAAATTAAATATACATACCTACATTCTGTTCAAAACAATGCTTACTTTAATAATCTTAGCAGACTATCTTGGTTAAGCATCGCTCCGCTCCGTCACTACTTGGATGGGTGACCGTTTAGT
The DNA here is from genome assembly GCA_951804965.1 of Horisme vitalbata. Lineage (NCBI taxonomy): Eukaryota > Metazoa > Arthropoda > Insecta > Lepidoptera > Geometridae > Horisme > Horisme vitalbata. The sequence continues at coordinate 35,245,553 of OX638090.1, forward strand.
GGCATTAAGATCTGAGTGTTTCCGTGCTCGGAAGGCACGTTAAGATGTTGGTCCCTGCTTTTTAAGTCGTTAAGCCATGTCGTAGACCTTCTGAGGGCCTAAAAACTCCGACACCAGACTTGGCCACTAGCTCATACGAATAAGAAGCAGAGATGATGATTTTATCATATTTTATTTCATTTTATTTAGCTTTTGATTTTTTCACGTTCGAAGAATTAGATTTTTTTATTATTTTAGCTTTAGCTCGCAGCTTCGCTTGCGCTAAAAAATGTTTTGTAATCCTTTGGGAACAGTAATTTTTTTCTGATTGAAAAGCTCCATATGTCCTTCTCTGTACCCCTGACAACGTGTATGTTTGTATGTAAATAGTAAATAAAGAGAGAGGAAAAAATAATTCTCCTAACCTTAACTTCACTGATGTGCTATTACGTAATGACGGAACTAAATTTGAAACGGCTAAGGATGCGGTAAATGCTATAAATGAGCGGTTCTTAAATGCAGCAGCATCATGCGGTGCACCCAGTGCTGACGTCACTCGCGCACTCCAAGCACTAACTGCGGCACGATCACCCGCCCTCCATCAACTCCAACTCCATCCATTCTCTGCGGAGGAAGTGTTCAAAATAGTAACTACACGTATACCCCCCAAACAGTCCAAGGATATTTATGATATTTCCATGGAAATACTAAGGTCAGCGATCAACTCTCTCGCCTATATTATAGCTCACCTGTATAATGTATGTCTTGCGGAGGGAACGTACCCCAGCTCGCTGAAGGTGAGCAAAGTATCGCCCATCTTCAAAGGAAGAGGTACGCGGGGGAATATGGATGGTTATAGACCGGTTTCAATTATACCTGCGATCGCCAAAGTATTTGAAAATGGTCTGAGCTCCCGGCTGGTCGAGTATCTGACGGCGACAGACGCCCTGTCTCCGCGACAGTACGCGTACCGTGCCGGACGCTCAACGACGTCACTGACTCGGGAGGTGGTGCGACGCGTATTAGTCGCTCGAGATGTCAGGTGCAAGCTGCAGGTGGCCGTACTCTGTTGTGACCTTTCTAAGGCCTTCGACGTCGCTGACCATAACGTGCTAGCCGCTAAACTACGGCACTATGGGATCGATGGCGCAGCACATGCCATCCTGACGGATATGATGCGCGATCGATCTCAGGTAGTTGTGGGTGGGGATGTGCAATCAGACCCGTTATCCCCAATGATGGGCGTAGCACAAGGTTCTTCGGTCTCTAATATAATGTTCTCTCTCCTTCTAAACGACCTGCCCGAAGCGATAACAACCGCGGAGATCCTTATCTATGCTGACGACGTGGCCGCGATTGTCACCGCAAAATCACAGGATCAGCTAGAAGAGAAGCTGAACGAGACCGCAACCCACTTAGCGGAATGGTTCCGATGGAATGGGTTGGGACTTAATCTGAAGAAAACACACTTTATGCATTTCTGCCTCTCGGGTCACACATTAAGGCCAATGTCTGTCCGGGTTGGTGGAGTTGATTTAGGACAAACCGGGACGACTACTTTCCTGGGCTTTGAACTAGACAAGGGGCTGACATGGGAAAGCCATACTGATAAACTTTGCGGCAGGATAGGAAGCGCATGCTTCGCGCTCAGACGAGTAGCCCGCGTAGTGCCAGCGGAAGTAGCTCGCTCCTGCTACTTCGCGACCGTACATTCTCAGCTACAATATGGTGCTGAGCTGTGGGGTCGCGCTGCAGACTGGGGGCGGGCGTTCCGTATGCAGAAGCGCGCTGTCCGAGCGTTCGTACAAATCCGACGCGACGTTTCCGCTAGACCCTACTTTAAAGAACTAGGGATTCTCACACACCATCTGTGGTGATATTGCAAGTGGCAATCTACGTCAGGAATAACCTAGACGACTATAAAAGGCTGGGTGAAACGCACACGCACAACACGCGCTACAAGGACAAACTAGCGGCAGTGGTCCACAGCCTAGCGAAGTCAGCCAAACTGAGCCATGTTATGGGTCCAGCTGTTTACAACAGACTGCCGGAGACCATTACTTCAGCCATCACGTTCTCGGGCTTCAAAAAAAAGCTTAAGCGGTGGCTAATCGATCAGACTTTCTACACTTGTGAAGAGTTTTTTAATTTGTAGGTACGATTACCCACGTACGTACGAGCACTATCTGTATTATCTTAAATTATTATATTTAATAAATTCTAATTAAGTACCTAATTGACTACATAACTACTGATATTAATTTAATTATATTATTATTTTTATTATCGATGCGAAAAGCACCTACACATTGTAAGTGCCTCTGACATGTAATTTTTTTCTATTACCAATAAATTTCTTATGTCTTATCTTATGTCTTATGCAAAATTTCACTACAGTATGCTACTCAAGAAAAAGAAATGGTCTCCACAGAATAGTGCTTATTTTGAAGGGCTCATCCGGGTGCGTACTACCACCATGTATATTTCTGCCTTGAAGCAGCGTTGCTGTGATTCGGTTTGAAGGGTGTGGCTGCCAGTAAAGTTACAGGCACATATGGCTTACTACTTCAATGCCTCAAGATGACGTGAGAACGTTGCAAACATGCCTACGATTCAATGTTTTGTGATATGTCATGGTTACCACTTAATTAGGTGGATCATCTGCTTGTCCCTACTTCAGATACCAGAAAAAAAACCATTTAAGATGTGAAAGCGTAACAAACAAACTTACATTCCCGTTTTAGTTAAGACTACTTTACTGAACCCTGAATATTTTTAAACCTGAATTTTCCGCATAATATTTACACATAGGTAACTTTAACCTAAGCGTGTATCTGACAGCCTTTGTAAACCACCCGGAAGGGACATCGAGGGTTGATACACTCGTTGCATTAGCATACCAATCGTCCAGCTATAGTAGTGCCTTGAGGACCCTATGGCCACGACACTTGCCTAAGTAAATATTGATAAACTAACTGGACACGCGGTTTTACTTGTGCTTTCTGCCCACTGATATGATTAGCACCGGTCCTGGGTGCCTAGTGCAAAATATTTACTAGCTCGATTGAATCGAGGTAGCGCCATCTAGTGAGCACGCGTACTGACTCCTTTTCATACAAATTTGAGTAAACGCAAACGCGAGCGAAATGGTAAAAAAACTCTGATTCCACTCTGAGACCCTGTTCTTACAAACTTTAACAGTTTGTAAATTGACGATCTTTGAATTACGACCGATGAAATGTCAAAGTTTGCAAATAAAGGTCCGGTGCTGACCATTTCGGTGTGTTACTGAGTTATTAAATGAGGCCTAAGAGGTGTCAAGAGTTTTTAAGGCGACTATACAGGTCAAACCTCCCTCACGCTCGCACTATTCAAAATTTTTGAAGATATTAAATCACTGAATTTAGTTATGCAAAATAGCAAACCTTCACGGCTTAGTAAATAACAATACAAAGGTTCAGCAATAAAATAATTTTGATTCTATCACGTTATCTTGCCAAAAAACTTGCACCGATGTAATTTTGGTGAATGTTTTTTGGTAGGAAATCGTGTTGGGTTCAACATGATATTTTTGCTGAACCTTTGTATTGTTATTTTCTAGGCCGTGAAGGTTTGCTATTTTGCTTAACTACATTCAGTGATTTTATATCTTCAAAAATGTTGAATAGTGCCAGCGAGAGGGAGGTTTCACATGTATTGTCGCCTTAAGCCGCTTACTTAAATGTATACTATATAGTATCTAGTACCTACATACATAGATAGTTAGAACTTGAAACGATGAAGCATCAAGTTTCAAGATGTCTTTAAAAAAACTTAAATAAATAAATATGCCCGCTTCAAACATACATATTATACATCAATTATAAATATACTTATACCGTGAAGGTTTGCTATTTTGCATGACTAAATTCAGCGATTTTATATCTTCAAAAATGTTGAATATTGCGAGCGAGAGGGAGGTCTGCTGACCTTGATGTATATCCTATCTAGTTCATACGCAGAGGGTTGGACCTTGAAAGTTTATTCATGATGTCAATCCTTATACTAAATACGAAAGTTTGTGAGTATGGATGGATGTATGGATGTATAGATGATTTTTTGTTACTCATTCATGCAAAAATAACTGAACGGATTTAAAAGAAACTTTGAATACACATAGTTTGTGACCTAGATTAATTTATAGGCTACATCCTGGTACCTCGCGTGCGAAGCCGCGGGCGGAAACTAGTAAATAAATATACATACACTAATAATAAAAGTATACTTAGGTTCCTTAATGTATATCCTCTCTAGTAAATACATATATAGAACTTGAAAGGGTATTATGCGTGAGTGTCATTAGCATCTGATAACACATCCGGCCTAATCAGCCAGCTTTGTGATAGGATCCACGAGTTAAATAGATTTGTCATTTCGTACAGGGCTTGAGATTTAGAGATCTACTTTGAAGGGTATAGCTATTAAGAATGATCAAATAAAATTGGTCCTAGAGGAGGATGGAGAGGAGCAGTTTGACTGAGAAGATTACTAACGAGGAAGTTCAAAAACGAGTAGATCAAAAAGGGTATGATATTATATCCTTATATAATGGTCTTCTAAATATATAAAACTGTATCTGTACTAAAATTACAGACCGAAATTCAACAGTCATATTTTTTCGTTATTAATTATTCAATTTAATTTTACTGCATAAAAGTATATTGAATTATATAGAAAAGATCTTAAAGGATATGATATAGATATATATATATATATGATATGATATAGGATATAAATAATAAATAAATAAATAAATAATCCTGGACGTTATCACACAGCATCATGTAGCCCCAAACTAAGCAGAGCGCTTGTATTATGGGAACCACATGATTGATATACTACATAGATACATTTTTTTTTGTAAATACATACATATCATACATAGAAAACACCCAGACCCGAGACAAATATCTGCAGAACATGCAAACATTTGTCCCGCAGCGGGAATCGAACCCGCACCTTCTGCGTCACAGGCGGACCTTCGCCCACTGCGCCACAGAGGTCGTCAAATATAATATGTAGCATACTTCTACATATTATTCGTAACGGAAGTGTGCAAATGTTAAATTATGTACCTATAAGCTACTCGCTGGTTAAATAATTAGATACAACCACACAAGCTATTTCAGTCCACTGCTGGACTTAGGCCTCCCCTATAAGGAGGATATGCCCATAATCCCCACGCTGGGCATGCGGGTTGGTTGCGACTTTGCTACCTGTCGGCGACGGCGGTATGGGGTTTTAGCTGTGCCAGTGTTAGGCTGCGCTATGCCGTAATCCGCTGACCGCCAAAGCCGTTTGTTAGTTAGCAGGGTGCACCACGTGCAAGTGAGGTGGGCTTGAATTCAGGAGATGAGAGTAGGAACCCCAAACACCCCCTAAATAATTTGATGTGACAAGTAATGGCCACGGAAGACACACGCATCACATGACGGAACATAGACGCATTGTGCAAGCCAGCTTCTAGCAGCAGCCACAAGCAGATCGTCACCTGGCTATAAGGTGCGGACACTACCTTGTCCTTCAAGATTCTGAAGCTTGATCGGCGAAGACTACCGAAAATTTATTACATAACATTTACCTTTTATTATTTCTTGCGTCAATAGGCATTCTTGTCATTGAACTATGTGTAGGTATATTTTGACATTTGATATTTTGACTTTGGATACTTGGCTTTTATTTTTGACTTAGGTTTATGTAAAAAAGATTAAAATTGTTAAACTAATATTATTTTTAGCTGTTGACATGTATTGTTTTGAATTATCTTTTATTCCTTTTATTTGTATGTAACTACGACTCAACTCACTTTGCAGTGCCCTTACAGGGTACATGTACCTACTCACCACAATCAGGCTACAATACCAACCTAAGCTGTTTATGTAAATTGTAGTACATGTAAGCAAATAAATAAATAATAAATAAATAATAAATAAAAAATAAATAAATAATAAATATATAATAAATAAATAATAAATATTTTCATATCGTAGATATAAAATTTTTGCCGATGAGAAAGTATTAATTCAAAATAAAGCTATGTCATTGGCTAAAATTAGTTTATATTTAACACCTTTGTCTAAAGAAGAAATATCCAAGGTGACAGAAGAAATTGTGGAAATGGATGTATAGTACTAAAAGTACCATAGCCGTAAAATTTTACTAAAATTTTCTATTTATTATAAATTGTTGAAACAGAAAATTTAATTACCCATAATTTTCGTGACGCTCACGATACGTCAGTTTGAAATGACCGTGGTCGTCTTACAGAAGTTATTTTACCAAGAGCTCACCTGTACAAAGGTTTCGCTCCAGCATGCCTGAACCACAGCACCATGTAGACTCTATCCTCATGGAAGTCAGGCTCGATATCGCATGGCAAGCTCGCCCTCCGTCCCACGACGGCTTCTACGTCCGTCGTCGATACTGGTACGAAGTCCGCTGTAACAAGAAATTTAATTATAATATGTATATAATAATTCTACAATACCAGCCTATATCAGTCATCATCATCATTTGCCTATAGCAGTCCACTGCTGGACATAGGCCTCCCCTAATGAGCGCTATTGCGCCCTGCCCTAAGCTCGACGCATCCAGCTTCTACCAGGAGCCGGAGGTCATCCTACACTACGTTTGCCGATCCGCGGTCAAGAACTCGTTTACCCCAACGGTTATCGGTTCTTCGACAGTTATGGCCAGCCCACTGCCACTTCAGATTGCTAATTCTCTGAGCTATGTCCACAACTTTCGTTCTACATCAGTCTACTACGGGAAATAGTTATCTCTTATAAAGAAAAGAGCTTTTAATGCGTATAAGTTTTAAGTGTTAAGTGTGTCTTCCTAAATCCTAACGATATATATAGATTGATAGATATTATAAAATATTGATCCTATTTAAATATAAATCAACGAGCCCCCATAATCCTTGGCTTAAAAAGGGGTTGGCTCAGCATGTGCTGGACCAAAGACTTTTTAGTTTGTTAATAACTGCTCTACCTACGTATTAGATAAGGCTATTTGTAAAGGACTCGTCCGGAAAAGTACTACTAGCCATGCCTATTTGGGCAATTGTTTGGTTATCCTCTTAAAAAATGATTGAGTTATTCATTTAGGGCACATCAAACGATACCTAAACACGTTTATCAGAATAACATAGCTATAAGTTATAACTCACTTTTTCCCTCCAAAATATAAAATTAAACGTAAGAAAATATCCGGAAAGTATCCAGAAGCTCTCACACTTGAGTGTGTTTCCGTTAGAAATATTTTCCCGCTAAAGGCTTTGCCAAACAACACGGTGCGAAATAACGCAAACAGAATGCTTCCGGTGTCATACTGAAATAATAACTTGTCTACTTTTTTATTGACGTCACGTGAAATTATAGTGGCTAATTTTTCAGGTATAATAAAAGTATTTTCATTTTCTTATAAAACATACAAAAAAATATAAGGAACAACATTATTTTCATAAATTATAAGTTGGTTGTTACGTGGGTTGGGATCTCTTCTTTTAATTTATACATTGATATAATATACTTATTAATTATATAATGCTGCAATTAACAAAGCATCATCTAGCCCCAAACTAAGCAGAGCTTGTGTTATGGTTATGGGAACAATATGACTGATACCTTTCCTATTATATATTTTTTTGTAAATACCTCCATATTATAATGTACATAAAAACACACACAGACCTGTGATAAAATATATTTGCAGATCAACAAACATTTGTCTTGCGTCAAAAGCCTACATATTGTACATAGAGAACACCCCAGACCCGAGACAAATATTTGCATATTTGAGATTTGCATATAGATCAACAAACACATTTTGTGTTGTGGCTGGAATCGAATCCACAACATTTTGCCTCTCAGGCGGGCCTTCGCCCACTTCCTGCTTTCCATCTTTGTGCGAGTCTGGAGGGCTTCAACATAGCTTAGCAACTGAAAAACTCGTGACCAATAGGAGCCCACTACGCCACAGAGCTTGAGTGATTTCTGACATGGAGGTTGTTCAAAATTTATTTACGAATCGCCCCAAGCCGCATCACATGGACCGGGCTTTATCAATATTTCTTTATCGTAAAATAAACACAACACAGGAATGTTTTTGACCAAAATATGGGGAATCGTTTCAATGCTTACAAAAACTGGTTTTAGTCTTTTTATCATCGGTAGCGAATCTCTTGATCACACTAATATTATAAATGTGAATGTTTGTCTCAATTGCGTAACGGCTGAAAACATTATTTCAACCTGACGTAACGTAAGCGAACGAAAAAAAATTGCCAATTACAAAGCGTTATTTTCAATCTACGCCTTCAAATTGACCAAAACTGTACGTCTACAATACGAATACTTTTATATGACGAATACTTTTTAAAAATATGTTGGATGAAATTTGATTATACATACTCGTAGTTCGAGCTTTGATCGAATTTTAAGAGATTCCAACTTAACTGAACCCAGGCTAATCTTATCTGCCCGTGGTGCTACCTGCTGAATAACAAAGGAGGCTTTGGCGGCCGGCTGACCGCGGCATAGCATAGCCTAACACCAGCACAGCTAAATCCCCTGGCCGTCGACGGGCAGAAGCGTCGGCGTTGCAAGAAGCTGTTTCCTGCGATCCCCAACCCGCATCCCAAGTGTGGGGATTATGGGCATTTCCCTATGTCCAGCCGTTGACTGGATCGGCTAGTGTTGTTGTTGTACTTTGGTCCTAGTGATGATGATCCTCCTAGATGATTTCAGCTACGACGACTGTATATCTGAACAGGCATTTTAATGCACTCTAATGTTGCTTAGTCCCAATATTGTTGATGAAGGTACGATTGGGGCACGTCAGTACTCCACAAGTTATAGGCCGCTAGTGATCGGACCTTTAATTCGTCTTGCTTCTGGTCAAGATCGAGTCGTTCTACTTCAAACTCATTCACATGAAGTTGTATTCGCCGTCTCCGTTTTATTCTAGTGATTATGATCCTATTAGCAGATTTCGGCTACGGCGACTATGTATCTGAAGAGGCATTTTATGATTTTTTTATACTACTTGAAGATGGAACAAGCACATGGCCCACCTGATGTTAAGTGGTAGATCACGTTTTTCTGATGCAACGTCCATCAACTTGAGGCATGAAGATGATAAGCCTCTTGTGCCTGTAATTTCACCGGCACCCATTCCCTTCAAACCGAAACACAACTCAGCTGCTTCACGGCAGAAATAGGCATTTTTTTTCTATGATACTTGAAAATGGAACAATCACATGCCCCACTTAATTTTGAGTGGTAACCATTCCCTATCACAAAGCATTGCAACATAGATCACGTTTTTTTGGAAAGTGATCTACGATGCAACGCCCTGCGTCCATCAACTTGAGGCATGATGATGATAAGCCTCTTGTGCCTGTAATTTCACCATGCACCTCCCCGGACGAGCCCCCCACCAATAACTCTACTACCTTCAAAAAGTCTTATACTTCTTATGTCTTACCTTCTGTCTTAATACAAGATACAAGATTTTATTGATAAAAAGATATTTGACAAGTAAAATGTGTACAATTATTCACGTAGTACAGTACTTAGCTACTCAAAAATTATATTTATCATAGATACATATTAACCAGTCATTCTCTTAATATAATGAATGAGACAATATATTATGTCTTATAGGTACATTTAACAAGTACATAACTACTTATGTAATTATCACTTTATGAACTAGGCAGGGATAGGGTGTTCTACTGTTCAAGTAATTCTGAGAATTCACCTATACTGTAGACACCCTCTCCAGTAGCCACGTCCTTGTTCTTAAAGTTCATGATTAATTTCTATGTGATGATGGCTTCGTTGTTTTGCCCTCTGATGTGGCTTGTACCCCACCTTGTTGATGAAGGTACGATCGCATTTGGGCATATCAGTACTCCACTGACGAAGTTATAGAAGATGGCCGCTGATGGTCTGACCTTTAACACTCTGGCTTCTGGGCTCGCTGGAGGATGAGGACGTGTAGAATAACTTGGTTTCAGCACTCAAAGTGATAATTCAGCTCGTTTCTTGTCAACATTGAGTCGACATTTTTCTACAAACTCGTTTACCTGAAGGTGGATTAGCCGTCTCCACTCCGGACGTTGTGCTGGGTTCTTCTCCCACTGAAAGGGCTCAATTTTTCACCGCTTCATGTGTCTTTTGAGAACATCTTGTACCACGCGAGCGAAGTCACGTGCGGAAGCTAGTAAATATATAAAAGCTGCTGGCTATTGATTCGAGGATTATTATTTTTGTAAAGATGTTTTCGTTTTTCTTTGAGTAATGTTTGGACATGAAAGACTTTCTTTCTAAGTGGGTGTTACCAGTCAGTCACAGTGATAGCATAAGTTTTCCATGATTAAGAAAATAGAAATAAAATATCTTATTTCTATGGCTTTACGAGGAAAATAATCTTGATGAGTTTCTTATTTGAATGTCGATTTGATTAAACTCACCTACCTACACTTTACTTTTGCATTCAAATTTAGGAGATTATTAAACTTTAGTAAATAGAATAGGAAAATTTATTTCTTTAAGGAAAAATTGCATGTTCTGCTAATATTTCAGAAGTAGTACATAGAGTTCCTTGTGAAGGGCTCATCCGGGAAAGTACAACCACCATGCGTATTCCTGCCGTGAAGATGCCGGTGAAATTTCAGGCACCTTCATGCCTAGGGTAGTTGCATCGTAGGGCACCTAAACATGCGTGACCTACAAAGCAATACTTTGTCATTAGTATCATCGGCCTATAGCAGTCCACTGCTGGACATAGGCCTCCCCTAATAAACGCCATTGCGCCCTGTCCTGAGCTCGACTCATCCAGCTTCTACCAGCAGCTTTTCACAGATCGTCACTCCACCTGGCCGGAGGACGTCCTACACTACGTTTGCCGAGCCGCGGTCTCCACTCAAGAACTCGTTTTCCCCAACGGTTATCGGTTCCTCGGCAGATATGGCCTGCCCACTGCCACTTCAGCTTGAGAAGTCTCCGAGCTATATCGACAACTTTAGTTCTATGTCGGATATACTCGTTACGGATTTTATCCTTCTGAGAAACTCCAAGCATAGCTCGTTCCATAGCTCGCTGAGCGACTAAGTCTGATCAAGTCTGGTCTAAAACTGTCATAAGTATACATTTAACATCACGTGGGCCATGGGCTAGTTCCACATTTAGTATCATAAAAAAAGGTTACTCAGAAAAGTAAATCAACCTAATAACTGCTAGAAATCGCATCGAGAGTCAACACCAATTGAGCGTTCGCTCATGCTTTCATACAAATTTGGCAATCAGTTTTTTATGTGCGTCATGGACGTCGTAGAGTCTTAAAAAACTCATTGGCAAAATTGTATGAAAATTGTATGAATTGTATTGCGCTGTAAGGCAAAAGAAAAATGCCAAAATTCAAAGTCGCTTAGAATATTTAAATTCCCTGACCCCCGACGGGCAGCAGCGTTCGAGATGCGAGTAGATGTGTGCTCTGTAATTCCCAGCCCGCATGCTCAGAGTAGATATTATGGTTAACTAGGGAAGGCCTATGTCCAGCAGTGGACTGATTAAGGCTGGTGTGATGTGTTTTTCAGATATAAAATATCCCTCCCCATCCACTGATTAACTATAATCTTTTTGATGTCGTCGGTGAATCTGGTGGGGGGTTTCCCTACAATGATCGCGGTCGCCATTCGAGAACCTTTATTCCCCAACGGTTATCGATTCTACGGGCCGTGTGGACTACCCATTGCCACTTCAACTTGCTGATTCAGAGAGCTATGTGTGTATTCATTGATCAATGAGGAGAAATCTTCCAAAATGATCAATCAGCTCTTACCATCGCCCTAACTTTAAAGTCAACAATTACAAAACAAACAATTTAAACCATCAATCAAAGCAAAACGTAGACTTTAAACAGAAAATACAAACACAAAACGGAAAACGACAACGTTATTCCTTAGACAGGTAGAATTGAAGGCAAATACAGATTTAATCTCGCATTATTGCTATGCCAAAACCGCCTCTATTGTGAAACTTTAAGGTTGGATATAGCAGGATATCCTGCCAATAAATGCGGGTAAGAACAATTTGTTATCCGTGACACACGGTCGTAAAGAGCGGCTAGCGGATCGCCTGCAAATAGAAATGGCACTTTTCAATTTGAAACACAATCGTATGAAACAGTTTGTGCAATGTCTGGGAGAGGAACTCATAACTAGTCAAGTGTTTCGTACCATAGTCTCTATAATAGTCATAGTATTTTATATAAAAAGTTTGTTATTACATATTGTTACATATAATTTACTTAATCTATCTGTAAATAAATTCAACAGCAGATATATAACATCTGTGAAAATTTTAACTGTCTAACTATTACGGTTCATGACAGATAGACAGACAGACAGTGGAGTTTTAGTAATAGGGTACAGTTTTTACCCTTTGGGTACGAAACCCTAAAAATGTTGTTATAAGGACAGAGATTGCAAGATTATAATCTCTTTTTTTTATTTGTAAAAAAATATTATAAAATTTCCTACTAAAATTAGATAACAAAAAATCTTGGGATGAAACTGTCTTCAACTCCCTCAAAAACAATGTAATAGTTATGAATTGCGATTTTAACAGTCTTTAAAAAAATATAAATGAAGCAGATTCTTGCCAATTCTTCTCTGTTAGGTCGCGTTACGAATTGGTGTAAATTAAAAAAAATATGACGATTCAGAGTGGCTCTAATTCAATATAAAAATTGAAGTTTAAAGTTTTGAAGTTATGTATATATGTTAAGTTATGCCTATCTCAATTTTCAAACACGAAACTGTAACGGTTGAAGAATATCGTTCGTATATTTAAGCAGCAAGTGAGGCTTAGAGACATTATTCCGCGATACCGTTCCATAATAAAGAAGTTTGGTTAGTCTTGAAATTCAACATAATAATGATGTGTAACTCGACGCGTAGAGCACGAGCAATAAAAATAAAGGGCATTATTTTACATAAGCTGTTTTAACCTGAGTAACTCCCTCCCTAGTTCCTTTATATGAGTTAGTGGCCACAACTCAGTTACTCTGGAGTCAGACGGACTTATAGGCTATCCAAAGACCTCCAACATGGCTACACAACAATGCTAGCCGATCATCTTAATTATTATCTATTTTTATTGGAATTTAGCTGTCCTGGTGGTAGGCTTCGTAATGCCGTAACCAGCCGGCGGCCAGAGCCCCGTTTGTTAGTTAGCAGAGTGCAGGGGGCAGGTATTTGTTATCAGGTATCGGTAGGTTATGTTCCGGCCTCCCGCGATACAGGCATGCCTCGTGCGGGGACCATCAGTAACTCTATCTGTATTAGGCTTTTTAATAAATAAACTATTTGTATTTGTATTAAATTATAGTTTCTAAAATGATCTTAAAACAACTAGAACCAAACCACGTTTATATGCGGAGCGTTCGAGTGGGTTCTCGATCATAACCCCCTAAAGGCATCATACGGCCGTGCGAGCGTGAATTTAAACTCCATCTTAGCTTATACTGCCTTACTGCAGACGACTGATAAAACGTAACTACACCACTTTGTAAAATGGAAATTAGATCTTCCATCAGATATGTGTAATCTTTAAAGGGCCTGAGAGGCGAGCTGTGGGTTTGATTCTCGTTGCTCTGTATTTTAACTGACTTTAAAAAAGGGAGGAGGTTCCCAATTTGGTAGTTTTATTTAGTTTGTATAGCGCCTTTTTATAGCCTATTTATATTATAAATGTATAGCCTTTTTATAGCGCCGATTTGGATAATTATTTTTTCGGTTGGGATGATATATACTTATAGTTTTATTTAAATTATTTTTTATTACGCAAGATTCTGTCTGTTGTTTCTAAAATTAAGGTTTACAATAAAGCATTTTCACTCAATCATTACCTTATAATAAATTATAATAAAATAATAATAATAAATTAAGTACTAGCTGATATAATTAAGTGCTAGTTGCTAGAATATTATCATATATTTAGTTAAACAATGGGGTAAGGGTAGGGTAGGCTAGGATTGGGGTACGGCTAGGGATAGGTTTGGGGTAGGGTATGGTAGGGCAGGGCAGGGTAGGGTAGAGTAGGGTAGTCGTTGTTGTTGTTGTTTCATCCTCATTGATTGTTTTTTCCATTTCGATATCTTTTTTGAATGTTTCTTTAACTTTGTTACCCTCTTTGAGACTGGACATCGTCTATCGGGTCAGCTAGTATTTAGATGTAAGAGGTTAGTTTAAATATTTTAAAACCTAGATAAATTTGTTTCTTATGTATCTCTTTAAGTAAACCATATGTTTGTATAAGAAAATTGTTATTTAGCCTAAACTCTTTTTACATCAAAAATGTTAACTTCACTTCTTTTTGCTTTAGGCTTCTGGGATAGTTCTCTAGAATTTCAGTATCGCCAGTATCAAGTAATAAATTGTTCATAACATTATGAGGCAACTTAAAACAGTTTATAAATCCAGTCTTCAAGTCTTCAGTCAGGTCCTGTTTTCTGCTATAGCAATGGCGACTATAACAAAAAACGGTCAGCAAACAATTTTCTACATCAGAGAATTCAAATCCAAATCAGCTTTTATTCCATTACACTAAACTTGTGTCTTATTACCAAGGTAGACTGGTTAAATTGCCAAACGATTTAAACAATATAAATCAGAAAAACACTAGAATATTAAATAAAATAAAAGTGACACAACCGTCGTTGACGATGAAAAAAATTGTTCCCCATCAAAAATGTTATCTTTTTTATGTATCCGTATGTGAGTTCCGCTATCCTCCGGTAGATGGCAGCTCGCCATTAGAGCAGACGTCCCGATCCCAATGTGCAGACGATCGCGTTTACATCACCCCACTCAGGTACAGTGTACGTCTACTGCAGTGGCACAGAGGACCCGGGTTGTGGGAACCCGTATGTAACCCACCCGTAATACGGGTCATGTCATGTACACATCATGTACAAAAGTATGAGAGCGCTAAGTATATTACGCTACGAATACACCAAAACTGTCATGGGCCGTCAAAAGGCGAAGTATGATCGTCAACGGCCGATGGCAGATGACTTGAGATTCATACGATGTTCAATTAAAGTAAATTAAAAAAATATTAAGGGCAAAGCATCCAAGAATATACTCATTCTTATACTTATTTATTTCACCATTACAAGAACCAGGAACATTACAGTATACTTGGTTATGTCAATTTTTAAAATAAAGGACACAAGTGAGATCTTATGTCGGAAAAAGTAAAAGCCAGTCACCGAAGCCGAAAACGGGTAGGTGGATTATTATTATTATTATTATAAGGTCAGTTAGAGTTCGATTGCGACATCGATTTCTGTGATAATAATAAAAAAAATAGTTTAAGAAAAATAGCGACAATCATCGTGTTAATACTAGAAATAAAGATAAACTAGCTGTTCCTACTGTAAGGCTCCATGAAGTTAATCAATCTTTTAAAGGGCAATTTGTACGTTGTCAACCAAATGATATGCTTAATTGATCTGTAAATAAATTTAAAAATATAACCCATATAATTTATAAATTTAATAAAGCATATTATAAAATTTCTGATTATTAAGATGACAAAAAATATCGAGATGAAACTGTCTCCAACTAGCTCAAAAACAATGTAATAGTTAATAAGAATACCGATTGTTACATGGAATTAAAAAATATATAAACCTTGCAGAGTTTCTAGCCAATTCTTCTCTGTTTCGTCGCGTTACGAATTGGTGTAAATTACAAAATGCCGATTCAAATTGTACTTTACAGTGCTTAATGAATAAATACATATGAGTTTGAGTTTCAGTTTGATGCCTCTTTCTTGTTTAAGTTCAAAGGGTAGTAATTCTAACGCCTACGCCTTCTACCTAGTTTACGAGTAACTATGACTTATTGGTGTAATTTCTCGACACCCACGTGAGTTTAATCTAGACGTCATAGATTTATGAAGATGCTGGTGAAATTACAAGGAGTGTCAGGGGTTCTAACCTCTTTTAGAACCTAACCTAACCCGCCGGTGGTGCACTCTGCTGAATAACAAGGGGCTCTAGCGGGCGGCTAATAGCGGTATCAACATCATCATCATCCACAGCCCGATTTCACCCACTGCTGGGTATAGGCCTCCCTCAACTTGTGCCATCCACCACGATCCTGCGCTAGTCTAACCCACGTACGGCCCGCGACTTTGACAATGACATCTGCCCAACTTGCAGCCGGACGTCCCACACTCCGAAAGCCA
Organism: Horisme vitalbata; assembly: GCA_951804965.1. Taxonomy (NCBI): domain Eukaryota; kingdom Metazoa; phylum Arthropoda; class Insecta; order Lepidoptera; family Geometridae; genus Horisme; species Horisme vitalbata. Next base: position 35,261,839 of record OX638090.1, read on the forward strand.
TCCCTAGGCCACCACTCTGTAATTGGTCATCACCTCGCCTCGCAATGTGTCCTGTCCAACTCCATTTGAGTTCCATAATACGGTTTCCAGCGTCCTGGACTTTACTTTTTCGTACGGTAGTATAATGTATATATACTTTATAGCGGTATAAGCCAGGTCATTACATGGATGGGTGACCGTTTAGTGATATTTAGATTTGAGCACTTCCGTGTTTTGGAAGGCACGTTAACATGTTGGTCCCGGCTTTTCAGTCGTTAAGCCATGTCGGAGGCTTTCGGGCGGCCTAAAAACTCCACCACCAGAGTTGGTCACTAGCTCATACGAAGAGGAAGAAGAAGCGGTATAGTGCAGCTAAAATCCCTAGCCCTGCTGCCCTCTCGCCCCCTGGTGCGAGGGCTGAAAGCTGTGCCCTGCGAACTCTAATATACGATACAGACTTACCGGCGCGCGTCAGAGAGCATCGAAGCGCATTTTAAACATGCTAGAGGAAATTGAAACATCTACAAAGCAGTTCCTTATTTGCATGCAATATCTACTTACAGATCTATTAATGTCAGTGTTTGACAAAGCTCAAAGCTGCGTAAATTGCATGCAAATAGGGAACTTAAAAGTTCTTGATTATTTGTATTTAAAGTGTTAGAGGAAAAACTAAGTTTTTTTAATATCCCTCCGTTTTTTTAATTACAACTCATTATTTTGGCGGGATTTGAACCCGCGACCTTTCCATATTTATCGGGACGCGCTATCAACTGCGCTACCGAGCCAACTTCTCGCCTTATCGATTTTTTTTGGGATATTATAAAATCTAAAAGGGCTTTAAGTTTTAATGAATCTAGCTGCCAAATCTCCTGGTCGCCAACGGGAAGCAGCGTTGGCGGTGCGGGAAACGTGCTCTGTGATCCCCAACCCGCATACCCAGCGTGGGGATTATGTGCATAATATCCTCCTTCTTATAGGGAGGCCTATATCCAGCAGTGGACTGATTAGTCTGGTGTAGTTTGTGTTGCAGCAGCCAAATAGTGCCATGGTAACAGCCAAGTGCTATAACTGAACTATGTCAATTGTATTCAACTTTCGTGCAAGTGGTGTCAAGAATCGAGTTCAAGTGAACAACTAGAACTGTATAGTATCTCGATTGTACTCGTAGTTAGCCTAATGACCTTGACCCTGCACTAGGACTTGTTTTTCCACATGAAGTAATTGATATGAATATAATACTCATAGTATTTATATTTGACGGCCTCTGTGGCGCAGTGTGCGAAGGTCCGCCTGAGACGCAGAAGGTTGCGGGTTCGATTCCCGCTGCGGGACAAATATTTGCATGTTCTGCAGATATTTGTATGGCGTCTGGGTGTTTTCTATGTATGATGTGTATGTATTTACAATAAATATATAGATGTAGAATATAAATCATGTGGTTCCCATAATACAAGCTCTCCTTAGTTTGGGGCTACATGATGCTCTTCGATTACGTTCAGTATTATTTATTTATATCGTTACGGAAGTATTATTTCTTATTTTATCGTATCGCCAAACAATTTCACTTCAAAATTGCTTTGCTGTATAAATTTATACAGTTTAAATAATCTATCAAAATAACAATATCCATTAAATGTATTATTTCTTATTTTATCGTATCGCCAAACAATTTCACTTCAAAATTGCTTTGCAAAATGTATAAATTAATAAAGTCTAAATAATCTTTCAAAATAAGAATTTCCATTAAATCAATTTGAAGAACGTAGGTATACATCAAAATTACAGGTTCTAAGTATTTCAAGATGCAAAAAATCGATAGATGGAAATGTTCGAGGCCGTCCTTCGTGGAAATCATGGATAATCCTTGGCTATATTCATCAGTAAACTTCTAGGTATAGGATGTTGGGGTTCTTGGTATTATGATGCTAGGTTGTTGATGAAGAAGTCGGTAGTTTTAAATTATCTAGGTAACTGATATTCACGATTGAAAAAATGGGCATAACTGAAAAATACCATTATTCGTAATGACTTACAAATTATCACATATTCTTGAAGTCAGCTAAATACCTTGGGATTCTTCTTCTTCGTATGATCTAGTGAACAACTCTGGTGTCGAAGTTTTTAGGCCGCCCGAAGACCTCCGACATGGCTTAACGACTGAAAAGCCGGGAACAACATCTTAACGTGCCTTCCGAAGCACGGAAGCGCTCAAATCTAAATGTCACTTAACGGTCACCTACCCAAATAATGACCGGGCGGCTGTTGCTTAACCAAGGTAATCTGCTAAGAACACAGAAGTTAACTACGCCACGAGCGCTTCATGATAGTTCATTGGAATCAATTATGAAACGATTATGTAATAGCCAAGTGCTCCGCCCTCTTCATGGTGAAGAGTGCTTGCAGCAGGGCCTCCTTCCGCGCGCTGAGGTGGCGGCCCGTGGCTGCAGTCACGGCCACCAGCGACAACGTCACCACTCATTGCGCACCTGACGATCGACTGCAGTTTCAGCTTCAGCTCGAGGTTAAAAGGCAGTCTATCATTATCATTATCATAGGTCTGTGCCTCAGAGAAGGCAGCTCGTCCTCGTTCAAAGCCTTCGTCAGTAGAGTTAACAGAATTCTGTTTATTTGGATCTCAGCTATATAGGACTCAAGGAATTAATCGAAGGGGATTATTTTTGATGATCTTGAGATGATGTTAGGTTGTATTTTTAAATTATGTAACTGGTAACTGATGATTGCAAAATTGGGTCGTTTGAAAAATAATCGGGGGTATGAAGTCTTCGGAATCTTAAGGCAACCTTATCTGCCTATAGTGCACCCTTCTTTTTATAAAACGGGGCTCTGACGGCCGGCTGTATGTGGTATAGCGCAGCTTGACACCAGCATATCTAACGCCGAACAGCGTCGGCGGTGCGAGAAGTTGTGCCCTGCGGTCCCCAACCTACATGCCTGGCCTGGGGATTATGGGCATTTGCCCCTTTATTAGGATAAGCCTAAAGGAGAATGCCGTCTGATCTATGGCGCTCGGTACTAAGACTAAAGTGAGTGCGTCAAAAAAATCTCCAATAAGTTTTTAGTGGATTCTACTGTCAAAATAATTAAAAATGAGGGTTATTGCCATAGTAACACTTTACATCAATGTTTGTTGCCATAGCAACTTATATATCATTGGTTGTTGCAGTTTAATGGCGGCGTGCAGCGGAAATTAAATCAACAAAATATTAATCCCGTCGGTGTGTAAAACTAAAGAAAATGTTAATGTAATTTATGAAATATAATAAATTTTATGGGATACGTTTGGTTTTGACGCAATTGGTTCGGGTTCTCGGCATTCTCCTTTAACAGTCGACTAAGCTGGTGTGGTTACTGTTACTGTCATGTCTGTCATGGAATCATCCCATTGTAGAGCAAAGGCCTCCCCCCATTTTTTCCATCCACTTCGATCCTACGCTAAAGTTTCCCAGTCTTTTTGGAAGAAGTCTAGTTCGTCATGCCAACTTCTACGTGTTGTGGTGTGGCGGAAAAATAATTATGAATAATGAACGACGAATTAACAACCTCTTAAGGCCACACACATCAGCTATGATATAGCACAGCCTACATCGACACAGCTAAATCCCCTGGCCACCGACGGGCAGCAGCGTCGGTGGTGCGAGAAGTTGTGCCCTGCGATCCCCAACCCGCATGCCCAGCGTGGGGATTATGGGTTATGGCCCCCTTTATTAGGGGAGGCCAGTAGTTCCAAAAAAAATCCAAAAATGTATGTATGTAGAAATCAATTTTCTCAAAATTCTCCATACAAAACGCCAATTTCAAAGGTGTGCGGTCACTTACCGAATTCTTGTGGAAAAATGTATTAAATAAATAAATAAATAAATAAATAACGCGGGACGTAATCACACAGCATCATGCAGCCCCAAACTAAGCAGAGCTTGTATTATGGGAACCACATGATTGATATACTACACATATTACTTTTTTTTTTTTGTAAATACATACATATCATACATAGAAAACACCCAGACCCGAGACAAATATCTACAGAACATGCAAACATTTGCCCCGCAGCGGGAATCGAACCCGCGACCTTCTGCGTCTCAGGCAGACCTTCGCCCACTGCGCCACAGAGGTGTATTAAGATGTATCATGCTATAATATAACTACTTCGTTACATTATAGCTGCTGTGTGTGAAGTGCTTTAACCTCTATCAAGAGTTGGTCACTTGCTATTGAGACCAACCTCTATTCTAGAAGTCAGCTAAATAACCTACCCTAATAACCTCGATCACAGGCACTATTTAACCGCGCATACAGATCGTACGTTCGAAAATAAGCTTTCGAACAGCGCGTTGAGTGACGACCCATTCGGTCCCCCGTAAAACGTAACGGCCCACTCCAAATGACTTGCTCGATAAAGAGTGTAAATGTACCCTAATATACCTTTTTGGGGTTAGTACTTAAAAGGTGGCGCCGCTGAATGTACTAGTTTGAAATGCGAACCGATATTTTCCGAGTACCACAAATGGATCCGCGGGCGGAAGCCATTAAGTAGGATAAAATTGTCTTGACTTTAACAGTCTTTGATTTTAGAGACTGTTATAGTATAAACAGACTATAAGTAGCTTAATTTGTTATAGCTTTTGTTTGAGGGATTTTTGTGTTAGGATCAGACCTATAGACATGATCCAAACCTTAATTTATACTGCGTCAAATGATAACTCATATCCATCTATTTATCATCTTATCTAAACCTTTTTAGGGTTCCGTAACCGAAGGGTTCTCAACGGGAACCTATTACTAAGCCTTCGCTGTCCATCCTTGTTTGTCAGCGGGCTGTATATGATGAACTGTAATAAGTAAGAGTTGAAATTTTTACAGTGTGTATTTCTATTGCCGCTATAACAACAAACACCTACTAAAAAGAATTTAAAAATACATATTGTTATATCTTGTACGACGTACCCTTCGTGTGCGAGGCTGACTCGCACTTGACTGGTTTTTATACGGAGTAACATTTCCGTCCTCAGCCTAATTGACCTTACATGCAAAAAACCTTCTCTTGCTATGTTTTGTTGCTCTGTTTTGGGATAAACTAAAAGCATTTTAAACTTCCTTGTTCATGTGTAGCAAATACTAAATTTAGGAATATATCGTACTGTTTACATATTTATAATAGTACGTACGAGTATAGTTACGAGTGTGTATTAGTTTCCTACTGCCCAAATTCAAATAATACTAAATAGTACATATATCGTTTATGAATAGGAACGTATTAGTTAATTTCAAGTACACGAATTTAGAAGTTGATCGAATTGAAAATTGTGGAACTGGACTAGAAGACAACTAGGCCAACATAGTGGTACCGTTATGATGGTTCTTTAGCGGTTAGTTCCAGCACTCGAATAAGTTTCTATTGACTGATAACGCAGTGGCATCACTTCTACGCTAAGTATTCCTTTAAATGCTAGGAGGTTATGTAATTTATTTTTCGTTATGTAGTTAATTTCTAAAGATGTATAAACGAGATCTTTGATATGACATGTTTTCCTTCAATGAGAAGGAAAACATCGTTAGGAAACACACGGCTTAGGGTTCTTATACACGAGCGGCACAATGTCACCGGCAGAGGCAACTGCACCCGTCGGCAGCAGCTGTTGACGCGACGGCGACAGCTGTTGATATACGTCAGTGGCAGCCTTTTTTTTACATTGCAAAAAAATATTTCAACTATTTAGTAATCTTTATTATACATTACCAGCTTTACCTTGTGGCTGATCTGAGCCTTTGACATGTCAATATCTCTGCAGTAGCCATCTTTGACTCATTGCAGTCAACTGACAAAATGGCGAACGCGGCACGCTACAAAAACAACAACTGTAAGTGTTGTTATAGATCAGCAGCTGCCGCTGTCGCATCGACGGTTACAATTACGTCTGCCATTGGCCATTTGCCGCTCGTGTATAAGAGTCCTTAGTCAGCTCCATACGTATTGACCATGTATTTCCTGTGGTAAGGGACACCAGGGTGAGAGGATGGTAAAGATAGGTGCTACAAGCCTACTCCATCGAAGCATGCACCAGGGTCTACAGCGTCCCGGTCAATGAGAGTAGCTACCTCTTGACGCTGTATAAATTATTAGATTAGATGCAAAGGCTTAATGTGATATTTAGTAACAGACTATATTTATATCAATAAAAAGTTTAATAATAATATAATAATGCTGGACACTATCACACAGCATCATGTAGACCCGAACTAAGCAGAGCCTTGTATTATGGAAACTATATAATTGTTATATGTATTTTTTTTTTGTAAAAACATAGTTATTATACATAGAAAACACCCAGACCTGAGACAAATTATATCTGAAAATGATGCGAAAATTTGTCTCGCGTTTTGTTTTTTAACACGACACATTACTAAATAAAATACTAATTTAATGGGAGGATGTTGATGAGCCGCGAGGACAATGTGGACTGACTCGCGTTGCCGCGAGGCGCCATCGGATCCCACGACAGTAGGTGCGTGGCGAATGCAAAGTTAGCATTATTTTACGCATGGACCGTACACAGACTGAGTAGTAGACTGGTCGGTCCAACCTTCAATATTAATTACTAAGTTGCATTTTATAATGAAGATTTTAATTTAATATACACGAATATATAAAATGGTAAACTGACTGACTGCGTGTGATATCAACGTACAGCACAAACCGCGGTACCTCGAGACTGAAAATTTTGCACAAAGTTAGATAGAGCTTTTAGGATTACAATCGAATTCAAACTCATCCTATATATTAAGTAGTATATTAAGGGATGAGTGTTTGTATTAAATTCCATCAGTTTTGAAGTTAGGTTCTGAATATTTTGTATGTTTTTGATTATTAATCCCGTCGGTGTGTAAAACTAAATAAAGTGTTAATGTCATTTATAAAATATAATAAATTTTATGAGATAAGTTTGGTTTGGACGCAATTAGTACGGGTTCTCGGCATTCTCCTTTCAACGTAAAAATCACTGAATCGACGCAGACTCGCGGGGACAAGTTAGTAAACGATAATTTCAATTGCAATTTCCTGTGGAAAACTGATATTTCCGTTTTTAATAAAGTATGGAATTTAATTAAAACTCCAAGTATTTATAATTAAAATGTTATTTCAGATAACATATATTTCAGTATTAGTTATCAGAAAATGTGATAAGTGTGTTATTTAAATGTAATAATACTTTATTATTCTCACATTTTTAAGTAGTATTCAAAGTGTACTTTAAGTGCCTCATGAAAAAATATCAATAAATCCGAATTTATAATTTCCCACATATTTTTTGCACAACTAATTAATTGCTAAGACAAATAAACATCAACTGAGTGAGTTCATCGCCACGTAACGCTTCCGAAATTCAATAGAAAGTTTACCTGTTCTGTTCCTACTCTATTCATAATAAAAAGTCTAGATAACGTAACCCTACAGAATTCCCTATTAATTTTGACTACTTTTTAATTGGTTTCAACTTACAAAAATCGCTCGTTGCCGATTTTTCCTTCATGAATTTTAATTGGGCTTTGTTTGAACAAACAAATTGAGAAAACAATGTGATGGGTGAAAATTCTGGCGAGAAAAATGTAAGGTTGGAACAATGTGGTTGTTGTTTGATACGGGTTTGATACCATCCTAACTTACATTATATACCCTCGAGAGCAATGAATCCGGGTCACTCAAAGAATCCAAAAAATCTCGGAAAGTAAGAATTCTAGGTTAATGCAATAAATTGTATTTAATAGACAATTTAATACTCCTTAAATGAAAGTATTAAAACTTCTTAGTTATTGTAAAGCTATATCATAAAAAAATCAAATTTGAAAAGGGAACACTGTCGAAGATGGAACTACGAAATTACAGGATTTGTTTTTGCTTTTGTTTGTAATCTGTCATTTATGTTGGTACATAAACCAGGTTGATAGTGCTCAATATTCATTATTCAAGCTGAAATCATGTCGCTTACACTTGAAGAATGCACCAGAATACTTACATTGGTGGAAACCGGCCGGAGTCAGCGCGATACAGCCAGGACTGTCGGTGTGTCGCTGTCAACAGTACAAAGAGTTCTCCGACGTTACGAAGAAACTGGTTCTAACCTACGCAGACCAGGAACGGGCAGAACTAGGTGTACCACAGCACGAGAAGACCGATACTTGGTGAACACCATGCTTCGAAATCGCTTTCTCACAGGAACTGAACTCACAAATCAGTTTCGACGCCTCGGAGGAAGTAACCCAAGTGCATGGACAGTAAGACGTCGGCTTGCTGAATCTAACTTAAAACCCCTTAGACCTGCAAACGGCCCTAAACTGGAGCGTGGCCATCGTATTTCAAGACTAAGATATGCCCAGAACCACGTAAATTGGAGTATTGAAGATTGGTCGAAAGTTATGTTCTCCGACGAATCAAAATTTATGCTCTACAAGCACGATGGAAGACACAGAGTGTATAGAAGACCAGGGGAAAGATTCAAGCAAGCATGCATCGAAGAAAAAGTAGCCTACGGTGGTGGGTCTGTACTTGTGTGGGCCGGAATTTCATCTGAAAGTCGCACAGAGCTGGTGATCATAGAAAACGGCTCTTTAACTAGCGTAAGATATGTGGAAGAAATCCTCAACGAACACGTTGGTCCATTTATGGTCAATTTGGGTGAGGATGCTATATTTATGCATGACAATGCCCGACCTCATACAGGTAGGATTGTGAATGACTACCTTCAAGAGATGAACATTACTTGTATGGAGTGGCCAGCGCGCAGCCCGGATATCAACCCGATCGAGCATGCTTGGGACGAGCTAGGGAGATGCGTAAAACAACGAAACCCTCCCCCAATCACGCTTCCTGAGCTCAAAATTGCTCTCACAGAGGAATGGGAGAATATTCCCCAAAATCGTATAAGGAACTTGGTGTACAGCATGCCAAACTGCGTAAACGCAGTAATGGAAGCACGAGGAGGTAATACGAAGTATTGAAATTCAAGAAAATCGTCATAAAGTTCAAAAATTTCATGTTTCCTATTTTTGTTTTAAGGAGAGATCAGCAGTTTTTTTTCTTTATGTAATTTTGTGTAAATAAAATGTATGGTGACTCATATTTTTTTAACTTTCATTTAAGGAGTATTAAATTGTCTATTAAATACAATTTATTGCATTAACCTAGCATTCTTACTTTCCGAGATTTTTTGGATTCTTTGAGTGACCCGGATTCATTGCTCTCGAGTGTATATTTATTATATTATACTGACGATTCCTGTGCCGCAGTGGGCGAAGGCTTGCCTTAGACACAGAAGGTTCCGGTTTCAATTCCCGCCTCGTAACAAATATTTGTATGACTTGTAAATATTTTTCTCGGGGGTATAATTTTTCACGGGTCTGGGTGTTTTCTATGTTTACATATACACATTATTATGAATTAATAATAATAATACATTATTATTTATTATTTATGTAGTATATCAGTCATCGCCTGAGGGAAGGGAAGCCTTTGCCCTGCAGTGGGATCAGACAGGCTCGGATAAGATAAGATATCAGTCATGTGGTTTCTTTAATACAAACTCCAGCACCAGCATTTAATGCAAAAGTGAGTTTGTTTGATTTTTACACTTTCTCACGTATAAAAGCGTAGAGAACAAACAAACAAATAAATAATTTTATTATTAGTATGGATGAGGATGCGCTCCATTCGCATTGCCAACGATCTACCGGCACGATACACGATTTTCATTTATTTGCACCCACTATCATCGGTTTAACTACCTGTAAGTCTGTTCACATGAGTCGTTTTATAGTTTCTAGGATTCCATACATCAAAAGAGGAAAAGTGCAACCCTTGTAGCCGTTGTCCATTTAGATCCTCGTTTAGAGGTATCGAGTTAAAATTAAAATCAAATCTCTTAGAGCTATGAAAAAAACAAACTTCAAAGCTAACGCAATCAAAAGATACGCCCGTTTATGCCGCACACACACACACACACACACACACACACACACACACACACACACACACACACACACACACACACAAACTAACTCACGTTCACAGACTATCGCATCTTAAATATTAATTTGAAGTGAAGAAAAAAATCAAAAATCGTTGATTTGTAGTTTAGCAAAAAAATGATATGTATGGAACCCTCGCTCGGTAGGTACGTGAGTCACCACGATCTTGGCCGTTAAAGTTAAAACTTTAAATAAAAAAACCGGCCATTTGATTATTGCCTAATTTATTTCTGCTCTATGTATTTAGCTTAATTTCATGACTCAGTAATGTAAAAAAAATGTATGGACCCTGTCTGAAATAAAGAATTTATTTATTTATAAAACTCTAATATATAAAATAACAGATACAAAGATTAGGTACTACTACGAGTGATGAGAGTAGATGCAATTCAATACTAAAGGATTGTAATTTCACTTAGTTCTAAGCACAAAAGTACTTAAGCTCTTGTAGTTTGGCAACTGTTGTGCCATTGTACTCGTTTTCACATTAACAGATACAGGGAAGCGTATTTCCTACCTACTTAGTAGTAGGGGTGGGTGTAATATCGTGCTTTGTTTTATCGATATCGAGTTTGACCATACCTACTCATTTTAAATAAATTCTTTAAGTAAAATTATTCAATAGTCAGCTATTAATTCAATTACTAGGTAATATCTGCTGAATATTTAAAAATAGAACGCATAAGATTTTTATATATCCTAAAAAATTCTACTCAGGCGGGATTTGAACCACGGCGAAGGTGAAGCCAACGGCTCTTAGACGTGACTGCCCGAAAATTTTGACAAGACGAAGATTTGATTTGGTAGCGCCGTTTGTTAGCGCGTTGTTATAATCCCGCCTGAGTCGATATTTTCGGGATATTATATAAAAATCCTATTTTCTTTTCTGAAGTGTGGGCTAACACTTAATTATTTTGTTCAATTATTTTTCAATCATAGGCATTGCTGGCTTGTGCAAAAAAGCAGCCCGACTCAAATGGGACTGGATGAGACCAATGGAAGGCGACGTCATGGTCGACCATGAAAGCGATGGCGGACGAATTGACGAACTCAAGCCGAGAGAGAGTAGGGTGGAATATCTCGAAGGATAGAGATTGTTGTCTGAATTTGGGAGACACTTTTGCCCAGCAGTGGAACGGGTTGATTAAAAAAGATTTCAATCTTGCACAAATACGAATTGCAACTTCTAGTAATATTTTCATCGATAATAACTGATTAAAAAAAGAGTTTGAGTTTGAGAATTGTATCATCGATAATACCCCAACACTAGATGTACACAACATCTTTGAATACGTAATACGGACATGTCTAATGCAATTCCAAGCGGTGATATTCTGTTAGCTTCCGGCTGCATGCCTCTGCACAATATAAGTCGCATCGATATTGTCCTAGTGATGTATTGTTTCCGGTTCTATAAAATAAATAACATTTGTTTGTCTCAGTCTCAGCCTTTGACGGAAAAAGTATATGAGGCGAGTGTGAATGGGACAGTTGGAAGTGAAAGACCTCGACGTACGTTCTGCGATCAAATCGGAGACGTGGTGGAAAAAGGCCAGGTCAGGAGTACTCTAAACTGACAAGCATGTATGAAGAATGTGATGAGAGTGAATGAAGCAAAAGAGGTATTCCAGGAACGTAGCAAGTGGAGAGCCGTGGTCTCTGTCTACCCCTCTGGGAAAAAGGCGTGACTGTATGTTTGTAATTGTATGTATCTATGCCGTATGCCTGATGAGCTGTGGGAAAAAATTGACACACTGTGGATTGCGGATAAAGCAAGACGGCGTCGCGGCAGACCACGTAGACGATTCCAACTACCATCAAGTTGATATTCCATTTAACATAACTAAGCGCTTCCAAACATCATTTATAATGCGCATTGCTACAATATGGAATAAGCTGCCAGCAACTGTTTTTCCGTTGACTTACCACCGTAACGGTAAAAGGAGGAGGTTCTCAATTCATCGGAACCTTTTTTTATATTTTTTATGTATGTTCAAATTATAAATAAATAAATAAATAATGCGGGACGTAATCACACAGCATCATGTAGCCCCAAACTAAGCAGAGCTTGTATTATGGGAACCACATGATTGATATACTACACATATAATTTTTTTTTGTAAATACATACTTATCATACATAGAAAACACCCAGACCCGAGACAAATATCTACAGAACATGCAAACATTTGTCCCGCAGCGGGAATCGAACCCGCAACCTTCTGCGTCTCAAGCGGACTTTCGCCCACCGCGCCACAGAGGCCGTCAGTTCACTGATAACTCCGTCAATTGTGGACCGATTTTCAAAATTATTTTTTTGTTTAAATGAACAGAACTTCACAGGTGGTGTCATATAAATTTTATTCCTGAGGGATTCGTACTTTTCCCGGAAAACTCAAAAAACCTCATCCTCACTTGTAATTTTCGCCCTATGATCACCAATATCTCCGTCAATTGTGAACCGATTTTCAAAATTTTTTAGCGCAAGAAGTAAGAAGTGATTTATTTGAAGTCAGTTTATTTTTTTTAAAAAGCCCTACTTGTTCTCTGTATAATTTCTTTGTGAAATTAATAAAACTACGCACCTAAACTTTGTACCAAAAATATAAAAACCAACTCACACAAGCTAAGATAAGTTGACCACAGGGTTCTTGACCCCGCAATAGGATCCCTTCCTTTATAGCTATCAGGAACCATATTACCCACACCCAGACCCGGAACAAATATTTGCCGATTATGCAAGCAAATTGCCCAGTCAACATCGAACCGGCAACCTCTTGCGTCTTAGCCGGTAATTTCCATTGAGCCAACAATGACTAATTATTAAATCAGCATCAACATCATCAGCCTATAGCGGTCCACTGCTGGACATAGGCCTCCGCTCGATGCCACCACCACACCAGCCTATATCAGTCCACTGCTGGACATAGGCCTCCCTTTATAAAGGGGGATATACCCATAACCCCCACGCTGGGCATGCGGGTTGGGGATCGCAGGGCACAGCTTCTCGCACCACCGACGCTGCTGCCCGTCGGTGGCCAGGGGATTTAGCTGTACCGATGTAGGCTGTGCTATGTCGCAATCAGCCGGCCGCCAGAGCCCCGTTCGTTGTTTAGCAGGATGCACCACGTGCAGGTGAGGTTGGCTTGGGTTCCGAAGATGGGGGTTGGAACCCCATACACCCTCTCGATGCATTTCTTTATTAATTGGAGTCAACAAATAAATGTATACACAGAAGGCTTATTACATAATAAATAAGTCCCGAAGAAATTGATCGCGAACCGTAAAATCCTATCTCATTTTGTGAAGCCGTAGAAGTGATAAGGCGGTCCGATAACGTCTTGTTGATATTCAGGCTTTAATGATATACAAGGTGTCCCAAAACATCTCGGAAGGGTGTATCTGTACAGATTTAAGTATGTCACTTTAAAAATATAATTAAGGGAGTATCTCCCATGACTTCTTAATTATATTTTTATATTTTCTGTTATCATTAGGATAGTTTTTTTTATTACATACTAAAAGTAGCCTATGTGTTAATCCAGGTCACGAACTATGTATAATTTAAGTTTCATCCAAATCCGTTTGGTAGTTTTTGCGTGGAAGAGTAACAAACATTCATCCATTCATACATACATCTAAACATCCATACACACAAACTTTCGCATTTATAATATTAGTTGGATTAACCCTGAATTAGTTTAAATTTCCTGTAGTTTGATTATTTCAATTTCAATTTCAATTTATTTATTTACTTTATACATACTAGTAAATATTATTTTAACACTTTACAATTCATGATGATTATAATTCTGCCCTAAGAAGAATCTGAAATTACCAGAAACTGTCCTTGACCGAACGAAGGGGCAAATTCTCATTTTCTTTAATTTGACCTTAGTATTTTAAACTGTTCTTGTGTTCTTAAAATATATTTTTTTAGAGTAGGAAGTATGACATTCTAAAGGATACACATTGCCAATAACAACTTAAGAGAGGGACTAGATACTATAACATAACTCCCCTTCTCTTGTTTAGAGCTAGTTTCCCTTCCTAAGTTTAAGTTTAGAGTTTAAGCCCTTCAGGCAACCTTCACTATATTGGCTCTTTCGACATAACATCTATAACCTAATTGTTATGTGTTCATAAAATAAATCTTGTTTAGAGTAGGTAATATAAAAAGACGTGTGGCACTCGGGGACTGCCGCGGTAAAGCTATTGCATAGCATTTTGTATCAACTTATGCAATTATAATTATTTATTTATTTTATTTATGCAGTATTTCTTTTTCTTTGATATTAATTCAAGTTACACTTTTTGAGCGTGGTGACCGATAAAGCTTCGTAGAGTCGTACAATACGTCTAGTTGCACGCACACAAACACGGTGTCGAAGACTGCCGAAAAGAAACGACGACGTTAGACAATGCACGGCCTTCAAGCCACACCTCCGTGCCCGTCGGAGTGGGGAGCGTGAGGTTTTTTTTCGTTACGGAATTTCTGGATTCGGTCCCCGCGCTCAAGGCCCTCGATAGAAGCTATGCAATAGCTTAATAATAAATAATAAATAATTTAATAATGCTGGACGCTATCACACAGGATCATATTTCTTGTATTAAGGATAGAGTACTTATACCTACACATTTTTTTGTAAATACATACATAATATACATAGAAAACACCCAGACTCGAGACAAATATAAACAGAACATGCAAACATTTGTTCCGCAGCGGAAATTGAACCCGCAACTTTCTGCTGCTTCTGCAGTATGGCATTCTAAAGGCTCCTACTCATTTTATCGATAACTACATATGAGAGAGACTAGATACTATAACTTATCCCCCCTTCTGTTCCTTAAAGGTAGTTTGCCTACCCTAGTTTGAGCCCTTCAGGCAAACTATACCATATCGGCACAACTTCTGTAACCTAAATCTAGACATAGAACCTAGCTTATTTAACATTTAGCAGGTAAATCAAACACAAACATCAACAACAGGTACATTACCTCCTACATCAACAGCAGCAAACTTCTTCTATCAAAATTGGATGAATGCGTGAGATGAGTAGGCATGGAGGCCCTTAACTTTTTGTATTTTTGACAATGGTCAATGTAGTACTGCCGGAGTGGAAAAAGATACCTACCCGGCAAAAACTAGACTGCTGCTGAGGTAGAGTGTAACCCTGACGCTGCGTTCAGACAATACGCGCGCCTCAAGCGTACGCCACGCTCGTCAGCATCCGCTTTGAAATTTGTTGTATATAATTTGAGTCTTATGTCACATAAATAAATCTCAAATTGCATGCATTGAAGTCTAACCCCACACGCCTCGCGCTCGTATCTCTCCAACTCCGCGTTCACGAAAGAAGTAGTCTAGTCGCTAGTAGTACAAGCGAGTGCGAGGCGTGCGCGATGCGTAAGCTGATTTCGGGGCGGGTACAACGCGTGTGCGTGGTCGGCGCGGGTCATCTGAACACGCTCTTAGAGATCATGTATATAAGTCCTGGGAACTATTTATGAGTAAACTCTGCACTACAACAACAGCGCCAGCCTAAATTAATCCACTGCTGGACATAAGGCTCCTCTAACAATCTCCACGTTTGGCATGCGTGTTTGGGATTGTAAGGCATTCTCGCAGACGATGCTGCTGGGAGGATTTAACTGTGCTGGTGATAGGCTGCGCTATGCCCCAATCAGTCAGCGACCAGAGCCTTGTTTGTTAGTAAGCAGGGTGCACCCTGGTTGGCTCGGGTTCTGAAAATGCAATAGAACCCACTACACCTATCCCTACAACACTTACAATTACATTTTGTTCTGCACATTTTTCAGAAAGTTTCTTTTTTTGTACATTTTTTTCACTATGTTTTTTGAGACCTTTCTTCGTGTTTTCGCCATTTTTTTCCTGTTTTCAACAACTCTAAAAGCAAACTCCCAAATAAATTCAGTAACACCCAAAGTCACTTACCTATTCCATTAGGCTATCAGATCTACGAGGTACAATTTTTAATTAAGCATTAATTAAGTTCCGCTAAAAGGGGTAGGTTGGACATCGAGCTGTTTACTTAATGCCTTAGCTTCACAATGCGGCGCAGCGTGCGGTGCGGTGCAAACATGCTGAATAAATTACATAATGTAAAAAAAAATTGTAGTATGTGAAGCGCTTTTGTTTTTTCACAGTAAACAATATGTAATAAACCCTTAAACTTTAGAGCCCTCTTCTTGCCGGCGGCATCGCTTCCGATTTTTTTTTCTTAATGAAAGGTACCCTATGTCCTTTTCTGTATCCCTGACAACGTGTTAGCGAAGTTTTACAATGATCGGTTGAGAAACGTACCAAATAAACAAACAAACAAATTCGCTTTTGAATTTATAATATTAGTTAGGATTGTTTTCAGATTTTTTTACTGCGTACAGCATGTAGGGGTATAAGGGGTTCTATCCCCCCATCTTCGGAACCCAAGCTAACCTCAGCAGGTAGTGCACCCTGCAAACTAACAAACTGGGCTCTGGCAGCCAGCTGATTGCGGCATAGCACAGCTAAATCCATTGGCCACCGATGGGCAACAGCGTTGGCGGTGCGACGGAGTTAACCTTGGCTTATCCACTAATTACTAAGGTCAAATATTAAAAAAAAACAATTATTTTTTCTTTTTTATTCTCTGATGTTAGAACGGGCCGGCTTCGAAGCAACTTCAGCGGAGTCCCTCAAACGGCTAAAATACTCTCACTTATCTATCTTAGCCGATTGGAGTAGAAACTTTAGGCCTATGGGGATCAGAGGTACACAACATTTTCAGACTTTCAGTATGGATTCTCAAACTAAGCAGGGTTTCAAATGGTTGAGGTGATCTCAAATAATCTTCTAGAGAAATTGCCATTTCTCGTAGAAGTATATTAAGCTTGTAGAAATCTTTTTTTTATTTTTTTTATTTATAATTTAATAATAATTTAATAGCATTTTAGTGAGTACTCTTGGATTTGGGGAAGGCTAGAATTCTATTACATCAAACCAATTTCGTGTGAATCTATACTTGTTTGATGGTTGGTAGAATGTGTTCTTAACGAAGATGAGAAAATAACCCTTATATTTTAACCTATGTTTATAGGCTATGAAATGCGGTTTCGTCATCCAAGCACGTCACGCGCCGGACTGTGTGACGCAGGCTTTATAAGTTTGCCTTCTTCGCCGTGCCCGTGAAATGAACAATTAAAAGGTTTTACTTTTGCAATTATTTATTTTCTTTTTAAGGATTTACCTGATACTTTTTTAAGAAAGCGAAATAAATTTTGGCTTTTTAGCTACCTACCTTTTGGATTGAAAACGGAGTACCTACGAGAAAAATACAGGTGATTTTCATTGTTATAGTTGTACTTATGTATGTAGGTTTGTTTTAGGGTTCCGTACCCAAAGGGTAAAAACGGGACCCTATTACTAAGACTTAATTGTCTGTCTGTCTGTCACCAGGCTCTGTCACATGAACCGTGATAGCTAGACAGTTGAAATTTTCACAGATGATGTATTTCTGATGCCGTCTTAACAACGATAGTAAAAATTAAATAAAATAAATATTTAAGTGGGTTCCGTACCCTTCGTGCGCAAGTCCGACTCGCCCTTGACCGGTTTTTATATTGTATAGATCCGGGTTTGACCACATCTCTTTTTTGCTGTAATAATAATATAATATTTTCATTTCATTTCATAATCATCATTAGCCTTTATCGGTCTATTACTGGACATAGTCACTAGCTCATACGAAAAGGAAGAACTGGACATAAACATGAAAACGACTGAAAAAGGGACTAACATCTTAACGTGCCTTCCGAAGCTCACGAGCGTTTAGTTACTCAATACTCAATACTCAATATTTTTATTGTTTCCATAAGTAGGTATACAGGTGGTAAGGTATTTAGGTAAGTTTTTATGGACCCTGATGGGCACTATAATAGTTAGAATAGTTAGAGAGAGGACTTAAATATTTCAAATAAACTTAAATTATTACTTAATTCTATGTAGGTACATAATTATAAAATTTATAAACTTTAAAGGGATTATAAAAAATATTAAACTTTAAACTTTAAACTTTAAATAGTTATAATTATCATCATCAGGTTATATAGCAGTCCACTGCTGGACCTAGGCCTATACGCCCTGTCCTGAACTCGACGCATCCAGCTTCTACCAGCTCAAGAACTGGTTTATCCCAGCGGTTATCGGTTTTTCGGCAGATATGGCCAGCCCACTTCAGCTTGCTAACGGTCAGATCTAAATGACACTCATCTGTCACCCATCCAAGTAGTGACCGGGGGGAGTTTTGTTTACCCAAGATTATCTGCTAAGATCACCTAAATAAACTACGATTGTTTCCCAACCCAATCTCTACTCAAGACCGTAAAACAAGTTTTCCAATATAAGTATGTTACTTAGGATTTACTTTAACTTAGGTCTTGGTCAAAATCTGTAAGTCCAGCTTGTATCTTTCGGTAAGCCCGACGTGTCCGAACTGGCCCCAGCAGTGGGATTACCCGAAAGCCTGAACTTGCGTCCAGTTTATACAAACGGCTAGTGGCCCAGGCTCGTGGCTAATTCAGATATATCTTCCAAAATATAAATTGAGACTCAATTCAAAGGTTTTTGTATAGAAAAGAATGCATTATTTTGACAGCTTTTCATAACAAAAACATGCCATTTTCTTTGATCTTCCAAATGATTGTTTATTTTCGATTGTGCGACAGTTTAACTACAAATCTCATAGGTAAAGTCCATACTTAGTAAAAGCAAAAATATTTAGCCAGATAGCATAAAGTTACTAGCAGGACTAAATTATTTTTACCCTCTGTAAATAAACACATTACTTATGATCATGGTCAACGATCATAGCTACTATTTTCTTTCAAATCGTTCAAGTACAAAACTTCAAATAGCTTGCCTGGGCGCCTAAATTAAATTCATATTTTTGTTTGGGATCTTATAAAATGTTAAATTTATAACTTATTGATAATTTTTTTGTGTTTTAAAACAACGTAATAATTTTACCCAACTCTCCAACAGCATGACAACTCCATGTATGATAATAATAATTATATTAAAAACGTTATGATGTTTCTCTTTAGTTAAAGAATAAACAAAATAATTATGTGATGCATATTTTATTCTAAGTAAAATTTGAATGGCTGACCGCAGTTGCTTGCCGTTTAGATGCCGTAAGACTTTGTACACAACCATTCTTCTCTGCACAAAAGCCATTGCTGGGAAATACGATGCACTGGGGCAGGTGCACACTATCCGACGGTCGTCGATATATTGCCAGCCCAATGAACCAAGCGCGGCAGTGATAGGTTAACTGGATACGACTTGTACAGAAGTAGGATTTTTATGACGACCTCTGTGGTGTAGGCTAATGCCCGCCTGAGACGCGGAAAGTTGCGGTTGATTCCCGCCGCGTGACGTGTTTGTATGATTTGCACATAATCATTAGTCACATCACTACATCCAAAATAAAAACCTACCTTAAATAAATAAAATAAATATACTACCTATATACTTTTTTTACATACATATCATGCAGAAAACACCCAGACCCAAAACAAATAGCTGCAGTACATGCAAAAATTTGTCCCGCAGCGGGAATCGAACCCGCACTGCGCCACAGATGTCGTCACTTAGGCTACGGACACAAAGTCAGCGGGAGCGGGGCGGCAGCGGCGGCGGCGCAAGGAATGGCGCGTTTTAATGCATAGATTTGCGTTGGCGCACCGCTCCCCGCGCCGCCGCCGCTATCTTCGTGACCGCGGCCTTACACTTCCTAAATTGTCTTATTTTATGGTGTGCAATAAAGAATTTTCTAATATCTCGGTTCTGAACAGTCGCAAGCAGCTGGCATGCACCAATCAGAAGTAATCTTCCACTTGAGGTATCTACAGCGCAATAAAGATGTTATCGCATCCAGGGAGGACACATCTTGGCAGCGCCGCGCGGTACAAATGCTAAATGATCTCACAGTGTAGTTAGTGGTGGGAAACACTCTTCATGATTTGATTTTGTTCCTCTTCAGATTTTGTTCCTCTTCATCGAATAAAAGACTATGATAAATTCCTTTCACTATTGGGGAGAGCTATGTTATAATTGCTTTTTTTATAATTTCCTTAGGATATGGAGATTGATATAGTAGGTTTTATAGTTGGTCTTTTGCATATAGTCTATATAGATGATATAGCGTTCAACGGCAACCCTTACTCACTGAACAGGGCGCGGTATTGCTTGGGACAGAGATAGAGTAGGCTTGTAGCACCCTAATAAAAAAATGGTTTATTTGTAGAGTTGACTAAGTTGAGGGGTTCCCTCTCCGTTTTCTTTCATCGTTTTGAGCACTGTAGTGTGAATTTTTTTTTTCAATTCAAACGATCCTTTATATTCACTCACCGAACAAAAAAATAAACGACATAAAATTATCAAATGCTCTTCACGCATCAGCACCATCGTGTGATCTTTTTGCTGACCGATGGACTAAAGTGTGCGGAGAATGTATTGTGAGATGATTGATACAGGGCAATTATGAGATCAACGATGGAGTAAGCTAGTAGTCAAACGCAAGCCTATCCAATATAAAAGTAAAGAAAAAAAAAAGCTTTCCCAGAAAGCTCCAGATTCCCTTTCATGACATTCGAGTTTTTGTGCAATATTACCGTTTTTTATTGATATACTAGCAAAGAAAAAAGTTTCTATAGTAAAATAAATTCTTCCCCGCTCTAGATAAGTTTTGCTAATGTGCTGTACGCGCGCTGCAGTAATGCACTGCTGCAGACTGTGGTTTTTCTTCAACTTGGAGCAACTAACGATAGGGAATACCCTATTTAAAGTAATTTGAGGCTTTGTTCTTACACCCAAGCAAGGTGAAAATATATTCGTTTTGTGACCACTGCGAGGATACTTCGGAAACTATTACTTTTGTATGCAGATATTTCTTAGTTTGACATTACTAACTGCTTATAATAAACTATATACTAACTATAAATTCTATAAATTTGCATGCTCTTGTCAGTAGAATATGGTAGAACTGTTTTGAAAATTACATAAGAACTGTTAATTTATTGAAATATATAATGATTGAGTATGAATTATAAAAAATCAGCAAAAAGTTAATTCATCATCTACCCTATTTTTCTAACCTACGAGTTAGTGTCACACTAATATTATAAATGCGCAGGTTTGTGTGTTAGTATGATAGAGTGTGTTAATATGTTTGTTTCCACTCAACTCCGTGGCTGAACGGATTTGGATGACACTTGGAATATACATAGTAGGGTGTCCCAAGACATAAGGGAAAATTTTTTTTTCGCGAAATCAAATACGCATACCCTCTATTTTTATTAGGATTGACCTCATTGACTCAAATAATAAATATTATTGTGATTGGACAACGATAACCCGTGCCGACTTGATGCCAAACTTTTGCCATGAAAATTTGTACTGACTTACTGTAGGAGGAATTAAGAACTTATTTTTTATAACTTAATTAGTACTCGAATACACCCAAATAGTATATTATTTATTCATTTACATTAAAAAATATTATTATTGTTCAAATTTTCTTTTTAACCTTTGTTTTTTTAGAGTCACTTTAAATTTTCCGGTGTTCTTATATTGGATTTGTTCCTCCTCAATTTTGATTAATCCATGAAAGTCTAGCATTAACTTAATCGCTCTTTCAGCTACATCTTTTACTTCCCACAGTGCCGAAACTTTTTTCTGGCTTCTTGAAACAAAGCATTATTTGACCACAAAGTAGGACATTTATGTAGCCATCAAATTGAAGACAGATTTCTTCAATTTTATGGCGGTTGAACAAGTACTTGCTTTGTACTGAAATGAAGTCAAATATGTTTTTTTCTGAGAACAATAAGATAACGAGTGTTAAAAAAAATACTTTCAGAGGGAAAGAAAGTAAAAAAATATTTTGCCAATGTTATATAATAAACTTGCCATACAATGAATCGCAAAATTCTTCTTTCAATGGGATGTATCGTTTTCCACGAGTTATTTCTTCCTCTTTGGTAAAATTTTGAACCATTTGAACTAGTTTCTTGGTCCACATCATCATCTAATAACTAACTACGATCAAAGAGATAAACTTTTTGGTCAGTTGAACCATTAATGCTTATTAATCATCCCAAGGCTATAGAGATCGTTTTATTAATTTTCTCTTAAGACATTATTGATTTCAAGAAGCACAAATCTTGGTAAGGTGATGTTATTGCTGAAATGCATTGAAGCCATGATTTAACGTAGGATATTACGATGAACAAGCAAACGTCAATCAATGCCGGTTCGTCTTTGCTTGTGATCTTGAATTGAGCACTAAGTAACGATATTTTCAAGGATTAAATCGCTCTTGCCATCCATCGAGCTAGGTGCATGGCACCTAGAGATCGGATTTTAATTTTTCTATGCTCGGCATGGCAATGTAAAACAAATAATCGGCGCATCGGCGTGTGCAATGTAAAACAAATAATCTAAAACGTATACAAAGTCTAGAGGGTGCTGCCTCAATACGTCTTGTGTCTTTTGAGCATTTTTTTGCAAGTTCCTCGAAACTTGTTAGGCGTAAGCCTCACCTGTCTGACCTGGCGCGGGCATGGCACGGGCGCTTTCCTATTCCATTCAAATTTAATACAAAATTCATGGAAATAAAGCACAATTTAGCTCGGACGACTTCGCGTCATAAGCACGTCCGATCAACGACATACCGTGTGTCCTAAATTGTGCTTTATTTCCATGCATTTTGTATGAAATTTGAATGGAATAAGAAACCGCCAGTGCCTTGTCTGCGTCCGACGAGGTCACATTCATCGGGCACGGACATGGCGCAGACATGGCACAGGCGGTTTCCTATTCCATTCAAATTTCATACAAAATGCATGGTAATAAAGCACAATTTAGGACACACGGTATGTCGTTGATCGGACGTATGACGCGCCAT
This sequence comes from Horisme vitalbata, assembly GCA_951804965.1. NCBI lineage: Eukaryota > Metazoa > Arthropoda > Insecta > Lepidoptera > Geometridae > Horisme > Horisme vitalbata. Next base: position 35,284,830 of record OX638090.1, read on the forward strand.
TTCGGCGCCCGCGCCCGATCGCCGCCAGATGGGCGTCAGATGGCCGCCAGTTCGTAGTATGTACTTGCTTGCGACATACGTCTGTTAGTGATGTAAAAATGCGTGACGAATGACGATATCGAATTTAATATTGAATTTTTTGAATTGATTGTAAAATATGCAACGCTTTATGATCATTGTCGTTCCATTATTGTAACTGAAATGTTCAAGATAAATTGTGGCTGGAAATCGGAAAGAGATTAAACTAAACCGGTATTAAGATTTTTTTATGTAATACCCATGGTAATACTAGCTGATCCTTGTGCAAATTCGTTTGCGTGTATTTTCTTCAACTGTATCAGGGCCCGATTTGGTAACCCGATGAAGAGGTTTTCGGCAGGGTTTTTCCAAAAGTTTAGTTAACCCTCTCCGTATGGTTTACACTATTATTTGATAGGTTAAACAATTCAAAACCCTTTTGATTAGGTTATCTGATCATGAGGGTTGTCAATAGTATTGGGTTTTGGTATTATTCCAAAACCCATTCCTTAGGGTTACCCTTTTTAACATTGTAACACGGGTTATAAGTGGGTTATAGGAGATAATGGAGAAAAGAATTTCGGTCAAAAGATTAAAAATAATTGCGGTAATTGTGTTCTAAGCATTAAGGGTGGAAATGCAGACTACTAATTGTTTATTTTACGCAATAATAATTATATTATAATAAAATTGGAATAAATTTTCAATGACAGCTGTCAAACTTAAATCGACCATATCTCGAGAACTACTTATCATAGACTTGCCTTTACTAGCTCAAATGATTGCTATTGACATGAACTTAATTTTCGATGACAGCTGTCAAACTTAAATCGACCATATCTCGAGAACTACTTATCTTAGACTTGCTTTTACTAGCTCAAATGATAGCTATTGACAAGACCTTAATTTTCGATGACAGCTGTCAAACTTAAATCGACCATATCTCGAGAACTACTCATCTTAGACTTGCCTTTACTAGCTCAAATGATAGCTATTGACAAGACCTTAATTTTCGATGACAGCTGTCAAACTTAAATCAACCATATCTCGATAACTACTCATCTTAGACTTGCCTTTAGTAGCTCAAATGATAGCTATTGACAAGACCTTAATTTTCAATGACAGCTGTCAAACTTAAATCGACCATAGCTCGAGAACTACTCATCCTAGACTTGCTTTTACTAGCTCAAATGATTGCTATTGACATGAACTTAATTTTCGATGACAGCTGTCAAACTTAAATCGACCATATCTCGAGAACTACTTATCTTAGACTTGCTTTTACTAGCTCAAATGATAGCTATTGACAAGACCTTAATTTTCGATGACAGCTGTCAAACTTAAATCAACCATATCTCGAGAACTACTCATCCTAGACTTGCTTTTACTGGCGCAAATGATTGCTATTGACATGAACTTAATTTTCGATGACAGCTGTCAAACTTAAATCATCAACCATATCTCAAGAACTACTCATCCTTTACTTGCCGTTACTAGCTTACATGATAGCTATTGTTAAGATCTTAATTTTCGATGACAGTTTTTAGTTTGACAGCTGTCATCGAAAATTAAGATTTTATTAGTAGCTATCATTTGAGCTAGTAACGGCAAGTCTAGGATGAGTACTTCTCGAGATATGGCAAATTCAAGTTTGACATATGTCATTGAAAATAAAGATCTTGTCAATAGCTATCTTTTGAGCAATTAACGGCTAGTTTAGGATGAGTAGTTCCTGAGATATAACCATTTATAGATGAATTTGTAGAATGAGTTTCGAGTGGAGCTTTGAGTTGAGTTTTGAGTTTGAGTTTTAGAGTGACAGTGACAGTGACAATCCAAAATGATTATTCAAAATAGTTTAGAGGTCATATTTTTCTTTTTAACACGTTGACTGCGGGTCTCGGACATAACGCTTTACAAAATACTCATTATGTGTACTGTCGGCTTTGCCTAATAAATACAATAAAAATAAAAAATAACGCTACGTAGAGTACTCTGCGATGATGCCCTATGAAAACTGACTGAAACACATTTTTTTCTTTTTAACATGTTGGCTGCGGGCCTCAGTCATGACATAACTGATGACTTATGAAAACTGAAACACCATTTTTTTTCTTTTTAATATGTTGACTGCGGGTCTCGTATATGACAACGCATACTCTGCGATGATAACCAATGAAAACTGACTGAAACACAGCACTTTCCTTATGTTTTCAAAACTTTTCTTTAATGCAGTGACGCTCTTCCTTCAACCAAATAAAGCGATCCGAACTTAATGATTGACGACATAAATCAAGAGTCAAAATCTAAATTCCCCCACCCAGTGTCAGGCGTAATGATAACCATTGTGTAACATTCAAAAAAACCTATCAAGAGGTAACTCCATTCATTCGTCATGGAACCTCTTATGAGGTTAACCCTATCGACTGAAAACCAAAAGGAACGGGTTACACTTTCGCTTGTGTTAGGAGGAGAATACCCAAACGAAAGGGTAATCCCGTCAACTGTATAACCCAATGAAGGGGTTTCACTTTCGAAGCAACTAACTCGAAATCGGGGTATACGGGCCCTGATCTGTATATTTATTAATTGTATGCACGAGAGCAAGAGCATCTTCGTCTTCTGAGGATGACATGCTGACACATCGATACCGGACAACAGACTGCACTACACTTGTGCCTCTGTCACGTCATTTCTGCGTCTTGTCCGAGCCATGTCCGCGCCATGCCCGTGCCATGTCCTCGCCACGTCCGTGCCACGTCCGCGCCATGTCCGCGCCATGTCCTTGCCCGATATGTGTGACCTGGGCCTTATAAGTTTTCAAATTTTTTCACACAATTAGGCAAAGATTTTGTAGGAATACGCGCCTTTTCCCTAATAGATAATACACTCGCGAATAGTGAGATTCGCGCTTTCATTTACAGTTAAATCCACTTCACGGATATAGTAAAATAAAACTGCTAGAACTTGTCCATTAGACGGAAGTTTTGAACCCGTTTTAATTGATGTTTTACGTCATCTAATAAAAATATACCCCTTTTAAAACCGCATAATTGCACTGGCATATAGACTGATTAAAAAAATGCGAGCTCTATAACTCAATAACGTGTAATCACAAGCATATCGACACGTTAGGTCGCGTCAGCCTTATAGAGGAAGTACTGACATGTATTGATGTAAGTCGGCACGGGTTACCGAGGTCCTATCTTCTTCAAATTTTATTTATAATTGTTTTGACTTAAAAGTAAAACATTAAGAGGGTATGCATTAAAAAAAAACGACTTTGATTTTTAAGCTATTGCATAGCTTCTATCGAGGGCCTTGAGCGCGGGGACCGAATCCAGAAATTCCGTAACGACAAAAAACCTCACGCTCCCCACTTTTACTTAATTTTATAATCTGTTGCTTGGAAATAGAGTTCATATTCAAACTTTTGTATTCTATTAGTTCTTCGTCGCAACGTCGCAGCGCTAGTGTTCAACACAGTAAAGATAGCTACACATCCATGATTGGCCTCTGACACGAACTGACGTCTGACGTTTTTCACCTGAATCTAATTTCAGATTTGTTTTGAAATTTCTGTCATCACAATCCTTTCTTTGGAATTTTAAGCTATTGCATAGCTTCTATCGAGGGCTTTGAGCGCGGGGACCGAATCCAGAAATCCCGTAATGAAAAAAAACCTCACGCTCCCCACTCCGACGGGCACGGAGGTGTGGCTTGAAGGCCGTGCATTGTCTAACGTCGTTTCTTTTCGGCAGTCTTCGACACGGTGTTTGTGTGCGTGCAACTAGACGTATTTTTAATTAATAAAAGAAAAAAAAATGTTTTCTTATCGGTCACCACGCTTAAAAAGTGTAACTTGAATTAATATCAAAGAAAAAGAAATACGTCATAAATAAAATAAATAAATAATTATAATTGCATAAGTTGATACAAAATGCTATGCAATAGCTTTACCGCGGCAGTCCCCGAGTGCCACACGTCTTTTTTTTGGGACACCCTAATACATAGTTACACATAGTCTACTTTTATATCGGTACCACATGAAACCACGTACAGAAGCTATTAAAGAGAAAGACGAAAATTTGGATGTAACAATGTGAATTTGTATGTATTTTTAATCGCCTTCAAAAAAGGAGGAGGGTCTAAATTCGTCGAAATCTTTTTTTTTAGATTTGTAATAAATATATTAATTTTAGCTCCTTCACGTTAAAACTTCAGAGCGGATTGAAAAAAAAAGCTTTATAGCGTTTCAGTCAGCGAGTAAAATATACCCCTTGATCATTGTAATCATCATCATCATCAGCCTTATAGTAAGTCTACTGCTGGATAGAGGCTTCCCCTAAAGAGCGCCATTGCGCCCTGTCCTCAACTTGACGCATCCAGCTTCTACCAGCAGCCTTTCACTCGCATTCACTCATTGTCTAGCTGAAGGGCATCCTACAATAATAATACTAATACAAAAATATTTATTTATAGATTTACGATGGATTTGGCATGAAAGAGGGACAAACATTTCACATTTATATTATAAGTAGGGTATTAAAAGATGCTAAAACAACCTGGGACCATTAAAATGCACAAATTCCACCATTCCAGTTATCAAACAAACAAACGGAACAAAATATTTAATAATTGAGCGAACAGTTGCCGATTAAGCCCATCCACTGAATTATTCGGAGACCAACGGTTTCGCATTGAAAATGTATGGAAGTACACTATTCACAAATTGGGATACTTTATGTATGGATCTCGTGATTTAGTATACTTTATTCAGGGGAATTTGAATTTATACCAAATTAATTTCAAAAATAAAACAAAATAAAAAAAATGCCATGTGTGAGTCGAACTCGCGCACGAATGGTGCCGTACCGTGGGAGACCCACTTATTTTTTTAAAGTTCTGTTTATAGTATTTATTGTTACCTATAGCGACAACAGAAATTATTTTCCTGCAGTGCCCTGACAGGGTCAATGTACCTACTCATACTCATAAGCTATACTAGACCTAAGCTATACCACTGTAATGTAGGACATTGAAGCATGAATAAATGAATATGAATATGAATATGAATATGAATATGAATATGAATATGAATATGAATATGAATATGAATATGAATATGAATATGAATATGAATATGAATATGAATATGAATATGAATATGAATATGAATATGAATATGAATATGAATATGAATATGAATATGAATATGAATATGAATATGAATATGAATATGAATATGAATATGAATATGAATATGAATATGAATATGAATATGAATATGAATATGAATATGAATATGAATATGAATATGAATATGAATATGAATATGAAATACATCATTTGTAAAAAAATTAACTGTCTAGCTATGATGGTTCTTAGGATACAGCCTGGTGACAGTGGAGTCCACCCCCCTAGGGGTCCCGTTGGTACCCTTTAGGTACGAAACCTTATAAACGACTTCAAATCAATTAATTCTTAAGGTTTTTTTTTATTTCCACAAAGTTTCGCCTGAGTCAATAAGGACATAGGTAATCTCATCTATTTTAAAAAGTCATTATATAGATGAATCTGTGATATTTCACAGCAGATTTGCCAACTTTTTGCCGGTTCCTATATAATACCGTTACCGATTACGCCTCGGTATAATATAGAAACAGGCCGTTAGTGACTTCTTTGTGATGGGTTCATGCGGGGAAGTACTACCGCCATGCCTATTTCTGCCTGCTTGCATTACTGTGTTTCTGCGAAGGATGCCTCAAGTTGATAGACGCAGGATCTTGCACCTTATATCACGTTCCAAACATCCGTGACCTACGTATCAATACTTTGTAGATAGGTAATGGTTACCACCTAACACCAGGTGGGCCATGTTCTAGTTTTATCTATAGATATCTTTAAAAAAAGTTATAAAGAAATTATCTATATTTATATCTTAAACCAAAATGATGGTCTTATACTCTATGTTAATAACAGCCTTTCAAAAGTCAGAGTAAGTGAACCACTGTTTGAGGAAGCAAACTGTCTTGTAATCCAGTTGGGTCAAGAAACACTAGTGATCGCAATCTATCGCTCTCCATCTTTCCAAAATATTTCGAATTTCTTAACGTCTTTGGATAACATATTAATAGCGTACAAGTCATTTCCGAATATTATTATAACTGGTGATATAAACATAGATATCTCGAATAATATCAAAGATCCAGTGACAAGAGGGCGCTCTGAGGACTACCTTACCATGTTAGCGAGTCACGGAATTCTACCTGGACTAGTATTAGCCACAAGACAGGAGGCCTACTTAGATCATTATATGCTTAGGACCAGTAACCCAGCCACTACCGTGGTTCTCCCGGCTACTATTACTGACCACTCTCCAGTACTATTACAAATATTAACGCAAAGGAGTAAAAATACCAAAAAACTATGTACTACGTTTAATAAATTAGATTATAATGAAATTTGCAAAGAACTATCTAAAATAACATGGGAGGATCATTTTGATCTTAATGATGTAGATAAAGCGACGGAAACTTTCCTGAATATAATTATAGCAACTGTAAACAAATATACCACAACAATAAAAATTTCGAGACGGAAACACAACATTAAACCTTGGATAACTCCAGGGCTAATTAGATGTTTAAAACGTAGAGACAAACTACATATGAAATATAAAAAAGATACAAAAAATACTGAAGTTAAAATGACATACCTTAATTACAGAAACACTTGCAACAACCTTCTTAAAAAATTGAAAAGAAACCACGAAAGACAAGAACTACAGAAACATAACAAAAATAGTAAAGAGACATGGAAAACCATAAAAAAAATCTGTAACTTTCCAGTAAAACAAAATCCAAGTACAAACCTACTCATACCTCAAAAAACGCAAAAAGAGTCCCTTAATAATGTTAATGAATATTTCAGAAGCATAGGAATAAGCCTTGCACAAAATATCTTAATATCTCAAAGAGAAACTGAATACAACCTAGCCTTAAAATACAACGGCCACACTGAATTAAATTCTTTCGGTCTTATTGCTACAGATCAGGAAGAAATTTACGGTATAGTCAACTCATTAAAAAATAATTGCACACCCGGCTGGGATAACATTACTACCAAACTACTTAAAGTGGCTCTACCGCACCTATTAAACCCTATCAATTTAATTTGCCAAGCAAGTTTTGATACCGGTGTATTCCCCAGTGTTCTAAAAAATGCAATTATTAGCCCTATACATAAAGGTGGAGATGTAGATCAAGTTAGCAACTATCGGCCTATATCCTTACTATCAATAATCTCAAAAATATTAGAGAAGCTAATGAATAAACGACTTAAAAAGTATTTAGAAAAAAATAATATTTTATCGGAACCACAGAATACAGAAGGGACAGAAGCGTCACTCCGCGCAATCATTTAAATAAATAGCGACTTTAGCTGCTACGCAATAAAGTGCTATTCAGCTCGTACCGAACTCAGTGCCTAACATTTATATTAACCTACACCTTGCATCCCTTTCTATCGTATAGCTCTATCTCTACTGACGTGGCACGTGTAACGTTAGGGTTGTCTTGAGAATTATTCTGTGACGAATAATAAGAACCTGGCCGCCGACGGGCAGCAGCGTCGGCGGTGCGAGAAGCTGTACCCTGCGATCCCCAACCCGCATGCCCAGCGTGGCCAAAATTTTTGTAGGTAGGTACCTACCTAGATATTTGCAAGAGAAAAAAACAACATTTGGTTTGTAGGTAACCTAGTTATCTAGTTTTAGTTGTTAGTACGCCTACCTTTAGGTAACTTACCACATCGATTTGTCTACCTACACCTACCTACCCGACTGTTTTTAAGTAGGTAACCTACACTGTCTACTTAAAGTTAAATCAAATAAAAATGTACCTAGGTTGGGTTTCTAATCTTGCTCTCAGTCTACATAATCAAAATCATAATACCTACTTACTACAGCACTATGTAGGTAGATACCTACCAATGGCACAAAAATTGTCTATGAAAAAATACCTACATTATAATATTACGTTTATTTATGTAGGTAGGTAACGCATTCAAATAGAACTTGTACCTAAGTACCTATCTACTTAAGTAAATACGGGAGACTTTGATATCTAAACAACGCATTATTTGGTAGAAAAACTTTCAGTTCTGTACCTACTATTGGTATTATTTACATTTTCTTATTATTATTCAGGCAACCAAATGCTATGCAGTATTTTTTTGCCTTCATTTGGCGTAAAATATAGGTACATTAACAAAAACAAAGTAAAATGCCGCGGCTGCTCAAAGACACTTTCGTTCCGGGCAGAACTCGGCAACCGACGTAACGAACCATGCTAGGAGGGCCGGCGATGCGTAGGTATATTTTTATACCTATTCTGCGGAGTGAAAGAGGCCTGTCGGAACATCAATATGGGTTTAGGTCCGGACGCAGTACTGAGGATGCAGTGCTACATGTCACGGAATATATTACAAATAGTTTAGATGCTGGACTAAAGACACTTGGAGTGTTTTTAGACTTAGCAAAAGCGTTTGACACAGTGTCCATTTCAATACTACTGTCAAAGTTAGAGTCCTCTGGAATCAGAGGCTTAACACTTCAGTGGTTTAAAAGTTATCTTACTTCTAGAAAACAAAAGTCTCGCATAGGAAAATACGTAAGTGATGAAGGTGTCGTAGAATTTGGGGTCCCCCAAGGTAGCATTCTGGGGCCAACTTTGTTCTTGTTATATATAAATGATCTTTGCGACATCAAATTGAGTCATGGAAAAGTTGTAACTTATGCAGACGACACCATAATTCTATTTAATGGAAAAACGTGGGAAGAAACAGAAAATATCGCCAATCAAGGTCTAGACATGATCTCACAGTGGTTAAAAAATAATCTCTTATCAATAAACATTAATAAGACTAAGTTTATTCCATTTACAATAAATGATAGCACTCAGCCAAATAAAGCTCTATATCTTAAAATTCATTCGGGTATATGTTGTCAGCTGGCAAATTGTACATGCACATATCTTCAGTCCGTCACTCAAATCAGGTATTTAGGCATAATTCTGGACAAAAACATGACATGGAAGGAGCATTTAATTGATTTATCTGGGCGGATTAGAAAATTAATATATGTATTTAAAAAAATGCGTCATGTACTGTACTCCCAGTCACTAATCAGAGTGTACTTTAGCCTAGCTCAGTCAATATTAATCTACTGCATCAAAGCATGGGGATCTGCAGCTAGCACTCATTTACTTGGGCTGGAGAGGTCACAGAGAGCACTTCTGAAGGTTATGTGTTTCAAGCCACGGTGGTACTCTACGACGGCACTCTACAAAGATTGCTCAGTCTTAACGGTTCGCCAGCTTTTTATCAAAGCAGTCGTAGCCAGGCAGCATAACCTAATAACTGATAACATTAAGGACTCACTTGAAACGAAACGTAGGAAAGACATTGTTTTCCAAGGTATACCCAATTCCCGTACTAAATTTGGGAAAAAATCTCTAAGCATATTAGGACCTCGGTTATATAATAAACTAAGCAGGAATGTAACATTAATAAATTTTAATAATCACAAATTAAATAAAACTGTTTCTAACTATTTACTGCAGTTAACATATGAAGAAACTGAGAAATTGCTTGCTACTATGGAATAATGTATTTTGTATTGTTGTTTTTTGCCAACGCACATGACTCTTACACACTTCACTATACTACACATCACACTCACTTTACACACACTGTGGGCTATTCCTGTGATAACCAGACTCTTAAGAGACTGGGGGGAACAGGATAGCCCACAGTCACATACTCACACACTCACCAACACTTACATTCACCTCCAAAACATTCACTCACACACCATTTAAACATAATCTTTACTCACTTCTCCCAATACACCTTGTACCCAATGAGACTTTCAATTAGTTAGATTATAGCCTTTAAAGTTAAACTTAATATACTATTGATAGATTTATAAGGTAGGTTAATTAATACTTCTAGTTACTTGTTTAATCTATATACCTACTAAAATACGACACTGAACCTAAGTACCTACGTAGTAAGCGAGAGTCCGAGGCGGATCGCTGTAACCTCGCTATACAGGCTCAATAGAGACCTAGTGCGAGGGACAGAGCTAAGCCGAGGTACATTCTTTTCTTTATGCTTATCATAAGTACCTCCTGTGTTCGTACCTACTAAACTAAAGTAAAGTTATGTACCTACCAGATAAGTATCTTATCTTATCTTATCTTATCTTATCTTATCTTATCTTATCTTATCATTTTTTTTTATTTACCACCAATTCGTAACGTGACCAAACAGAGAAGAATTGGGAAGAAACTCTGCTTGGCTTATATTTTTTTAACGTCATTGTTCTTAATAACTATTACATTGTTTTTGATGGAGTTGGAGGCAGTTTCATCCCAAGCTTTTTTGTCATCTAAATAATCAGATATTTTATAATAAGCTTTATTACATACATAACGTTTAACAACATTTTTGAATTTATTTACAGATAGATTAATCACATCATTTGGGATTTTGTTAAAAAATCGTACAGACATCCCTTTAAAAGATTGACTAACTTTATGGAGCCTTACAGTAGGAACAGCTAGTTTATCTTTATTTCTAGTGTTAACATTATGATAGTCGCTATTTTTCTTGAACATGTTATTATGTTTTCGGACATACATTAAGTTTTCTTATATATATTGGCACGGCACTGTCATAACATTTATTTCTTTAAACTTAGTTCTAAGTGATTCTCTGGGGCCCATATTATAAATTGCACGAACAGCCCTCTTCTGCAACACAAATATGGTGTTGATATCTGCAGCATTCCCCCACAACAAAATGCCGTACGACATAATGCTATGGAAGTAGCTGAAATAAACTAGTCTAGCCGTTTCTACGTCAGTTAGTTGACGGATTCTTTTGACTGCGTATGCTGCAGAACTGAGTCTGTTCGACAACCCATCTATGTGAGCGCCCCATTGAAGCTTATTATCTAAAGTTATGCCTAAAAATACAGTAATGTCCACAAGATTTAGATCTTCATCTTTTATTTTAATGTTAGGTTTAACTTGTTTAACATTTGGTAATATAAATCTCATACATTTTGTTTTAGTCTCGTTCAGTAATAAATTATTTACATCGAACCAGTTAACAACTTTCGCTATTGCATTGTTCACGTCGTCAAAATTGGTCTGCCGTCGCTTTAATTTAAATAAAAGTGACGTGTCATCCGCAAACAATACAATTTCGTGGTTGTCTCTCACAAGTTGAGGTAGGTCGTTGATGTAAATTAAAAATAAAAATGGTCCAAGTATTGACCCTTGCGGAACACCCATCTTTACTACAGATCCCAGAGAACATTTTCCATTTACGTCTACTTTCTGTATTCTGTCAGATAGGTAAGAAGTGAGAAGGGCTAAAGCCATACCCCTGACGCCATAGTGATCTAGTTTCCTGATTAATGTTTCATGGTGTACGCAGTCAAATGCCTTAGACAAATCACAAAAGATGCCTAAAGCATCATGTGAGTCCTCCCAGGCATCGTAGATATGCGATACCAACCCAACACCGGCATCAGTTGTTGATCTGCCCCGCGTAAATCCGAATTGTTTGACATCTAGTAAGTTGTTAAAGTTAAAATGACTTTGCAGTTGACTGAGAATAAGCTTTTCAAAAATTTTACTAAATGTTGGCAGTACTGATATCGGTCTAAAGTTAGTAGGGTCAGAACTACTACCGGATTTAAATAAAGGTGTTATTTTACTATGTTTCATTAAATCAGGAAACTCACCACAGTCAATACATTCGTTAAATATAAACGCTAGTTCTGGTGCGACAATGTCAATCAACGATGTTACAACGCTAACAGAAATGCCCCAGAGATCCGTAGTTTTTTTGACATTTATCAGTTTGAATGTTTTAATAATATCATTACTGTTTACATATTTAAAATAAAACGGTATTTCACATTTTGGTACATTTTTATTTAGTAATGAATCCGCAATTATTGGAGAAGAGTTTAAGGATCTTGTGGTAGAAACTGGAATGTCTGTAAAAAAGGATTCGAATGCTTTGGCAACATCACCATCTTGTTTGATGATGGTATTACCAATATTTAATTTATACTCCTTAATGTCATGTTTGACTTTTCCAGTCTCACTGTTTATTATTTTCCAAGTGGTTTTAATTTTATTACTACTGCTTCTAATTTTTGAACTAATATAATTAGACTTAGCCGCGCGACATACATTTTTAAAAATTTTTGCGTAATTTTTAACTTTATCTTTAAACTCTTCACTAAAATTATACTGTTTTTCACTGTAAAGCTCATACATTCTTTGTCTGCTTATGTGAATTCCTACTGTTGCCCACTCACAGAATGTAGGACTGTCAGAGACCATGATCGATTTAGGTTTAAATATTGAGCTAAATTCTTTGATAAAATTATTTAAAAACGAATTATATAAATAATTTGGATTATTATTTTGATATGAAAAGGGTGATCTATTTAACAAATTAGATTTAAATTTTTCTAATCGATGCACAGTCACTGGTACAAAAGTTATTTGCCGTTTTACATTTTTCTTTATTTGATTTTCTATTTTGATTAACTGACCAAGGTGGTCTGATTTTATGTTACTAATTACATTTTTACTTAGTATATTAACATTTGAATTTGTAAAAATATTGTCTATGCATTTGGCTGAAGTGTCAGTAATTCTAGTTGGCTCCATAAAGAGAGGTTTTTTTTTTAGATTATATGATTTGAATAAACTAATATTTGAATAAAATAATCGAAACAACCAAATATACCCAAAAATTAAAATCAAACGGGGTTACGATTTTACATTACATTACGTTTAATGGGAGAGTCACGGTTCCAAACCCCGTTTGATTTTAATTTTTGGGTATATTTGGTTGTTTCGATTATTCTAGCGAAAATATAGATAATTTCTTTATAACTTTTTTTAAAGATACCTTACCGTGTTGTCTGTCGCTGCTAATTAATTGGCAGTCGACTAAGCGCCGTTTGCTAGTTATCATAACATTTAGCCTAGGTAAAAAAGGCAAGGTTAAAAGGCTTTAATGATCATGTTTTCCGATATCCCCCTCGGTAGGGAAACTATAAGTTTCTAAAGTAAGCGATCCATCATTACTTGCTCAAGTTTATATTCAGTTATTTTGCGCTACGCAAACTTGGTTTGGCTGACCTTTTGCTTCTATTACGTTTTTTTTATACTCGGAGTTGGAACAAGCAATTTGTTTTATCCAAATTCAAACCACACTAATATTATAAATGCGAAAGTTTTATGTTACATGTTTTGGTCCTCCTACACGCCAAAACAACAAGTCGAAACAACTGAAGACAATGACCTGAAATTTTGCACATATTGTTCTAGACCTAGTTGTTGAATGATAAACATATACCTTAGCCAGAATGAAAGTACCGGGTAACACGCGAGCACAGCCGCAGGCTGATCCTAGTTACCACATGCACATGTAATTTCGTCGCCCCAAATGAGGCCTAATACTATTAAGTAATCTTTAAATTATGTGTACATTTAATGACGTTGCCAAGTGTTCTTATAAGTCACTCTGTTTTTGTACTAAAATTGAAAAAAAAAAATATTACACCAAGTAGTTAGTCTGAGGCAAGGCCAAATATTACTAAGATTTCACTTGAGACGTACGTACCTATATTTCTATTAAACAAGACTGTTAACCCGCTTTCAGACTACGCTATAATATAATAGCATATATAGTACATAGCTCATAGCACAACAATATCACACACCATACATTGTTATGGACACGTTTACACTGTACTGTGCTATATATATTATTGGCTTACTATCGCTATAAAATTGCGATGCTCTGAGTTCATGCTGTGCTATATCACGCCCGCCCTCTTTCTCCCCTCTCAATCCAGGCCGTTCTTCAAAGATCGCGATCAACTGTGCTTGCTATATAAAATAAATGCTTGTGATAATATCGCGTAATGTGAACGCCATGCTATATAGTATAGCATTAGGTCCTTATTTGCTATTATTTTTTAGCATTTGGTTGCGTTACGAATTGGTGTAAATTAAAAAAATTGACGATTCAAAGTGTACTGTAATGTGCGTACTGAATAAAGAAAGTTTCACTTTCATTAAATAGCACAATAGTATAGCGTAGTCTGAAAGCCTTATAATTAGAGGCTAGTCCAAAAACATACCGCGTTACTTACAAACACCACCTAAAGTTAATCATTGCTTACATAAAGTTAAGCCTGTCAATGTTTGACAGTATACGGGGGCAAGAGATGGAAATTTTCAAAACATAGTTTATCTTTTGTCAGATTTTTATAAATAAGGCCATTCATGTTTTGATTGTATCGGTATATGCCTTCATGCAATTAACTATACAATGGAACGAAAATAGGAACCCATTGAAAGTAAGTTCCTAAGGAGTTCCTAAAAGCAAAGTCACGCTCTTATTATTACTGATAGAAATATTAATAATAAAGTATCGGACAGGGCCGTGTCTGTCATTGACACAGGTACGAGAATTGTGTAACAGTTGTGTAAAAATGTTACCTTATTTCCAACCAAGCTTTCAATGCTTCATAATAAAAATAGCATATATAGTTTGTTAACATCGAGATACTATTTTGCAAGGTCTGTATATCCATATATCATTAGCTAGAAAGGGATGCATACTTCTCTCAATGCGACTTAAAATTAGTTCCAAAAGAAAATCGTATTATATGAAATATGGGTGGTCATATGAAAGGCCACGCAGTTTCATAGAAATGCCCTGTTACGAAATCGCAGCAATCGCATTGAGATAAAGTATGCATCCCTTTCTAGGTAATGATATATGGACATAAGAAAGTAGAGATCAGCCATATGAGTTGACGTTCAAAGCATAGTGAATTTTAAGGCTAATCGTCTTCTATATCTCTAAGTTCTCTTCAAGGTATATCTGTGGTCAAAACCAATGAAAAGCCATTTTGGTTTACGTCATCGTTTATCATAGGTCGTCGTCATCACTACATATATGTCAATGTCCGGCGTATCAACCTCTATACACACACACACACACACACACACACACACACACACACACACACACACACACACACACACACACACTCACCAGCCTATATCAGTCCACTGCTGGACATAGGCCTCCCCTAATAAAGGGGGATAATATGCCCATTGCAATTATCCCCCAATATGCACATGCTGGGCATGCGGGTTGGGGATCGCAGGGCACAGCTTCTCGCACCACCGACGCTGCTGCCCGTCGGTGGCCAGGGGATTTAGCTGTGCCGATGTAGGCCGTGCTATGCCGCAATCAGCCAGCCGCCAGAGCCCCGTTTGTTAGTTAGCAGGATGCACCACGTGCAGGTGAGGTTGGCTTGGGTTCCGACGATGTGGGTTGAACCCTGTACACCGCAACTTCAACCTATACACAATTTAATAACCTGTTAACTATTTCGAATTTTCCAATAATTGCATAAAAAAGTAGGTTCTACATTGAACACGTTATCAGGCAGAGCTGCTCGACATGAAAAATTATTTATTTATTTTTAATTGCACCAACAAACGTAAATTTTATAGTATAGTGTCATCATAATTACAGACACGAGAATCTGGGGGCACGGTTAGTGCCTCCGCCAAGACGAAACAGAGGAAGTATAGGGCACTAACGGCCAAGCCGTGATATTTTGACTAAGTTGTAGGGTTTTTTGAGAGCTTAAGATGTATTCACGCAGAACGCTTATACGCTACGATGAGAGTTAGAGAGTGTTAGGTTAGGGTGTGTAGAGCTAGGGGCCGTGGTAGAATCCTACCGGGACCCCATGACCCCGTCAAGTGCTGGTGCAGCGTCGAGCCCTTCATCAGGCGATGAATGGTTTGATGATGCACTAGCACTACGGTGAGCGACGGAACACTGTGTGTTTTTAGTCGGTAGGCCGCCGGGCTAGCGAGAGCTAGTCGCAGGCGGAGAGCCCGACAGACCCCTCCAACTCTCCCCGAGTTGGAGGATATGCGTAACGCATTTTCACACCGACAAAAAAAAAAAAAAAAAAAAAAAATGGTGTGTAGAGCTAGGAGTTTGACTCTGTATAATGTATAATTACTTAGATATAGTTTGTTTGAACTACGTTTCTAGTAAACACATTTGTAACAGGGTTTGTTGTAGTTAGTAGGTATGTATTTCTTTGTAAGTGACTGAGAGTCCGAACCGAGTCACTGTGACCCTGCTATATAGGCTCTCACGAGACCTAGTGCGGGGAACAGAGCTCTTGTAGGTACTATTTGTTTTTTTATTTAGATATCATTGTACAGGATAAGCTTAATATTGTGTAATAGGTACCAATGAGAATTTATCTTATCTTATCTTATCTTAATATCTGATAACTTGTTTACAGTGTAAGTACTATGTACTAGTCTTGGCGTTACTTTACTTCAAAATATTTTTGATAGGATTGTAATTTTAGTAATCAAAGATTTATATTCAAGGTTACTGTAATAACTTGAACTCTTTTATACACAAAGATACTTTTTGTACCCAATATTAACTTGATTTGTTTTATGCTTTTTTGATAAAAAAAACAGTTTTAGTCATAGATAATTATAATGCAACTGTTCTGTTTTAATCATGTAAATATTACCATTTATAATAACTTACCTAAAAACGCAAAAGTACAAATATACAAACGCTAATTGCTTTATAGATAAAAACTTCACCCGTTATTATGTCACCTAAATTATTTAAAACGGTCCAAGAGGGACACACAAATTAGAACCCAAAAGGTTTTCAGTAGGCCTATTACGAAACTTCGTTGCAATCACTTACCACATTTTTTTATATGATTGGCCCCATTGATTACGAAGGTACAATTTTGCGACAGTTCAACCACCACATAAACAATCTATTCAGTCTACTGCTTAACATAGGCCTCTCCTATAAGAAAGAAGGGGAGGGAAAGGGCGATAATCCATACGCTGGGCATGCAGGTTGGGGATCAAAGGACACAGTTTCTCGTTTCGCTGATGCTGCTGCCCGTCAGTGGCCAAAAGTTCTAGCTATGCCGGTGTTAGGCTGTGCTATGCTGGAATCAGCCGCCGCCAAAGCCCTGTTAGTAATACAACAGGGTGCTCCACGAGCGGGTTTTGATGACTGGGCCATGTCACTCGTGGGTGAAGATCATGTAGTTGGGTGGATGTGAATGGTTCGCCTGATTGGCAAGAGGCCTGTTTGACGGTCAAGGTTCTACTGGAGCGATGAAATTTAGACCTGGTCCTTGACCGGACAGAAGCGGCATTGGACTGAGAAACCTGGTGAACCCTGGTGTCGTGGGCCAAGATCCACTTTAGGTCGTTGAACTACAACAGTAACTTGAATATGAGTATGAATCGACCCCGCATTTTCTTTTAAGGCAAATTCTACACCACGTGACGTCAAACGGGTTATTTGGCTGTCCAGTGTTGCATGTCTAATATCCGGTTCAAAAAACTCTCAGTACAAAATATCTTCCTAAAAAACTGTCCCAAACCTCTCGACCAATGTGTGATCTCGACCGAACATCCTATTTTTGTATGTTTTGGCCCTGAACTTCGGATGTGGGTTTGAATTCGGGTTTAAAATGAACTCACCATTCATATTTGATTGGGTGACGCGTAACATAGATATATACTAGATAGACCGGAAAATCATTATTGTATTCACACCAACTTTAACATTCAAAAATAATTAAACGGACAATAACAATGATAAAAGTACAAAGACAATGTATTTAAAAAGTTTAGTAACGTTATGAAAAAGTTATTTCAAGTTAATATCTAGTGTATAACGCTTTGAGTGCTGAATAGCACAACCCGTGGAAGTGTAGTAGCTGGCATGGCTGAGGCCTGCCGTCAACATGTTAAAGTAACAGAATCTTGCATTAACCCCCGTCCAACTAGCTTCGACCCGAGATTACCCGAACCCGAGCAGTTGTGCGTACGAGTCGCACGCAACACAACGCGGACGCAAACGGCAATATATTTGCTATTTTTTTATAATTAGACATAGACATCATTATTTCTGTGTGATAGTCCAGCATTATTTATTATTATTATTTATTATTATTTGAAACTGAACACATAACACAAAAAACTTGCGAGGTATCACCCGGATGGAACGAAGTTCCTTTAACTTCACCCACTCAGGCACCTCAGGCACTTCCGGCACCTCAGACACCTCAGGCACCTCCGGCACCTCAGGCACCTCAGGCACCTCTGGCACCTCAGGCACCTCCGGCATCTCTGGGCCCACACTAAGTAATTAAAACTTGAGAGGTTGTCAAGGGACGCCTCACGGCTTACAAATATAGCAAATAGTGTCGTTACAACTTTTGGTCTTAATTTTTTTTTTCGAGCCCCCTTTCGCAACGCGCGATAAGGAACTTCGTTCCAATACTGTAAAATTTTAACAAAAAAAATAGTGTAAAAGGAAAAGGCATCGACTCAGCATAACATCTACTGTTTTAGCAGTAGAAGCTGGTATTCAGACGAAGCCATTAACATGCCTTTGTGATGCGTTGTGATGCGTGACGTTGTGCGTTGACGCAATGCATGTACAGGGGACCAGACAGACGAAGCAGGGAGAGGAGATGCGCTGCGACAAATCTGCTCGGGCGTCGATGGGTGAAATCGGCCGATCACGAACTGACGAACGCACTCGGATGAGGTCGGAGGTTTCTGTTCGCGTCAGCGCGTCAAAATCATTGCGCTGCGACTACAAACGAAGCGCCATTGCAACGCCTGTTTTAAACTGTCCGACCCTCTTTTACCGTCACCCGCGGTGGGTGAGTCAACTCGCACTTTACCGTACTTATTTCATCCTTTGTCTCACACAAAGTTTCATCATTTCCAAACGATATTTTCAAAACGATCTCTACCCTTTCAATAACCTTTTCAAACTATCTTAAAGACTATTTGACCGAGCAATGCGAAGTATTTGCTCGTTAATTTTATTACGTTCCCGACGAGATCTCTTCAGGCATATATTCATGGTCTGTCGGTTTTATTGGAATCGGTCTCTCAGACCTATTCCTCTTGCTGAGTGGGAAGCTTTAAGTTTAACCGTACTGGCAGCTACGTTTGCATGCCTCCTTAGTGCCAAGCTATTGGTTCTTCCTTTCTTCTATAAATTCGCTAGTATGTTTATAAGTTTGCTAGCGGCTAACTCTGGTTTCCAAATTTTAAGTTTTTTTCTGGCTGGCATGGCTTAGCAACTGAAAAAACCGGGATCAACATCTTAACGTGCCCGTGCACGTGCTTATGCTCCGAAGCGCTCAGATCTAAACACCATTAAACGGTCATCCATCCTAGTAGTAACCAGGCGAAGTGTTGCTTAACCAAGAAAATCCGATATCACACGAGCGAATCTGCGGACGGAAGCTAGTATTAATAAGTATAAACTTTTTATAAAAAATAAACCGACTCAAATAAATCACTTCTTACTTTTTGCCCTAAAGAATTTTGAAAATCGGTTTATGGGACCACCTGTGAAGTATATTCTTTTAAACTAAAAAGAATTTTAAAAATCGGTTTACAATTGAAGGAGATATCGGTGAAAATACATAAAAAAAAGTCAAAAAAAAAAGGTTCCGACGAATTGAGAATCTCCTCCTTTTTGAAGTCGGTTAAAAATAAAATTAATATTAAAAAAATAGATTAGTGTTAACCGACCCCGAAAAACCCTAAGTTTTGAAGATCAAAGACTGAATCGGTTCTTGTTTCACATCCTCCTTGACTGGTTAGGAGAGCCCTATTTGTAGGATACGGTTGACATCATCTCGATATTTTGAACTGAACCCTTCTGAAGTTTTCTACGAGGCAGATCATTATTTTTAGGGTTCTGCACTCATGGGGCAAAGGGTCATATTACTAAGCTTTCTGTCAGTCCATCTATTTGTCCTTATTGCGTGGTACCGGGATAAAAAGTAGCCTATATGTTAATCCAGGTCACAAATTATGTATATTCGAAGTTTCATCCAAACCGTTCAGTAGTTTTTGCGTGAAAGAGTAACAAACATTCATCCATTCATCCATCCATACATCCATACTCACAACTTTCGCATTTATAATATTATAGTAAAATAGTAGGATATAATAGGATAGTAGGATAGTAGGACCTTTAAGATAAAGAAATATTTTCTTGATATTGCTGTGACCTATTGTGTGGCTGTTTCGACAAAATAATTACATATTATATTAACACACACTAATAACGCCAAATAATTCCGATCCTATCATACTATTATTATGATGTTTGTTACTCTTTCACGCAAAAACTACCGAAGGGATTTGTATGAAACTGGGAATATATATAGTTTGTGACCTGGATTACCACGCAGGCTTTTTCTCCGGATCTACGTGAGTGAAGCCACGGGTGGAAACTAGTTTTACAAATGTGAAAGTTGTTCGGTATGTATGTGTGTGTGTGTGTTGTAAAAACTACAAAATTGATTTAGCTGAAATTTTGCAAAATGTCTAGTTCTAAACCAGGAATAACATACGCTACTTTTTATAATGGTAGCATATAATATATATCATCATGATCATGATGATGATATAATGGTAGCATGTAAATTCTTTGGACTGCAGTGTAAGCTCCGCGATCTCATTAAAAATCCATTTGTTTCATCCACGGCTTGGATTCGATCCCACGACTTTCGGATTGGAACTCATAATACATCCTTTTAGACCTCTTATAACGACAATGGACAACGGCCTGATTTTTATAACGGGCCGACGCGCTGTGTTCAATAGGCTAGTGTGGTGTTTGTTAACGCGACGACTACAATTCAATTCAATTCATTCAATTCATTTTATTTCATTAAATAGGCACAATAGTACACTTTTACAAAGCCGTTGCTATACATAGGTCACAAAAAGTTCCCTAAAAGTGTATATTGGATCCATTTTTTTGTCTCCACAGCAGAGGGTATCCTAGTGTGGAGACCAAGGTTGAACATACATACCTAGTTAACTACTTATTTTAGTGTTACTTATCTTATAATTACATAATTTCTACATGTGACGATTATCTACTGTTGATATTGATTATCAAATGTATAAGTACATAGTTGTAATCATCATAATTAGCAAATTAGCAGTCCACTGCTGGACATAGGCCTCCCCTAATGAGAGCCATTGCGCCCTGTCCGCAGCTCAACGCATCCAGCTTCTACCTGCGCCTCTCGCAGATCGTATCTCCACCAGGCCGGAGGGCGTCCTACATTACGTTTTAATGATAGTAAGTTTCATATTGTAATTTTTGAGGGAAAATAAAACATTAAAACATTTATTATATTTTTTCTTAATGAGCAAGTAAAGCCACTTTCGTGTCGTACTCGTAAGTAAGTATTCCATAGTTAATTTCACTTAATTACATGACAAAGGAAACATAAATAGCGTAAATTATTAAATACATGGTTTCCCATGAAATTCGTAATTAAAAACCTTCTGAGTGAGTCCTGAATTTTTTATAGCTCTTCGGCGCCCTGACATTTCCAATATTTTTCAATAGAATGAAATGACCTTTTCAATGACCTTTAAGTTTATTTGTAGTTGATCTTTTAGTACTTGCTTGTGAAACTAGGCCTATGAGGTATTTGAAGTGTTTGAAAACGAAAGTTTTTAATCAGTGCGTCCTACCGTCGTGACATACGGAGCCGAAACGTGGACACTCACAGTACGGCGAGTCCACCAGTTTAAAGTCGCTCAGTGAGCTATGGAACGAGCCATGCTTGGAGTTTCTCTGAAGGATAGAATCCGCAACGAGTATATCCGACATAGAACTAAGGTTGTCGACATAGCTCAGAGAATTAGCAAGCTGAAGTGGTAGTGGGCTGGCCATATCTGTTGCAAATAAACGATATATCTATCTATCTATCTGTCGAAGAATCGATAACCGTTGATGTAAACGAGTTCTTGAGTGGAGACCGCGGCAAACGTAGTGTAGGATGCCCTCCGGCCAGGTGGAGTGACGATTTGCGAAAGGCTGCTGGTAGAAGCTGGATGCGTCGAATTCAGCACAGGGCGCAATGGCGCTTATTAGGGGAGGTTCCAGCAGTGGACAGCTGCAGGCTGATGATGATGATGAGGTATTTCTGTTTTAAGGTTGGTACCTAAAATGGTAAAATAAGGGCTTTATATTTAGTAAGGTAATGCTTCTTTGGGACCTCCACCGGTGAGATGGGTCGGCGATATCAGAAAAACTGTGGGCGACACCTGGCTTAGACTAGCGTAGGATCGAGACAAGTGGCATTATCAAAGGGAGGCCAATGGCCAGTTGTAGGCCGAAAATAGCTGAAATGCTGAATATGTCTTTGAGGAGTAAGGGGTTCTAACCTCCATCTGGAAGCCAAGCTACCCTTGTCCGTAATCATCATCATCTACAACCAATCGAAATCCACTGCTGAACATAGGTCTTAAGTCCTCTCCCATCCACCGATTACAATGCAGTCTCGACGATATCATCTGGTGGGGGGTCTCCCTTTGTCTTCCAGATCGCGGTCGCCATTTGAGAACCTTTATTCCGTAAGGTATAAAAATATATCCGAATAGGTAGGTATTTAAATCTTAATTAAACAAAGAATCTAAGGTAGGTCCAGCACATAAAGTGGGGTATAGACTCAGTAGTGGGTTAAGGCTGTAGATGATAAATATGATAATGATATCACCAGACTCAAAGAAGGCTCCACCAATCTTTAGCGGAACTTGCGGCAAAAATGTTCTAGAAATTGTGTGACCAAGTTGAGAGCGAGAGGACAAAGAAGACTGGCTTCCCGTTAAATTAACTCCGCCTTTTAACTTGTTTTGACACAAATTAGATTGTGAACTCCCCAAGGTCACGTCAACCCAAATAAAGCGTCGGAGTGCGAGTCCCAAACTCGTGCCTCGGGGGTTCCGTGCAAGATAACAACAAAAAGTAGGTAATTTTCAGAGAACTCTTTTAGGGGGATTTGATTAATTCTTCAAGACCGACAGTTTTCCCGGACCAGAAAAATCTTGGAGTCTTGAAATCAACAGTTAAACGGTTCCTTCTATACAAGTGTGCCCCATCTTAGACCATCTTCACCTGTTTCAGGTGCGATAGTAGTTAAACGTTTGACAATTTTTTTGTAAAAAAAAAAGACCTTTATTGACTTTCGAGTGACCTGACTAAACCATGAACTTATAATCTTACATAAACACAAACTTATTTGAAGCATGAATTCAAATGTGATTATGACTATGTCAAAAATATTTATGATGATTATAATGAAGCTGTCTTATCAGATACGGAACCCTGAAACCGCCCACATCAGTTTTATCTGTGAAACCTTCATTCAACGTAATTAAGAGGATGTAGTCGGGATCCTGCTTTATATTAACGAGGTTTTTTCAGTAGCCTAATAATTTCTTGTTAATTATATATATCTTAAGGCTAGTTTCTTTTTAGAAATTTCGACTTATGGTTACAATAGGTGAAAAAACAATGATAATCTTAGCGGTTAGTATAAAAGTAGTATAATTTATGTCTTACCCCGCGGTCGGAGCTCGGACGTTTTGATATATTTTTACTTTATTGTTTTTGATAATTATTTATGTAAGTAGGTATTAAGTATAATTTTGGGTCTGGGTGTTTTACATGTATGATAGGTATGTATTTACAAAAAAAAATGTTTCTATGTAGTATATCAATCATGTTGTTCCCATAATAGCTCTAGCTAAGCTCTGCTTAGTTTGGGGCTACATAATGTTGTGTGATGACGTCCAGAATTATTATTATTTATTTTATTATAATTTAAAGTAAAACAGTTTTTTTAATGATTGCCAAATTAAATAAATTGTAATAATAATAAAATACCTGCTTAGTATTTTAAACTATACCTCAAATCAATGCTTATTTCAGTATCAGAATCACAATGATTTATTGCAAAAATAGGTATATAAAATTGATGTTCCAGACAATATAACGTCCCTCCAAAATTTACCTTACAGCAAGCAATATGATAAATAGTTTTTTACAAACTACTAAACGTTTTTTACCGACTGCAAAAGGATCTCAATTCGGTTGAATTTTTATTTTAAAAAGAGGCACTCGTTTGTCATAGGCCATAGCAGATCTTGGCCGATCACAGCCATGTCATAATCTGGATGGGCAATTGTTTTTGGTATGTTTAGCCGAGCGATTCCGTGCCTTCCATAGGTATGACATAAATAAAATACTTACATCAAAATTGCCCATTGGCTCATACGAATTAACAAAAAATACAAAGAGTTATATTTATAATAATTATATTTTTTGTGTATTTTTTTGTGTAACTATTTATAAAATCTGACATGTTTTCACACATTTTTATAATCACATTCTTGAAACTCGGGTTCGTCAAATTCCCACATTCATGAGAAGGTGCAGTGCATAGGCGTAGTACATAGGCCTTGTAAATTTCGAGCAGGTACTGAGCATGCCCAAGTGGATACAAGGCGAATGTATTTAGCTCAAAAACCACTCAGTCAACTTTAAGGTACCCTCACATTGCTAAACAAAACAAGTCTACAACAACATTTGTATGGAGCGGGCCATCATTCTACCCAGGCAAAAACTGACCACTACACGTCATAATACTACCATTTGGCATGTCACAGTCGGGATGGCCTGTCCAGAGGCAATTTAACTTTCTAGGTTAATTCCTGAGGTCGCTGCGAGTTAATTAAGGTGATTGGGGATACGGTGCTGGACGGGGCTTTTTAGAAGGATAAAAAGTGTAATGAGCAGTTTTAGACTCTTTGAAGGCTAAAAACTCAATTAGTTAGATAGAGGTTGAGAATAAATACATATTTTGTGGAAGGCTTGGTAAATAAGATTCTAGGCGTCCAGGTCATCACGCCAGCGCATCTTTGGCCTGCCTCTGTTCCGTTTTCCGTCAGTAGGGATCCAGCAGTCACCATGTTGGCCCACTTCTCCGAGTGCATCTTCATCATAATCATTAGCCTATCAGTCTACTTCTGGATATATTCTTCGTCTAATGACTACCGCGCCCTGTCCTTAGCAGCTTCTACCAGGCTTTTCGCAAATCGTCACTCCACCGGATGCATACCAGATATATTTTTTTTTTAATCCGAAGAACAATCAGTTTTACGTCAGCAAACATGTTACAACGCCTTGCAACACGTCAGCACATTAAAATCAGAGCTGAACGGAACACGTATCGCCGCCATAAAGATAAAACAAGTGGGGGGTTGCGCCGCACAATTATTTATTCCGATGCCGCTAAGTGGGGGGGTGAAGCGGTTTTCGACTGCAACTCAAATTTTCCTCTGTATGAATACGAAAATGGGTATCTAAGTCAGGTCCATATTTGAAGACGTGAAACATTATGTGTATATTTGAAGACGTGAAACAATATTGTAATATTCTCATTCATAATATACTTCCAAAGTCCAAAGTCCAAGAAAATTAGTCAAATTAGGGCAAGAATCTCGGAATGAGAGATGGTCGGCTATAAACTTGTATAAATCTTTATTTGAGCACCCTAAAACTTGTCTCAAAGCCTAGTTATAGTAGGGTATAAGCTTCTTCAGATATTCCAAGGTCAAAATTTAAAAAAAAAACGATTTATTGCAAATATCATGTTTCCTATGGGTTTTATGCTATTTATATTTTAATAAATATTGTAGAAAATTAAATTTTCTACAACTTTTGTCCAAACATTTTTGCCCTGTATCTCAAAAAATAAACAAAAAATGTAACTTTGACCTTTGTGTATCTGATAAAGCTCCCTACGATAAGTAGGTTTTAAGACAAGTTTTAGAATGCTCAAATAAAGGTTTATACAATTTTATAGCCTACTATCTCTCATTCCAAGGTGAAACCCCTAATTTTCCTGGACTAATTAATCAGGGGAACTACTATCACAAAGCTTAGTTCTGTCGTGAAGCAACATTGCTGTGTTTAGGTTTGAAGGGTGTGGGTGCCAGTGAAATAACAGGCTCATGAGGCTTAACATCTTCATGCCTCAAGTTGATGGTCGCATGGCATTGCATCGTGGACCTACGAAGCACTACTTTGTTACCACTTAACAATTTAACATCACGTTGATCATGTGCTAGTTCCATCAAGAGGTATCAACAAAAACTTTCTCACTTGATTGGAGTGTGCTTTATCAAATTAACACTAATACTATAAATGCGAAAGTTTGTGTGTTAGTATGTTTGTATCCACTCAACTCCGTAACGAGTGAACGGTTGATTATTTATTACAAATTTGACATATATTTTAGTTTTGCATGCCAAAATTGGTAGTAATAGAATACGTACGGTAGAATTATGATTTAAGAACCTTGTAACCCTATTTGAAGCAAATAAATCATTTGATTAATTGATTGATTGATTGATTGATTAATTGATTGATTGATTGAATGATGAACGATGACGAAAACCAATTTTTGTAAAGTGGTGGGTATCTGTATAACATTACCACATGTTATTCCACCATCGCTCGCGCAAAGCGGCGGGTAGAAGATGATTATGGTTATCTTCAGATGTTGCTTAGCAAATCTATAACAGATTTAATTTTTTCTAATACGCGTGACGCAATTATTATGATAACGAAAACCAATGACGAACGATAACGAAACCCAATTTGGTTGTTCAACCAATGAAGTCATTTTGGTTATCGTCATCGTTCATCATTCATTCAATCAATCAAATTATTTATTTGCTTCAAATAGGGTTACAAGGTTCTTAAATCATAATTCTACCGTACCATACTATTTCTAACAATTTTGGCATGCAAAATTAAAACTTTTGTCAAATTTGGAATAAATAATCAATATTCTACATTATTATTAGGATAAAATTTACAATAAATCACAACACACTCAATGATAATAATAAAAGACATACAATTTGAAAATAATAATAAAAAAAATCATGTCAAAAATTAAATACAAGTATCTGACAAAAAATCATATATATTATAATAAGCCTTTATAGTCAGAAAGTCGCGAATTGGTCGTCATCATCACTACGTGAATGTCAATGTCAGTGTCCCGCGTATCAACCTATATTTGACATACTAGTATTCTATATTATATGTAAATAACGTATAATATATATTCATGGATACGAATATTGTTAATTTCAAATTCTGATAGGGTTTCAAATTCACTTGCAATATGCAACATATCACTTAAATGGTTAATACAAATTGGCGTCAAAACTCAAAACATACTTATTTTTATAATATACGATTACCTTGAGGACTTAGTCTACCTAAATATATATTACATGTTATTAAAAAGCTTTCTTTCTACTAATTAATATTGTAAGTTAGAACTAACAACCTCTTTTTAGATATTAGTAAAACAGTTTTTAATGCGTAACTTGAACCACCAAGTAGATAGGTAGGTACTAGTTAAAAGTACGTTTTACACGGTGAAAACGGAGATTAATAATAAGTCACACAAGCTCCCCAGAGACCCTTTTAGACAAATCCTGAATAAATAATTAGGGATTTTGAGGAAAATCCAAATTAGCCAGGTAAAGGTTGGTTATAATGTCAAACTAGTGAGCGTAGCGAAACCACTTTTTCATCAATTATCGTCGTTCATCATCATCAGTCTATAGCAGTCCACTGCTGGACATAGGCCTCTCCCAATGAGCGCCACTTACAGACTAAGGTTCCTTAATCCAAACGATGTTTCTTAAACACTTAAGTAACTACCTACAGCTGTAAAGCAAGTGAGGTAGGTATCTAATTTAACTAGATTCATACCTTCATCATCAGCCTATAGCAGTCCACTGCTGGACCTTGAACTCCCCTAATGGCCGCCATTGCGCTCTCTCCTCAGTTCGACGAATGCAGCTTCTACCAGCAGCCTTTCCTAGATCATCAATTCATCCTAGATCCTCAGGCTTGAGGGCATCTTACACTACGTTTGCCAAGCCGCGGTCTCCACTCATGAACTCGTTTACCCTAACGGTTTTTTTATCGGTTTTTTGGCAGATATGACCAAGCCCACTGCCACTTCAGCTTACTTATTATCTGAGTTATGTGGAAATTTTAGTTCTATGTTACATAGTCTCGTTGCGGATTTTATCCTTCTAAGAAACTAACATAGCTCATTCCATAGCTAACTGAGCGCCGTTATCAAATACTTTGAAGTACTTCGAAGTAAAGATGAAACATGCACGGTTCAGTAAAAGGTATTTACTCAGGCAATGGTCGCAAAAACCGACTAGACTGTTGCTGTGCAAAATGTTGCCATATTTAGAAGAACATTTTGACTTGTCGTACCATACGTAAGGGTAGTTAAACTAAAATTTTGGGCAATTAAAAACCGTATATTCAAATTAGCGCGTTTTCATTGGCAAAAATCTATGATGATGCTTAACGATACGACGTTTAAATATATTCTCGAACTCTTAACAGACAGAAGATTTCTTCACTACCTTCCTTCATCGCTACCTTCCTTCATTTGAGCCACCACAATAAGTACCGGAAAAAAGCGAACGGTAAATTTGAGGCCATAAATAACATTTACGTCGTTATCTTTCGCCGTATATTTGCTTACATCACCTGATTTACTACTGTGTAAACTCGCAACAATTAATATCTGAGTGGTTACAAAAATTGTTGTTTGTCATACTGACACGTTATTCACGTTGGATTGAGAAATAGTTGATTATCATACAGGTATATCTGTCATAGATAAAACGTGTGCTATCATCATCATCATCATCATCAGCCTATAGCAGACCACTGCTGGAGAGAGGCCTCCCTTAATGAGCGCCATTGCGTGCGGTCCTCAGCTCGACGCATCCAGCTTCAACTAGCCGCCTTTTGCAGATCGACATTCCATCTGGCCTGAGGATGTCTTACATTACGTTTCCCGATGGAAACCCACGGTCTTTAGTCAAGAACTCGATTACCCCAATAGTTGTCGGTTCTTTGGCAGATATGGCAAGAACACTGCCTCTTCAGCTTGTTAATTCTCTGAGCTATGTCGAAAACTTTAATTCTTATGACGGATGAAACTAGATGCTACGATTCTTAAATAAACCAGGCACTATTTACTTATTGCCTGTTTTATTTACGTATGTGACTGAACACTAAAACCAACTAAACACACTGCAATGGAGACGAAACTATCTTCCGCAATAGTTTTTGAGTCCACATCACAAACATTAAACTCGGAAACATTACAGTGGCAATATATCCGTGCAAACAGCCAGACAGTTTTATTATTATTAGTAGATTCTGTATGCAGAGGCCATTTTCCGAAGTCCGTTGGAATGGTATGGACTTATTTATTGGAATTCCGGAGATTTTGCGGGGTATTCATATGAGGTTTTGGTTTAAAGATACAGAAGCACTTTCTAAGATTGTTTTCGTAGTGGTAAGTTGGGTAGCTGGGTGCTTACTGGCACAAAAATTTTGCACGAAAATATCTAACTGTATAGTACATTCAGGGATGATGATAGGGTAAAAAATAATATTTCTAATTAGTCCATCAATTAGATAAACAAAAAATTTTGGACACGTTTTTTTATTTATCAAATCAAAAGAAATTGAGAATGCTAAACAGCGTCAAAGTTCGGGAGTGCGGGCGCCTGACGTCACTTGTATTTAAAAATTGTACTTACCCGTGACGTCACGCGGAACTTCAACACACTATATATTATATCTTTGTTATTTTTAGTAAAATTGACATGAGAAAAAATACGTGTCTAATATTATAATTTAAACTGACGGACTAAATACAAATTTTGAGGCATCTATCCTGAATGCTAAAAATACCCTTTATTATGTAACAAGTTGCAGATAGTTCATAAAGGATAAAGTATACCTTATTTTTCAGAAACGAAAATATTTTTTTTGAGTTCCCACCTAAACACCTTACCTAAAACAGGTAAAGATGTGGTTTAAGATGGCGGGCGCTAAAGGAACCAATTCATTCTGGATTTAAAAAATCCAGGAAACCGAAGCAGGAAGCAATTTCCTCTCCTTACTAGTAGTAGTTTTCTCTAATAAATGTAGACTCTATGTAGATTTGTAAAATCTGTCTCTAAAAGCGGGACATAATATTAGTTTAAAACATTTTTACAAATAAATCATATTTGATGCAGGGCACTGCATCGCGGAACGTGATCTACGATGCCATGCTTGTGTGATAGGTGATGGTTACCACTTACCATCAGGTGGGCCATGTGCTTGTTCCATCTTCAAATAACATAAAAAATAAATATTATAATAACATATGATCAATCTTTATAAAAGAGAATTGTTTCACAAAATATTCAACAAATAAAAAAGATTTTTAATCATATTTTCAAAGTCCAAACCCAAAATAAGGACATCGCTAAAATGATCACAGTCCTTCGTTCATTGCAGTGAGAATAGAACTGCCAACGTGCTGTCAATTAATTTAGTTCCGATTTTAGAGAATGCATTCGAATTCTCAAAATTGTGTGAAATACACAACTATTGAAATAATTGTCACACTCAAATTATAGATACGTAAGTTGGGGTGTTTTGTGTGTAATTATGTTTGTTCCACTCAACTCCGTAACGAAATGAAACTTGAAATATACATAGTCTGTGACCTGGATTAATAAATAGGCTTTTTATCCGGGCACACGCGAGCAAAGCCGCAAGCGGAAGCTAGTTGTAAATAAGTACTTTTGACTTTTTTTAAAACCTCTGTCTTTAATGATAACGTGAAGTTTGACCGGTAAGTTTTTCAAACGAATTTGATCGTTTGTAGTGCCCATAACGTTGGCAGACAAAGTTGGTCATACTCTTCATCATCATCATCATCAGCCTATAGCAGTCCACTGCTGGACATAGGCCTCCCCTAATGAGCGCTATTGCGCCGTGTCCTGAGCTCGACTGACTCACTGACTGATATGACTCTGTCATACTCTTAATGCAGTAAAAAAGAAGCGTTAGCGCATAGCACCTGAGCGCTTTCGTGCTTAAAGGCACGTTAAGATGTCGATCCCGGCTTTTCAATCGCTATGGCATGTCGAAGGCTTTCTGGCCGCGAACTGCACATGTAAAGGAGAATACCACCGCTATCGGATCCTTTGTAGAATAATATCGTACAAAAGTCAATTGGTAGGTACTGAGATACATTTCCATATGACTTGCCAGTCAATCATCATAAAAACCGGAACACATTTGATTGGCAGAGAGATGCGAACATTTCCCGCTGAAATCGTTATCTTTCACGACAAAAGGCGGGAGTCGGCAATAATGAATTGGGTGGGAAAATTGAAGAACTATATACCGTGCGGAAAGTTAATTTTAACATACATCCATTAATTATCTTAAAAACATCATGGCTAAGGATTTGTTTTATTGAAGGTTTTAGTGTCTTCGGTTGCAGAAAGCACAGCGCATCTCGGCCTCTGTGGCTCAGTGGGCGAAGGCCGCCTGACACGCAGAAGGTTGCAGGTTTGATTCGCCGCGAGACTTTTAATGTTCTGCAAATATTTGTCTCGGGTCTGGGTATTTTCATTTACAAAGTGTATATTTACCAAAAATGTATTACATAGGTAGGTACTTAAGACGCAATGACGCTCATTAGGGGAGGCCTATGTCCAGCAGTGGATTGTTATATCCGATGATGATGATAAAGTACATATGTATTCAAACATTCTAAGTTTTCATCGAAATGCTTTGTACCTAGTATAACGTGATAACCTTTTACTGGCATTCTATTGTATAAACTATGGTTAGTCTTTTATAATAAAGCTGTTAGTTTCCTTTAAAAAAATTAAAAAAATATTATGTAGTATTTTCAGACATTTGGTTCCCATAATAAAAGCTCTGCTTAGTTTGGGGCTAGATGAGGCTGCTTTCGCACACAGTTTTGCTCGCGTAATTCCAGGATAAAATTTAGCCTATCGATGTGTTTATTGAGGTCCTAAATTATGTATATTTTAAGTTTCATCTAAATTCGTTCAGCCGTTACGGAGTGAAGCGCCTACGAACATACATATGTTTGTGGTCAGCCTCTGTACACACACAAACGTTTGCATTTATAATATTAGTGTGATGTGATAGTTTCTTGTGGAATCGTATGGTAAACGAGTGCCCTAGTAATTCAGGTACTTATTATGTAAAATGTACAGAAGAAGCGAATGGTACTTGCAATGTAGGTTGGTTACCTAGGTAGTATGTAAAACAAAATCAAGTACAGTAGAAGCTTCAGAAGTAGTTCTGCAAAACCCACTTTTCATTGCAACTTTCTACCCAGACTACAAAGTCACATAGAAAAGTACTCGTAAAAACGAAGTGCACAAACACGACTAATATACAGCCACTGTGCAAACGTACGTAAGGTACCACGTAGGGCTGCCAGCTGCAAAGAAATCGGATATTGAATTTGGTCTAACTTTACTGTTTTAGGGTTTGAGCGAAGAATCACCACGCTAGGCCCTGACAGAGCAAAGCTTCTCGCACCGCCGACGCTGCTACCGTTAGCAAAGTATTGTCCAATCGTCGGAAATAACAGAAACCAAGCAGTAAAAAGGAGTTGAGGACAGGGTGCATTGGCTCCTATGGGGAGGCATATGTCCAGCTGCTACTAGACTGCTATAGGTTGCTGATGATGAAGCAGTAAATAGCCGTTTTTGTGAACATCAGTAATGTTTATGCTCGCTTATAAATATTTTATAGGTAATGAAACATAAAACTGCAAACTGCAAGTACAATAAAAAAACTATTTTTCTATTTTTAGACTTTGTCTTTTACTATGTATGAAATGGACTATCTTATCTGGCAAATGGTTGTGTTTAAAACGACCTACCAGCCCTTACTTGATTCCGTAGACGTATTACTACGTAACGTTTGCTACGTCATAAAAAGGGATCGTATTTTGGACTACGATGTTACTTCGACAACGTAGGTAACATAGACTTATTAATGTCATTGTGATACTAAATAAACGGAACATTTCATACACGATCAACTTATCCCTAGCTAAGCAGAAAGTACTATGGGTACCAGAAACTGGTAAACTCACAACTTACTTAACTCTCAAACACAGAAAATAACATCCAATTACAATTGTTCACCACACATGTTTGTCCTGAGTGGGAATCGAACCCGCAACCTGCAGCTCAGAATGCAGAACTACTACTAACTAACTGACTTATAAGTCCAGTAAAAAATTTTTGAAAGGTGTTTTTTTTTTCGAAGAACTATATACAGGGTTATTGGTTATGTCGGCCTAGATCCTGGAGGGTGTTGTAGCTTCCATAATTCCTGACTGAATTGACTATGGAACACCCTACCCTTAACTTAACCGTATTCACGATATTGGACTTTTACGTTTTTTTAGAGAACATACCGATATTTTTGTCTATTGGTCTATTATTTTGAGTTTTTGGCATCTAATTTATTTGTGTTTGTGATTATCGTGTAGTAGATGAGTTGACTTTTTATTCCTAACACTAAAATTGTTATAAATTGAATTAAATTCGTAAAAAATATTTATTTCTCTCACAAATATTTTAAAATTTGTCTATCACAGTCATGCTGCAGATGTGCTTAAACATAACTACGTTTCATTATCTGTCCAGCAAGGTATAA
Source organism: Horisme vitalbata (assembly GCA_951804965.1). NCBI lineage: Eukaryota > Metazoa > Arthropoda > Insecta > Lepidoptera > Geometridae > Horisme > Horisme vitalbata. The sequence goes on from OX638090.1 coordinate 35,318,511, forward strand.
CATGCATCAGAATTCTTAGAAAAAAACTTTGATGAAAGGGTAGTAGTATAAAATAATGGTACTTAAGTCAGAAAACAATAAAACAATCCAAATAGGTACAAAATGACGTTTATAAAGTGGATTAAGACACAGAATGAGAGTTTGTGTGCGGATACGTAGACAAGAACTAACTAACAAAAATATCGGAATGTTTTGAAAAAAAAATTAAAAGTCCTCTATTGTTACATGTTCCATAGTCAAATCAGTCAGGAATTATGGAAGCTACAACCCCCTCCAGGATCTAGGTCCACTTAACCAATAACCCTGTATAATAGAATATCTAGTAGACACATTTCAATATATCAACGTAATGATAAATGTAGACCTACATACTTTAACACACAGTACACTCACAGTGCGGCTAGTCCACCAGTTTAAAATCGCTCAGCGAGCTAAGGAAGAAGCTATGCTCGGAGTTTCTCTGAAGGATAGAAACCGCAATGAGACTCCGTAAAGAAATAAAGTTGTTAACATATCTCAGAGAAAGGCAGTGGGCTGGTCATATCTACCGAGTTCATGAGTGGAGATTGCGGCTGGGTAAACGTAATGTAGGACGCCTTCCGACCAGGTGGAGTGCCAATCTGTGAAAAGCTGCTGGTAGAAGCTGGATGCGTTAAGTCAAAGGCATGGCAATGGTGTTCATTTGGAGAGGACTATGTCCAGCAGTGGACTGCAATAGGTGATGATGACTAACTTTAAAAAAAAACGTTGACTTTATTGGTTCGGTTAGTGTGCTCTCGGGCATTTTAACTTAAGAAAAGAAAAGAAAAGAAAAAAAGAAAAGAAAACATTTATTTCAACATCAACTTACATATGACACAAAGAAAATTAGGTTGCTTAAAATAGACGTTGAAACAGGTCGTCACTCAGCATGTGCTACGGCAGAGGGCCTGTCGAAGCGCTGGTCTTCCGTGACGCCAAGTTGAGTGACAATTGGGTTATATTTGTTACATAAATGCACACATTATAATACAGATATAAGTAAACCTACTAGATACAATAATTAGAAAGACAATCTATTTATTGACAATCTATTGTGTTGGGTTGTAGCCCATGTTAAGATTCGGCATAGAACGGCTATATGTTTGCGGGGATTTTTAATATTCCAATAGTAATTTTTTGAGGTTGTTTTTAAAAGCACTAATTGATTCTCGATTTCTAAGAGGTGGGGGAAAGTTGTTCTAGCATTTCGTGGCAGCATACCGAAAGCTGCCACGAAAAGCAGCCGTTCTGTGCCGATAACAAACCAAGCGTACAGCATGACGCTTATGGCGATTAGAAAAAATTAGTTTAGCAAACAAATAAGGTGGCTGTCTATTTTTAATGACACCAAAGAGAAGGGTTGCAAAATGTAAAAAGCGCCTTGACGACATATTTAACAGTCCAATATTGTTAATGTATGGCGAGATGTGGGCTCGTCGCGGGATGGGAAAACAGAATCGTATACAGGCATTCTGAATGCGTTGGATAAGTTTTCTTGAACGAGCGAGCAAACATTCCCCAATAACATTATCTGCGTAATTTAGTTTTGAGAGAATTAACGAGTCACAGAGTTGTATTCTTATATCAGTACTTAAATAATTACGCATTTTATATAAAACAGAAAGCCTATAAAAACAGTTACTGACAGTTTGTGTTACATGCTTTTCAAAATGCAATGAGCTATCCATAAGCAACCCGAGATTACGGGCTTCATCAACACGATCGATAAGTATACCATCAACAGTGACTTTAGGATTGTACGAGGTTATAGCAGCTGTCTGGTTTCTGGTTCCGAGAACCATAAATTTAGACTTAGCTGGGTTGAGGACCAGATCATTTGAGACGCACCAGTTAACTATCCTTGACAAGTCATTGTTTAGCCTATCCACTGCAACATTTACTTGGTCTGGTTTCGAGCTACCAACACCGTTTCCCACATTATTTTTAGGCTCGTTAAATCTTCAGAAGTCCGGCTAATGAGGTACTTGTACCTCACTACTGGGTCTAGAGCCAATTCACAAAAGCTATCTAAATAAAAATATTATTTTCACTTTAAAACTGTAAATTGACGGTTATCTAATTTTTGTTCGAAAATTACTCAAATATTAAATAGTTATTGCCAGTTGGTACATTTTTCCCTACCAAACTATCCCTACTGGTAGGAATAGTTGCACGTTTTTGTAGATTTATTTCTACCTTTGGGTATCCCTCTCGTTAGAAATAAATGTATATATCTATCCTATCCATGCACATTACATTTATTTTAGCTGTAGCGGCAGTGGGCTGGCTATATCTGTTGGGGTAAAAGAGTTCTTGAGTGGGACTGCGACTCGGCAATCGTAGAATAAGACGCCCTCCGGCCAGGTGGAGTGACGATTTGCGAAAGGCTGCTGCTACCAGCAGCTTCTACAAGCTGGATGCGGCGAGCTCAGAACAGGGCGCAATGGCGCTCATAAGGAGAGGCCTATCTCCAGCAGTGGACTGCTATAGGCGGATGATGACGATGATGATGATGACACTTCTTATCCCTTTCGTGCTATCCCTACTGGTAGGGTAAGTGCACGTTTTTTAGTGAGATCACATTTATATGAGATTAAATACGAAAAATTTAAAAATGAAACGTAAACCACATTTAAAATTACTCAACAATAATTATAAAATAAGATGAAAAAAAAACAGGGTAATGCTCATGACAATTCTCATCCATTTATATTGAATGGGACAGTCAGTGCAGGACACAGTCATCTCTAGGATGCTGTCTGCTGCCTCGCAGACGCTTCAGTAGGGATACTACTTTCGTTCGAATGATCGCATCACGGTGCCAGAAGCTGTGCCCTGCGATCCCTCACCCATATGCTCAGCGTAGGGAATAAGGGCATATGCCCTTTATTTTGGGTGGCCTATGTCCAGTAATGAACTTTTATATGCTGGTCTGTTTGTGTGTGTGTGTTTGTCTGTGTGTGATCGCATGATAGCCAATAGTGAAATGAATTATCCTTCCTTTTCCGTTAGAGCTAGTTGTGAACTTTTTGTCGGAGTTTTCAGGCCACTTAGCGAAAAAAAAACCGTGCTTTTCATTTAAAAAGTAACAAATAATACGATCGGTGAACCATCAAATTCGATTGATTAATTTGCGTCGGGGTACCGCTTTGTAAGTCAGACTCTTCATTTGATTGACTTTTTATTAATTTACTAGCATTTCCGATCTAAATCTGGGAGCGCTATGAGTTTGTAATCTCCTTATTTTAGCTATTTAGTTATTACTTTAAACTTAGCGGTACCCCGACGCGAATTAGTCAATCGAATTTGATTGCTCAACGATGGTATTATTTTTGACTTTTTAAATAATTGCTTTTTGAGTCAGGGGTTTTTACAATTTTATTTTTAATTTACAGTTTTTAACAGTGTACCTACTAGTGTGCTGATATCCTGACTGCAGTGATAGCTCTATCATAGTAAGTTTTCTACTAGTCAAGCCCTTTCATTTGGTACCCATATTTAGGGAATTGTGAACAAATATGTAATCCGCCATTTTGTGGCGGCCGCCATCTTGGACCGATTTTCATCAAACATAGCTAAGAACATTCCCGACTAATTCACCTTTCAAACAAAAAAACTAAATAAAAATCTGTTCATCCGTTCAAGAGCTACGATGGGACAGGCAGACAGACACACACCACACACACATACACACACACACACACACACACACACACACACACACACACACACACACACACACACACACACACACGATACGTCAAACTTATAACACCTTGTCGTTTTTGCGTCGGTGGTTAATCACATCACCCATCAAAGACAGTGACCGGGCAGAGTGTTGCTTAACCAAGATGTTCATTCTACTAAGAATACCGGAGACTACCACCACACCTCGGGTCTGGGTGATTTTAAATTATAAATAACGAGCTTCTTAATAAACCGCGGCTTCGCTTGCCTGGATCAAAAGTAGCCTATATGTTAATAATTTTTTTATGATACTTGAAGATGGAACGAGCACATGGTCCACCTGATGTTGATTAACCATTACCTATCACATTTTTTTGGACGTGCTCTACAATGTAACGCCCTGCGTCCATCAACTTGAGGCCTCTTGGGTCTGTAATTTCACCGGCAACCACACCCTTCAAACTGAAATACAGTACAGCTGCTTCACGGCAGAAATAGACATGGTGGCAGTACTTCCCCGGACGAGCGCTCCACAAAGAACTCTACTACTAAAACTCCAAGTTTTATCTCAATCCTTTCAGTAGTTTTTGCGTGGTGTAATAAACATCCATCAATCCACCCTATTAGATAAGAAGTAGATTTACCTGGATAGGTATGGTATAAAAATAACTAAAACAAGTAGAGTATATCAGTCATAAAATCCCGTGATGTTGTGTTTAAAATGTCCAGTATTATTGATAGCGCTCAGGGATCATGTGGCTTCCTATTGGTATACATTTTCAGAATCAGTTAATCCCTTACAGAGATACAAACAAACTCACACCTTTATAATTTTAGTGTTAGGTACATAATAAGACGTGGGAGTAAAAACCCGCAGTGTTATCTACCTTTGTCATCAATCTACAAAGCGGAAGCCGAGAAAAATAAATCCTTAGTATTTTTTCCCTGAATTTTTACCTGTTTATTGAAAGTTGTTTACCTACTTAGCCTTATTGTGAAGATAATCTTCCCTATTCGGGTATCAAAGCAATAAAAGCGTTTGAAGTATTTGTATTGGAAACCGAGTGGCCTACAGGAAATTTCATTCGGAGTCATTTCCGAATATTTGTTGAGTTTTCCGGCTGTGGGTAGGGTAGGGTAGTGGTGGGACGGGTTTCAGGTTATCGGTTTTATTTTTAGACCGAAAGGTTTTGGTTTATCATTTGGTAGGCATGTACTTGAAATTCGATCGCTTCCTGGCTCCCCACCAGTTAGTACTAAAGGCATAGATATCATCACGCCAACCAAGCACTTAATAAATTTAAATATTGAATTACAATGCAGTTCCAAATTTCGCAAGTAATAACCTAGTGATTTTTGGAAATAAATGTTATATCTATATATCTATCTATGTCTCATGTAGCATAAGGCCTATTTTAATTGCAATGAGGGTTTCCGTAATATGCTAGGACCAGGCCCTTAGCTCTTTCAGACTGATAATTCGATCTTCTAGATATAGTCTAGAAAAACTTTTCAAATAAATTGGAAGCGCGCATAAGGGAGAACACTTACGAGAAGGCCAGATGCAGTGGAAAATGCTGCTGATTGCAGCACGCACCAGACGTTCCACGACTGTGGACTGACTGACTGTAGGATTAACGCATAAAAAGACTAGTTAAAAATTGACCTCCCAAAATGTTTTTAGCCGAAACTATAAAACCATTATCAAGCCGATCCTATACATTTTTGTACCATGTTACTCACAGTCGTTATGCCTGTCGGAGTTCTTCGGACATTAGCTCATACCTTCGTATGAGCTAATGTCCGAGAGAAGAAGACCGATAATGTAACCGAAAATGACAAAAGCTTCTAAGTTACAACACTATCGTGCATTAACCATACTAAAACCGCTATCCGTAGTTAATTCAAGCTATATGTGCTTATGAGTCTTTGAGCCAAGCCCACGTTTGTCGTGTAAACACCATGTTTGATATAGATACGTCAATATTGCTGGAACTTCATCTATTTTCAATTTCAAACTCGTTTGAAGGGAATTCTATATTTGTGTGGTACTTCGAGTAAGTTCTTTATTAAATTTGGTACTTCAAACTGGCAAAATCAAGTCAAACCCATTCTTACTGAGGGCAAAATTTTCAATAGCTTGTCCAGTGAATAAATAAAAAAAATAATTATTCAAACTAATTAAAAACAAACTAATTAATTTTTAAATTAATAACTGATGAAATAACCAAAAAATTGATTGGAATTCTAAAGGAGAATGCCGTCTGATGTATGGCGCTCGGTACCAAGACTAAAGTGAGTGCGTCAAAAAAATATCCAATAAGTTTTTAGTCGATTCTACTGTCAAAATAATAAAAAATGAGTGTTATTGCCATAGTTACACTTTACATCAATGTTTATTGCCATAGCAACGTATATATCATTGGTTGTTGTAGTCTAATGGCGGCGTGCAACGGAAACCAAATCAACAAAATATTTTTTTACTTGATTATTAATCGAGTCGGTGTGTAAAACTAAAGAAAATGTTATTGTTATTTATAAAATATAATCAATTTTATGGGATACGTTTCGTTTTGACGCAATTGGTACGGGTTCTCGGCATTCTCCTTTGCATTGTTCAGTCAGTATATATTATAGGTAAATATTTATATACAATACCTAATTTCTGTAATAAATTATATGAAGTATGTAAAAAAGTTATTTTTTCACTGTAAACCTACGTAGGTACTATTTTTTCTATTGGACTATTTGAGGTTAGTCCCGCATTATCTACTTACGTAGATAAATCATTAAGAAATTCAATAGTATTGTATGTAAAATAAAACACATAAATTATAACAACGGGTTGACTTCATGCACGATAAAATATAATTTCTTAATATTAAAGAAATAAAGCAAAGCGTCCAGTATTTCCCATGTCTACGGCCGTATTATGAAGGACAGCGTTTCATGAGAACAAATAGCCCTGTCTTAATCTATAACAATCCGAATGTAGATTTTAGGCTGTGTACACATACGACCGACTACCGGTTAAAACCGGTACAGGTGCTCACCGGATACGGTAAATACGGTAGTAAGGTTTTATAGTCTGAAAAATCTACAGAACTCACACTATGCGAAACTACGAGTATCAAAGGCATTGAAAATTAAATTTAGAAGTAAAGCACACGATAACATTTGACTTTATCGTACTAACGATAAAGTGAATGGAGCACAGACTGGCCTAGCGCGTAAAGGCCCTTTTCCCGCCTGCCTCCTAAGATGGCTTAAACTGTAGCTAGATTCAGTCCCCAGATAGATTTTTTCGTTTCTTGAATAGTGAGCTCAAAAAAAAGTTATTGGGAAATTATAGATCCAAGTCAGCGAAAAAATGTGGTGACAAATTTTGGAAAATCTCAAAAAGTTACCGACCGATTTTAAGAATTTAAATTGCACTTTGAAGCCCTCCGGCAGATGCACATTGACATATGGCCCATTAACGTACCTCTCATATCTGCAAAACTACAGGCAAATGTCGCAATTTCATAAATCGTGGCACTACTCGATCAGGAAAACAAAAACATTTTCAATGTTAAAACTTAATCATCATCATCCACAGTCCACTGTTTTATTCACTACTGACTATTAAAGACGTCTTGTCCAAATTCAAAGTTAATATAAAAATCCCATACCAAATTACCAGATAAATAAATAATGCGGGACGTAATCACACAGCATCATGTAGCCCCAAACTAAGCAGAGCTTGTGTTATGGGAACCACATGATTGTTATACTACAATTTTTTTTTTTTGTAAATACATACATATCATACACAGATTTTATGTTTTAAATGCTTAGGCTGTTTTTTTAGGTTTTTCCTATATTTTTTTCCTAAGACATCCCTGAATCAATGCGAACAAAACAATAACAAATTAAATCAGTCGAGACATTTTTGAGCTTTTTCACACGCATGGCAAATGATTTTTATTTATGTTTGGTGAAACGATGTAGGGATTGAAGGAAAGACTAAATAAAAGTAAAAAAGAGTGCCATAATAAAAGTGTTTAACGCACTCTCTGGTATCTTTCTATCCTCTAAACGAATAAAATCCCTACTAAAAGAAAAAAAAACTACTTTTGATAATAACCGCATCTTCTGATGTTTGAAAAACTGTACAATCAGCCTAGAAGATATAATTTGTCTGACAAATAGGGAAATAGAGTTGCTTGAGCAACTCTATTTCCTATTAGACTGCAAAAAAATCTAAAAATTGTTTTCTAAACAAATTCTATGAGGTGCCATTCGCCACAGCATTGAGTCCTTGTATGCCATGTATTCCAGGTTTCATTCCAATGCCGTTACGGATATATCAGCCGTTACGGAGTGGGAACAAACACTCTCACACGCATACAAACTTTCGCATTCATAATATGAATGTGATGTGCCTGTATATAATGCCTAACTGTCGGTTTAAACAAACCGCTTTCTGCACAAACGTCCTATCCCCAAAATGATTTATGTATGAAATTCATACACCGGCCACTTGGTGCCAAAACAATGGGCCCGCCAAGAGGCGGTAATGTATGCAAAGTTCTTACCCAAACAGCTAAGCGATAGCATTCTAGTGTCGACCGGACAAAGCCGGAATTAGCATAACACCTTAAGGGTGATAGCTTTTGTTGAGGGCCTTCTTGGCGTTAATTGATTTTCTAATCTAGCTTAGCTGAGTTTTAGCAAGATTTTCTTAACTTTTGACAAATTTAAATGCTATTTTATATTTTTGACGGGATTTTCTTAAAATAAAATTATAGCCGAAACCGTATTTCACTATGACCAATCGAGTTGATACTGAATTCTGAGAAAATCTACCATTTTGTTGCTAGTCAACCATATATGTGATCGAGATTAAGTTTATCTCTATATACATGATGAAGAAGGCCGAAACCTATCATTAATTATTTTTGTTATTTACGTTTTCGTAGTAGTGGCGTTATTTCTGAAGAGCTTTGGGAAATACTAGCACCTTCACGGCAGTGCCTATTTCTGCCGTGAAGTAGCATTGCTGTGTTTCAGCTTGAAGGGTGCGGGTGCCGGTGAAATTACAGGCTCCTTCATGCCTCAAGTTGACGGACGCTGGGCGTTGCACCCAAGGTCATATTCCAAGCGTGCGTGACTACGTAGCAATCCTTTGTTATAAGCAATAGTTACCACTCAACATGAGGTGAACTATGTTATAGTTCTCATCATCTCAAAAAGAGGTAATTTGGTTGATAATTGAATTTTATCTTTATGGCTCGGAGTCGCGCGTATTGCGATATTAAACACCAGCGTGGGAATTAACCCTTTTCTGTAAATAGTCGTGCAATTGTAAATGCGGGTCGTGTGCGGTTGCTGCAAATACTGATGCAGAGTTTACTAAAAACAAATGACTAAGCCATTTGTTTTATAATGCGGCTGCCCTTGCATCACGATCTACACTTGCTGCACCAAGATTTGCTAATCGCAAACAAGGGGTGTTGTCGCCTTGGACGCGGCAAGCCATGGAGCCTGCGGTGTCCGCGTGGGCGCAATAAGCTTATATTACTTTGTGTTGAAGTATAATTATGTGCCGTTTTGTGGAAATTAACTATATGAATAAACTATATTTATTAAAGCACATAATTATAATAGTATATACATAATTGTAATAGTAGTTAGTATCGGATTTAATCATTTTGGTTTCTATATTTCTGGTATCTGGTATTATAATTATCATTTTTAGCCGCTTTATTGAAAAATATTTCTACCGATAAAAAAAATCTAGGATAAAATGTCCGCCATTTCGCCAATTACACGTTGTATTCATAAAATATATATAGTCAGTGCAAGACGGGACGCGGAGGGAGAGCGTCGCGTTCACTCACCCTGATGAAGACTCTGTTAACGAGTCGAAACGCCGTCGGTGCCTTCACCGATGTAACGGTACGTGAAAATTTCCATTTTTCAATATGAATGAGTTAATTCACGCTAGTTTCATGAGTAAAATGGCATCGTTGTATGGTGTCCAGTCCAGTAAGTTCAGTCATCAGTCTTCAGTCATGTTATATTCTATCCTCACAGCTTTTTGTTAATAGGTACAAACAAGGTGATAAATCCATGGCTATAGTAATAAATGATTATTGATCAATTTTCTTCATCCGACAATTCTAGAACGTTTCTGAAATCCTCGTGCCGTGGCTTATAACGGTGTTCCTAACTGATTATCTTGGATAATCGTACTAAAATATTTTATTTTCTAAAAGATAGAAACCAACCTGGCTCACACCGGTTTGAACTTAGATCATGTAAGATTTTAATGATCGAACAGATCAAAATTTTAAACTTTTGCATTTAAATTTTATCTTAATCCAACACAACAAACAAGCGTAATTTTTTTTTAGTTCATATAAGAAAAAAAGGTCGCAAACTTTTTTTCTTATATGAACTAAAAAAAAATTACGCTGTTATCCCTAAGGTAATTTTTTCTTATAATCCATATTATTGGATCATTTAAATCACTTATTTATGTTTTACTTAAAAAAAGTTTTATTTTATTTTTTTGTCACCCTAACACAATATATAAATTTATTTTTATTAATTTATTAATAAATTAACTAAAAATAAATTTATATATAAAACTCTATAGGGTCTTCTCGTCTTTTTAACTTATTTTAACTTTTTAATTAAAAAATTAAATTCTATAAATTAATAAAGAGACAGTTTATATTTCATCCAATCTTTCATATAAGTTATCAATTAAATGACTAATGATTATGCTACCTTTGTACAGTCAATATACTGCAGCCCTTTAATAAAATCAGTGGGCAGATTAGACTTTAAATTAATTCCAAAAAGACATGTTTTTGTTAAACAAGTGAATATAAATATTTGCCGAATTCCATTATTGAAATTGTTTTGTTTAAAAAAAAATTATTAATAAATATACTAATGTTATCATTATAATTAAATTTTTCGCGCGGTCACTACTTGGATGGGTTACCTTTTAGTGGCACTTAGAACTGAGTTTCTTTACTACGGTTGGTCACTACTTGAATGGATGTTTAGTGGCACAGATATAAGCGCTTTGGAAGGCTTTAAGTTGGTGGTCCTGGATTTTTCAGTCGGAGGAAGTTCAGCCAGAGCTGACCACTCATACGATGAGGGAAAGAGAATAATTTTCTACCAAAGAGATTGGAGCAGAGTATTCTTTATACCTTTTGGATATACACCGAAAGTCATATATGCTCTTTGTTTTTGAGCACATGCCTTCGAATTTAATCATCTTTTCATGACTGAAGCCGAAGTCATTGTCCAAAATGGTTTTTTTCGCTCGTTTTTCGTTACTTGTAGCTGCATTTTATTTCAACTTTTTCATTTTGGTCTCTATATTTCTGGTATTTGGTATTATATAAATCATTTATAGCCGGAAGCTTCATTGAAAAAGGCATGATGAAAAACTAAATGAATAAGTATGTTTTTTTTATTTTTAATTAAACTGTTTCGAAGTGGAAAGGTGTAGGTGTATTGTAAGTATTTATTTATTACATAAAATGATCAACTGACTGACTGGGAAATAAATCAAAGCACAGCTTCAACCGCTGGACCTAGAGACTTGAAATTTTGCACATAATATAGTGTAGGTATCCACTAAAGAAGTATTTTTAGAAATTCCTCCCCTAAGGGATGAAATAAGGAATGAAACTTTGTATGAAAGTCGGTAGATTGGAAGTTAGGATTTAGAAACTTTGCATTTAGGCTGTTGATTGAAAATTTATTTATACGCGTCTCAGTGATCTTGACAACTCATATAATAGAAATAGAAATAGAAATCGTTTATTTGACAAGCACACAGCAACAGAGCAAAATATAAGATATAAATAATACATTAGAATACGAAGACAGTAGTAGACAGGTATAAAATAACATACAAATGATTCAACATATACATTAGGTACTAGGTAGGTAGGATCACTATCTAAACACAAAAAGACAAATAAGTAGGTATAGTATATACCTAGGTCGCTCCGTGCTGGGTGCCGCCAAATTGGTCCTGTCTCAGCTTTAATGCTGCTTGTGAGGCAGCGCTGATTTTCAGACAGGGCCATAAGGGTGAAAAGAGGAAAGATAATATTGAAAAAAAAAAAACATTAACGCGAGCGAATCCGCGGGCGGAAGCTACTCAAAAGTATTCGAAAATCAAAACAGTTAATTTGTTCCAGTTCTACGTGTAGGTGTTATTATGGCGGCGTGTTTTGTCTAACTAAGATAAAATATTTTTGTCCTATATAGGTTAGCGAGGGTTTATACACTTGCAGGTTTAGGTACTTATAACGAGTACTTCTTTTGTTGTTTTATTTAAGTACCCATAATACATCAATCTTTTAACGAACGATTGTTGAGCACAGCGCTTGTCGTTTTCTAAGCATAATAAAAAACATAACAACACTAGCCCTTTCAGTCCACAGCTGGACATCGGCCTCCCCTATAAGAATGGGGATATAAAAATATATATATATATATAATATGCCCATAAACCCACGCTGGGCATAAGGGTTTGGGGTGGCGGGGCATAGCATTTATTTTCTACCGTGCTAAAGCATATTGTTCACTTCTAGCGCTCGTGGCGTGGTTTACTTCGGTGCTCTTAGCAGATCACCTTGGTTAAGCAACACTCCGCCCGGTCATTACTTGGATGGGTGACCGTTAAGTGTAATTTAGTTTGAGTGCTTCCGGAAGGCACTTGAAGATGTTGGTCCCGGCTTTCCAGTCGTCAAGCCATGTCGGAGCCCTTAGGATTGCCTAAAACCTCCGACACCAGTTGGTCACTAGCTCATCCGAAGAAGAAGAAGACTTTCTCCGAAGCACCGCTCATGTAGATCAATGCAAATAGTTACACAATCTTGTATTAAACTAGATTCAAAACTGATATTGGAATATGTTCCAGCACCGTGTGTAAAATGCAACGCTCTGATTGGATAGAAAATTGACGTTTTGACAGATGAATTGGTGTCCCACTCTGTAACGACAGGCTCCCTAGGCGAGCTCTGACTTGCCTGATGTCATTTAAGCCTGATTTATAACCGACACCAACCGAGACCTAGATTTAGCTTCAAAACAATCACTCTTCATAGTTATTAGCAGGGCAACTGTAATTTGCCGCCTGAAGACAGCAATATAAACAACACTTTTGTTTTTAAAACAAATTATGTATCTTATTTATCTATCTATTTATGTTTGACGACCTCTGTGGTGCAGTCGGAGAAGGCCTGCCTGAAACGCAGAAGGTTGCGGGTTCGATTCCCGCTGCGGAAATGCTTGCAAATTCTGCAGATATTTGTCATGGGTCTAGGTGTTTTCTATGTATGAAATGTATTTATTTACAAAAAAGGAAAATAACGTAGTATATCAATCATGTGGTTCCCATAATACAATTAGTAGAGCTATTCTCAATATATTTCTTGACATTTTCAGAATATTCCAGCCTGTAGTAAAAATAATAAAGTGTAGGCCTATTTGATTAAATTCCTAAAGGTCGTTGTCTAATATTAATACCTAATGATAGAAAACTCACTTATATTTTTAGTTTTGAGGGTGTAAGGGGTTCTAAACACCACCTTTAGAACCCACAACAACCTCACCTGCCCGTGCACCCTGCTAACTATCAAACAGGGTTCTGGGCCAGAAGCTTTGAGTCCTTAAAAAGCTATGTGCCTGTAATAGTAGTACATCCCCGGATGAGTACTTCATTATAGTTTGCAATATATGTAATAGTTATTAAATAAAATTACCTGTTATTTCTGATTGCGAGTGCTTAAAAGCTTCGAGCTTAAAAAGTTCATTTCGGAATTAATTTTTGTTATGTTCATTAATTCAAGTTGGAAATCAAAAAATTCCCACTGTAGGTGCGACATAAAAAATAAGTAAAACCCATGTATTTGTGACAAATAACATTAACAAAAGATAACTTACAGAAAAAAACACATAATATACACACACAACTAAAAATAAAGGTGTGTCTCGCGAACCTCGGTATAAACTCAAGTGTAACTCGGCATTTGTTGTGTTATGTTAACACGGTGATCTTCCATTGAAACACCCCCTATTTAGTGAAAAATACATTTCTTCTACATTCTCAGACTGTGATATCCAATATACCAATCTAACAGATACCCAGACGTCCTGAATGCTATCTTTGAATGCCAATGCTCAAGAATCGAAGATTATAGGACGCCAGTGCCCTAGGGTTTACGCGGAATACAGCAATGGAAAGGAAATATATTTAATAGTTAGATATTGGTCATACGTTCCCTTTGATTAAAACCGGGAAGGCTTTTCTGGTTTGTTTTTTTAGGAAATATTCTATGAGGATGGAATAAATCGGTGAGCATGTAATAATGTGGTTTAGTAGTTGTATACTTGTATGTATCTTATGTATATAGTACCTATATGTATTTTTATTAAGTTTTATAATATGTCAATTGTCAAAATGTGCTACGTTGCCCCATAAGACACAAGTAAGCTTTCCTTTAACTAATGTGAGCTAGGTGGCTGAATTTGATAGGTCCTACACCTAGTAAGCCTAAATCTGAAATGGCGTAGTGCGAAAACAAATAGTTCCTGAGATACAATTTTTTGAAAATTGAAATTTTACACTTAATTTCGTCAACATGTTTGACCTGGCTCCCACTTTTCGTGGTACACCGATTAAAGTAACCGACAGCCTCGAACTTCTTGGCATGGAGTTGAGGGCTAATCTCAACTTTGGCACCACAATTGAGTCTAAAGCTCATATTGCGGCCAAAAAACTGGGCATCCTAAATAGGGTTAAGCGATACTTCACACCTGGACAGCTTCTGACCCTGTATAAAGCTCAAGTCCGATCCTGTATGGAGTATTGAAGCCACCTTTGGGATGGTTCAGCCAAGTATCACTAACTAACTTGCCGCACTAGACTCAGTTGAACGCAGGGCTAAGAGGCTCATTGGTCAAGAGTATCTTGCTAAACCAAGGCTTTAGAGCTTGAGCCATCGTCGCGAGGTCGCGTGTTTGTCGGTCTTTTATAAAATGTACTACGGCGAGCATTGAGCACAGGAGTTACATGACCTTATTCCGCCTTCAGCTTTCTTCCATAGGAACTTCAGACGCACTGCTAACTACCATCCGCATCAAGTTGATATTCCATTGAACAAGACTAAGCGCTTCCAAATATAATTTATACTGCTAAAATATGGAATCAGCTGCCAGTGTCTGTTTTTCCATTGTCTTACGACCCTAACGGCTTCAAAAAGAGAGTTAATAGGCATCTTCTGGTAAAGCTCGCCGTCGACTTCATCCTTGCATATGCAAGCCTCGAGGTGAAGAGCTGGCCCATATTACAAAAAAAGCATTGAGGGCATTTTTTTATTTCATGGAACATGGTGAGTTCGTATCGTATAACAATACGTGTTATTTGTGAAATTGTGAAAATTATATTATCCCAAATGACATTTCATTAAAAAAAAATGAATGAATCTAAACTAATCTGTAGGTTGAATGGTGTGGATGCCGGTGATTACATCACAAGCACGTGAGGGCTACCACCGTTATGTCTCAATTTCTAATGATGCAATTATCATCAGATGGGACAAGCGCTTGTTGCATCTTCAAGTATCATAAAAATTAATCAGAAGAATAAAGAATAAAAGAATAAGAATAAAAAATATTTATTTGCAACAACATCAACACTTAGGAATGCATTGGTACATGGTACATAGAATATGAATAGTTATTATTAAGATAGTACATTGTATGTGATGTGCTACAAAATTGACCCTAACTCAGCATTATGCGAGTTGTAAGTAAACAAACAACCCACGCTGATCTTCCGTTAGGACCGATTCCGTTTAGCGGACGTGTAAACTAATAGCTAAAGAAACAGAAAAAATATGGTGTGTAAAACAAGAAGAAAAAAAAAAGATAATATAACAGCAAAACAGTGCGTTTAGCTAGTAAAAAAATAAGAAAAACTTTCAAAACAAATAAAAACAAATTACATAGAAACATGATTAGGTAGGTCAGGTTTCACATTCAAAGAAGAAGGTACTAAACATAATTAGTTGTATGACACTATATAGCACTTGTATCCATCACGAGGTTTTCCTGCTTTTTCTGCCAGTCAACAAGAAACATTTTAAGTTTTTTTTCTAAACCCGTAGCGGCGGGGGGACGACCACTAACCATAAGGTGTCGATGTGGAACTTTAGTGATGTTCACTAAGGCACTCCGCAGACGGGGCAGCTTTAGTCGCAACTGTCAACTTTGCTAAGAACTAGAGTTGCTATGTCTGCACAGTGTCAAATTATATGAAAGGAGTTGCTTGTTCACGCAGATCAAAGTTGCTTCGTCTGCGGAGCACTAAAGTACTTCACATACAGTAGCTATAATATAAAGATGTATATTATATCACGATTCATCTCATTACATCTGTACATAGAAATCTTCAGATGACAAAACACGACAGCTATAATGTATATTTTTACATCTTAATAAAACGTATGAATTAATCCGGGATGTTATGTACATTAATGTATATTATAGTTGCCGTGTGAAGCTCTTTAAAATACTTCGAACTGAGCTCCATAGTTAGAAGTAACACAATAACCCCACCGGTACAATATTTTCGTACAATTAACGGCGTGCGCACGAACTTAACGCCATATTGCGATACACACGGTACAACAGGACTGCCAACTTAGAAACTGAAAATATGTGACTTGTTCGCGAACTAGCGAACTACTTCGAACCGGCTGCGCTGCTGTGGATTTTATGCAACTGATTAAGAAATTAATTAAATTTAGAAACAGGTATAAGTATAAATAATATAGCGTGGAGAAACGATGTAACTCAAACGGCTAAATGAAAAACACTATTTAGCTAGGTACTGTCAGCTTTTTTAAAATACTAACTTACTTGACAGAATCAACTTTATTTATTCGTTTAAATCTCATTTAAGTCTTGAAAATATATAAAAATGTACAGGTAATTTCATAATTTACTTTAGGATTTTGTTAAGAAGATTACATCGCTAACAAATAAGAATCTTGTGCTTCTTTAAATTTTTGAGGGTAGTTAGATTACCAAATACGCGGAAACATAAAAAAAATAGTGAAAGACATTTTACTATAGTGAGAAAAACATTGGATATGGACTAGATTTGTCAATAAAAATGTACGTATTATGCTCCGATACTGGTACCGGACACATAATACTTCATTCATCAGTGCATCTATATTTTTTCATGACACCTGAAAATGGAACTAGCACATGATCTTGATGATAAGTGGTAACCATTACGTATAACAAAGTATTGCTTCGTAGGTCATGCATCTTTTGAACGATGCGACGCCCTGCATCCACCAACTTATGATGCATGTTGAACCTCATGTGCCTGTAATTTCAGCAGCACTCACACGCTTCAAACGAAACGCAGCAATGCTGCTTCACAGCAGACATAGGCATGATAGTAGTATGCACCTAGATAAGCCGACCCACTTCAAAATCATTATTCGCAAAATAAAGTCCCTCTGTGTATATCTAAAAGAAATATGGATATTTTGTTTACAGCTTTAGCATCCGAACGTAAAATTTGAATAAAAGAAAATAATTCCCGCTCACAGATTAAATATGCCGGCCACGCAGAGTATTTATGATAAGATTAATATTTAACTGCATCCGTGAGGCTTAAAACATAGTACGCTTTTTTTATACAGGATGGGGAAAAATTTTACCTCATCAAGGACTTCATAAAACTTGCATGGATAACAGTTTTTTTTTGTTTCTGCGATTTGATTTGGCAACTTACTTTAATTTATTTTACTTTACGTCAAAAGTAATCTTAATGCTATTCGTACAGTTATTCGAGATATGATCAAAAATAAGAAAAAAGATACCTTCAACCCCCTCCCCCCCCTGAGGGTGTAAGCACACACCCCACCCTTGAGGACTTTTAGTATGTTCATCTGGATACCGCAACGTAAAACTGTACCAATTTTCAAAACTACACGGATTATTTCCCCTGATTTTATTAATTTACTTAAACTATTAGGAAAAATGTTTTTTAAGGAAAATGGAGTCGATTGAGACCAATTTGTTTTTTTTTTAACAAATGTTATTTTTTAGGCTGAATGGACTGTACTTTTCTTCAAAACTGTGAAAATGCGGTTGTCTTTTTCTTCAAAGTAAAATTATAGTTTCCTAAGAACAAAAACTTTCTTCAGAAGAAAATTTTGCTGCCCTCAATGAAGTAAAATTTAACCTCAAACAACCTAAATTCATCATCATCATTATCCTCAGCTATATTTTACATACTGCTGAGTAGAGCCTTTTTTGACGGTATCAAAATGCCTTATGCATGTCCTACTTGACTAGCTTGCACTAGGTCGGGGCCTACCGACTAAAAATACACGGCGTTCCGTCGCTAACCGTAGTGTTAGTGCATTATCAAACCATTCTTCACCTGATGAAGGGCTCGACGCTGCAGCAAGACTTGACGGGGTCATGGGGTCTCGGTAGGAGTCTACCACGGCCCCTAAATTTATACCATCCACCACGATCCTGTGGTAGTCTAACCCATGTACGGCCCGTGACTTTGACAATGTCGTCTGCCCATCTTGCAATCGGATGCCCCACACTCAAAAAGCCATCTTAAATATATTAATTATTGGTTTACTATACAGTAAATTGATAAGTTGAGGATCAACAATAAAAACAGCAAGGGTGCACCACGAGCCGATGAGGTTGGCTGATGAGTTCCAAAAATTAAAATGGAAATTCTTGTCTAGTGTACACTTTTTCTACCTGTTTTGTGCTATCGCCTCTCCTTTACTCAAAGGTTTGCTGGAAGAAAACTCTTAAAGGCTCGCCTCTGTACATGTATTTTGCCATTCTCTTTGTTTTTATTATTTCAGTGTACAATAAAGAATTACAGAATTACAGAACCCTTACATCCAGATAAGGACTACCTAATTGAAATTATAATAGGCATGAATGGGAGCAGGTATGAAGCCTCCATAACGCGAATCCCAGTAACAGCTAGGACAAGGAAAGGGCGCTGTCGGACAGCGAGCTAAAACTATAAGTAGATAATTAATAGTAAAACTCACATTTTATTTACTAAGTTAGATCGAAATGGCAATGTAAAATAGCTCAGTAATGTTCGGTTCATATTGCAAACTATTGAGTTCCTTAACGCAGTGTACCTCTTGCCTTCACGACACGCTCTTTCTTTCTCTTTTCTTTAGTTTCAGTAACCACATCACCAGGCTAAACCCACTACTAGTCAACCCTTGCGCGAACGAGAATGCAAATAAAAGTGTGCATTCATGTTGGGCGAGGAACCACTTATAAATTAACCTTTGTACCTATCCGTACAAAAAATGTACAAAATGCATATTTCTTTTGTCGGAAGTATAAAATAAAAAGGTGAACAGAAACGAACCCACAATTCATGAAAATAAGCTACACGGGTACATACGTAGCACACATTCACTGGCTACATTACCTTCTTTTCAAGTCGTAGCCTGGACAGGAATGGCCATTGGCCGGAAGGGTGCACTAAAACCTAAGTAACGGTGCAGTGGAGGTATAACAGAAGCATTTCTACAGATGGAGCACTTTGCTTTTTTTGATGACACTTTACGTTGGAACAGATAATTCGTAGGTAATTACGATTTGACGTTTTCTCTAAAGAAATTTAAATCAAACTTCATCATCATCATCATCATTATCCTTTAGTCACTATAGCCGCATATGAACCATAGTATACTGTATTTGTAATACAGTATATTATGTATTTCTCGGTATTAATGATGTTCTTTTGTTGATTTATAACCGTATTCAAGGAGAAGGAAATCAATTCGGTTAATTTTTTTATGATTCACTCTTTTATGAGGTCAAGAGGGAACTTTTGACGCTTCTGAGTCGATTCTATTGCTTTAATACTAATCGTTTTAGTGCAATCGGAAAAAAAAAATTTGAACAAACTTAGATTCAAAATGTACAAAATGGGCCGAATCAGTGACGAAACAAGACGCTTAGCCGCAAATATGGAACAGAGTGCCTAGGACGAGTTTTTTACCAGCTTTACGCGTGGCACGCATCTCTCACAACATTGACTATCATCTACTCAATTTGCGTAAACGAAAACGCGATCGAGCTGGTAAAAAAACTAGCACTGTTGCAATTCCACTGTGACAGCGCAGGCAATCTACAGTGGCCCGAAGTTCATGACGCAGCATAGAATTTTAAATTGAATTTGTCTGACTTCAGCCTTCCGATTGCAAATATCACGTGCAGACGTTGTCATAAGCTATTTGGTTATTCATAACTAACATCTACCGTGACTTTGATCACATGGTTTTAAAAAAGGAATAAGTTATTGAATAATAGGTAACAGCATTACACGTACTTATTATGCAGCGTTTCAAAAAGGGCGTTTCGGCAAAAAAAATTACAAGGGTCAGCACCGCAGACTACGGGACAGACTACGGGAACTGGCATGAAGAGGACCCTGTTTGCTAACTTAGTAGTATAACAAAAAAAATACATTTACAGAGCGCACACTATAAAAAATGAAAAGTAAGGGTTTCACCGACATGATGCATCTAATTACTTACAGGAAAAATAACAAGAACAAAAATAAACAGATAATAGAGCATCGTTGCATATATTTGAGAGTATATGCAACGGAAATGTGCATGTTGAAATGGATATGTAGAAATTTGAAAGTAGCACCAGTGGCTGAAAAATAGGTAAGGAATTAGTGGTATGGAATGACATGCTACGAGGAAATAATGAGACGAGTGTAAAATGTGTTTTTGGATGGGTGTGCTGTTAGAGAAAGGCCAAAGAAAATATCGAAGATCATATAGAAGGAAAAGAGTGTGTTGAGATTACGATGATAATGATGAGTATTGGAATAAAAATAAAAATCTACGGAAAACCGGTAGTAGCTGGATGCCACGAGGGAAATAATAAAAAGAGTGTAAGATGCCTTTGAATGGATGTGTTGGTAGAGGAAGGCCAAAGAAAATATAGAAGAGGATATAGTAGGAAAAAAGTGTGTTGAGATGACGATCACGATGGTGAGAGTATTGGAATAAAAATAAAAAGATAAAGTTGTGATTACTTTAGAACAATCATTTTATACGCTGGATGAGTGGTATAGTAAAAAACTTTATCAATATTAGTAATTATTAAATAAGGCATTCACAGGTCATTAATAATATTAAATAGATGGACGATTATAAAATAATAAGATCATGTATATACCTGATACCTATGTAATTACTACTATTTATTTCAATAAATAAATTAGTATTTGATGCCAGGAGCTCTTTTTGGAGGCCTATTTCCAGCAGTGAAATGCAATAAGCTGACTGATGACGATGATGATGATGATGATAGTAGATATGATGAAATAATGAAAAAATCCAAAATCTTTAGATGAAATATACAGCGAATCATTAGTATTAATCCATACTAATGAACAAATCCATACTAACCCCATGTTAATACACATGAATGATTTATTATGCAACTATAGTCGGAAGCACTATTTCGAGCTATTAGTATATTCCCCCGGGAACTCTGGAATAAACTCTGACTGAATTTGTTTCACTGAACTTAATTTAACTTGACGTTGCATTATGGATTTATGGTTACAACCAATTTTGTATTCTCTCTGTAACTTAACTGAGTTTGGAAAACCTATAACCGCTTTTCTTGTTTAGCATAAAACGAGCGCCTCTCCCGGCTTCCCACGGGTGGTAGAGCATATGACCTATCCCACCATACAGTTTTAGTTTTGATAAATCTCAAGGGATAAGGCAGCGTTTTTGATGAAAACATCAGGCTGACAATTATTATTATATTTCAATTAATTTGCACAAAACCTTAACAAATTAAACACCTAAAACTTACTCACCAAATTACTCTGTATTTTAGTGAAAACCGCATGAAAATCTGTTTAGTAGCTTTTGAGTTTATTGCGAACAGACATACAGATAGACGCGGCGGAGGATTTTGTTTTATAATACTTGGTGAATAGTGATCTACTGCAGAGAGGTTCTCAGTGTTTGGTTTTTACATTACGAAGCATTCCTTTGCATACCTATAATACTCGCTAACCAACTCAATCCAATTCTATTCAATTGCATCAGAGATAGAGTTTCCACCGTTTCGCCCGTAATCAAACCTTCCTTCTGCGTCACACACGTCTCTGTGCCACAGTGGTTTTCAAAATGGAGCGAATTGGAAGTAGTTGGTGAGGCATAGGAGTCGCTTAGCCTCTTAAGATCATCATCTCAGGTAGATGATGATATTTTTACCTTTATAAAAATGAGGTCATTAATGTTATTCCTTTCTTTTTTCTTCTATCAGCCATCATCTCATCACTCACTCCTTCACATCATTTCTGTATTATTTGGCTTCTTTGGCTTGGGATAGTTTTCCACAACTTCGCCAGTATCAAGTATAATAAAATGGTTCATAAAAATATGAGGCAACGTAGTATGGTTTATAAGTCCAGTCGTCCAGTCTTCAGTCTCCTGTTTTCTGCTATAGCAATGGCGACTATGTCAAAAAACGATCGACAACACACAATTTTCAATTTACTTCATCAGAGAATTCCTGTTTTCTTACTTAGTCGATACCTTTAATATTAGTTGATCCTGTCTGTCAGTCACATAATCTGGGGCATACCTGTAAGAATTTAAAAGGTTTCTACTTCTAGTCTCAAGCGACCGTCAGTTGGCCATCACCAACCATGATTGGGCTTGACCTAACACGTGGACGGCGGTCTACCTCTGCTTCGAGGTTTTGATGAGATGTTTAGGACGGATTTGGCGGAGCAGTCTTCTTCCCTACGCATTATATGGCCATACCATCGGAGCCTACTTTCTGTTAACTTTTCAGATACTGGGGCTACTTTGAATGATCCCCTGGGCATCAAAGTAGTCTACCTCTGTCTCGGGGTATTGATGAGATGTTTAGAACGGATTTGACGAAGCAGTCTTCTTCTCTACGCATTATATGGCCATATCATCGGAGCCTACTTTCTGTTAACTTTTCAGATACTGGGGCTACTTTGAATGATCCCCTGGGCATGATACCGAATGTGTTTGAATTAACCTCAATTATTTGAAGCTATCTAATGCAACTCCAGTATTGAAATACTAATTTCAATAGATTTTTTAAATGTATAAGTTTTGCCTTTTCTGTAACACTCAATTTGCGTGTAATAATTATTATACTTTATCATAAGTATCTTTAAACATACAGAACGTTACAGAACTACTTTAATATGTCAAGGAGACGAACCACTACGCAGATTTTTTTACTTTTGTAGTCTCATCTTTCAATTGTTAACTGCTCTTACTGTATTTGTTCTGCGGGGTGAACGACTAACTCTGTTGCAAACAGGAATGATTGACACCGGTTCTGTTTTTACAAACTTTGACATTTCATCTGTCGAAATTCAATGAATGTCAATTGACAAACTGTTACAGTTTGTAAAAACAGGACTGGTGTCAATTTTTTCTGTTTGCAATAGAGCTAGCCGATCACCCTGCAGTTTTTTTTTATTCCAAAGCTGGCAGACAAACAGACGGGCTACCTGATGGAAAGTAGTCACCGTCGCCCGACACCAAGACACCTGCATCACCAGAGGCGATACTGATGCGCTGCCGGCCCTTAGGTAAATGAAATACCCGCCTTTTGAAGGACCCCATGTCGTAGCTCTGAGAGAAAACCACAGGAGGGAGTTCAAATGATTTCAGATTGTATTTTTAATAGGGAACAAGTCATGAAATTGTTTATCATTCATTTACTAAGTATTCCCGTAGCGTTGCATAATATATAACAACCTAGAAGCTTGTACTTTATCAACTGACTTTTCACGACTTCGCAGTACCAACTCTCGAGTTTCCTGCCAGACAAAAGAGTTTTAAAGTTTTGTTCAGAAACAAAAACAAAAATACTTTTTATGGAATCTTTAGTTACGGAATCAATGGATCAACGAGTTTTCAAACTGTTTTTAAAGTTTTTTGGAAAGGAAACCTTAAAAACATCAACTTGGGCATATTATTGTACAATTTTAACTTTTTTCTTTCAAGTTTTTTTAACTTTTTAAAACCATAAGACTTGGTACACCGAAACCAATAAAGTTTGTCAAAGCTTTATTATTTTTTTTAATAATTGAGTAACTGAGACGATAAAGTTGGTTTTTGTTTGTCCTAATCGATCGTAACCTAAAAGTATAAAATATACCCAGCAAAATTTTCCGGCTTTAATAATAAAAATGATAAATTAAACATGATATCCTGCAATAAGAACTATCAATTCGGACATAGGTAATTTCTAGACGCGAAATTTTATGGTCAGGTCACAGAAACTGCCTTATCTTCTTTTCATGACTGGTTACATAAAATACTTTTCTCTAAGCACGGATACTACTTAGATCGTCTGCAATAGACACATAGGTCAGATGATGATGATGGAGATACAAAATGGTAGAGTTTAATAAACACAGCCGGTTCAACCTTTTTTTCTCACAATGGATGGACCTTCGTTTGACCACGAACTCATCTGATGTTAAGTAACGTTGTGGTGTAAGATGGAGCACGAACGTCCAAAAGACTCATAATCTCTCAAGATTTAACAAGTCCCGGATTATAGTTATCAGGAAAGACAGAGGCTGGTAGAGAGTTCTTAACTGTCCGCATAATACAAGTAGAAGAAAACCGTGCGAATAGGTTTAACTGCTTAGTAAGGATGGCACTGAGCCGTGCGTATGTTATATACTACAAAAAACACCAGAGCGGACATTGTTTCATAACGGACGAAAAACAACCCTTAGATATAAATAAATCTGAACAGCTATAATATTAGGTATAATGTAACAACATAATTGGATTTTATCAGCTCACAAACAATGGTTTATTTATTAATGGGTAATCTAACCGCTGCATGTCTGACCACTAAATCATAATTTGGATGGTTGAAATCTGTTCAGTTTGATAAATATTTAATACGTGCTTCCGCCCGCGGCTTCACTCGCGTGTTTACGGGATAAAATGACAATGTGTTAATCCGGGTCTTCCCAAGTTTTATCCAAATCTGTACAGCCGTTACGGAGCCGAGTGAGAAATAATATACTCACAGACATAAACAAACTTGCGCATCTATAATATCAGTATGATTGTTAGGGTAATATATAAATACTAATGGAATTGAAATCAATGAATTAAGTATATAAAAAAGTAGTAAGTAGGTAAATAATTTACTATATTCTAAAGAAGAATAGAAAACATCTTTTCGGTCGGCTTTTTCCATATTTTAGATGATATTTTAAGATCGTGAAAAAGTCAGATTTAAAATAAT
The DNA here is from genome assembly GCA_951804965.1 of Horisme vitalbata. Classification (NCBI taxonomy): domain Eukaryota; kingdom Metazoa; phylum Arthropoda; class Insecta; order Lepidoptera; family Geometridae; genus Horisme; species Horisme vitalbata. The sequence goes on from OX638090.1 coordinate 35,343,633, forward strand.
TTTTCGTTACGTTCTTAGAATATACAATTTTTTCTTTGACTTTCAAACTTTTTAAGGTCTAGCTGGTAAATTGGCTTTTGATAAGTACTTACGCTGTTGTTATTATTTTATTTCATCATCATAATCATCATCATCATCATCTTAGAATATACAATTTTTTCTTTGACTTTCAAACTTTTTAAGGTCTAGCTGGTAAATTGGCTTTTGATAAGTACTTACGCTGTTGTTATTATTTTATTTCATCATCATAATCATCATCATCATCACCATTAACCTATAGCAGTCCACTGCTGGACATAGGCCTCCCATATTTTAGTTAAGGAAAACGGAAAGCTTTTAGTTTTGAGATCAAAAAAAAACAAATCTGATTTTGATCTGTTTGTGGATGGAAGATGCTCCTGTCGGAGAGTATGTACTACTGTGAGTAAATGTTTATTAATATGTATTAAAATGGAAGTATTTATATTGACGAATTATTAATATATGAAGTAAAAATGGAAATATTGGTTTGTTCGGTTGTTGACTTACCCCCTTACGTCAATGCTCAATGTTAGCCCTGTCACTGTTTGTCATTATCCAACGGATAGAGATGGCAATACGACGAAATGAATGAATGAATGAATGACGACCTCTGTGGCGCAGTGGGCGAAAGCCCGCCTGAAAACCTGAGACGCAGAAGGTTGCGGGTTCGATTCCCGCTGCGGGACAAATGTTTGCATGTTCTGCAGATATTTGTCTCGGGTCTGGGTGTTTTCTATGTATGCTAAGTATGTATTTACAAAAAAAAAGTATATTGTGTAGTATATCAATCATGTGGTTCCCATAACACAAGCTCTGCTTAGTTTGGGGCTACATGATGCTGTGTGGTACGTCCAGCATTATTTATTTATTTATTTATTAATAGTTTAAGTAACGTTTATCTTTTGAAAGATGTTCATAATTAAGGCCAGTAATTTGTATCTAATATTTATCTTCTTGCATTGAAATTTTATTTTGTTTTGATGAATTATTTTTTTCCTACTATCATAATCAATTTAATTTAATTAAGTAAGTTCTTTTAGTTAGAGTAAGTGGTTCTTTTCAGCCGTTCTAATTGATTTAATTAAAAAAAATATATGTCCATTCAGTTTTTTTTTTCAGTTTTTTACTGTGTGACCGAATTCCTAGATAGATGACTATATTATGTAGGTATAGAATCAATGTAATTTTATTTAGTTATTATTTTTGACTTTTTGCATGCTGTGTATACAGTGAAGTATGTGAAAGCGCTAATTATAAATATTATTATCAGACCATTATTGTATCATACTTCAGGCAAAATAAATCATTTCATTTCATTTCATTTATACTGCTAAGTAAGCAAACAGGCATACGATCCTCCTGATGGTAAGCGGTTGCCGTAGCATATGGCGCCTGTAACATCAAGAGGTACTCGCGATGCTGACTCTTTTAAAAATGTTAAAACGCCCTTTTGTAGTCTCTGAGGAAAACCTCGGCATGGAGACCATTCCACAGCTTGATTGTTCGCGGGAGGAAATTTCTCTGGAACCCTGTGGGGTTTTCGAGAAGATATAGATGGCAGTGTTTGTGGATCGCCTCTGCCGATGTTTATCTTTTACAAACTTTCGCATTTAGAGTAATTGTAGGTTTATCCTTAACTAGACTTTACTCCCAACATAATAGAAACCTAGTTCTGCTGTTGCAACCCCTCATACAGTAAACAGGTCAGAGTAACTCACAACTTGCGCCCCTAGAGCCATGATCTACCCCCTTGATTTGTTACACATCCGTTTTACAATAGCCCTCGTGAGACCTAAGACCTCGACCTCGTGAAGCCTTTCAGAACCTTTCAGAGTCAACAAGCAATTTCAAAGAATTTCCATTGATGTTTTTTTAGTAGTTGCCACTGTTGCAACATTTCTTCTTTTAGATATATTGTCATCAAAATCATTATGAAGGCATATTAGAATTTAACAAAATGTTGAACAAAACATAAAATTACAAATTAATGAAATAAGATATTGAAAGGCTTTATAGTAACAACATTATAAGTAATAGACCTCGCAAACACGACGCTTTGTCGTCGCGAGCATCTTTCATTACTGTCGCGATTGTCGCCGTGTTTGCGGAGCTTTCAATAAAATGTATGAAAATTGTCGCCCGCACCTTGTCGTAGCGTCTAATCGCTGACGTTTGTCGTCCAATGTGCGCAGGTTGTAAAAGTTATGTGCTGCCGAGGAGGTTGATATATTCAATATTGCATTTACGAATTTCACAGACTATAATATATGTCTTACATTTTCATTAGATATTTTTCTTTACAAAATAGTTTAGATTTTATGGCAAATAAAACTGAATTAGGTATTCGTTATTTAGAATTTTTTGTCGCTTTGGTGTCAAACTGAAATGGCAATGTATAAATTCGAATAAATAATTAAAATTACATAAAAGTACATAGGTAAAATATGTCAAAGTCAAAGTAAAGGCATTTATTCATTTAGAACACAAGGATCATTTTGTATCTATGGTAAATCGACCTATTACAAACTAAGGCAATCTTTAAAACAAAGTTAAGTCAAGTAAGTAAATTCAGTTATGTAATAGATTTTCATCAAATAATAACTTACCAGAGTCTTCATACTGCTGCGAGCAGCTGATATGGCTGACCACGAGATTCAGAATCACTGCCAGGATCAACGAGCGCCAAGAACGTTTCCCGCTAACGCGCGCCATTTTGTTTTCACTTGTGTGCGCCCATTTTGTTTACTGTTCACATTTTATTCACTAGTTATTATACATTTGTTTGTAGAATTTACCTGTAACAATAGAAAATCTTAAATGAATTTAATTGCGAAGTATATTAAATGAGACAATTATGATTTTTTTTCTACAATTTCTTTCACACGGCGCGTGGAATTGCATTGTGGAATACTAAAAACTAATTTAAAGAGTGAATAGGTACGTTTATACCAATTCATCACTTATATATAACTAGTTTCCGCCCGCGGCTTCGCTCGCGAGGTACCGGAATTAAAAGTAGCCTAAATGTTAATCCAGGTCACAAGCTATGTACCTATATTCCAAGTTTCATCCAAATCTGTTCAGTAGTTTTTATGTGAAAGAGTAACAAACATTCATCCATATATCCATACTCGCAAACTTTCGCATTTATAATATGAGTAGGATTTTTGCATTGATTGATTGCAGATATTTGTTCCTGGTCTGGTGTATTTCTTGTATAATATGTATGTATTTACAAAAAAAGTAATATACGTAGTTTGTCAGTCATGTGGTTATTACTGCCATTACACAAGCTCTGCTTAGTTTGGGGCTACATGAGTCCAGTATTATTTATTTATTATTAATTTATTTATAAACAATGCGCTTGCCTATTCTATGTTTGGAAGGCTTCAAAAATGATAAAAGTCAATGGTCAATTAAGTACTTCTTTTCTAAAGATAACTCTAACTGAACAAGATCATGATAAGCACTTGAATTAAGTTTGGTAAGTGCTAGAAACTTTCGGAACAAAATTAGCTACAACGCGGTACAAGAAGTTCTCTTTCGACTTTTGACTTTCGACTAAATATTCCCGTATAATGGTCGAGCTAATTCAATACGGGAATTCCCGGAATCATCTGTTAGAGTACCTATAACTTAAAAAATAGTTACGATTATGAACCAAACTACTATTTTGTGCATCCTAATATTACAAATTCAAAAGTTTGTCTTCGTGCATTGTACAAGGTACAATGTGTTATTCAGGCTATGCATGTGATATCAAGGTTAACTTACTTCTTATGTTGTTATTTCTTAGTCTACTAAGTGAGGCTATGTATCTGCGTGATTTATATCTTCTGCATGACGTCTTCATGTTAACTTAAATCTTATAAATAAATCAGTTGCCATCTGTTCGTTGGAAGTATCATTTAACCGTTAAGGCGGCTTTATAGAGCAAACCTCCTTTTTGCTCGCACTATTCAACATACTTGAAGATTTAAAATCACTGAATGTAGTTATGCAAAATAGCAAACCTTCACGGCCTAGAAAATAACAATAAAGGTTCAGCAAGAATATCATTTTGATTCTATCAAGTTTTCTTACCAAAAAACTGGCACCAAATGTGATCAAATTTGGTGCAATTTTTTTGGTAGGAAAACGTGTTGGGTTTAACAAGATATTCTTGCTGAACCTTTGTGTTGTTATTTTCTAGACCGTGAAGGTTTGCTATTTTGCATAACTAACGTGATTTAGTGATTTGATATCTTCAAAAATGTTGAATAGTGCGAGCGAGAGGGAGGTTTGACATGTATCGTGGTTGACAGTAATCGATCAACTCTTGTACTTAGTCTTACATGTGTTATGTACACTCGCGGTCTGAAAATGTTTAACAGTTTTCAAATTAGATTCTATAGCACACTGTGTGCAGTAAAGTCTAAAATGCTATATCTAGGTACATATTACTTTTTAATAGTTGTAGCATCGATTCTAACAAAAAGAGTATTCATGATGCTTTGATGATGAAACTTTTTTCTTTATTTAAAAGTTGTCATAATTGCATTTTTTACAGTGACATTTATCAAAAATACTAGGATTGAAATAATAGAAATTGATTGAAAAACCATGGCAAGTTTATACCTGCAACAAAGGGCTGTTATTATATATTAATTTTCCATGAAGATGGCTTGAATATTAGTGCTATATCACGAGAACTTAATATATTTCTATTCAACGTGAGATTTTGGATTCGGCGTTATAGCGAATAAGGACAAATAACTGACCATAGAAATAATTTAAGACGACGGCCGATACTAACCGCCGCGCAAATAACTGATATTGTTCGACATTACGAAGAGCACGGCTTCACACCAACCAGTCATTTTGCTGTTTTGTATGATGTGAGTCCTCGGACGATTCGACGAGCTTTGCACGGAGCAGGACTACACTACAGACATCATGCCATTAAAGTGGAACTTAAACCTCACCACAAAATTGTTTCCTTTAAAAAATAAAGGTAATTACTTGATTATTTCTTCCTTTTTTAATTTTCAGTAACAAGTTCGATCTCGCTTGGGTGAATCTCTATTGCTTCTTTTATGCTCTATGCCTAATCAAATCACATAATGTCATCGACCTAGTGGCATAGATTTGTGCATGCAATTACCAACCTTAAGGTGGTAAACATTTTCAGACCGCGAGTTTATATATAATATACTGAATCTCGGAAACATCTCCCAAAGATTTTCATGACATTAAGTATGCAGGGGGTTTCATTTTTAGAAAACGAAAAGAAACGGTCATGCAGGTACTATAGGTTAAACAACAATCACCCAGCTACTTTTAAGATCAGTAGCCTTTTAGTGAAATTCAGTTTATTTATTTATAAGAACACCCAACACAGGTTAACACCACACACACAAAATAACAGACAAAAGATTAAGATTCTCAATGCACCCGTCATTACAGTATCACAGCATGCACATCAATGCAATAGTTCTGAGCTGGATTAAGCCAGAGCGCGGGGCTTATAGCAAGTTCTACCAAGGGGCCCTTGGTTTGCTTTAGGTTACCTATAAAGTTTATGGTATTAAATAAAACAAAGCAACTGTACAGAACTGCTCTAATTCGTCGCCTGGACTGTCCTCCAAATCATCTGCTCTAATCATCCGAAGCACTATCATTATTTGACGATTTTTTCAAATTCTCTTCTGTTGAAAGAGATTTTGCTGTCGAAGTGTTCCAAAAATGTCAGTATATTTTCAATTTTCTATCTAAATAGATATTTTGTTACGGTCAGAAAGCGTTAGTGCGCGGGACCCCAAATGCGTAGATGTTTTTTTCGGCTTTTTAAGTGGTCAAGCCAAAAAACAGTAGGTACCTAAGCCACTGGCTCGTACGAAGAAACAAGAAAGAAATAATAAAATGTCCTGCAGTAGACTTTTATAAGATATTGGTAGACGATTCTGCCCATTCGTCTATATAAAATAGGTATATTTAAATTTATCGCACACAATACAATAAATTATTAACTTACTTAGATGTCTTTATTTGCTATGTTAACCCCGTTTTTTATGCCAAAATAACGTTTTATTCATTCAACAGTCTCTCTGAGAAGGTTGCAGGCAGGTTCAATTCCCACCATAGGACAAATGTTTGCATTATCTGCACAACATACTCTGTTAACTAAGATGGCAACAAACAGAGCATTGAAAATTTGCACGCTCTATTATAGAGCACAACATTAGCATTTTTATGTTATTTGTATACATAAAAGTTAAGCGAGTTTATCCTATTTATTGACCGCCCACACTGGCCTCGGCACATCCAATACAATGCAAATAGCTCTGCTGGACAGTGATACGAGAATTAACATACATACATACATATATTGTAGGTGTATCGCACATTAATCTACCGCGAATGGGTTCTGCCGGTAAAAGTCACAGAGCATGTACATACAGACAGTGTTTCAGGAGTAGAGACGAAAGGTTGGAAACATCTCAAAACAGGTATTAGTACTCTTCAATTTTTAGGCTTGCTTACTCTAGATGTATTAATATTAAACATCTAAATAGTGTAATAGACTATAAAATCATAAAAAATTATAAACTACAGTTTTTTTTTATCTATTAATTTAAATATGCCTTTATATGGTAGATCAAGTAAGTTCACTTTCAGCTTTTTCTATTTTAATTGAACCAATTTCAATAAAGTTCATTAATAAGTTTCTACTTTTACTTGACTATTTGTTTTAAAGAAACTTTGAGGTTTGGAAATGAACAATCTGACTGACACAAATACATCTAATACGTCAACGGCCGAAATATGATCCAAGACTAAGACAATATCGGTTGTCGCGTCACTACAACCGAGAGCGTTCAATTCTGCCGATAGCGTCTTAGTATAGTAATAATTTTCTCGGGAGTAAGTATCGTCGCTTCTCACCGTGTGAAATGAATGTGTTGATAGCTATATATACAGTACTATTGCGTTTATTAGAAAGCTAATTCACCTTTCTTCCATAGGAGCATCCGCATCAAGTTGATATTCCATTTAACAGGCAGGACTAAGCGCTTCCAAACATCATTTATTATGCCCACTGCTAAAATATGGAATCAGCTGCCACCGTATGTTTTTCCATTGTGTTATGATTATGACCCTAAAGGCTTCAAAAAGAGAGTTAATAGGCCTCTTCTGGGAAAGCTCGTCCCATCGTCGACCTCATCCTTGCCCTCGCAAGCCTCGAGGTCAAAAGCTAGCCCATACTATATAAAAAAAACAAATTCAACTTAAAGTTTACTGTATTCAACGGTCCAGCCGAATTATGCTGTATTGGCCATCAATGCAATCTTTTGAGGAGTGCATTACATATTACGTATGGGTTGTAGTTAATAATGAACCACAAAATCCTATCATACCTAGGATAGCTGTATTTGTATCGTAAAGCGTCTCTATCAGCGGTTCTCTGTATTTTCCGGACTCTGTGACAACAGCCCACTCAGCAAAGATCATTCAGGTGTTGCAGGAAAAAAATCGTGAAGTTACAGCTTTATGCGGGAAAATTACAGCTTTCGCAGGTAAATTATAGCTTGGTCGGGGAAATAACGGTTGTATGTAAAGTTTGCATTATAAAAGGCATTTAAGGGTTTTGTGTTATGCATGGGTATTTGCAAAGGTAAAAATATTGTTTAGGGTAGGTTCATAAGTTCAGGGTTCCTCGTGAAAAGTTGATTATTATTTTGTAGAAAACTTAGACCGGTTACGGAAAGAACTGGAATAAACGTTGAGACAAATCGATGCCTTAGGTAAGTGGTCACAGCGCAGCAATATACGACATCGCACAACATCATCATCAACAGCCTACAGCAGTCCACTGCTGGACATAGGCCTCCTCTAGTAAGCGCCATTTCGCCCTGTCCTCAGCTAGATGCTTCCAGTGTCCATTACCGGCCGTACGTCGCGTCACAAAACGCATCGTGCAAATATCAAACAACAAAGTATGATGCCGTACACAATGAATTTTTTACATTTCATCAACGCATCGCAACTTCGTTTTTACGATGCGTCATCACCAAGCAGTGCTGTTACCTAGCCGTGACTTATACCTCATCATCAGCCTATTATAGCAGTCCATTGCTGGACATAGGCCTCTCATAATAAACACCATTGCGACCTGTCCTAGCTCAACGCATCCTGGTTCTACGTAAGCCTTTCGCATAAGACTATACGAATCTATTTATTCTATGACTGGGCCAGCAACGTGTATGTCCTCTCCACAAAAAAGGACCGCCGACTATTAGCCTAAAGCTACATCTCTAGTTTACGTAAAAACACCGAACATAATAAGAAATTCTGGACAGGAAATTTTATGTATATCATATTTTTTATTCTTCTCTTTTTGAGTTAGAGGCTAACCCTGTTTTCAGAATTTTTAGGCTGCTCGAAGGCCTTCAGAATTACTTATCGACTGAAAAAGCCAAGACCAACATCATAACTAGTGGATTGTTGGTTCCTACAGCCATAATACTTTGTAACAAAATCAAATATTTTACTATATTTGTTTACTGGAAGTTGACGACGTACGACAAGCTGTCAGTAGAAGCTGAATGCGTCGAGCTCAGGACAGGGCGCAATCGCGCTCATTAGCGGAGGCCTATGACTAGCAGTGGACTGTTCTAGGCTGATGAAGATGATGATGATGATAATGAAGATGAAGACAAGTTACAAAATGATAATGACTAGTGGCCCCTATACGAGGCTGTTCTTGTATCGCGGGAGGCCGAGTTCCATTATAGAAATTATTACCTACCATGTAGTAATTATAGTGTTAGGGGAAAAAAAACTAAAAAAACTAGGCTTAAGATAAAAAAAAAAACTTGTAAGAACTAATAGAATACAAGCAATTACAACTAAAACACTTATGTAAAACCCTGACCAAAAAGCTGACCCCCGCACCTTCGTTTGCGTGTATACTTGTGAATCACAATCTGATCAATCGTTTCCGAACGCATCGAGGACAATACAAACATTTATAAACATCGATTTTTATATAATATCAACAAAACAAGCACTTGAACTTTGAGTATGTATGAAAGGGGGAGGATGACAATGATGATTGATAATGAGTTAAGCAAACATGTCAGCAGGGTGTAAGGGTATCCAACCACAACCTTTGGAACTCAAGCTGACCTCACCTCCTCGTGGTGCACCCTGCTAACTAACAATCGGGGCTTTGGTGGCCGGCTTGCAGCATAGCACAGTCAACACCAGCACAGCTAAATCCCCTGGCCTTCAATGGGCGCAGCGTTGGCGGTGCGAGAAGTTTTACCCAGCGATTTAAACCCGCATGCCCAGGGTAGGGATTATGGGCATATCCCCCTCGTGTGGAGGCCTATGTCCAGCAGTGGACTGAAAAGGCTGGTGTTGTGTAAGCAAACATGTGAGTCCTGTAACTAGGAGAGTATGACCACTGAAAACGTTAACGATAAAATGAATATGAAAGGGCAAGGACTTGGAACCCCCGCATCTGTTCACATTTAATATAAGAGACTATATTTCACTGTAAAACAACGCAGGTGTACCGTCACGGTTATTGTAGTATATGTGAAAAGGATATTGCCATTTTGGTATCCCAGCATATCCTGGGGTGAAACTATTTTCCTCGAGCCATTATTAGGGATAAAGTACGTTTTTTGTGGGTCATACAAGGCTTACCTGATTACGGGGAGAAATTCATTGAATAGATTCGGTTGTGTTTTCTCTTTAGATTTTGCGGGTTATTGTGTTGAGATAAACGCATTACATATTGCGGGTAAAGGCTTGGGGTGGAAGAACCGTTTGTTTTATCGTCTGAAACGTCTTGCGAAATGCTTGCGAAACAAGAAATTGGCTTTTTTACATTTATTCTAGACTGGCTGGCGCAACTTCGTTTACTTGGTTCGTTTAATGGTTTCGGAACGCATAGAGGACTAACATACAAAATTCAAAATTAGTTTTTTTTGTATGGGAAAAGTTTAGAGTCGACTTCATGAATGGACCGAATTGCATTGTTTTAGTAGCCTCAAACTATTTTCGCATTATTGCCTTTGTAATGAAACTTGTTTGGGGCAAATTGGTTGGATGGGTTCAAAGCCTATAACGGACATAAACAGGTAGAAGAAATTTTTGTGTTTTCATTATAAATATATTAGTTCATTGTTGGCCGCCCCGCGACTTTCGTTCGCGTAGATGTTTTTTTCTCTCAACCCTTCAGGGGTTAAGATTCCTAGAATTGGTCAATAGCTCAGTTAAAGATGAAAAAAGGGGCTGAATTCAAAGATGGGAAATGTAGTATTTATTTTCTTACATGTATATAAATACTCCTTAGGCTCTTACTAGCTACTCTAATTGCTCTAATTGTATTGTACCTACTGAAGAACAATACTTACAAACCTTTCTTAGTGTTCTCCTAAACTATGAAGGAACATAGGCTTCCAAATTTCATTCAATTTAATCATTTCAATTTAATTATGACTTACCAACTTATTAGGCTGTGCGTGGAATATTTATCTAGTCAATTAGTCAGCTTTTTCCTGATCTACACAGCGTTTTATGCATAAGGTTCTCTGTAGAGTGCCTGGGACATGTCTCAGGAACTATTTCATTTTATTTCATTTATTTATAAATGATTTTACAATCGTATTTGAATACTGGCTTAAAAGAAAATAAAACTACAAAAAACTATACGTATACCAAATGAAAACGCTGCTGATCAAGCCTACATCATTTGGCTGTTCAGCACCATTCTCTTAGCCGGGGCGGCCCCACTACCACTATCATCTCAGACTAGAATGTCTTGCCCAAAAAATACATGGTCAATAAAACATGTGGAGCATGCCAAGAATGATAAGTTTCCAGACTTCCACGCATTCCTACCACTTCCACTAATTATTTACTTTAAAGCAGAAGTAGAGCTCTTTGTGATGGGCTCGTCCGGGGAAGTACTGCTACCATGCCTATTTCTGCCAAGAAGCCTATCACCTTTATGCCTAACTTGATAGACGCAGGACCTTGCATGGTAGGACACGTTCAAAATTTGCGTAACCTACGATGCAATGCTTTGAGATAAGTAATGGTTACCACTTAACATCAGGTGAGCCAAGTGCTAGTTCTAACAATAGGTATCATAATTAAAAGCTCGCCTCGGGCATGACGCTCCACGCCATGCTCTAGACGCGCTGTCAACGTATAGTGTTGAATAGTGAATAACATAACTATCGATATCGATCCGGAACGCCACAGTCCAACGTGTTAATTCCCAGGATATGCTAGATGTGGACCGTTTCACAGATCCGTAACGTTTCCTACAGTGGAAAATTACCACATGACGCTGTTTATATCTACAGCTCGGCAAACGTAGTGAAGGATGCCAGATGCTCCGGCAAGATAGAGTGATAATCAGCAAAAGGCTGCTGGCAATGGCACTGATTAGGGGAGGCCTATGTCGTCAATTGCCAGAAAGCCATGAAAGAAGCCTGTTAAAAATAAGAAAAATACATAAAGCAAGAAGTGACTTATACGAAAAAAGACAAACTAATTGACGTCATATACTAGAGTCTAAGGTTAAAATGGCGATGGGCTGGCCATATAGCAAGGTACAGTGCTAAGCGGTGTACAATACAAGCGACGAGATGGAAAGGACCTAGCGGGAAAAGACGAAAAGGACGAGCTATGAAACGATGGAGCGATGACATCGTAGCTACAGCAGGAAAGGAGTGGATCGAACGAGCTAAATACAGGGATAACTAGATCAAACTGGAGGAGGCCTATACCCAAATAGGGGTTCCTATTCACGGAAACACATTATGCAGAAAGAAGCATTGTTACAGAAAGACATACTAAATCATATTTAAATACTTACCAAGTTTAAAAGTGTAAAATATGTTGTGATGAATTAAGAGTGAAATTTTTATAATAGTAGTAAACAAATGTAAAACTGAGGTGATCGGAAATAAATGGCTTTATTATTATTATTATGTCCGGCAGTGGACCGCTATAGAATGATAGTGATGATGCTGATGATGCTGTATAAATCACCTACACTGGATGCAAAGGCCATGTTCAGCAGATTTTATCTGACGGAAACTTGAGAACGTTTTTAATTTTTTCAGACAGTATCTTGCGACTCGCGAGCTTAATGGATGTAGCGTCTCTCACAAATTATATTTAGTCAAGTTTAGTACTTGTAATATTTTGCCTTCATAATATTTTTAACGCTTAGTATCTTTGAGATTGTGATATTTATAAAGCGTATAAAAAAAGCCTTTAAGCTAATCCTGGTCTTAACCTACATAATAAACAAAATTTCAGCCAAAATAACGTTCAGTAGTTTTGGCGTAAAAGAGGAACCATTTCATACGTTTATTACTTCACGTTCAGTGGTTTTGGCGTAAAAGAAGAACCAATTCCCATGTTCATTAATTCACAAAATGACGCATTTCTTATATAATTAGGAAGTATGAAGAACACAGAGTGTTGAGTTGTGACCACAGAGGGCGAAGATCCGCTAGAGACGCAGACGGTTGCGGGTTAATTTCCACCTGCGAGGCAAATATTTGTACATTCTGCAAATGTGTCTCGGATCTGGGTGTTTTTTATGTAAAATATGTATTTATTGTATAAGTAGTTTATCAATCATGTGGTTCGCATAATACTTAGTTTCTGCTTAGTTTGGGGCTAGATGATGCTGTGTGATAGTGTCAAGCATAATTTATTATTATTTATTATAATGAACTTTTTTGTTTTGGTTATGCCTTGTCTACACCCAGACAAAGTTTCAACTCAATCGGTTCAGTAGTTTTGACGTGAAGATACCTATATCAAACCTTCAAACCAACTTTCGCATTTACAAAATAGAGGTAAATAAAATCTTAAAACAAAGGTCATATAAAGTGGAAAGATGATCCCTTAATAATATACTCGTTTTCAATATATTTTTTAGTATTTAAATGTTTTCTGATAAATGTATCCCTAGCAGATCAACTTATTTCAACAACATAATTTAATATGCAAATATCCTTAATAAAAAATACTTTAATATGTATTCTTGTAAGTATTTATAAATAAATGAAATTATTTATTTATGGAATAATAAAATCTACAGTTTTCAATTTTTTTAAACCTACCTTTGGTATGACATATTTTTCTTTATTATTAGGAGCATTGCTTGTTTCGAACCCTAAAACTAACAATATACAACTTCGAGACATTTTCTTATTTACCTATCAATAAATAAAATCACCAGCTGTTTTAGTTCATAAAACTAGCCCAAACAACTTCGTGCCCAAACTATCATTAACATAATAAAATCGAAAACTCACCGAAAATAACCACTACCACCGCATACTCCAAAATTATCAAACGCGATAAAATCTCACATTCAAGTCATTAATTCACATCGGAAAAGTTGTCGCGATCGTAAAATTACGGCGAGCTCGCGAAAAGCGACCACCCCCTACGGCGGTCGGATGCGCACTGAAATAAAATAAACCATTCCTTACCTTCAGCGTCTACAGTTCAGTACCGTAGTATTACACGGCCGGGTTGAAACTACCCTTTTACTTTCGCGAGGTGAGGGCTGTTACGCATCTCGTTTTGGTCGGGTTATTCGTGTGTACATAAATGGAACTTTTCTAGTCGTTAGCTTGGAGGTAAACAAGATGTGTACTTACAAAAAATTAGCTGCGAAGCTTTAGTGCTTTTGATCAAGATCTTCAACATTGATTAGACTAGAAATAAAGATAAACTAGCTGCTCCTAAAGTAAGGCTCCATAAAGTTAGTCAATCTTTTAAAGGGCAATGTGTACGAAATGTTAACAAAATCTGAAATGATATGCTTAATTTATCTGTAAATTCATTTAAAAATGCTGTTAAACGTAATCTCTATAATAAAGCTTATTATAAAATTTCTGATTATTTGATGACAAAAAAAGTTTAGGATGAAACTGTCACCAACTCCTTCAAAAACAATGGAATAGTTAAGATTACAGATTATAACATGGAAATTAAAAAATATAAGCCAAGCAGAGTTTATTGCCAATTCTTCTCTGTTTGGTCGCGTTACGAGTTAGTGTAAATTAAAACGACGATTCAAATACTTTTCAGTGCTTATTGAATAAATACAGAGTTTGAGTTTGAGTTTATTAGTCAAATGTTCCTGTGTAGAATAATTATGGATATAGAAAATAATAGGGCTCCAATATTTATCACGTGATTTTCGTACGTGACAAGATAAAACAGTGTCGTAGGGTCAGCAGTATCCACATATTCAACAACAAAACCAACCATAAGTCCTATCCCTGACCGCTAACGTGTAGCAGTATCGTTGGTGCGAAAAACTATGCTCTGCAATCCCCACATGCCCAGCGTGGGATTATGGGCATATCTCATCTCTTTTAGGAGAGAACTGTTTCCAGCAGTGAACTAATATGGGCTGATAATGGTGTTGTTAGGCTAAGCCGCCAGAACCTCGTTTGTTAGATGTGCACTACGGGCATCTGAGGTTCGCTTGGGTTCCGAAGATGCAAATGAAGTTAATAACCTACACCTGGTACCCTCGTGCAATGCTACCGGTGCCTCGGCTTCTCGCATAGGGTGGCGGAGTGCCGTGCGCCGGAGCCGAGGTGCGGCTACTGCGCCGGCGCGCATGACACGCGCGACTGTCCCGCTCGGGGCGCGGCCCCGCGCTGCGTCACCTGCCTGGCGCGCCGCCTGCCCGAGCCGGAGTGTGCGCACCCTGCCTACAGCTATACCTGCCCTGAGTGGAGGCGCTGGGACCGCCTGGCGCGCCTGGCTGTCAGGTACTGCTGAGGGCACTCTTCCGGCTCAATTGCAGGACATTAAGTTTGTTCAGTACAATCTCGGGCGGGGGCGGGCGGCCACTCACGAGTGTCTGCGCGAGGCGACTGTGCATGGGTACCAGGTGCTTATGCTGCAGGAGCCGTACGTGGGTGCCGTGGGCTACATGGCACCGCCTGCGCGCTGCCGGCTCGTGCAGGCCGCCGCCTCCTCAGCACCTGTCAGATCTGCAATTGTCATCACCGACCCAAATATTGTTTATATTGAAAATTCAAATTTATGCAACCGTGATATAACCAGTCTAGTCATCAAAGTAGGTAGTAATATGAAAATAGGAATAATTAATTTATATTTAGATAAGGAGGTGGATCTAGTTGAGTATTTTAATTTTATTAAAATGGCGGTGCAGAACATGGGAGCAGACCGGATACTCGTGGGCGGCGACGTGAACGCGACTAGTCCCTGGTGGGGGTGCGATGCGGAGAATGAGCGGGGCGCGGCCATCGTGGAGATGTTCGCGGAACTGGGGCTGGAGGTGCTGAATGAGGGCAGCCGGCCCACCTTCTATGCGGTGCGTGCGGGCCGCGAGTGCACGAGCATAATTGATGTGACGGCGTGCAGCGCGCCCCTGCTGCGCGGCGTACGCGGCTGGCGCGTGGACGAGCGGCTTGGAGCGCTGTCCGACCACCGCCCGATACTGTTCACCGTGGCCGTGCGGGCGGAGCCCACTGCCGACACCACCACTGGCACCAGGCTGTACGACACCGGCAAGGCGGACTGGACCGCCTTCAGGACGGAGTTGGGCCGGGCACTGGGCGACGCCGACGTAGCGGGCGAGCTGGCGGCTACGGGGGACGGAGACGGAGTCGACCGTATCGCGGAGCTCTACACGGCGTGCGTCGTGGGGGCGTGCGAGAGGACCATCCCTCGTCTCCCACCTGGGAGGATCGGAAGAGCGTGCAAGTGGTGGACGCCGGAGCTGACTCGGCTCAAGGCAGAGGTAGTCCGTCGCAGGAGAAGAATTGGTAAGGCCAACTCTAGGAGGAGAGATTCGGTGGTTGAGCAGTATCTCACGGTTAGGGCCGATTACAAGCGGGCGATAGAGACAGCCATCACGCAGAGCTGGAAGAGCTTCTGTACGGGAGAAAGCTGCGAGACCATCTGGCAGCGCTCGTACCGCATAATGAAGGCCTGTTCGGCCCGCGTGCAGGACCGGTTGCTGGTGGATGCCAGCGGTGCGGCGCTGGACGAGCGCGGCTCTGCGGCGCTGCTGGCGGAGACCTTCTACCCGCGGGACACCGACGCGGACGACACGCCGGAGCAGGCGTGCCTCAGGGCGGACACAGCGCGGTTGGCGGCTGCCGCTGCAGCACGGGGAGAGGCCGCCGGCCCGCATGCAGCCTTCACCGGCACCGAGCTGGAGGCCGTGCTGCGCGCCATGAGCCCCAAGAAGGCGCCGGGGGCGGACGGTCTCACGCTTGACATCTGCGTAGCGGCCTACGTCCTCGACAAGCCCCTGCTGCTAGGACTGTTCTCATGCTGCCTCAGGTGGGGCCGCTTTCCTTTGATCTGGAAGACAGCGGTGATAAAGGTCATCCCTAAGCCGGCAGGGGACGATTATGCTCGGCCGAAATCTTATCGACCTATCGGGCTCCTGCCGGTTCTGGGCAAGATGCTGGAAAAGTTGTTTGTGAACAGGCTTCAGTGGCAGTTGGGCGCTGCGGGCCGGTTCAGCCCGCTGCAGTACGGCTTCACCCCACAGCGCAGTACAGAGGACGCCCTCTTTGACGCCTTAGCTATGGTCAGGTTGCAAATGGAAAAGAAAAGAATAGTGGTTATGGTGTCGCTCGATATAGAGGGAGCGTTCGATAACGCGTGGTGGCCGGCGATCATAGACCAGCTGCATAGTAAGGATGTGGATCCCATTATTGTACGGCTCATTGGGGATTATCTTACTAATAGGAGGGTCAAATTGAAGTATGCGGGGGAAACTATAGAGAGGGAGACTGATAAAGGATGTATACAGGGATCTACCTGTGGACCTATCCTATGGAATATCCAACTGGACCAGGTGCTTGAGCAGACTCAGTATGGGGGGGTGAGGGTGCAGGCTTTTGCGGATGATATCCTCATGATCGCGGCAGCAGCTGATGGTAGGGAATTGGAAGAGTCGGTCAACCGGGCTCTGGCTGTGATTGTGAGGTGGGGTGAGAGGTTGAAGTTAAAGTTCGCCCCGGGGAAAACGCAGGCTCTATTGGTCACTAAAAAACTAATATTCCATAGTCCTAGACTGGAGATGGCGGGAGTTGGGCTAGATTATAGTGATAGGCTCAGAATATTGGGATTGACTGTGGACCCGATGCTCAACTTTAGGCGTCACATCGAGGCTGTAACCAAGAAGGCTATTGCGTTCTACAAGGTAGTCTCGAGGGCGGCGCGTGCACAGTGGGGTCTTAACTCCGATGTTCTGAGGCTCATCTATATCGCGGTGGTGGAACCTACGGTGCTGTACGCTGCTAGCTGCTGGGCTGAGGTCTCGAACAAGGTTTATGCAGAAATGGCACTCAATAAGCTCACTCGATCTTTTGCGATCAAGATATGCAGGGCTCACCGCACGGTCTCCTTTGTCTCCAGTGTATTGCTGGCTAGAGTGTTACCTCTTCCATTGAGGGTCAGGGAGCATGCAGCCGTGTATAGAATTAAGAGAGGTGAGGAGCTTCCCTGTCTGCCTGGACGGAGCATCGAGTGCAGGGGGAGCCCCTTCTCGCTGCCGCACCCAGCGGAGCGTAGGCGGCTGGAGTTTGAGCTGCTTGGCTCGCCGGAGGATGCCGCGGCGCTACCGGCCGAGGGGCTTGTGCTCTACACCGACGGCAGTAAGCTGGAGGGGAAGGTTGGGGCGGCGGTCAGCTGTTGGTTAGGAGGAGTGGAGGTGCGACATGCTGGCTTCCGTTTAGAGGACTTCTGCAGTGTATTTCAGGCTGAGCTCTCGGCGATCCTTTGGTCGCTTAAGCTGATTGAACGGAGACGAGAAATGATGTTCGCTATAGCTAGCGACTCGAGGTCTAGTTTGGAGGCCATAGGTGACCCCTGCTCCGTAAACCCATTGGCTATGGATATTAGGGAGGCCATTGCTCGTTTGAGAGATGAGGGCAAGGAGGTTCAGTTTTACTGGGTGAGAGCTCATTGTGGGATTCCTGGAAATGAGAGAGCGGATGAGTTGGCCAAGATAGCTGCATTAAATAATAGGCAACTTCCTAAATATGATAGGTTCCCTCTGTCTTATGCTAAGCAATCTATTAGGGCTGTAACTTTGGAAGAATGGCAGAATCTTTATAGTGCTGCAACTACTGGAGCCACTACTAAGTTGTTTTTCAAAGATATTATTACAGCATATAGAATTTTAGGAAAAATTAAAATAAACAACTTCATATCACAGATTTTTACTGGACACGGTGGATTTAGATCATATTTGTATAGATTCAAGCTTTCTTTGTCTCCACTATGTTCTTGTGGAGAAGATATTCCGCAAACAGTCCAACATGTTCTTGTTGACTGTAATAAATTTTGCTCATTGCGCTACAATTGTGAGTCTGCCATGGAAATTGAAATTAGTCCTGCAAATTTAAATGATATATTGGTCAATGATAGCACAAGGAGCCTCTTCATTGCTTATGCAAGAAACATTTTACGCAGAGTTGGAAAGGAGAATGGATCTTTTTTGGATCCAGAAGGAACATAGTTGCAGAGTTAATAAGTATTATTTTTGATATTATTTTATTACCTATTTACTGGTTATCACTTTTGCAATTTAAATTAATTCATCATTTTATTGCTATTATAAAATTCTTATTAATAATTTTTTTTTTTTTTTTTTTTTTTTTTTCCAATTTCTTATTATTATTATTTTATAATTCAAATATATTTTATTTCTGAAATAATGATGATAATAGTATTCTTTAGCCTTACTAAAGAAACGTTTTTATTGTTATTATTACCTAGTGATAATGGAGGTATTGAATTATGTATATATATAGACATTTTATCACATAGCTAACCTAATACCTTCATCAATATTACCAATTTTTATTTTTTTTAACCATGTTTATTATCAATTAATTTATTGTATAGTTTATAATTTATCGTGGGATGGAGGTGATGGTTAATTTTTTCTTAGTAGAAATTTAATTTCATTGCACTACATTCATTTCAGTATTTATTTTATTTAAAATGTTATATATATTACATAATGGATAAAATGGTTGTTGATGGCAAATGCTGATCTTATAAAATAATTTGATATATAATTAATAATATTTTTGTTGCATGAACTGATTAATACCTAGATACTTACATTGTAGGTATGCTTGGGGGGTTACCTTTTTGATGAAGTCATGGACTTACTGTTGGTTGTTGCTGAGTTTTAGACAGACACAGATATGCAGTTTGTCTTTATTAAGGCCGATTCCTGTAATATGCCGTGGTCCATCGACCACCGATGATCGATGACGCTCCGTTTTCCCTCCCTCCCGTGCTCCGGGAAAATTCATTATTTCGGGGGAGAGCGGGGTGTTATCAGTTGTAGTATGTTATAGGAATCGGCGATTAGATTAAGCTATTGATTGAGAGTCTAGTTCGTATTCACTAAATGAATCAAATTAAATTATTTAATTATTAATTAAATTAAATTATTAAGAAAATATGTATATATATGTAATCTGTGTATATTGTGTGTACACGGATTGTATGTATGTATATATATGTGCACACGTGTGTGTGTGTGTGTATGTATATATATGTATGCACATGTATGTATATGTGGGTGTATATATATATATATATATATATATATATATATATACACCCATATATGTGTGTGTAGTGTATATATGTATTATGTATATATTTTAAGTTATAATAATGTTACATAATATACAATTTTGTTGATTTTGTTTTTTTAATACTGATTTATTTATTAATGATGGTTTGGAATATTTTGTTCTGTCACAAAGAAAAGGTATTGAGTATATTTAGTTTTGTTTATATTTTATTTTAAATGATAGAAATAAAATTTTTATGTAATGAATTAAGAGAGTGTTTAAAGTATTTATTGAATTATAATTCTACGGTAGTTTTTATGTTTTATTCCTTCTTTCTTTCTTTCCTATTATGTTGTTTTGTGCTAGTTTTGTGTGTAAATTTTAGAATTACGTACCTATATTAATGGCTTAGTAAAATAATTTATTGTTAGGTTTAGGTTTAGTTTTAGGATTATAAGTTTTGTGTTTTCCTCACTAGATTTAAATGATGTTGTACTGTATAACAACAGTGAATCAAATATAATAATAATAAAAAAAAAAAAAAAAAACCTACACCTGGTTCTTTTCATACAATTAATCCAACCGGTCTGCCAAGTATGGTTTCAAACTTGCGCAGGTTCTTCTACAAGTTGGTTTGTTCATTTCTTCGAATTGAAACCCGAAGTTTCATCATCAGGAAATCGAATCCACGACTAAAAGTCAAGGCCATGTCTACACGACATGGCCACTAAATATAACGTGACAATAACACAAAATAGACAACATTTTTGTATTAAAATAGCAAACACGCTTTCGGTCTCGTATGACGTCACCAACCGGAAGCTATTCATCCCTGACACCAAGCAGTTACGTATACCAGCTTCCGGTTGAGGAATGGTGTGTGGACATGATACCTAGTCGCTTATAGCTCAAGGACACGAATGGTACACCTTAACTGGATGACAATCGAACAGATAATAACTCATCTATTTAAATAAATTTAAAAATCATAAAACAAATCTAAATCAATCAATTTTAAAATGATTTCTCTACTGCTACGCAGTTTTTCAACATAAGCATTTCCACTGTTTTTTTTGGAACGAAGTTCCTTATCGCGTGTTGCGAAATGGGGCTAGACGGAAAAAATTAAGACCAAAAGTTGTAACGACACTTTGTAATAGTCAAATGGTTGTTCAACCGTCTATGCCAAGTGCTCGTTAGCCTCGCCGTATAGGCTTGGGCTGCCGCACCTCGACACCCAGTTCAAATGACTGTGGAGATCCCGTCTTTTTGCATGTCTTGGAACTGAGGTGCCTGAGGTGCCTGAGGTGCCGGAGGTGCCTGAGGTGCCGGAGGTGCCTGAGGTGCATGAAGTGCCGGAGGTGCCGGAGGTGCTACAGGTGCTTGAGGCGCCTGAGGTACTGGAGGTGCCTGAGGTGCCCGAGGTGCCTGAGGTGCAGGAGGTGCCTGAGGTGCCGGAGGTGCCTGAGGTGCCTGAGGTGCCTGAGTTGCTTGAGGTGCCGGAGGTGCCTGAAGTGCCTGAGGTGCCTGAGGTGCCTGAGTGGGTGAAATTAAAGGAACTTCGTTCCATCCGGGTGTCCCTTGACACCTCTCAAGTTTTTTTTCTATATTATACACCACCATAAGTTAGACAGCTATCTAAATGTTTTTTTTATCTTTCGACTAGTCCTCTGCGCTGTACGTCGCGGGTTCGATTCCCGCCCAAGACAAACATTTCGTGCTACCGCAAGTCGACGCAGGGGTGCAAGTTGACGCCGCCTACTTCGACTACAAAAAAGCGTTTGATTTAGTAGACAATGACATCTTGCTTCAGAAGTTGGCGACGATCGGCTTCACTACCAAACTGCTGCAGTTCTTCGCGAGCTACATGAAGGACCGGCGGCAGTATGTCGACTACGCGGGATCCAGATCACAGGCGTACTCTACATTAACCGGTGTGAGTCAGGGAAGTAATCTGGGGCCGCTAGAGTTTATCATAATGATTAACGACTTGCCGTCAGTCGTCAAAGACGCCAAATGCTTGCTGTTCGCGGACGACCTTAAGTTACTCTTGCCCATCAAGGACGAAGAAGACTGTGTACGCCTTCAACGGGACGTGGACAGAGTGGTAGAGTGGAGTAGGGTAAACGAACTTCAGTTTAACGTCAGCAAATGCTCTATAATAACTTTTAGTCGGGCTAAGTCACCACTCTACCACGACTACCAGTTGAGGGGTACTAAGCTGAAGAGAGTCGACTCGGTGAGGGACTTAGGGGTTCAGCTGGATGACAAGCTACATTTCCGGGTACATGTGGTTAACATCTGCAAGAAAGCCTTTAAAACTTTTGGATTTGTACTCCGTCAGGCAAACGACTTCGCAAACCAGCAAGCAGTAAAATCGCTCTATAATGCTTTAGTAAGAAGCCATTTGGAGTTCAATGCAGCGATATGGGCTCCGCACGAGGTCAAGTACAACCGAATGATAGAGCACATACAAAATAAGTTCACGAGATTTTTATACGTGAAGCTCTACGGTATATACCCCTTGTACCCTTTGATGTATCCAACCTTGTTTGTCATAGGCATGGTCGGATACAACAAGTTAGAAGTAAGGAGGGATGCAGGGCTCGCTCTACATTTGTTTAAAGTGTTGAGAGGATGGATCGCACATCCAGGTATTTTGGCGGAAATGCGGCTGAATGTGCCCACAGACTTTGTGCACAGACGAAGGCGTCCCGCCCTATTGGCAGTACCACAAGGGCGAACCAACCTGCTGCATAAAGCACCTCTGACGCGAAGCATCCGCACGATTAATAAGATTGCCGAGAGTATAGATATTTTTTACTGTTCTCCGAGCGAATTCCAATAGGCTTTATTTTTTATTTTGTGTTATTGCAATTAGTTTTTAAAAATATTTATAATAAATTATTTGGTTATTTCTAAATGTTCTGTTAATAGAGTTAATTTTATTATTATTATTATTTATTATTTTTATTATTATTTTTTTGACTACTATTATAATATTATTATTAATTATTTGATTTTATTTTTTATAATTAATTTACTTTGACATAAAATCTACCTCATTCATAACTTTTGAAACTATCATGGTTGAGAACATAATTATTAATATCAACACAATAATTATTAATAGAACTCACAAATCATGGTAAATATCCCGTTGATATTAATAATTATACCTCATTCATGACAAATTATGTGACTAATTATTATTTAGGTAAGTTATCTTGATTGTTTTGGTTTGTTTTGCTATTTTATAATATTAATAATAAATAACTATAGACTTAAGATATTACTGTACGACTAAGGAACTCTATTGAATTGGGTATGCCCGTAATAATAGATGTACATGTTTTTTTAAATAAAATTTGTGCGGTGAACATACTGTTAAAAAGTGCTTGAGCTTGAAAAGTGTTCAACGTCGGCGTAATACACTTTGCATGAACGCTTTTCAAGCATTACGTTTGTGGCTCTAGAGTATACCATCTCGATGAGTTAGATTCAGTTAATGCACTAAAAAGGATTTATTGAAAATTCAATAATTGACCTCAAAATTAAAAAAGTGGTGGATGGTTATACTGTATACTATAAATACTGTACGTACAGGGAAATACATAGGTGCAAAAAGGGCAGCAGTGAGTTTTGAAAAGCTGAGATTTCTGATAGAGGGAAAACCATACCTCTCACCCCTACTCATGTTCCAAGTAGAAAATTCTCTGTTTAAAACGCACAGACAACTTTTAATGCATTTACAAAAAACGCAATTTTTATTAAAACTTCGGTATGCCCTGCTCAGATTAATTCAATTAATTTTACGGCAGCCAACGAAGCAAATAATTGACCCCCGACTAGAATGTTAAAAATAATAAAGTTTTTTGTGAATAAAGTTGGCGAGTTGGTGATCCTTTTGCGAGATGAAGGTTCAGTATATTTTTGTTAAGAATTTTTAATTTTAAGACTGAATTGTCTTGTTGCAGCTTAAAAAATCCTTCCACGACTCTGTTAAAGGTGTACAAATTAAAATTTAATTATTTTTATAATCCCTTCCCTATTGTTAGGCAACGACGGTGACTTAGAGATAAGAAATAGTTAAGATTTTGATATTCGGTAGTTTAAGTTTCGTAAGTTAAGTTTTATTAAGAAATAAAGACTATTTTTGCTTAGCTAGGGACTTAGACTAAGAACACTGTAAATAGAATAGGTTGTTTTAATGTTAGGAACGACCAATCACAGCGCCGAACCTTAGGAATATTCTAGATAGGATAGACAAGAAAGGAAATACAAAATAGGCAGGGAGTTAGAAAGGGACAGATAGACTCAGAACGTGTCAGGACCTGTCGCGCGGGTCCAAAGTCCAACTCCCTAGCCGCGACCGAATAGCGCGCTGTGATTGGTCGGAAGCACGAACTCGCTTAGTTTATCAGAGTAGGTTAGAATGTATAAAAGTTGTATATTAATAGGACATTTTTGTCAGTAGATTGATCAGTTTGATAGCGATATCATCTCAGAACAGAGAATAAACCGGAATACGAACTCAGCAGCATTTTCTTCTTACACCCTATCTCCAGCCAGCCTGAACACCCTACACCTATTATGGGTGACCCATGGGTCATAAAAACTGTTTAATGAAATAAATAAATAATGCTGGACGTTATCACACAGCATCATGTAGCCCCAAACTAAGCAGAGTTTGAATAATGGGAACCACATGATAGATAAACTACTTATACACATTTTTTGTAAATAAATACATATTATACATAGAAAACACCCAGAACCGAGACGAATATCTGCAGAACATCCAAACATTTGTTCCGCAGCGAGAATCGAGCCCGCCACCTACTGCGCCACAGAGGCCGTCCTTTCTAATTTTTATAGTTTCCTGAATAATAGAATTAACAGTTAAAACAATAATAATGACATGTCACTGAATTGACCTACCGCTGGATATACTTTTCTTAATGTGTGATTTTTTTTTAAATAACTGAACGTATTTTTTTTTTATTTTTATAAATAGTTAAATTACAGATACTGGCATACGAGCCCATCCTTCCGATCCTTGCGATCTTCCTTGATGGCAAGTGTCATCATCATAAAATCATCATGATAACAGACAAACTTTTTTATTTTTAATAATAAATAAATAAATAATGCGGGTTGTAATCACACAGCCCCAAACTAAGCAGAGCTTGTATTATATTCAATATTAATGTAATTTATATTTAAAATACACCTTAAAATAATTCACTATTAACAATTATTTTTATTGTTGTAAACGATTAGAAACATGAGCTGGTTTTGAATTTCACCGTCAACATTGCCTTATACTTGTACAAGTTAGTTCCTACTTGGTAGACAATGAATGTATAGTTTGAATTATCGCTACCGCAACTAGAAGAGCCCTCGTAAACCCGAATAAGGAACCCTAAAACAGAGACCGTTGACCGGAGCTGGTCCTCGGTTTACTGTGACGCTATTCTGTAAGAAAAACGTTCGAACATTCGATAAACACTGGCCTCCCAGGAGAGAGTATAAAATAACTAAAATAAACTGTAAGCACGAATGTCTATATGTGGAATACCCTTGGGGTATTCCAGCGCCTATTTTCAAAAGACTTAAAAATAATCCATAAATACGAAAGGATAGTTTAATGGTAATGCGATAGATTTAAAACTTTATTTATCGAACTAGCTTGCGCTCAGCGGTTCCCATGCCCTCCCACCCATTACTCATATGTAACCGTTTTTTGTGAAGTTGAAAATCGTGGAAATATAACATTTTTTTTTAATATGATTGATTCGTTTTAAGATGAACAAAGTGGTATAAAAATAATGATACTAGACCCTACAGCACAGCATTAGGTAGCCCCAAACTGAGCAGACCTTGTATTATGCTAACCATGAACCACAAATACGTACATATAATAAATAGAAAACATCCGACCCGAAACATAATTTGCAGATCATATAAAACATTAGTCTCGCGGCGGAAATCGAACCCACAACCTTTCTTTTTTAGCGTTTCTACTGCGTCACAGATTTTTAAATTCCACTTCCCACTTTATTGTAAATCCAAAAGTTTGTTTGGATGTTTAATATCCCTTTACGTCAAAACTACTGAATAGTCAAAGTTTCAACTCGATATTTTTTTTATTGGGTTCGCAAAACTGTTTGTCACACAGAATAACACACTGGTTGCGCTGATTTGATAATGTTTTAATACGTAATTCGAAACGTTTAACTTTGGTTGTTGCAAGCCTCCTTTTCCCATCCCGCTCCCGCACATACCTTGCTCTCATAAGTGAGAGTGAGACCGCGATATGCATCGCGCCACACTATGGACAGTGGCGCCACCTAATAAACAACTGTTTTGAAAAACTGTCATGGCTACACCCACGCACGCGCTCGTTTTTCGTCGCAAGAAAATCGCAAATATAATATTGTGTTGTGCCTGTGAACTTTCAAAATTGTGCTGAATACGTCGACCGGGAGCCGCTCCACATCCTGAAGGTATTGTGCACCTTTCCCAAGTGGAACTGCTTTTATTCTTTCAAATCCTACGCAGTTCCATTCCTCCATCTACTTGCAACAATCATATTATAAAATTTCGCTAATCTAGCTTTAACCGCGTAAACACACACATGATTATATTCTAAATGTAAACTTAGATACGTGTAAAACCTACTCGAAGTGAACACAGCATGCGTAATTATTATACTCTCGTCTAATGAAAAAACAAATTAAAATTAAGTCAAAGTAAGATACGATACTTTCCTTTAAGGACGGGACGACTTGTTCTTATGGGACAGTTATCGTCGAAACCACGACCGAGTACACACATTGAACCACTTAAAGAATCGCATAGCTGCTAGGTAGCCATTATTGTAGCTACAAGATCTGCAATGATCTGCATCCAGTAATTGGGTGGAGTTGGTTTTGTGTTCACAGCTCGTTTCTGTAATTGGAATGAAGATGGACCTGCGGGAAATGATGCTTTGTTTTGTTGGTTTTTTATTTGGTTTCTGACCTTCATAGTTTTAGTTATTATGAAAGTAAAATTTATCTGAATCTTGTTTCTTTTTAAGATTCTTTCTGAGCCTCTACGAATTTAAGAATGATCGGTTTCGTGAAACAATAATCATTATTTAATCATTTCCATAAAATTATATTAATTTATTAATTAATTATTAATGATGGAAGACCTTTCTTCTATTATTATTTTTTCTAGGTTTACAATTTTCCTATTTCTTTATAAGTATGTAAATTTTTGCTGCCTCATTTGCACCTGAAATTGAGGTGACACTTAGCGTGTTTATAGGAAATTTAGTAATAAATATATGAGATACCTTGATGATTTAACAAGCAAATGGATCATTTGATGTTAATAGTAAAATTATATTTTTTATTTAACCTGCACCGTCCCACTGTTGGGCAAAGGTCATCCCGACTCCGAAAATTATCGCTGTCCTTTGAGATATCCCACAATCCTCTCTCAAAGGTTTCGAGTTCGTCCCGCCAAGACTTTCATAGCTAGCCACGTCCACACCTTCCATCAGCTACCAGGATGTGATGGCATTTGCCCATCTGTCCTGAGGCATCCAGCAAACATGACCCGCCCAGTTATTATAATATTATTATATTGTCACTGGACATTATCACACAGCATCATCCAGCCCCAAACTAAGCAGAGCTTGTTAATTGCTAACCATCACGTATCTTAGTTACGGTCGGGAATATTCGTCTCGATACTCTTGACGCAGTATGTGGCACACCTAAAGAGATACATGAGCCCTCATTTAAAGCAACAAAACTGCAGGTATACTCTATTGAAACTCATGCGAAAGAGTATTTAAAACCAAATTTGATCTGGCTAGTCATACGAGCATGATGGCCCGCGTTAAATACAACCGATTTGAGAAGTTTTTTTTTTTGAAACCGATTAAAAATAACTATTGTATTGCCGTCAACGAAATCGATGAGGAACACTATCCTACTTCCTACTAATCCTATCCTATTTCCTACTAATTCTACTAATATTATAAATTCGAAAGTTTGTGAGTATAGATGTATGGATGGATGAATGGATGAATGCTTGTTACTCTTTCACGCAAAAACTACTGAACGGATTTGGAATGTACACAACTTTGTGACTTGGATTAACACATAAGCTACTTTCATCCCGGTACGCGAGCGAAGCCGCGGGCGGAAGCTAGTGTAATAAATTTGAAAGTTTGTGAGGATATTTGTTACTCTGTACTGCAAAAACTACAATACGGATTTGGATGAAACTTGGAATACACATAGTTTGTGACCTGGATTAATATAGGCTACATTTTATCCGGATACCACACAAGCAAAGCCGCAGGCAAAAGCTAGTATTATAAATGCGAAAGATTATGTGTTAGTGAGTATTTGTGTTTGCATCCACTCACCACAAATCTTTGGTCAAACAAACGAGTCATAAAAATCTACCTACCTACTTCATTTTATGACCTATATAATTTTCTTCTTAGTGTGATCTTTATATAAACAATTTACTTCCTCTAACCACACTTACTCCAAAACAAACCGCTAAATTGAAGTACACGGTACAAACTTGAAGCTACAAATCGGCCGGTAGTAAACCCCCCCTTAATTTTAACGACCCATCAAAGTTATAATGATCACTACAATGTACCTTTACAACCAAAACAATGAAGCAAGTTGTTTTGTCTCGCTAGCGCATACCGGCGAATGTTGCCTGGAGCAGATCTCAAGTCAGGTTACAGATTTTAAATTAATATATTTTAGTAGTTGTAGAGTTCTTTATAATCTCGTCCGGGGAAGTACTGCCACCATGCCTATTTCTGCCGTGAAGCAGCTGTGCTTTTTCTGTCTTCAAGTACCATAAAAATATAAAAACTTGGACCACGAGATTACCTCTATGTGGAATGTGGACTCAACGATTTATCGTTCCGACAGTCGGTCTGATAACGAGGAGCCTCGACTGGTTATCGGTAGGCTCTCGCAAGGCATCTGGATCAAGGGTCAAACATAGAAGGCGACTCTCATGGACTCGGCACGCATTGTGCGGAGGTTCCTCTCTCTGCAACCCTAGCCAGCGAGAGTTTAGGACCTGCCTCGCGGTATATATTAAAATATGTATCAAAAACGGAAGTGATACATATTTTACTATAATGTTTTTGATATTATTTATAGATTAATACTTCTATGAGCTGTATGGATTATTTTTATAATTTTTAAGATATTTAAAGTAATAACAAAAAAACCTGGTTTCCGTGTGCAGTGTTACTGTTCACCGGCCATAAAAGGCAAACAGAACCCATAGGAAATGGCCCAATCCTAACATAACGAACAATAACTGATTTGTATATTGTATTGCAACATTTTGTTAACTTAAAATTAAATTTGGTCTTGCATCTCTACATGAAATAAACAGTGATAATATCTATCTAATGATAATGGTGGAAAAAGGCGCTATATTGTAGGTATTGGTTTAAATATGCATAAAATGAAGTATTCTATAACACAGATTTCATTAAATTTTTTAGGTTTGAAGACTTCTAATTACAGAAAACAGAATAGATAAGAATCTGTTGTGATTCCAGACGCAATAGAAAATCTCATTTGTATAACCAAAACTTATTACTAACCTTAACGCTAACAATTTAAGTTAGTCTCATAAAATTATCTACTACACACTACATAACTAAAAAGTTATATTAAAATAACATAATTAACTTATCACTGTCACTATGTCATTATTGACATTCTTATTATACAAGTATATCCCGAACGCCGTAAAGGTATTTTTTTTATGCAAAAATACCAAATTTACAAATTCCGCGATAATAGATAATGAAAGAAATTACGCATTTTATTTTGAAATTATCTAACAGATAACTAGTCAGTAACCGATAATGGTAACTGACAGTTGAAAAATCAGGCCTTTATCTACTAATAATGTGAAACAACTTGAGTTGTGCGACTTGGAATATTGACGTTTTTGTACAACACCGGTGACTTTTTCAGAACATTTTAACTAAATATAAAAGCTAGATTAAAATATTTTTCATACACTAATATAATTTAATGGATAGAATCACCCTTTTTCGCATATTAAAATGTTCTACACACGCAATTTTTAACGTTTTTTAACGACAGTATACCTTGGTTAAAGTAAAAACCGAGCAACCACAGTTAAAAAAGCTCTCATTAGCCAACAAACAAACGTACACTTTTTGTATCTTTGTTTTGTATCTACAAAAGCAGTTGTATATTTTCAAGCGCCAAATCAGGAAGAAGGTAAAATAACATAGGATTTTATTTTAGATCTGTTTTGTTTTGTAAGATAGGGTGTGCAGTCGCGTGGAAAAGTGATACGCCTCTTTTGATCTACGGCTTTTACACAAGGGACAAAAGTTAGAATGTTAATAAGTTTGTTGGATAGGGAAGTGATGAGATCGGTGTTGAAGTTGACTCTCTGAGTGAAAACGCATAGTTTTTTGCTATTTCTTCTATAGCAGGGTTCTATAAGAGTTTTTTCGCTGCCTGAAGGCGCTCCGCCGGCGCCGCTAAAAAACCACCAGCATCTTAAGGAGCCTTTAGAAACACGGAGTTTGTAGGAAACGGTCACTCATCCAATGACCGGGTAAAATTATGACAGACTGACGCATGTGATGGGGCCCACGTTGTACAATTACCTGCCAAAAAATATACATGCCGCTCTTAGGTTGCCCTCCTTTAAAACTAAATTAAAGTCATGGCTGGTAGAGAAGACTTTGTACAATGTTGAAGATTTTTTACGCAAAATCTCATGACAATATTTTATAATTAATTGTTGATTTGTTATTTTATTATTTAATGATTTCTACCATGTTTTATTTTAATGTTTTTTTAGACCTACTAAATGTATTCCTTTACTTAATTATTGATCTTTTTTTATGACATGTACTGTATATTATACCAATAAATTGATTATTCATGATTATACTTAGATGATCTGTAAGGCCGCGGTCACGAAGACAGCGGTGGCGGCGCGCGGAGCGGCGTGCCAACGCAAATCTATGCATTGAAAATTTGAAACGCGCCATTCCTTGCGCTCCAGCCGCCGCCGCACACTCCCGCTGACTTCGTGACCGGGGCCTGAAGAACATCCAAGGACACCACGCCATGAGCGTGGTAATAACATAATATTTACTAAGTACTATTTATATAGTAAAAGTACACAATGTAATATTTTAATTTCATATTATTTATCATATTGATGAATAAATTCTTCCTCACAAAACTAATCAAAAATTGCATTTTCGCATAGAAACCAGACAAACAGATTAGAAAGAGATTATATAAAACATAAGCACAGATTTAAACCATAACATAATAAAAATTATAAGGCACTCATTAGGAGAGGCCCATGTCCAGCAGTACACCGCAACAGGCTGATGGTGATGATGATGATGATGATGAACGTAATAATAATAATACTAAGAGGAAGGCTCGGACTCTATTGCATAAGGAATCCAAAATCAACGGCAAAAAAATGATTACTTCTACCATTTTCAGCACAGGATATGCACATTAATCATGATCATCATCATTAGCCTATATCAGTCCACTGCTGGACATAGGCCTCCCCTGATGAGAGCCATTGCATTACATTATTCGAGCTCAGGACAGGGCGCAATATGGAACTTCGTTAGTACGAATTTTACTATCCGAGATTCCGGATTCCGGGTGTATATAGACCTAGCCTATAATTAATCCGGATGTATATTATTCGGAGATTCCGGATTCCGGGTGTATATAGACCTAGCCTATAATTAATCCGGATGTATATTATTCGGAGATTCCGGATACCGGGTGTAGATAGACCTAGCCTATAATCAATCCGGATACATAAAATTATGTCTTATTCATAACAGTTCTATAAACCTCAGATAGCTAAAACGGCTGTAAAAATAGCATGTTACCTCTTTTTTAAACGACTTAAAAAGTTTATACTTCTATTTAGTTTAAAATGACAGGGACAAGCTTACCTTATCAAGCGTTATAAAAAAGCGCTATAACTCACATAATTATTTAAAATTATTAAAGGTACGCGAGTTAAAATTTAAAATCAAAAAAATCTTCTAAGCTTTTTTCCTCAAATGTACCGACTCAATACACACGTATAAATTCAGTTTCGGTCAGACAATTTCTGGATATTTTCGGATTTCATTTAAAATGTGAAGCTCACAGTGTGCTCCTTTAGTGTTTTTCTCTCTATTTACACTTTTGACTCTTTGGACACATAAGATGTCCATGAACAAGCTCTTACTCTAGGTGGTAACCTTTTGTGTTTGATTGAACTAGAATGTAAATAGAGTCAAAGTTATGTTTAAGAAGTTTGTGTATTAGAATCATCGTTATTAGCCTATTGCGCTGCTGGACATAGGCCTCCCTTATTGAGCGCCATTGCACCCTGTCCTGGGTTCAAAGCATCCAGCTTCTACCAGCAATATTTCGTAGATCGTCACTCCACCTGGCCGGAGGGCATCTACACTACGTTTGCCAAGCTGCGGTCTCTACTCAAGAACTCGTTTATCCCAACGGTTTTAAGTTCTGCGGCAGATATTGCCAACCCACTCCACCTCACATTGCTAATTCTCTGTATACTATGTTAGAATATACCTTTTCATATTTTAAGCTAAAATAGCTGTATAAGATCAAAGTGACAAGTCACTGGGTTTTGCAATTATAACGTACTAGCTTCCGCCCGCGGCTCGTATTAAAGATATTTTTCTAGCCCTCCGCAACTTCTCTATCTCGAGATGAAATATTCCTAAGTCAATTTCTGTACCCCTGACAACAAGTATATGAAATTTCATGATGATGAGTGGAGTAATTAATGATAGATTAAGTAATTAATGATAGATTACCAAACAGACAAACAAATATACTCGCTTTTGCATTCATAATATTAGTTAGGATAGGATGTACGTAGTTTGATAACCAATCCCATCTTTGGTTTGATAACGAGGGTAAGAATCAGACGTTAGTTTTTTGCTTCGTCGAGCGTGGAGCAACCACTCTACTCTTGCACAATGCCCACGACAGGCAAATCACAAAAAAAAATAGAGATATTAAAATGTTTGTGCTCTGGCTCCAACTTCGTGAGCAATAACTCTCGAGTCTTTTGGTATTGCTCTGGGTCATCCTAGCTCATGGGTTGGCTTCCTAGAGGCGTTACGCTGTCCAGTTTCTGTGCTACGGCGGTGGATACTGGTCGTATAGAGACAATGAAAAATGCCTTCTTTTGAGCGAAAGAAATACCGAAAAGTCAACAAACATGAAAATTGCCAACTTTTTAACATTGTGAGACGTTCCGTAAATTTATAATCAATATTTTACTTTGCTTAGAAAAATTTAAACACGAATAAAATTTAATTTTAAGTTATGTTATACTTAAAATGTGCTCCTATCGCCTAGTCAGTTTATTGCGGATAAACCTGCAATCTTTACTGATATAATTTTTATTGACACTCGCCCCCTAGAGTATTTCACATTCTGTCTCGTTCTTTCAAAATAAATATCGAAAGTGTAAGAGAGACAGCAGTAATTTATATCTGAAGGCAATTCCGTAGATAAGTGATTTTCATTAGAGTATATTTTTTAGTATGGCAATATTTGTGCTCATCTTAAAAAGGGCGTCTGATAAAAGTTATTTGTGATTTGAATCAAGTATTTCAAACTCTATGGTCTGTGTTCAAGAAACGGATTCAAAAGTGGTTTTATGACTTGATTATTTGACATTTTCAAAAATAATCATCTTGAGCTCTTGGATTTGTCCTGAGAATGTCGTCGGAATTTGTGAGTACTAAAACATTTCAAAATACTTTACTGTGCGTACGTACGCAGTCATTTAGAGTACGCCTCGCAAGTGTGGAATCCTTGTTATGATGTTTATTCCTCACGATTATAATCCATACAACAGAGATTTCTACGCTACTTACAATTTCGAGCCCGTTTATTCTTAACCTGACTACTATGCAAGATGTCGTAAATTTCACTTTTAAGTTTATACTATCCAAATAAGTGTATTGTTTATTAATGCTTATTACTTTTGTTGATCGTTTGTACATATTTATATTTACTATTTAATATTCTATTTCTTTATTATTAATAATTTATATATATTATTTCATTAATATTATTTATTTCTTTATAAGTATATCATATATTAAGTTATTTTTTATAGTAAGTAAATATTAGTATGTATTTGGATGTAGTCTATTGTATTGTTTTTTTTATATTTAATTTGGACTAGGCACACCGCCGTTCCTGTTTGTTTTGAAAGTTTCTCTTCATCCAGAGGTTGTCTGGAAGAGATCGCTTTAAGCGATAAGGCCCAGGTCACACATATCGGGCAAGGACATGGCGCGGACATGGCGCGGACGTGGCACGGACGTGGCGAGGACATGGCACGGGCATGGCGCGGACATGGCTCGGACAAGACGCAGAAATGACGTGACAGAGGCACAAGTGTAGTGCAGTTTGTTGTCCGGTATCGATGTGTCAGCATGTCATCCTCAGAAGACGAAGATGCTCTTGCTCTCGTGCATACAATTAATAAATATACAGATCAGGGCCCGTACAACCCCGATTTCGAGTTAGTTGCTTCGAAAGTGAAACCCCTTCATTGGGTTATACAGTTGACGGGATTACCCTTTCGTTTGGGTATTCTCCTCCTAACACAAGCGAAAGTGTAACCCGTTCCTTTTTGACTCTTGATTTATGTCGTCAATCATTAGGTATAAGTTCGGATCGCTTTATTTGGTTGAAGGAAGAGCGTCACTGCATTAAAGAAAAGTTTTGAAAACATAAGGAAAGTGCTGTGTTTCAGTCAGTTTTCATTGGTCATCATCGCAGAGTATGCGTTATCATATACGAGACCCGCAGTCAACATATTAAAAAGAAAAAAAATGGTGTTTCAGTTTTCATAAGTCATCAGTTATGTCATGACTGAGGATCGCAGCCAACATGTTAAAAAGAAAAAAATGTGTTTCAGTCAGTTTTCATAGGGCATCATCGCAGAGTACTCTGCGTAGCGTTATTTTTTATTTTTATTGTATTTATTAGGCAAAGCCGACAGTACACATAATGAGTATTTTGTAAAGCGTTATGTCCGAGACCCGCAGTCAACGTGTTAAAAAGAAAAATATGACCTCTAAACTATTTTGAATAATAATTTTTGATTGTCACTGTCACTGTCACTCTAAAACTCAAACTTAAAACTCAACTCAAAGCTCCACTCGAAACTCATTCTACAAATTCATCTATAAATGGTTATATCTCAGGAACTACTCATCCTAGACTAGCCGTTAATTGCTCAAAAGATAGCTATTGACAAGATCTTTATTTTCAATGACATATGTCAAACTTGACAATAGCTATCATGTAAGCTAGTAACGGCAAGTAAAGGATGAGTAGTTCTCGAGATATGGTCGATTTAAGTTTGACAGCTGTCATCGAAAATTAAGTTCATGTCAATAGCAATCATTTGAGCTAGTAAAAGCAAGTCTAGGATGAGTAGTTCTCGAGATATGGTCGATTTAAGTTTGACAGCTGTCATTGAAAATTAAGGTCTTGTCAATAGCTATCATTTGAGCTACTAAAGGCAAGTCTAAGATGAGTAGTTATCGAGATATGGTTGATTTAAGTTTGACAGCTGTCATTGAAAATTAAGGTCTTGTCAATAGCTATCATTTGAGCTACTAAAGGCAAGTCTAAGATGAGTAGTTATCGAGATATGGTTGATTTAAGTTTGACAGCTGTCATCGAAAATTAAGGTCTTGTCAATAGCTATCATTTGAGCTAGTAAAAACAAGTCTAAGATAAGTAATTCTCGAGATATGGTCGATTTAAGTTTGACAGCTGTCATCGAAAATTAAGTTCATGTCAATAGCAATCATTTGAGCTAGTAAAGGCAAGTCTATGATAAGTAGTTCTCGAGATATGGTCGATTTAAGTTTGACAGCTGTCATTGAAAATTTATTCCTATTTTATTATAATATAATTATTATTGCGTAAAATAAAGAATTAGTAGTCTGCATTTCCACCCTTAATGCTTAGAACACAATTACCGCAATTATTTTTAATCTTTTGACCGAAATTATTTTCTCCATTATCTCCTATAACCCACTTATAACCCGTGTTACAATGATAAAAAGGGTAACCCTAAGGAATGGGTTTTGGAATAATACCAAAACCCAAAACTATTGATAACCCTCATGATCAGATAACCTAATCAAAAGGGTTTTGAATTGTTTAACCTATCAAATAATAGTGTAAACCATACGGAGATGGTTAACTAAACTTTTGGAAAAACCCTGCCGAAAACCTCTTCATCGGGTTACCAAATCGGGCCCTGATAAAGTTGAAGAAAATACGCGCAAACGAATTTGCACAAGGATCAGCTAGTATTACCATAGGTATTACATAAAAAAATCTTAATACCGGTTTAGTTTAATCTCTTTCCGATTTCCAGCCACAATTTATCTTAAACATTTCAGTTACAATAATGGAATGACAATGATCATAAAGCGTTGCATATTTTACAATCAATTCAAAAAATTCAATATTAAATTCGATATCGTCATTCGTCACGCATTTTTACATCACTAACAGACGTATGTCGCAAGCAAGTACATACTACGAACTGGCGGCCATCTGACGCCCATCTGGCGGCGATCGGGCGCGGGCGCCGAAATGGCGCGTCATACGTCCGATCAACGACATACCGTGTGTCCTAAATTGTGCTTTATTTCCATGCATTTTGTATGA
Source organism: Horisme vitalbata (assembly GCA_951804965.1). Lineage (NCBI taxonomy): Eukaryota > Metazoa > Arthropoda > Insecta > Lepidoptera > Geometridae > Horisme > Horisme vitalbata. The sequence goes on from OX638090.1 coordinate 35,380,108, forward strand.
AATTTGAATGGAATAGGAAACCGCCTGTGCCATGTCTGCGCCATGTCCGTGCCCGATGAATGTGACCTCGTCGGACGCAGACAAGGCACTGGCGGTTTCTTATTCCATTCAAATTTCATACAAAATGCATGGAAATAAAGCACAATTTAGGACACACGGTATGTCGTTGATCGGACGTGCTTATGACGCGAAGTCGTCCGAGCTAAATTGTGCTTTATTTCCATGAATTTTGTATTAAATTTGAATGGAATAGGAAAGCGCCCGTGCCATGCCCGCGCCAGGTCAGACAAGTGGGGCCTATACCTAAGGTCGCCCATTGTGCCATAATTTTTAATGCCTTTTTCCTTATGTTATAATTTTTTGTATGGTGTGCAATAAAGTTATATCTATCTATCTATACTATATCTTTAACACTTCAACAAATAGACTTAAACACTTACTAAGCGACAGCTTCTTTAATAATACAGAGATTGAGCACATTATTCCTGGTGTGTAAATGTGTGTGCGTGTGTGTGAGTGTGTGTGTGTCTTTATTATATACACCTTCCTTTACTGTCGGCTACTGTAACTGTTCATTAATGTTTATTTTCTATTTTCCTATCTGCTGAAACTTATAATTGGCCTTAATGTGTGTGTAGCTTTAAGTACCTGCATATTCCTATTTAATTACTTTTAGTATGTATCTAGATGTTAGTTTTCCCAAAATTGAATAAATAAATAAAGATAACTTTAGTTTTGATTTATTCTGCACAATTACTTATCACACTATCATTTTGCTCGAAGATCACACTAATTCTAGTAATCCTAATGATATTATCTGTCAAGATATCCATTGATGAAAAAAACAGTGTGAAAAAAAGATTAATTGCACAGTAAATCCTCTTTCAGCGTAAAGCGAAATTGTCTTGTAAAAGTTCTTGAAGCAGTTTAAATTCAAGAATCCAGCAGTTGCAAGTTTCAATAGTTTGAATCTTTTACTAACTTCGTATCAAGATTTGAGCTATGCGGGCCGCCTACGGTAGCTACGTATTATAGCGTAACAAACAATGTATCAAAAACTTTTTTTTTAAAGGATTTCTGTAATTCTTTACTGTACACAGAATTATAAATACAAAGAAACGGCAAGATAAATGTACACAGGCGAGTTTTACTCTTTATGATGGTTAAATAGAAAGAAAAACATTTAATTGTACATCAGACAAAATAAACAGTATTCAGGATAAATTACAATTTAATAAAAATGGGTACAATGGGCGAAAAAGAGTGTTTGTTTTTTCAGCAAACCTTTTAAACAAAGTAGTTTTTTTTAAATCTGAAATTCTACGTTACCACCACACCATACTATACTATCCTTTATCAGTCCACTGCTGGCCATAGGACTCCATAATCACCATCCGACCGCCGTCAGTGGTCAAGGAATTTAGTTGTGCCGGTGTCAAGCTGCGCTATGCCGCATTCAGCCACCAAAGCGTTTGTTAGTTAGCTTGGCGCACCACGGGCAGGTGAAGTTGGCTTGGATTCCGAAGATGGAGGTTGGTAGGTTGAAACACAGAAGCTCGCCAACTGTAAATTTCAACACCCTATCCGTGAACTTTCATTATGACACCTACCCAGCACCTACCACATAAGTAAAATGTAAGTTGACATATACATAATTATATAAGCAATAAATAATTTGAACTTGAATTTGAACCCAACATCTCGCTTTGGATCCTTCCCAACTAGGGCTTGCAAATATTCGAAAATTTTGATATTCGAATATTCGAATTTTTTTCGGGTACTATTCGAATTATTCGAATATTATTCGAATAATGGAAAAAAACTATGTTATTATTAAAATCACATTTTTTATTGTTGTAAGTGTTATTTCCATGAACAAATTTAAAATATCAAATTCCGTAACGAGACATAGGCGATTTACACGCACAATCAACAACAAATTATTAGTAATGCACAAAATAATTTACTAAAAGAACAAAACGGTAAAACACTGTAAGTAACGGTAAAACGGTAGTAAGTAGTTACTAGACTAAGTAATACACAAACAAGTTTAGGAGATCTTAAAAATCACACAACCATAATAAAATTTGCAATTAGAGTAACATTAATAAAGCACATTCTTCGTAAAAAACAGTCTTCAAATTCTAGGTGAGTAGGTATTTTAACGATATCTACAATAAAATTAACCACAATAACAAGTGAATAAACACGGTAAGTAACGGTAACACGTTAGTAAGTAGTTACTCGAGTAAGTAAGTAGACAAACATAAGGTCTTATAAATCACATAATCATCATAAAATTAGCAATTACTTCTCTCTAACTTTGCATATTTGTATGAGATCCAATAAATCACAGAATTATAATTAAATGATCCATTAAAGTAACCTTAATCAAATACTTTCACAAATTCTTAGTAAAAGAAACAAAATTAAACAATATCTACAATAAAATTAAAATGTGATTTATCACAGAATGTTAATAAAATTACCAATTAGAGTAACATACACTTTAAGTCCTAACTAAATCTAACTTTGACTTCTTCGTCAACGTTTTCCTTGGAAATGAGACCTAAGAAAACTTAGAGCGTCGATTGAATCATCCATTAGAGAACATCTCAGGTGGTTGTGTATAAATGTATTTTGTGGATGAAAACACTCTTTCACACTTTACACTTGTAGGTGGTATACACAGCAGAAAGTCGTATGCTTGGCTCAAAAATACTTGTCTAGGACCTCCTCTATCAAAGAGTGCCATTTGCATGCGGATGGACGTTTCCAATTCTTCTCTGTCCGGTAAACTAGCGGTAGACGTAGGAGTTGCTGAAATTACATCAGTGATTTTTTTTGCAGCTGCTCTTTGAAACTTGTTTCAGTTTGCGACGCTGCAATTTGTTTCTGCTGTTGTTGGAGATGAACTAAAGCTATGTCATCCTCTTCATCATCAGATTCCTGTCTTTGACAAAAGTATTCTTTATTGATCCCGGTAATTACTCTAACAATCGTGTCGTTTCCTGGCGATGGAAACACGTTCGAAGGTGGCTCTGTGTAATAGTTACTTGGATTGTGCAAATATTTTAAAGTACAAACTAGGTTCGATAGGCGTCTCTCAGCAAACCTATTCTTCAAAGCCTCTAGCAGCCGGTCACTCGTAAAACTGTTTGTCGCTTGAAGTTTTGTTACCATAAATTGGAGAGCGGTTTCGGCCGTAAGTAGATTTGCATTTTCTTGGCAAAGCGCCTCCACTGTCGCCTTTACAATATTGAGAGAAGTGGACAATTCTTGCAACAACTCTAACTCAGTTAAGCTGTACGTGACTTCTTCTTTCAAATCGATTAGAGTCTTCATGATAGTCTTTTAGACTCATAAATCTCGTGATCATGTCTGCAAGGCTGCTCCACCTGGTTTTACAATCGAGGATTAAGCCCATTTTTTTCTGCTCTTCAGGAAGATAGTTGTTGAGAAACTCACTTTTAGTGGGTGATTTCCTAAAAAGTTTCACAATTTTTCGCACTTTGTCAATAACAGTCTTAAGGTTAACTTCCGTGTATTCATTAAAGTTTCTGTTTAGATGCTGCTCAACTACGAACCCACCTTCTTCATCCCCTTCACCGTCAGAGACATCCTCCTCTCGTGTATCCACTATCCATTCTTCTTCTTGAGCCTTGATTCCTTTTTCTTGATTATGTCCTTTTTGTATATGACATCCAACACTGCACATTGGATACCATGTGCTAAACATAGTTGATGGTATGAAGGCAGTTGTCGTCTCATTGCACACATCACACTTGCCCCGTCAGTCACTATACATGCTATGTCTTCTTTTAAAGACAGATCATAGGTAGCTAGTTTGTCTTTTAAAATATTAGCATAACGGTTTGCTGTTCCGTGGCCAGTTATTCTCGCTAGTCCAAGATTTCTAAAGCACTTGCCTTGAAAGTTAGGACAGTGAACGTTTACGTTCATGTAGCGGCGGTTGCGAGCTGATGTCCATTCGTCAAGAGAGTCGGAAAATGTTTGTCTTTTAACCTTCAATTTCTCAAAGTTTTTTTTTTAAATCCCTCTTCATTTGCTCACTTTTTTCTATTACGATCTTTTTTATAGTATTTGGCGCCTTCGGTAAGTCATCATAGCCACTTTTTATAAAGAGCTTACGTATGGACTCAGAGGTAGAGAATATGCTGAATGGGAGACCGTCACAAGCTGTCATTTTGGACACCAAAATTGTGCATATCATCTTCCGATTTTTTTAAGAATTTTTTCTTCGGCTCATTTTCATCAAGACCTTGCCAGCCTGGATATGTCATCGATGTCGCCGTAAAGGCTGTAGCAGAACTTTCAGCGGTGTGCTCAACAGGGTGGAGTTTTAGGTGATTATGCAGACATGTGGTTGTGTTTGAGCATTTTATAATTTTGTTACACTTTTTACACTGTGCATGAGTGCCATCTGAAGTTCTAAGGAAATTGTTCCACACTGACGTTTTATCTCGCAGCGTACCTTTGATGTACTCTTTAAATTCCAATTTAGGTTGCACCATGTTTTAATGTTTAAAGTACCTGTAACATCGAAAAGTACCATTGAACTCAAAAAAAATATTTTGTCTTTTTAAAAAAAAACGAAGTTACAAGTCATTAAGTAAGATAGAAATGTACTACTTACATCAATCAAAATACATTGTTCCTTGACTAGGTAGATGTTGGATGATGGACAAGCAGTACGAAACAACTTAACACGTAAAAAACCTTACTTCGTACAACAACGATCGCGTGCAATATACAACTGAACGTGATACTGCGTTAACACAAGGCCATTCACGTGAGCGACAGAGATGGATAGACAGAAGCGTTTCGTCAAATACACGAATGCATTACGCAGTCGCGCGATTCTGGCATTCTCGAGTGTTTCCGAACCGGGTTCCGAACCCTATAACTTTGTCATGTTGTTTACCGGAACGACGTAAACTTGTATTCTCTTGTATGGATATATTACGCGAACTTCTAATTGGCATTTCATGCACAGCTGAGTTCCGAGTTTGGTGTTATTAATTTTTATCGAATATTCGAATATTGAAATATCACTATTCGAATATTCGAACTAATTCAATATTCGAATTATTCGAATATTCGAATATTCGAATGCAAGCCCTATTCCCAACACATCCAAAAAACAAAACCACACACATCCGGAAGCTTTTATTAAATTAAAAAAACTATTAATACTCACAGCCACGAAATGTTTTAGTACAGTCAACATAAGCACGACTTTCTGGGTTTTATATTTTATTTGTACATGACGACGATGTTCAATCTTCAAGTTGCGTATAAAATAATGCTTAAACTTTCTTTAAATATTTAATTAATAAGATTACCTCCCATAATAAAAAAAATAGCTAGAAATACAACACAAATAAATAAACTTCCTTGTCGCTTTGTAGATTGTAGGCACTATTCATAGTTTACTAGTCAAGCTTACAAGCAAAATAGACAGATTTTTTTATTTTATTTTTTTATTTTATTTATTTAGTTTACAAAGCAGATTACAACCAACTAACATAAACAATAACAAGAAAAATGGTTTGGTTCTAGGTTGAAACCTTATTTATGTAAACATAGCATGAGTAATGTTGCAAGCTACAAATGTTTTCCCTAACAGTGATACAGATTTTATTTAATAGTTGAAATGTAAGTAGTAATATTACCTAACTTCTCAGTTTGGTTGAAACATCTTTTTTAAATCTAAAGATATTATAATCAAAAATATCAATGGTTTTATCGATGGAAACCAGCTCATTATAAAGACGACACATTCTAGGAATTGGATTGTAATATGACGTGTTTTTCTTATACGCCTGGAGTGCAAACGTTGAAGGGTTACGAGACCTATAGGACCTATAGGTATTGATGCTATAGGTATGATAGAAGGTCAGGGCAATCAAGGGCAGAATGAAGGATTTTGTGAAGGTTTACAGCCGTATTTTACCGTACCTTACGCAGAAATCCTAACTAACGCAAAAAAACAGTTTTTTTTTTAATCCACTCCGTTGATCGCCAAGAAGGCGATGTAACGAGAACTCGTTATGAATGTGAAAAACTTTCGGTTGCCGTTTTTACCATGACAGTAGGACAGTCCAACACAATAACGGTCCCTTTGGAACCTTTCGTGCATGGAACCTTAAAAATAGACGTCCCACACATACTAGTGAAACATATTCAAATTGCGTAGGTACCGAGCAATATTTGTAATATCGATAACGAAAAAAAGTGCTTGAAATATTCAACAAAACGTAACACATAACATTAACTCGTTTCTATTCCATTTATTATTAATTACCTACTTTTTGCTATGTGTTCAGCATGTCATATTAACACTTTTTCTAATCCTTTATCGTAATAACAATTTATTGGCCTTAAGCGCAGGCCATATTTATATGGCGTCGGGTGCGGACCTGGCACGGGTGGTTTCCTATTTAATTCGAATTTTATACGAAATGCCTGGAAATAATGCACAATTTAGGACACACGGAATGTCATTCCTCGGACGTGGTTATGACGCGTCCACGACCGATCAACAATATATATGAGAAAAAATATAAATGAGGCCTGCGCCTTATGTTTTAGTTTAGTTTAAGTTAGTTTAAGCTTACATTATTACCATCATCATTATCATCATCAGCCTGCAGTCAACTGCTGGACATAGGCCTCCCCTAAAAGCCAGTATGCGTACATATTATGCTGTTGATTTTTCAGCTTTGCTTCCGTGCAAGTAGTGGCCGGGCGAAGTGTTGCTTAACCAAGATGAGTGACTAAGAATACCGAAGAAACACACACCACACCAGCCTATATCAGTCCACTGCTGGACACAGGCCTCCCTGAGAAGGCCAATATCCCCACGTTGCACTGACGACGCTGCTGCCCATCGGCGTTCAGGGAATTTAACTGTGCTGGTGTTATGGCTGCGCTATGCCGCATTCAGCCGACCGTCAGAGCCCCGTTTGTTAGTAAACAGGGTGCACCACGAGCAGGTGAGGTTGATAGATAGATAGATATTTTATTTATTAAGTAAACTTTTAACAAAACTCTGGTTAGTAATGTCTTAAAACCTATGTTAGGTTTGTCTAGACACTAGGTTCTCGATAAAAACAAATAAAAGTACCTACAGAATGAGAAAAACAACCAGGCCGGGAAGGGAACATAATACAAAGTAAAAGTAACATTGGCACGTAAAAAGCGAACCCCTTGTCAATTGAGCTCCTAAGTATAAGTACTTTAAGTAATTTATGTATGTTTATGATTTTTTAGTCTTTGTATGTAAGTTTATTTTTATGTTTGGTATATGTACTTCATTTATTGTTTATTTACTATTTATTTATTCTTTGTCTCTTAATTATTTTTAGAGTTAGGTAATTTACTATTTTTCTAATAATCCACATAAATTTGTAAGCACTCTCAATCTATCTCCACACTACACAAAGGTTATCTGGAAGAAAATGTTAATTAGCATTAAGTTCGCCTGTGTACTTGTTTTATATTGTGCATTATAGAATTTTCTATTCTTTTTTTTTTTCAAAAAAAAATAGCGACGATCATAATGTTAACACTAGAAATAAATATAAACTTGCTGTTCCTACTGTAAGGCTCCATAAAGTTAGTGAATCAGTGTACGTTTCTTAAAATCCCGAATGACGTGATTAATTTATCTGTAAATAAATCCAAAACGACGTTGGGGTAAACGAGTTCTTGAGTGGAGACCGCGGCTCGACAAACGTAGTGTAGGATCTGCGAAAGGCTGCTGGTAGAAGCTGGATGCGTCGAGCTCGGGACAGGGCGCAATGGCGGTCATTAGGGGAGGCCTATGTCCAGCAGTGGATTGCTATAGGTTGATGATGATGATGATGAAATCCAAAAATGTTGTTTAACGTCACCTCAGTAATAAATTTTATTATAAATTGTTTTGCTTGGTATGAAACTGTCTCCAACTCCTTCAAAAATAATGCAATACCTAAGAACAGTTATTGTAATTAAATTGACTTTAAAAAAATATAAGTTAAGAATAGGTTTAATTTAAAAAAAAACACGATTCAAAGTGTACTTTACAGTTCTTATTGAATAAATAAATTTTGACTTTTGAGTATCTATATATTTACCTTAAATCCCGGGAACCCCCTAACAAGTAACCCACGCGTTCCCTTAACGCGCTTAACGGGGATAGTTGCCTACTTTTCTCCACACTGGTTATTTCACACAGACAACAAAGTAATAACAAAAGGAAAGGATCCATATTCAAAATGCGTGTTTCAAATTCTGACCCAGGAACAGCAACTTATAAAAGAACTATTCGAAAGGAACTTTCAGTTTCTTTGGCCTTTGATATTCGTTGTTTGATGTTTCTGTGTGGGTTGTTGTCCAAATGATATGGGTAAAAGTGTTTGTAACATAGCTTGTTTGAACAAGATGAGCGTTCATACTTTAATAGTACCTACTTTGGACTATAGAGCTCTACCTTGCCGTAACTCAGTATTATAATAACACGGAAGGTTTAATAGCGTGTATACGTCCTACCTACTTTATCAATAATATAAATGCTTTAATTTTTAAAATTTATTATAATTCCAATAAATGTGTAAATACATAAACTGTTAATGCGTTAATTTAAGGTGGGTACGGATAGCGCGTTCTTGTATACGCGAAGTCGGGGTACGCTGTCCACGCGTACAGTTAATAGCGCCCTGAACACGTAAAGTTCGGACCGCGGGAAACAGCACGCGCCATTCCAACCCGCACTCCGAAACGTACGTTAGATGCGCCTGGATGACAGTCCGATCTGGCATGTCGACGTGAAGGCAAGTCTCACAGTTTTAACCGCGCATCACGACAGTGATCAGTCCCAGATGCGCGGTCCGACAGTTTGATCCGCAGTCTAAACCGTACAGATCGGACTGCGGTTTGGAACGCAGCCTCGATGCGCGGTCCGATCTTTACGTGTGCAGGGCGCTAATTTTTAGCGCCGTGAACCTGAACGCGAGGTCAATCGATCCATAGCACTACGTGAGCCGAAGTCGACTGACCGTGGATCGCGCCGTGAGCCAGCTCGCGCGGCACGCTTTCCCCAAAGTGTACGCGTAGCTGCAAGTATAGACAAGCGTAACTGACTACGCGTTTCCGTAAGCATGTGTAATCCGAACCCAGCTATTTTATATTTTTAAATAAAGTATTTTTTAAATTATTCTTTTTTTTTACTTTATAGGTTCAAAATGGTGAAGCGCTCATGGCGTTACTTACTTCAATGTTCTTCGCAGATCATCTTGATTAACCTAATTTTGCCCGCTCGCTGCTTGAATGGGTCGACTGTTGTGGTATTTTCCAAGATTTATCCATATTTTAACAACCGTGTATATTCCAAGTTTCATCCAAATCAGTTTCGCCGTTATGGAGTTGAGGAGAAATGATATACTAACAGCGTGTTACATACAAAATTTCGCATTTATAATATTATTGAAATACAGGACATTTGTACACAGATCAATAATAAAACTCAATTCCCCCGCCATTTGAGGAAATATTAACTAAATAATATTGAAATATGAAATATAAAAACAATTAAGCGATGATTTCCCGAACATCGACGCGTATTCACAGGAGGATGCTAAATGATCGATGGGCGAGATAACGGTACGCTCCAGTTGGCGCGTGCGATACAAAATATCGGCGGTTCGCGTTTTACTAGTACTAATAATAGTATTTATTATTTTACTATACTAGCCATTTACAATATCCCTATGCTAAGCAAAAGCTTCCTCCCATTCACACAGACATAACGATCCTGATTAATTAGTAATAATAATAAATACATTTTTTTTTATCGACCTTATAAAATCTTACAATTTTTCTTAGTGAAACCATAGGCTGTTCCAGGAGCCAGTAAATTCTAACTAATACTATAAATCTGAAAGTCTGTTTGCTAAACTTTTTTCAAACGAGTGTCAAATCCAAATTCAAGTTGTTTATTTACAACCAACAACAAATTACCAAAGTAACGAACAATTTTCACCTATGTAATTGACTACTACTCAATTGATCATCATGAAATATCGCATACACGTTGTCAGGGGTGTAGAAAAGTATGTATGTATCAAAGGAACCCATCAGGGTTCCTTTGATCTAGAAAGAAGCACCATGTTGGATAAAAAAATACTTTAAATAACTTTTAACGTTAATGCAGCCGCATACAAAGGCTACTAAATAAATAATGCCGGACATTTCCACATCACATCATCTAATCTTTAAGTAAACAGAGCTTGTATTACGAGAACCATATAGACCCAAGCCAAATATTAGCAAATCATACAAACATTTGTCCCGCGACGGGAATCAAACCCGCAACCGTCTGGGTTTCAGATGGACGCTAGCCTCATCGCGCCACAGAGACAAATAAAATGTATCATCCAATTTAAAATACCTTTAGCGTTTTCCTTATTTTCAAATTAATTAGCTATTGGTATGCTCTTACTACTGCTCTTACTACTCTACCTACACCAGTTTATCTCGAAGAAAATGCTATGTAGCATTAAGTTCGCCCATGTACGTTTTATTTTGTGTAAATTTTCTATCTACTTCTCTTATAATTGCGAAGTATATTATTTTTCAGTTTCGAGAAATTTGTTGTCTGTTTTTAATAGAAAGTTCTATAGTCGTTTATCGTTCGAAATTTCTATAGTCGTTTTTAGTTCGAAATACCTACTATCCATCTTTGGTACTATAATCATATTTTTTGCACAGCAAATAATTTCCCTATTGCCAATTAATCCTTATTCTCAAAGTTACGGCAGCATTGCGCCAAACGCCACGCGCCACTGAACCGGCAAACGGTGCAGTTGGGGCACCCTGTATAAACAACGCAAATTAATTTCAATTTATAGCGCGTCTGCTTTTCACGGCGCTGAAGAAAATGGAGCTTTATTCTAAAATTTATTATTTATTATTATCATTACCTTATTATTTATTTATTTCATTACTAGCCCGAAAATAAATACACACTTACTTTGTACTAATATTCTAATAAATTAAAAACATAAATAAATATATGACTTGATAAAATCTCTATTGACGTTTACCTATCTAGCATACTAAAAAATATAATAGTATTTACTAAGAAAAAAAATAAAAAAAAATATACAGAATATTAATTTTCCGTACATTTTGTATTGAATGAATATTTTAATTTCAACGTCTTATTATTTATTGTGAATTAGCTTTATTTATAGGAATAATTATTTAACTTTACACTTTTTTCTACTTGAAAATGTACTCAATTACCTAAGGGGACGTCCATTAATTACGTGAGGCATTTAGGGGAGGGAGGGGGTCGAGCCGAATCTCACCAAATCTCACGTGGGGAGGGGGGGAGTCCCAGCCAATCTCACGTATTTTTTTTTCGTCAATAAAAATAAATTAAACCCCGTCAATTCCAAAGCCGCGGGCAGTGCTAGTTTATAATAAGTATTAGTGTGATATGACATATTTATTTGCATTAATAGTGTAATTTGATGTCATAAAACACTTTATTTTTAAAAACTTGCATATTTTTGTACGTTTTTGCGCTGCGACGCAGGTCACGCAGGTATAAAATTTGACTTGTCTAAGTGCTTATTTTGTAAGTTTAAATAAATAAACAAAATGACCGCGAATCTTGACATCTGCATAACTTTTAGCTTTTGAGACACACTTGATAGGAATCGGTCATTTCCTCGCCTCAGTATACAGTTTAGGTACTAAATAATTTTCTTTTGTTTTCACTGTTCTCGAAATCTTGAAATTTACTAATCTTATTTTTTTTAAATAAATCCAACGCAATCAACTTATTATCATCAATCCACATTTTCAAACATCTCACGTGAGATTTTGGGGGGGAGGGAGGGGGTTGAGTAAAACCTTACGACATCTCACCAAGGGGGTGGAGGGGGTCGAAAAATCGCCAAAATCACCTCACGTAATTAATGGACGCCCCCTAACTAGCGATATCTACTTTTTCCAACAACATTAATCTTGTTCTAAGAAGTTTAATTAGAGTCGTAGCCTCGACTTCGTTGCATTTGACCGAAGCAAGACCGCACAAGTCTTGCTTTTAAAATATTATTACTAGCTTTTTCCTGCAACTTCGTTCGCGTTTACAGCCTGCGCACATTGGACGTCAAACGTCAGCGATAAGACGCTACGACAAGCTGCGGGGAACAATTTTCATACATTTTTTTCAAAGCGCCGCACACACGACGACAATCGCGACGGCAAGATATGACAGACGCTCGCGACTAAGCGCGACGACAAAGCGTCGTGTTTGCGACGTCTGTTAAAGTTATTTTCCGTCAGGACCAGTATCAGTGCTAATATTTCTGAATAAGAGGTACCGGTATGATTTCATGGCTTTCATATCACTGCGGCTATAAAGACCCATTGTTATCGCAAGAAGTTTTCTATGTCCTTTTCTGTAACAACTCCACTTCCACATATTAGTCCAGTGCTGGACCTCCCCTAGTAAGAAGGATATGCCCATAATCCTACATGCTCCTACTCAGTTGTGCAGCACCCAAACTGGGTACATATTATGTATTAAATCCTAACCTGACTGCATTTTTAACCGACTTCAAAAAGGAGGAGGTTCTCAATTCGTCGGAACCTTTTTTTTATGTATGTTCACCGATAACTCCGTCAATTGTGGACCGATTTTCAATTTTTTTTTGTTTAAAAGAGTATACTTCACAGGTGGTCCCATATAAATTTTATTCCTGAGGGATTGGTAGTTTTCCCGGAAAACTCAAAAAACCTCATCCTCACTTAAACCCACCCTATGATCACAAATATCTAAAATTCTTTAGGGCAAGAAGTAACAAATGATTTATTTGAAGTCGTTTTTTTTAATGTACATGTAATGTATATGTAATATTGAATACTGAATACTGAATACTGAATCCCCGCTGGGCCTGCGGGTTGGGGATTTCAGGCCACAGCTTTTAACATCACCTTACCTTTTAGCTGTGCCGGTGTTAGGCTGTGCTATGCCGCAATCAGCTGCCGCTAGAGCCCCGTTTGCTGTACAGCAGGGTGCACCACGGACAGGTGAGGTTGGCTTGGGTTCCAGAGATGGAGGTTGGAACCCGTTTCAACCCGAAGCGAAACAAACAAATAGACAAACTCAATTTTGCATTTTATAATATTAGTTAGGATATCAATTATGTAACTACTAAATTCCGAGAAATCACAGTGCAATTATAGCACTTTTTAATTAATTTTTTGTGGAACAAGTTTATTTCTAAGGTTTTGAAAGTTCAACCTGTAGATTAGCGTCAAACAACTAGAAATTTTCCTTTTAACAAACTAGGAAGAAAACTAGTCAATTTGGTATAAAAATGTGCAAAATGCTATTGGCTTTTATTTCATTTTAGGTAAGTATTTTGAAAAAAAAAAATAACCTGGAACCTAATTAAATACTATTCAAATACAAATAACACAATGTTATAGTGGAAATATGCTTGAATTAGATATAATTTTGGTATTACGTTTGTATCGAATGCTGCAGATACCAACACCATATTTGTGGTGCAGAAGAGGGCTGTTCGTGCCATTTATAATATGGGCACCAGAGAATCACTTAGAACTAAGTTTAAAGATATAATTATTATGACAGTTCCATGCCAATACATACATATATGAAAACTAAAAGTATGTCCGAAAAAAATATCAAATTGTTTAAGAAAAATAGTGAAAAAATAGTGTAAAAATATTGTGTTTTTGCAAAGTTTATTCTTAACTATTACATTGTTTTTTAGGGAATTGGAGACAGTTTCTTCCGAAGCTTTCTTGTCATATAAATAATCAGAAATTTTATAATAAGCTTTATTACAGAGGTTACGTTTTACAACATTTTTGAATTTATTTACAGATAAATTAAGCATATAATTTGTGATTTTGATGACAAATCGTACACATTGCCCTTTAAAAGATTGATTAACTTTATGGAGCCATACAGTAGGAACATCTAGTTTATCTTTATTTTTAGTGTTAACATTATGATTGTCGCTATTTTTCTTAAACAATTTGATATTTTTTCGGACATACATTAAGTTTTCATATATGTATTGGCATGGAACTGTCTGAGCAGAGTTTCTTGCCCAATTCTTCTCTGTTTGGTCGCGTTACGAATTGCTGTAAATTTAAATTTAAAAAAATTGACGTTTCGAAGTGTGCTTATTGAATAAACTAGAATAAACTTATGGACAATTCTTTCACCGCGGGCCTCTTAACTATTGTTTATTTTGTATATTTATCAAATAAATTTTCCTTTATAATTTAACTCACAACCGCGGATTAGTTTTATAGTTTAGTAAGCTAATTTTAATATTTTTATTTTTTGGTTCTTTTTGTATTCTTCCTAAAAGGTGTTGTATACATATTGTGTACCGACAGAAATGCGTGAATGTATAATGTGGCGTGTGATACGCGGCACTTACCACCAAAGAGCGAAAAAGAGATTCGCGATTTTGTTTTAAACAGGTATAGGAAGCGGTACATAGTAAAGCTGTATACAGTTGTATTTTGTGCGAGAGAAAGATGTCGAGCGGTGCGAAGATAGATAGAAAGAAGCAGCAAGCACCGCCTCAAAAAATTCTCCAGAACACTGCTCATTGTACAAACGGTAGAACACACACAGGTAGGAGAAAGACGTTAGTACTAGTAGTCATTCCATGGTTTATGGTACATGAGGCATGATTTGTACCTATATTTCTTTGTTATGTCTTATATATAACATTTACCCATGTACCTATCTCGGGAAGAGACTAACTACGGACGACACAGGGAGTCCTAGTGTGGGAGCTAGTCATAACAATGTTGATTAGCAATAAATTTAGATAATAGCGTTTGTGGAGGGCTCGTCCGGGGGAAGTACTGCCACCATGCCTATTTCTGCCTTGAAGCAGCTGTGCTGTGTTTCGGTTTGAAGGGTATGGTTGCCGGTAAAATTACAGGCAAGAGGCTTTTATCATCTTGACGCCTCAAGTTGATGGACTCAGGACGTAGTATCGTAGAGCATGTTCCAAAAAAAACGTGATCTACGATGCAATGCTTTGTGATAGGTTACCACTTACTATCAGGTGAGCCATGTGCTTGTTCCATCTTCAAGTAACATTGCAACAAGTAACATAGTATAAACCTAAATGTTGTCAAATAATATAGATTGCAAAGTACAACTTTTTTGGTTCAATAAACGTTATTCATTATTCATAGGTCAGATCAGACCATATAGATCAGAATAAAATGATTCTTCGGTCAGATAATGTAATAGTAAAGAAACGATTCTATATAATTTGATTAGCCTAAAGCTCTGTTGCTCATCTTACCCAAAACATGATTTTCCAGGATGTTGCCTTTGAGCCTCTGTCATGTCAAACGTGTTACTTTCAAAGTCAACGTCAAAGTCAAAGTTATTTATTGCTTAATATGGGTTATAATAATAAGTAACAATACAGTTTTAGCCGTATTTAGAGTAGTACCTGCATAATTTACATAATAAAATATATTTTAACTATCTGACCCAAAAAAAATACTATGTTGTCCTGTCCTAATTCTAAGATTCACACAAAAATCCCATAGAAAAAAAGCACTTACTTTTTCTGTTTATCGCGAACACACAGACAGACAGTTGCGGCATGTTTTCTATAACCAATATAATAATATGTAGTGAACAAAAAACATAAATAAATAAAATAAATAAATAAATAATCCTGGACGTTATGACACAGCATCATGTAGCCCCAAACTAAGCAGAGCTTGTATTATGGGAACCACATGATTGTTATACTACATAGATACTTTTTTTTTGTAAATACATACATATCATACATAGAAAACACCCAGACCCGAGACAAATATCTGCAGAACATGCAAACATTTGTTCCGCAGCGGGAATCGAACCCGCAACCTACTGCGTCACAGGCGGACCTTCGCCCACTGCGCCACAGAGATCGTCAACGTTGACATACAGTCAAACATAGACCTTTTCCTATTACCATTCACATAGTCCTTTTTTGAAGTCGGTCAAAAATTCAAAGTAACCTATCTACCATGAGGGCTTGAAAATATCCAGCGGCTTGACCGATGAATACAGAGAGCAAGTACCACGTCTGTTTAGGGCTTCGACCGCGGTCAGTTCATCGTATTTCATTTCCGATCCACAATCGTGCAAATAAATGTCCTAAGGCGTGGCCGGAGTAATAGCGGAAATACTATTTTCATCATCATAGCAGTCCACTATTGGACATAGGCCACCCCAAATGAGCACCATTGTGCCCTGTCCTGAGCTAAACGCATCCAGCTTCTACCAGCAGTATTTCGCAAATGGTCACCTGGCCAGAGGGCATACGATGCCTTGATCTGCACTCACTCGTTTACCCCAACGATTATCGGTTCTTCGTTAGATATGGCCTGCCCTCTGCCACTTCAGCTTGCTAATTCTATGAGCTATGTCAACTACTTTATTACTATGTCACATAGTCTTAATAATATATTGTACATTATAATTTTATTTTACTAAGATTTTATACAGACAGGGCTGAAGAAGCGTCGGAAGACCAGTAACGAGTAGCGAGTTGGGTCAACGACATAGTACGCGTCGCCGGGCGTTCGTGGATGTGATAAGAACAAGACCGCGGTGGATAGCACATACTTCGGGAGGTATATATCCAGCAATGGATAATATCGGGCTGTGGACAGGGCGCAATGGCTTTTATTAGGGGAGGCTGTTTAGAGCAGACCCAATCAACTGTACGAAATGTTTAATGTCCCCTCACCAACCGGTAGGCTATGAAGCAGACTATTAAACTGGCAAATACCAGGACCTTATTGCAGTAGGTCTTGCTTCCGAGATGCAAAGTGCAACACGGTACTCGGTGAGTTACTCGTGCGCTGAAGGCGCACTACCATTTGTCCATGAATGGTACCAGAGCTGTTAAGTAGCTTACTACCCGCTAACCACTGAAAGGATAGCTAACTTGCTATCCTGTTAGCTGTTTAGAGCAGTGGACTGCTATTGGCTGATGATGATGAAGATTTTATCGACTACCTCTATAACGTGTGCGATTACGTGATAATAATTATTATGCCATCAAAAATACTAATTTTAATAATCAGCTCGAAAAAGGCACTATTTTGGAATTAGGAAAACACGAAATTGGGCTCTGATTATTTTCGCAATTTTTTTTGCTTTGATCCCGACCCGTCTAGCACTCATTCCTTAATTTTTTCCCGTTAATTACTGATTCCAATTCATGATTAATGAGTAAATTCACGTAAATTGTTGAATTAATTAAATGCATTTCACTGAAAACACCAGTTTTTTTAAATTTAGTATGGGCCAGCTCTTGACCTGCGTGGGCAAGGTCATCCTTGCCTCATGTCGACCTCATGGTCGACAATGGGACGAGCTTTCCCAGAAGATGCCTATTAACTCTCTTCTTGAAGCCGTTAGGGTCATAAGACAATGGAAAAACAGACGCTGGCAGCTGATTCCATATTTAAGCAGTGCGCATTATAGATGATGTTTGGAAGCGCTTAGTCCTGTTAAATGGAATATCAACTTGATGTGGATGGTAGTTAGCAGTGCGTCTGAAGCTCCTATGGAAGAAAGGTGAAGGCGGAATAAGTAACAATTTTGTAAGTAACAAGTATATTTACCGTAGATCTGCTTCTCTCCGCTATCACTCGCGCTCCACTGCCCTCCAATCTTCAATTTCCTTTTTCAGTCGTCGCTATTGAATTGCTATTGAGTACATAATAGGACACATGTCATGTGTGAAATTGCGCGAAAAATGAGCGCTATTTCGTATGTTTGTCAATATTATTATTTAGGGATGATTCCCATTAGACCAGGCCGTGCCCGGGGCGAGTCGTGTAAGTGGCCCGGACGGGGCACGGATTTGAAATGTTACACACATTCTGTATGAAACAGTAGGGAACGGGGCGGGTCCGTGTAACAACCGTGGTGTAGACTAGCGTTGTAAGGGCCCGGACGGGACACGGATCATGCACAGTGTAGTATAAATTTTTTCATACAAAATGTATGTAACGTTTCAAATCCGTGCCCCGTCCGGGCCACGTACATGTACACGGCACGCCCCGGGCACGGCCCAGTCTAGGGAGAATCATCGCTATTCGACGAGCTAGTGTTCCATGAGAAACGGCAGCGTTATAATGCTACCGTTATATTACAGACCGGCCATTAGATTACGTAGAAAATATTTTGAATGATTGAATGATTGATTGATTGAATGAATGAATGAATGAATGAATGAAAATTCTTTATTGTATACTGTATTGTATTTTAGAAACAACAGACAATGATGTCGATTCTGTTGTTCATTTTCCTAAACTAAACTCAATTTTATAAATAAATAATAGTAGATTGTTTTACAAGGGACTAAACCATCCCATTATATACGAGGTTGTTATACTCCCGAGCTTAGCGAGGGAGGATGACAAGACCGAGTTATAATGGGTGGTTTTGGCCCGAGTAAAACACTCTACTTTTCACTTCGATTGCGAGAAAATAAAACAATTCCAAATTAGTCAATTTTCAGAAATTTTATTAAAAATTAAATGTGCAGTTAGAGCAATTTTGAATGTTTAGTGATATGTTTTTCCCGGGAAATTTTATTTCGGTTCTCTGTGATTGGGATGTGATAATATTTTGAGTTGATTGTTGTGGAGTAAAAGTTGGAGAGACTCGAATCATGCTTGAGTTTCCTGCATTATTAAGATCTGAGTGCGGCTTCAGCTGAGTTGACATATTCATCCAATCCCGCGATGTAGATGCTTGGGGTTCTGTAATGTTTGGTAGAATATTGATTCCTTCCATAATCCGCTGCGTGACGTGATACTTGTTTTGTATAGAGTCCTCTATAACCTTCAGCCACTTGATCGGACCTCCATCCACCGTGGCGTTTTAATGTCGTTATATTCGCACCAGAGTCCGCCAACAGAGTCGCGGATGTTCTGCGGAAACAATGGCCCGTGTAGAGTTCCGGATTTGGTAAATTTAGATAAGTGGCAATATCTTTAGGCATGTTACCAAATTTATTTTTGCCTATGACTTGCCTTGTGCATTTACCATTTTGATAATTTAGAAAAAATCTTCTCGTTGAAACATTAGTGGGACGTAACTCCTGATAGGCTTTAACTATATTAAGGTATTCTCCACTGATGACAAATTTACGCTCTTTGTTTGTTTTCGTGTTCGGCAGACTCACAGCTTGTAGGTTTGTATCCGTTTCTACGTCTTCTAGCGTTATATTGGCAAGCTCTATTCCTCTGCATGCACCGCTGATTCCATAAATTAAAGCAACCTGTTGAACAAAAAAATAAGTGTGTTAATAATCGTAATAACCTAGGTACATAATTTAGGTATGTAGGTAGGTATCTATTTATTTAGTTTGAGTAGAGTACATAAGTAGGTTACCTTTGTTGCCAAGTATTGTTTATTTGGAGCGTTATTTAAAAATGTTTCGATTTCTTGTGTCGTCAAGACTTTAGATTTTTTTGCCTTGTATCCAGTGGACAATTTCTTCAGTAAAGCCGTTAAATTTACATATTTTTTAATATCGACGTCGTGTCTCGTTTTTAAGGTCATTCTTAACATTGAATATGTGCTCCAAAGAGTCGACGATTTGAATTTTTTCGATAATTCATCAAAATAAGTGAGAAAAACCCCTTCTGTAAAAGAATCCACACGTTTCTCATCTCTCCATTTCATAAAATTTTCGTAACTCTTTAAATATATTTCACGTGATTTTGTCGGCAACAGATTCATAATTATTTCTTTGCCCTTTTCTTCCATTTGCATATTAGCATCTTCACTATCACTTGATGACATTTTTCACGTTCACAATTTGAAAGTTAAAGTCAGGAAGTTAAACGTAAAAGTTTGTGATTTGGAATGAAGAAAATTCTAGAGATTTAGCGCCAATACCATCTTTTTTTTTAAATCTCTATACCTTCAATAACCCTCAACGAAACAGTTCGCATTCTACCGTGAAGGGAAGAATCAACCTTCATAAAACATCACCAAGACGGTTCTATTTTCAAAAAAAAAGATTGACGGAGCACCAAGAAGTCGAGTTTTTATATGAGAGAACGAATGCTTTGTACGGGCTGATGATTTTAGACAAAAATTAAAAAGAAAAAAAACTTTTTAGCCCTAGGTATTAAACTCGAGTTTTAGGCCCGCTAAGCTACACTATTATGATACACTTTTTGAGCAAGAGAAGTGAAAAATATAAATAATGCGGGACGTAATCACACAGCATCATGTAGCCCCAAACTAAGCAGAGCTTGTATTATGGGATCCACATCATTGATATACTACACATATAATTTTTTTTACTAAATACATACATAACATACATAGAAACACCCAGACCCGAGACAAATATCTACAGAACATGCAAGCATTTGTCCCACAGCGGGAATCGAACCCGCAACCTTCTGCGTCTCAGGCGGACCTTCGCCCACTGCGCCACAGAGGCCGTCAAGTCATTTTACATTCCTAAAAGTGATACTATCCCTATATTTTAAGTGTAAATGACAAGGATAGCAATAACTTTAAAGCTGCCAAAAGTTAAGTTTAGAAAAGTGAACAACAGAATCGACACTAATAACCAAGCATAATTAAAAGGTACAATGGGCGATCTTATCACTTGGAAGCGATCTCTTCGAATAGAGAGGATTATTTAATGATATTTTACTACAACACCAGCCTTATATCAGTCTGGACAAGGGTCACGCCTAATAAGAAAGGGGATATGCCTATAATCCCCCAGGGCGATCGCAGGGCACAGTTTCTCGTACCGTCGACGCTGCTGCCCTTGGCAGTCAGGGAGTTTAGCTGTGCCGGAATTTGACTGCGCTATGCCGCAATCAGTCGGCCGCCTGACCCCTGCTTGGTAGTTAGCGGGGTGCACTACGGGAATGTAAAAGCCAACCGGCTTGAGTTCCGAGGTGGCAGTTGGAACCCCTTACACCCCCCTTAATGATTACACTCTTGGTATTAATCATCATCATCAGCCTATAGCAGTCCACTGCTGGACATAGGCCTCCCCGAATGAGCGCCATTGCGCCCTGTCCTGAGCTCGATGCATCCAACTTCTACCAGGTTTTCGCAGATCGTCACTCCATCTCGCCGGAGGGCGTCCTACACTACGAACCACATGATTGATATATAACATATATACGTTTTTTTTGTAAATACATACATATCATACATAGAAAACACCCAGACCCACGACAAATATCTGCAAAACATGCAACTGTCCCGCGGCAGGAATCGACCCCGCAACCTTCTGTGTCCCAGGCGGACCATCGCCCACTGCGCCACAGAGGTCGTCAACGTACGAAAATAAATGGTTATCGGTTCACGTTATCACTTGGTATTACACAGAATGAATATTGGATAGTGGGTATCAGGAACTATAACTTTAAATGACTACCAAAACTAAGAAAAAGCAATACGACAGCGGTTATGGCCCTCATTAGGGGAGGCCTATGTCCAGCAGTGGACTGCTATATGATGATGATGATAATGATGAATACGTAAGGTATCACGCGTTCTGTCAATACGTCTCAAGGTATTGGTAATAGGCTGATGATGATGATGATGAAGATTATTAAATTGAAGATACTGAAATTGAAATATGAACGAACAAGTACGAAGGAAGCTACGCCAGTATCTCTTCACGATAGCATTATCTAATTCAGAACAATATCTGTATCTCTAATGTATCTTGTCAGCGCATATTTTTTCCACTAAACCTGGTGATTCGTCTGATTTAGTGGACGACTCGTTACCGACGTCTGACGGAAAATTATGGTAGAAATTAACCATCCAGGTAATGTTATAGCTTAGATAGAGATAGCTGGATTCCTTCAATAAGTACGCTTAGATAGAGATTATAGATAGTTGGATATTGGAGAAGCTCAAGTGGCAGTGGGCTGGTCATAATATGCCAAAGGACGGTGACCGTCGGGGTTCGAGTTCTAGAGTGCAGACCGCGTCTTGGCAAAAGTAGTGTAGGCGTCTCCCGCCCAGGTGGAACAATTACTTGCGGAAGGGGGTGGCAGAAGGTGGATGCCGAGAGCCGATAATCAGGCTCAGTGGCGCTTACTGGGAGAGATCTATGTCGAGAAGTGGACAAATACAAGCTGAAGAAAAGTTGGATTCCTTGTTTAAGTAAGAATAGAAATCTAAAATATACTACTTATGATATACGAGACATTTGACACAATGTAAAAAGGTGCCTGTAATAAGAGATTAAAATGATAAATGTAGGTACAATCTGTGGTACAATTATCAACTAACGGGGCTTAACACGTTGACTGCGAGCCCCGGACATGACGCTTGCTTCGCGCCATGCCTGAGGAGCGCGTTCTGCAGCAGGTACGTTGATGTGTTTAGCTGTATACAGTGTGTATCCAACACTCAAAGTGTATAAAAAATAAACCTTCAAATCTTCACGCCCTGAAAATAAAAATAAAGGTTCAGCAAGAATATCATATTCAACACGTTTTCCTACCAAAAAAGTTGCACCAAAATTGATCACATTGGTACCAGTTTCTTGGTAAGAAAACGTGATAGAATCAAAATGGTATTATTGCTGAACCTTTGAATTGTTATTGTTTGTGAAGGTTTGCTATTTTGCTTAGCTACATTCAGTGATTGTATATCTCTAAAAATGTTGAATAGTGCGAGCGAGAGGGGAGGTTCAACATGTATCGACACTAGGGCATGTAAACCGATTAACCAATTAACCGAAAAACCGATTAACCGACTGATTTTACGTCGGTTTTTAACCGTTTTTTTTTTTAAATAACCGATTTTATGGTTTTTTTTATGAGTAATAAATGACAAATTTATTTAAAAGATCTCCTTAGGCGTGGAACGAGAACTTGGTGATTCTGTTTTATAGGAAGGGAGACAAGTATTCTTAAAAATTAAAAACCCATATCGCTCTTGAGCGTCTGGCCTTTATGGACTATGAGAAGGCCTTTGATTCTGTTAATACCTGGGCTGTTCTGGAATCCTTGCAGCTATGCCAGGTGCACTACAGTTATATCGAGGTGTTGAGAGGTCTGTACAAAGCCACCACTATGAGTGTCCGAGTACAGGACCAGCAGTCTAAACTGCGTCGTGGAGCGAAACTGGGAGATGTCATATCTCCGAAACGGTTCACAAGCGCGTTGAAGGATATGTTTATGACGCTGGACTAGAAAGTTATGGTCATAAACATAAAAGACGAGAACATCTTACTCTTATGTTTCGCTGATGACATAGTCCTACTGGCCAAGTCGTTGGAGCAGTTGCAACAGACACTGGACGGCCTAGCATCATTAATTACAATTAGTAACTTTTAGGACTGATTTATGATAATATTTAAGGCTATTACTATATTGTTTATTATTATTACCTAATCTGCTTGAGTAACAGTGAGTTGAATGTTACCAAATGGTTTAAACTTTAGTTGAGTAAGAGAGAGAGTGAGAGAGAGTTTTAATTAAAGACTTTTTAATGTTTTAAAAAACTTATCTATTTTGTAATTTTTTATACCTTTATAGGTTAGTAAGATAGAGAAAAAGAGAGTTTAAATTTTTCCAAATAAAAAAGTGAATACAAATACAAATACAAATGTTTTATTTCAATAACCAAAAGATACATATAAAAACAGTGGTCGAGACCTCCTTTTAAGTAAAAAATTTACTTGTGCTAGGAGATATCGCTCTTCCAAAAAGTAGTTACATAATTTTATAAAGAAAGTACATCGCACATAAATAAAACATTTTAAATACAAAAGTAATGAAGAGAGGTAAAATGAGGGTAGATTTTTGTTTTATGATAAGTAGTCTGTAGTTTGTGTTAGTTGATAAAGTTCGTAGTGTGTATTGTGTGGTACAAGTTATTTTTGTGTGTGGGTGTGGTCTAAGTGTCGTGCATGTGCGTATTGTGTATGTCTGAGGGTGTGTGTGTTGTGTAGTGTCTATTGTGTGGTGCAAGTTATTTATGTGTGTGGTCTAAGTGTTGTGCATGTGCAAGTTGTGTATGTCTGAGTGTGTGTGTTGTGCGTGTTTTGAGTTGTGCATGTAAATGTTTGTGTGTATGTGGTGGGTTATCACAGAGATAACCCACGTCACAATGAGTGTGTGTGAAGGTGTAGGGGTGAATTTGTGTGTGTGATGTGATGGGAAGCAATGAAATATTATTGTTTGGACCTGCCTTAAGTCAAACGCTCCAACAAGGCTTCAGTCTCTTCATAATTTAACTGTAGAAGCCATTTTGATAGGGTTACTTTGCACCTATGATTATTTATAGGATATATCTGAAGGGCTTTATTTATTCTATTATATAAATGGGCCGATTGACTTATATACTGTCTTGTTGCGTATGTCGAGTTTACGTGAATTTTATCCATTACAATATCTTTTCTTCTTTTAATGAGTTTAACTGGGTTGAATTTAAGTGATTTGTGGATTTTTAAGATAGTGCAGAGTATGTAAAGTTTTCTAACAGTTAGTATTTCCGGGACTGAGTAAAGCATGGTTGTGGGATATATAAAAGGTTTAAAATACATTACTTTTAGCAATGACCTTTGAGCTCTCTCGAGATCTAAGAATTTTATTTTTGAGGCACCACCCCACACAGGAATACAGTATGTTAAAATTGACTGCGCAAGTGCATTGTAAATTTGTTTTAAAAGCTTAGGTGGAGCCACGTGTCTTAAGGACTTGAAAATCCACATGAGCTTTCTGGTTCTACTCATGAGTAATTCGATATGTGTATGCCACGTCAATCTCTGATCTATTAAAACACCTAAATATTTTGTAGATTCCACCTTGGCGATGGTAGGACAATGGCAGGAAATGTCAAGGTTGCAGGAGTTGTGTATTTTTATGTTAAAGTCTGGACTAGGTTGGGTATTATTGTACATGGTGAAGCATATAAAGTTGGTTTTTGTTACATTTAGGGTAAGTAGATTAGATTGTAACCATTTATTTATCTTAATGAGTCCGTTTTCTGTTTTCCTTTTAACATCCCTCCAGGAAGTGCCAGTGAAGATGATTGCAGTATCATCTGCATACGAAAATATATGTCCGTCCACTAAATCAAAGTCACAAAGATCGTTTATATAAGTGAGGAATAAAGTAGGTCCTAGAACACTCCCTTGTGGAACTCCATAACTTATTGACACATCTTCACTAATAACATCGCCGATTTTAACTCGTTGTTTTCGTTCACATAAGTAATCTGTCAGAAGCGCAAGTGAAATTCCCCTTATACCCATCCTTTCTAATTTTTGTATAAGAATGGGAATAGAAACCGTATCAAATGCTTTTTTCAAGTCCAAAAATACTGTTAGACATTTTCGTCCTTTATCCACTTGGTCAACTATGAGATTACTTAGTGCTGTAACTGCATCCTCAGTAGAGAGTCCTTGCCTGAAGCCATATTGGGATTTAGAGATAATGTTAAATTTAGTTAAATATGATAATAATCTATTGTTTATAATTTTTTCTAGTATTTTTGATATCGAAGCCAGAACAGAGATCGGTCTGTAGTTATTGACGTCGTCTTTTTCTCCATCTTTAAAAACAGGCGTTATAATTAATCAATTATAACGCCTGTTGTTGTTGTTGTTGTTTGAAAATCTTTGGAAATATTCCTTTACTAAAACATAAATTTACTAAGTAGTACTAAGTGACAAATAATGGGAGTCAAAATATGCTTAGATAATTTTAGAAAATTTGTTGGTATGTTATCCCAACCAGGAGCGCTATTTGATTTTAGGTTTATAACATAGAATAACACTTAGTAACTTATAGTTATAGTTATATAGACTTATCTAGTTAATTGTAGTTTTGTTTTCTCTGCCTTCTTTTTTATTGTTTTATTGATGTTTTTAGAGGTTTAGGTCTAATTATAATTAAGTCTTTTGTAAAGTTTGTATAGTTTGCTTGATGATTACCGTTTAATTTTATATTTTTCTGTATGCACATATTTTTATGTTACTACCTAGTTCTAATCTGTGTTTTTATATAATTTTGTTTTTAAATGGTTGTAATGTGTTTGTGCATCTAAATAAATAAAATAAAAAATAAAATAAAATCTCTTAAGACAGATTTAACATGTTGTTGAATTTTATTACTTTATTTGAGAAGAGTGAGTTATACGTATTTACCTATATTAAAACTTTTTAAGTTGATTAAATTGGTGCTTGCTTATTAAAAAACCAAGTTTATTTTATTAAAACTTGGTTTTATTTGGTTGGTTATATTTGGTATCATATACCTTTAAAAAAACTCAAAAAAATTACCGATTTTAATCGGTTATTGAAAAAAATAATAGAAAAACCGGATTTTAAACGCCCTAATCGACACCCAAGAAGCAATGAGATATAATACCTATAAGTATTCGCGTCCACAATTGTTGCACAAAAGAGGGAACGATACACAATAACTATTAGATGGAAAATTTGACACATATTTTTATAGAAAACCAGCACTCCCATTCTCATAAAAGCTCTTTGACCAGTGTAGAAGTTTGGGTGCGCTGTAAAATGCCAGCTTTTGAAATGACCGCGAGATTGCTGAGCGGAACGAAGTAAATAGTTTTTGCCTTCAGAAATACTTTTCTAGAAAGGTTAGCCTTCCATTGGCAGCGAGGAATCGCGAGCGGGAACCAGTCACAGGCCACAGCTCCTCGCACCGCTGTCGTTGCTGCCTGTCGGACAGGGGATTCATCTGTGCTGAAGTTAAGCTGCGATATACCACTATCATTCGGCCGCCAAAGCCCCGTTCGTTACTTATCAGGGTGCACTATGGGCAGGTGAGATTGGCTTGAGGTTCGAAGGTGGCCGTTGGAACCCCTTTCAACCTAGTTAGGACAGGATACTAGCTATTTGTCATAGGCTGTGTTCAACCCAGGCTAACGTAGCACCAGAAATTGCTCAATTTTGAGGCCATTAAAAACGCGGACTCCGACCAGACTTTATCACGGCACGAGTGGATAGTAATTTGTTGGATTTGCTCAGCAGATGTTGTATTTCAATCGTGCATAAAATGACTTCAAGAACTAGGATTTTTATATAAAGTAAGTATTTTTTCACTTCTTCTT
This sequence comes from Horisme vitalbata, assembly GCA_951804965.1. Classification (NCBI taxonomy): domain Eukaryota; kingdom Metazoa; phylum Arthropoda; class Insecta; order Lepidoptera; family Geometridae; genus Horisme; species Horisme vitalbata. The sequence continues at coordinate 35,407,304 of OX638090.1, forward strand.
CTTCTTCTTCTTCGTATGAGCTAGTGACCAACTCTGGTGTCGGAGTTTTTAGGCCGCCCGACATGGCTTAGCGACTGAACAGCCGGGACCAACATCTTAACGTGCTTTCCGAAGCACGGAAGCGCTCAAATCTAAATGTCACTAAACGGTCACCCATCCAATTAATGATCGGGCGGAGTGTTGCTTAACCAAGGTGATCTTCTAAGAACACCGAAGGGAACCACGCCACGAGGGCTTCACTTAATTCCTTGGATAATTGCCTTTATTTTATCTTAATTATTTATATTATTATTTATATTATTTATTTAATTTATTGTGTCGGATATTTTTGTTAGTTCCCTAGCACAAGCTCTGTTTTGTTTGGGACTAGATGATGTGTGATGTTGTTCAGCATTATTTATTATTTATTTATCTATATATTTTTGTACTTTAATCAGCAAGAAAGTAATAGTTATCATTATCAGCAAGTGCTTGCTTTGGCTATCGTCTGGATATCGTCTTCATCATCAGACATTAATCGTTTACTGCTGGACATAGTTTTCTCCCGATAAACATTACTGGAGCGCAAAATTTGGATTATTTCCGATTGAAATTGTGTTTTAATAAGATATTTCGCGAAATCTAAGTCATGCTGTGACCATGGCTCCGTCAGCATTGATTTATTTTGCAAAGCCAAATGTTTGTTAAATGATTTGTTGTTTGTAGAAATGTTGCGACATTAGTTTCGCATCGCAATTACAGCGGTAAAATTGCTTTCATGCATCAGTTCCACCCAAAACTTGGGCGTGGGATAAATTTATTTTATTAAATTGTATGCATTGTAAAACTAAACACGCGAAATAGGACGTAGTGTAGAACGCCCTCCAGCCAGGTGGAGTGACGATCTGCGAAGGGCTGCTGGTAGAAGCTGGATGCGTCGGACAGGATCAGGACAGGGGGCAATGGCGCTCATTAGGGGAGGCTTATGTCCAGTAGTGGACTGGTACAGGCTGATGATGATGTAAAACTAGACAGCTGAAATAATTAGTTATACGCCCCTACTTTTGCAATGTTAATTCGACAGATGGACTTTGACAGTCGGTAAAGATACCTCAAAAACCATCAACATTTAAACCGTTACTTGATTTAGGTCAAAAACAGTGTTTGCCCGCGGCTAGTTCTATAATAAGATATTTTTCCATCTGTCAACGGTAAGTTTCGAGCAGCCCGATAGGGTGAGGGGTGGAAGGGTTTGGGGGGGTAATTGCATCAGGAGAGCGGCCGTTCGTCACGCGACCGACTACGCTTTACTGGAGTGCGACTCAAGAAAATAGTCTTCACGGCCACGAAATATGCGTTTATTAATCGCACTGCTAATAAAAAAACCAACTTCAAAACAAAAACTGCACAAAAATAAGTGCGTATTTTTACAACTTACAATCAACTTAAGTAGATCTAGATGGTCACGTGTTATTTTTGGAGTAAAAAAAAACCGAATTGAGAACCTCGAAACTCCTACTGTTTTGACGTCAATTAATTAATTTGTCTTGTTTACTTGTTTTATTTTTCTTTTTCTTCATTTAGCTCAAGTTTTTGAACACATTTTCTGTCCACTTAGCACTAATATATTGTTTTTAAAGTGCGCACTTAAGTTATGTTTCAAGCCAGATCAAAACCGTTGAATTTAATAAGATACTTACTTTTATTGCTTGTAATGAAATGTGTGCTTAAATAAATAAAAATTAAAAATAAGAATCATCTATCGGAAAATATTTATTTATTTACTTTACTTTAAGAAATGAAAGAAAAGAAACAAGCCGGCGTCTGGTGATAGTAATGGCTCGCGGAGCTAGAGCCAATACTGTATCTTGTCATTTTAAAATATACTCGAATGCACACAATTTAAAACCCCAATAATTATTAGAATGGATGTGTCGGAGTGAAGAAGAAAGAGAAGAAGAATAAATGATGAGCCTGAATAGATGTATTCTGGCTAAAACGCAGCAACGACATCATTCTTGACCGTCAACCTCAAGGTTAAGAGCTAACCTCGCCACTTAGAAAACTTGAGATTTATACGAATTTAATTGAAAACGCATATGATATCTTGACTTTTAATCAAACTTAAAGCTTCATTCAGGTTCAACTCATGTTTTAAATTCAATCCACATTTTACAATCTCTAAAAACAACATTCCACACGTTAAACTTAAAAAAAACCTTTAGATTTTTCCTGTTCATTAGCAAAGCAAAACAAACTGAAAAATTAAAACGGCTTAAAAAAAGGAATAAGGTCAAGGGTGTCCTCCTGACCCCTGACCCCCCTGACCCCCTCGCCCATAAACCCCTCCTGTTTAATAGCCCCGTCAGAATTAAAACTGCGTTCGTATTCAAAGACGGAAAGCAAGTTTTACTGCTGCTAATTTAAATCAATTCCCAGGGAAGGTACGTAACCGCGGTGTTTCTATTCTACTGTTGTGTTGCTGGCGGCTCTGGTCTGGCACAGAACTTGAGTCTGAAAATCCACACGCTGGGCTTGCGGATTAGGGATTTTAGGTTATAGCTTCTTGAACGGTTTAGGGAATTTAGCCTTGTTATGCTGTGCTATGCTGCATTCAGCCGACCGCCAGAGCCCCGTTTATTATACAGAACTGTGTACCAAGGGCAGGTGATGTAGGCCCAAATCAACATCACCTGCCCTTGGTACAACCCAATTGATTGTGATTAAAAGATCCACAATAATAGATCTAGTTTTACCGTTTTCCGAATTGCAATTAATCCAGGGATACACTGCAAGCAGTAAAATTTAATCCAACTGGGCACTGGGCTACATTGGACCAAACTGTGGAATCATATCCATCAATGGATTTGTCACTGGATTGGAATAGGGCTTTATTGTGCCAGACCATCGAGATAGTAAACTCTATAGCCACAAACGTGGAAAACTAATGTCCGCACCAAAATTCGGCGCACGCTGCCTAATGCGCCGAGATTGAACACTTTTCAAGACACTTTACTAAGTTAACGCAAATGTGACGTTTTATGTGTTTCGTGTTTATGTCACCGACGTACGAACGATTTTTGTCAGTTTTCACTTGGAGACTATGACTATAAAGAGTATCATCTTGATGTGCCAGACGAACTGCCATGAACTGTAGCTGGGGTACCACCTAATCTGTGTCACTATTTCGTAAACAAATCAAGGACGTTAGCTAAGTTTATTTGTTAGTTCGATCGACTTTCAATATCGGATGACGCCGCGAAAAAGTTAGGAAACCATTTCTATTGATAACAGTTTAACTGATTGATTAGATGTATTGAAGAACTTTTAGGGGAATTTAATTGGGCAACTTTTTAGAAAATCATTTATTCTGAAAATAATCTATTTGTAGCTATAGCCAGGTAGAACTAAAACTAAACCTGTGTGGGTGTTTTCCGTGCTGCAACGGCATGGGATAAAAATATCCCTTCTTGGCTTGAAACTGCTTTGCCACGGTGCGCTATTTTTCTTGAGCATCTATTATTCTTTCGAATATATGTACATTACATTTTTATATAATTACTGGCACGGAACTGTCATATTTATTTCTTTAAACTTAGTTGAAGTGATTCTCCGGGGCCCATTTTATAAATTGCACCAACAGCCTTCTTCTGCAGCACAAATATGGAGATAATTCCTGAAGCATTCTCCTACAACAAAATAATATACGACATAATGCTATGGATTATCCAAACTAGTCTAGCTGTTTCTACGTCAGTAATTTGACGGATTGTTTTGATTGCGTATGCTGCGGAACTAAGTCTGTTAGAGATTATTTATGTATTATAATGTAAGAGCTCTTGTTGGTTTAGTGAGAGCGGTTGAGATTTGAAAGAGACCGCAATGGATAAAGCTAAATGGAGAGCCATTTAGCTTTTTCCATTGCGATCCATTTCACATCCTTATAGATAGATAGTTGAACTCTTTATTGCACACAACACCAATTAAAAACCAAAAATTTACAAAAACAGAGAAATTAAATAGTAATGTAGGTACAATGGGCGGTCAATCTTATACTACATAATGGCAACCTTCCCTTTTATCTAGCTCTCATTTAGCTTATTCTTGGTCTTCCTCATCCATGTTTTCCATCTACCTTTCCTTCGATGATGTTTCTGATGAAGCTGTCATGTCGTATAGGGTGTCCAAACTTTTTTCCTCTTCAGTGCTGTATGGTTTCCAGAAAGACCCAGAAAACCCATCTATAATCATCACACTTACGTACACAAACTATAAAAACTACACAACTACCAGTGTAGTGGACTAGTGTAGTCCAATCATTTTTCCTCTTCAGTTTTTTTATGTTTTCCATCATATAAGACTACATAATACTATAATATAAGTGTGATGATTAGAGATGGGTTCTCGAATGGGTCTTGATGGAAACCATACAAAACTGAAGAGGAAAAATGATTGGACTAACACTAGTCAACTACACTAGTAGTAGTGTAATTTTAATAGTTTGTGTGTGTGTGTGTGTGTGTTTTGTGTGTGTGTTTTGTGTGTGTGTGTGTTTGTATGTAAGTATGTTTGTGGTCGCTTCACTCCGTAACGGCTGAACGGATATGGATAAAACTTGGAATATACATAGGTAGTTTAAGACCTGGATTATTACATAGGCTATTTTTTATCCCGGTATCATACGAGCGATGCCGCGGGCGGAAGCTAGTATGTCAATTATACATAACAATATAAATATAAGTACTTAGAAATATAAGTATGTCTCTCCGCGACCTAATTATCTAGTTCGAACTAAATCAACACTAGAGCGGAACCGCAATCCGGCAAATAAACAGTTAGCAAACACATCCATTACCAGTTATTGCCGGTTAGAGCTAGAGATGGGGTATAAATTCGGCTTAATTTTCGGCGTTATGCACTTTGGCCGAATTTGCATGGTCCTTCTACAGATATTTGAATCAATTAGATGATTAACTTTTTTCTTAATTACTTTGTAGTTTTTTGTAAAAAACTACTTAGTCGGTAAAATATACAGGTGACAAACTATAAATAAAAAATCGTATCTCTCGCTACGTAGTAGTCTAACTACGACGTAGATTGGGCATACCTTAAAAAAAACACTATTCAATTATGAACTCAATGATCACATTTTGCAGGATAGACTATTTGAAAGTAGCTACAGCGACAACTCTAAGATATATCATGCCATAAACTCAAACTCAAAATTCATTTATTCAGTAGGAACTATATAGTACACATTGAAACGTCATTTTTTTTAAATTTACCACCAATTCGTCACGCGTAGCATCGACTAGACTATTAAAAGTCACGCGCGAGCTTTGATTGCCCTATTTATTAGTGCGAATCGTTTCACAAACTTTCGGGTCTTCGGCAAAAGCTTTCGGCCACTTTTAGCCGAACTATCGATGAAGCAAAGCTCATAGAATAGCGCCTAGTGTATTCGGAGTGTAATTACAAAACAATTATCGAATATCCGCCCAACGGATAATAATCCAATATGCAATGTTTATCCACTGCTACTGCGTTTGTGAATCCAAAATGTGGGATTTACTACTGTTTACTGATTCTATGAGCTTTTATTATTTATTCATTGAATAAATAAATAAATAACGCTGGACTATCACACAGCATCATGCAGCCCCAAACTAAGCAGAGCTTGTATTATGGGAACCACATGATTAATATACTACACATATATATTTTTTTTGTAAATACATACATATCATACATAGAAAACACCCAGACCCGAGACAAATATCTACAGAACATGCAAACATTTGTCCCGCAACGGGAATCGAACCCGCAACCTTCTGCGTCTCAGGCGGACCTTCGCCCACTGCGCCACAGAGGCCGCCTTGAATGTAATAGGATATGCTAATATATAGCTAAATAAATAAATAAATATCATTATCACTCAACATATAGCCTTAAACTAAGAAAACATTGTATTATGGGAACCACATGGCCGATATACTTACTACTTTTATGCATTGTTTGGTAAATACTTAGGTACACAGAAAATATTTGCATATCATACAAACATTAGTACGATCTGCAATTATTTTATCTGCAGTCTTCCGGCGGGAATCAAACAAACTTCTGCGTCTCAGGCGGCGCCCGCTATGCCACAGAGAATATATATATTTTACAAAAAAACCGACAAACGTTGAGGTAAACGAGTTCTTAAGTGGAGATCACGACTCGGCAAACGTAGTGTAGCCTTCCGGCCAGGTGTGGTGACGATCTGCTAAAGGCTGATAGTATCAGCTGGATGCGTCGAGCTGAGGACAGAATGCAATGGCGCTCATTAGGGGAAGCCTATGTCCAGCAGTGGACTGTTTAGGCTGATGATGATGATGAAATAAAATAAAATTTGGAAGTTGAAATATTTTCTTTCTATTGAGTAGGTAACTCACGCTTCACTTTAGTTCTAGATTACACTATCATAATGATCATTTTGGAGTTTATAAGTTTATTTATTCAGTTATAGTAATACAAAACATGCAACAATACATTTAACAAAGGTTGTTTAAAAAATTATGTATTTTTGAATTGAATTGAATTTATCATCATAAGGGATATATAGCCAGTAAGAGAAAGAGAATTCAGTCAGGGGTACAGATAAGGAGTAGAGTTAGTAGTAGTAGAGTTCTTTGTGGAAGGCTCGTCCGGGGAAGTACTGCCACCATGCATATTTGAAGCAGCATTGCTGTTTCGGTTTGAAGGGTGCCGGTGAAATTACAGGCAACAGAGGCTTATTATCTTTATGCCTCAAGTTGATGGACGCAAGGCGTTGCATCGTAGAGCGCGTTCCAAAAAAACGTGGATGCAATGCTTTGTGATAGGTAATGGTTACCACTTAACATCTGGTGGACCATGTGCTTGTTCCATCTTCAAGTAACATAAAAAAAGGACAGCAATAACCAGCAACTGTCTGCGTCACAGGCGAGCCTTCGCGCACAGCGCCACGGACGTCATAGTGTTCTCAACTGGCTTCAATTTGATTCCAGTCGCATTTCAGAATAGGTGAACTGTATTACCTATTACTGACGGGTGCGATACTCGCTTTACATATAAATTGTCGGAATCCAGCCGTAATTACAGTGAGGAGGTGTGCCATAAATATACTTTATTGCTGGCCGAATTCATAATAGCTGGACGGTGTAGTCTTGGAGCTAGCAGACTTCAAAAAACTTTCATCGTTATTTAACGCTTTGAGTGCTGAATAGCACCGCCGTATCAGCTGCAGGACGTTCTCCTTGGGCTTGACGCATAGCGTCATGTTCCACTGAAGTGCTCAGATCTAAATGCCACTAAACGGGCACCCATCCAAGTAGTGACCGAGCGGAGTGTTCAACCAAAGTGTCTGCAAAGAACTCCGAAGTAAGCAACGCCACGAGCGCTTAAAAAGTAAGTAAAAACTATATTTTTTTTAAATAAGTTAATCTTGAATTGTGCTCAGATTCAGTTACTTATAAGTCAAAGTCTCAAATAAATTAATAGTATAGGTATAAATATAAATAAATAAAACTAATGCTGGACATTCTCACAAAATATCATGTTATGGTTATAGCCCCAAAGTAAGCAAAACTTGTTATTATCAAAAACACACGACTGTATACTATTTAAATATTTATTTTTGTAAATACATTCATAGAAAACCCCCAAACCCGTGACAAATATTTGCAGATCATACAACATTTGTGTCACGGCGGGAATCGAGCCCGCATCGAGGTTATCATTAAGGCTGCTATTTCAAAATTAAAACAAATATTTAAAATAAGTACTGTAAAGCAGGTTGTAATATAGTTATGTAGTAAAAGTGACGTTTGAGCCCTTAACCGCAGAGTATATAATAAGTATTACAAAACAAAAAAATCACGTCATAAAGAGTTTTCACATAAAATATTCAAAACGATATCATGTAAACAAAGTGGCAAAACAAGCGAATTTTTCAGAGCGAACCCACAAAAACATTATATACGACCGCTAGCCACCGTTACTGGGTCCATTATGAGTGTTTTCTTAGGTTTGCCGCCAAAATTTTATTTTCCATCGTGTAAGCAATGTTTAGATGAAAAATATATTCAATGTTTTGCAGCGCTTTTTATGCTGTGAGTTAATAGAAAATCTTGATGGTAGTTTGTGTACGGTGACGTCATTCCACACGCGAACTAACCAAACTTAGGGTGTAATTAGGGGTCATTTTTCAAGCATTAGATGTTAATTATATTTAAAAAAATTGTGACGCTTTTTTTATCATCATCATCATCATCATCATCATCATCATCATCATCAGCCTATCGCAGTCCACTGCTGGACATAGGCCTCCCCTAATGAGCGCCATTGCGCCCTGTCCTGAGCTCGACGCATCCAGCTTCTACCAGTAGCCTTTCGCAGATCGTCACCCCACCTGGCCGGAGGGCGTCCTACACTACGTTTTTTTATGGTGTCCGTAATATTGGAAAAGCAATGCAGTTTATAATCTCATGGCACAGCTGAATTCCCTGACTGACCTGACGCCCGCCAACGGGCAGCAGCGTCGACTACGAGAAACTGTGTCGTGAAATCCCTAATCCTGCGTGGGGACTATTTTCTTATCCCCCTTTACAAGAGGAGGCCTATTTCTGGCAAGTAACACAGCCAAGTAAATCAGCCTTAGTGTACCAGCTAAGGCTGTTTTGGTACGAGTGTGACGTATTTACGGCGATCTTAATCGATCTAACTAACTATATAGCAATTTTTCAATTGTTAAATTTATTGTGTGCTAAATCAGACCAATTCGACTTGGAATGGAACTTTATTATACTTTAATTCGCTTTTACATACAGTTTTCAAGATATTCATTTATTTTAGGTTACTTGGTTTTTTTTTCCAAAATAACACAATATGCTACTTTTTAAATAAATGAAAAAACAAGGCCTTATTGTTGCATAAGGCTATAATTATTTCGGGACACCATAGCGGCGCAACCAGTCGTCGCTACCAATAAAATGTATACAGCTCTATAGAGAGTTACTCACCTGCCCGTTTGTTTGTGCAACCAACACCAAGTAGCGGCGACTGGTTGCGCCGCCAAGGTGTCCCGGTGAAAAATATCCCTAACGCTTCGCGGCCCCATGCCCCATGCTTAGCATGAAGTTTGAGTAAAGTTATTTCACGATTCATTGAATCAAAATCTAAACAGTCCCTCATAATCACTGTGCAATCAATGCGTGAAATCGCGGTTAGGCCGTTTGCACACTGCACTTAATCGGATAAAGGGGATTCGTGCCCGCCGGTCATGCGTGAGGATCGTGTGCGCCGGGCCTAGATGATTTTCGGGAACGCGACTTTTTGTCGCGCAAATTAATTCTCCTAATAATTTATCTATCTTGAGCACTGACTACATTTGTAGTTGTACTTACTACATGATATTGTTTTACACCTGGAACACATTAGGCTACTTTTTATCTGGGTTAAGCTGTGGGCCCAAGTAAGTAAATAAATATTGCAAATTAAAGATACCGTTCGTTGATGCGTTTTTATTTTTAAATAGAATTCGTTTACCAACATAATACATAAGACGTCTTGTGTGCTCCCGTAAGTTTTTTCTATTTAGTCATCAAAATATATGCTTTTCCCAAAGCAGGGACACAACTTAGATCGTCTGCAATAGATGCTTAGACCGACGATGATGATGATGATGATGATGATGATGATATTTACATAATAAATATTTAACTTGGGTCTGGGTGTTTTGTATATAGGTACAATAATGTATGCAATATAATGTAATAATGCAATCCCAAAAAAAGTAACAAGCAATAATTTTGTGTTTATCGTTTGCCGAGCCGCGTTCTCCACTTTGTTTTTGTTCAATACGCGCACTCCTTATTAAAAACTCCTTGGAACAAACATACTCACACACACACATTGACACACACACAAACTTTCGCATTCATATTATTAAGTGTCTTCATCTCCTTCTTCTTCGTATGAGTTAATGGCCAACTCTGGTGTCAGAGTTTTTTTAGGCAACCCGAAGCCCTCCGACATGGCTTAACGACTGAAAAAGCTGGGACCAACATCTTAACGTGCCTTCCGAAGCACGGAAGTGCTTTGATCTAAATGCCACTAAACGTTCACACATCCAAGTAGTGACCGGGGGGAGTGTTCCTCGTGAAGCCACGCCACGATAGCTTCATTAATAAGTGTGATGTAATGTGATAGTGTAATAAGTCGCGTCTTTGTTTTGTCACTGTAAGTCTAATCTCGACTGAAAAGCGGTTACTTTGTATGTAATGGTTTGCTTTTCGGCTGTAATTTAACGTTTCAAAACGTTCAACAAAATTGAAACACTTTTTATTGGAAAGAGTGAACTGGGGAAATTGTGGCCGTCATTGTTCGTGGCTTTAGAATTTAATGATCGAGAAAATATTTTAATCTTGTTTTCCCTTCAGACCGGAAAATACCATAGTTAGTAACTCAGTTGTCCACTGAAATGATTGGAACTGGACCTGTATTTGCAAACTGTCAAAAACTTTAATGTCAAAACATTAAAGCCGGCCATAATGCGTATAGGCTCTGGGTGCTTACCACCGAGCCAAATCGAGAACGGGATTAGGATTTGACTTCTGTCATTTGGTAGTATTGAAAGCCTGCCTCGTACTCATACAAAAAATGACAACTTGCGCAATTTGAATCGAGATTACTTAGATAGGATAGACTTGTCTATTTTAGACACTATTGACGTAAATAATTTTAAATTGATCGAGTTTACTATAGAGCTTTTATTAAAGTAACTTTTTAACGATCGAGGATTTTAATAATGATGAAGTTTGAAAAACTAGGTAAAAAAATTAGGAGGTACTCTGAGGCAAAACCAAACATTATTTTGGTACATAATTATGTGCTCTTGCTATAAATTGATAAATAATAATCTAAGTAGGTAGGTACATACAAATTATCTGTTATTAATATTCACTGGAATTGATACCTATTACAAAAACTTATTTCCGAGATACAGATTTAGATAAATACTGAAATATGCTGCTGTGCGTTTGCAAGACAAACAGCAATCTTACCCTCTTGACGTTGAATCTGGCGGGACATCTTTCAATGTCGAATAATTATAATAACGTTGAGTTATCTCTTTTTAAATAAAATATTACGAAATTTATCTAAACAAAGACAATATAATTAATGGTAATAATTTTCGAGTATTGCTCACGTTATTTACAGGTCGAAAATTTACAATACACTAATAAAAATTATATATTTGTGAGGATGTGGCTCCGCCATCTTGACTTTCGAGTGACATAAATCCAATTCTAACCCGTTCTCGATTTGGCTCGGTGGTAAGCACCCAGGTCAGCTCAGCGGGGTGATCGGCTAACTCTGTAGCAAACAGAAACGATTGACACCGATCCTGTTTTTACAAACTTTAACATCCGTCGAAATTCAATGAACGTCAATTGACAAACTGTCACAGTTCGTTAAAACAAAGATCGGTCTTAATCATTTCTGTTTGCGACAGAGTAAGCCGATCACCCCGCAGCTCAAGATCCTCTACTTGCTTCATACAGTGGACATCTTGACGTCGACCAAGTGACTATTCCACGAAATATATAGATATTCCTTGAACGCAATTGCGTAAAGAATCACGTGGAATTACTTTTTCATGAATATTTTGATTTTTGATTTATTGCTAAAATCGCAGGCTCATGGCCTGCGATGTGTGAATGAATGTTAAAAAAATGAATGTTGCCAGCAAAAAATTGTGTAGTCTTCCCGATTATTGTGGGAGATACAACGTAACAAAATCTTTTTGAAACTCTTAATTTGTTAAAAAAAAATACATTCAGGAAAATATTTAAGATCACTTCAAATAGATCACTCACTTCTATCGATAAATGCCATCATCCATGAAATTAAATTATAAAATCAAACAAACAAAAGGAAGACCAGAGGACATTTGAAATTGCATGCGGTGGTTGAATGATATAATGACGAAACGATGGCTATTGTATATTGGCATAAACTAAAACACTAATATTTTATTTCCACAATCAGATTCTATGTATGTATGATGTACTAATATGATTAATGATAACAACACAAAGTCATAACAAACAGTTATTTTCTTAAACAATTCACTTTTGAGCTATATGGTGATAATTAACTGGAGAATAATTTGTACTCAATGAAAACATAAAGCAGGTTAAAAGAAAAAAACTACATACTTTTTTAGTGACTGACAGTCACAGGTTAGTTCATACTTCAGGGAAAATCTAAGATTTTATAATCATATCCTTCTTTCTACTAATATTATAAATGCGAAAGTTTGTGAAAAGGTACGGATGTATGAATGTTTGTTACTGTTTCACGCAAAAACTACCGAACGCATTTGCATTAAATTTGAAATATACATAGTTCGTTATGGCCTGGATTAACACATAGGCAACTTTTCACCCGGGTACCACGGAAAGCTAGTATCCCATAATTTCGATTCGGTAGGATTAGAACCCGTTGCCTTCCCATAAATACTGGAACTCTACCAACCATCTACGTTGTACGTTGTTGTTGTTGTTGGTACGGGGTTTACTTATTTCCAATCAATGAGTATAAAATTCACAATCATTTTCGGAAAAAAAAATCAAGATCAGGCAACATCGAGCTTTCTATTTCAACCATTAACTCTTTAGAATCAACTGCCATCCTCGAAGCAGATAAATATAAGATTCCTTCAAAATGACAATTAGTTTCAAAGCTACGTTTTCGCCATCAATAAGTGGTTACCAGTGGTTACTATATTTCAATTTTTACACTTGTTAAGGAGGTTTGCATCTCTTGTCATTTAACTCAATGGTTTCCACAATAGTAAAAATAGAACGTTTATTTATTGCTCAGAAGAGCTGCATTTGATCCAAATTCGATCGATCTGCAATCTGAAGCATGTCTGAAGCGAACAGATAGCTGCCGACCCTTTTTTAAGAAATTCAATTTTCTGACATTGACATCTATAGTCTTTTAATTTTGGTATGCATAATGGCAGATTACAGTGCCAGTGAGCTGTTTATAGGACACCATTTTTTCATCTTGAACGACGGTTGTCAATTTTATTTAATTTTATTTTCTAGTGTTTTTCTAATGTATGTCGTTTAATATTCATGGTATTATAACCGATAAATGTTAGTTATAAGACACAAGTATCAGTGAAATGGAAGAAGATTGAACGGGAATTCTCTGATGAAGAAAATTGTGCGCCGATCGTCTTTTGTTATAGTCGCCATAGCTATAGCAGAAAACAGGACCTGACCGAAGACTGGACGACTGGACTTATAAACCGTACTACGTTGCCTCATATTATATGAACAATTATTATACTTGATACTGGCGAAATTGTGGATAACTATCCCAGAAGCCATTTAATAAAGAAGTGAAGTGAAGTGAGCTGTTTATATCATATCATGTAACAACTTGTAAACCTGTGTGTTACAAATAAATAAATTAAAATTAAAATTGAATATGGAAAAAAAGTGAATAAGGGTGTACAGCTGTACAGTGTACACTCATAATTAATTAAAAAGCTATGCTCATGTCGGCGCAACTGATGCAGCTCCTTCCATCTGTCTCTCTCCAAAGCAGCCTCCTTTATTTCCCTATACGACATGACATCTACCTTCTCTTTAATGTGGCTCATATAATTTATCCTTGGTCTTCCCCTACCTTTCTTTAGCGCAGTATCTTAGTTTGATCTTTGATGCTGCCAATGCTGAGAATGGGTCCTTTTTACCCTTTTGTAAACTAAAATCAACACTAGAAGAATCACTTATTTCTAATTTTAGGATAATCGTATATATAAGATACCTACTTTAGTTACTTACTTTCTTGTATATCTTGGGTAAAATAAATAACTTTCTTTCTTTTCTTTCTTTTCTTTCTTTTCTTTCTTTTCTTTCTTTTCTTTCTTTTCTTTCTTTTCTTTCTTTTCTTTCTTTTCTTTCTTTTCTTTCTTTTCTTTCTTTTCTTTCTTTTCTTTCTTTTCTTTCTTTTCTTTCTTTTCTTTCTTTTCTTTCTTTTCTTTCTTTTCTTTCTTTTCTTTCTTTTCTTTCTTTTCTTTCTTTTCTTTCTTTTCTTTCTTTTCTTTCTTTTCTTTCTTTTCTTTCTTTTCTTTCTTTTCTTTCTTTTCTTTCTTTTCTTTCTTTTCTTTCTTTTCTTTCTTTTCTTTCTTTTCTTTCTTTTCTTTCTTTTCTTTCTTTTCTTTCTTTTCTTTCTTTTCTTTCTTTTCGTTCGTTGTCAATAAACAGCTGTACATGCCTGTTATTGGCGCACATACTAGTTTTTTTTTCTTTATACCTATCGATGGATCTAGCACATGGCCCACCTGGTGTTAAGTGGTAACCATTGCCTGTAACAAAGTACTGGTCACGGAAGTTTGGAACCTAATCTACGATGTAACACTCTGCGTCTACTTGAGGCATGAAGGTGTTAAGCCTCATGTGTCTGTTATTTCACCTTCAACCTTAGCCTTCAAACCGAAACACAGTAATGTTGCTTCACGGTAGAAATAGGCACGGTGGTGTACTACCCCCGGATGAACAGTTCACAAAAAACTCCACTACTTTTAGTATCATCAATGTTAATATTTCATATCATGCTCATTAAGTACTGTTGGCGTTGCCTACAAAATATTAAATATTATAATAATAATAATAATGCTGGGCGTTATCAGTTATCACACAGCATCATGTAGCCCCAAACTAATAATGTAAGTAAAAATATTTTAAAATTAATATTTTTACGACCCACCACAATTGGTCCATAGGAAGTACAAGCAGTTCCTCCTCACATTAGTATCCATAAACGAGCCATCATCTCGATTTAAACTTCGGGTGTTCAAACTGAATTTTGATAATCTTGAGAAAGAAGCCGCAGAACCATTGATGGATCTTAAACAAGGAATCGAGCAGCTCAAAGTGATTATCTCAACACTGAGGTCTGTGGGCAGCTTCTTAATCGGAAGCCACCTGAAAAACTTGGTCATGGAAGTACTAGACACGGTGCACAAAAATGTCATGTACCAAAACTACGAGATGATCGTTGCAAAGTTACCGGATATCACGGACTTTTTCAGTGAAGTTGGTCAACCTAATACCCAGACCATGAACCTGAACCATGCACCATTAACGCCAATCTGCAGATTCCGATTGCCAAACACCACGGCTCACAAGATCTTCAAGAAGAAAATTGAACGAGTTTTTTACAGACTCAGCCAAGAGGATCATTCTATTGTTGGTTGTCAAAAAGACCCTCATTTCAAAAGTCAAAATTTAAGAAGTGCAGTATGGAACTCCAGGTCTGCCTATAAGAAGAACTGGCAGTTCCTCCTCACGTTGGTATCCATAAATGAGCCATCATCTCAATTGTAACTTTGGGTCCTCAAACTGGATTTTGATAATCTTGAGAAATAAGTCGCAGAGCCACTGATGAATCTTAATCAAGGAATCAAGATAAATCAGCTCAAAGTGAAAAAGACGTTCAAAGTGATCATCTTAACACTGTGTGATCTGAAATCTGTGAGCAGCTTTTCGAAAGGAAGCCACGTGACATACTTGAATACCTTTACTTGAATACCTTTTTAAGGTCATGGAAGTAGAAGACACGGTGTACAAATATATCCTGACAAATAACTGCGAGATAACAAACTTTTTCCAATCTGCAGATTTTTGAGTCCGGTTGCCAAATACGACTGCTCACAGATCTTCAAGAAGAAATAAAAGAGTTTCTCACGGATGCAGCAGAGAGGATCATACTGGTCGGTAAAAAGATAAATCAATTGTTCCTGTTCCTTGGAATACCGCTTACAAACTATCCCAAGACCTAAGCCTAAGCCTTCTGAATTCCTGAAGGTGATAATGGAAATTGCTAATAGAACCACGAAGGAGAGAGTGATTCAACAGTTGTAGAAGAAAGCGAACTATAGAGACAGGGACAAAATAAGAAGAAAAATCAATAATCATCTGCAGTGCCTGCTAATTGTTTCCCACCATTTCTCAGAACAAATGCACCATCAAAACAAACTTTCTCGTTAGAGTTTTCAAACGATTCTGACGATTCTACAATAAAAATGAGCAAGAAGGCAGATAAGTTATTTTGGAAAGAGATTCAGGAGAATCCAGAACTCCTCCGGTGTGCGATATAGTAGAAAGGTTCATTTGTGAAGGAGTCTCTGCTCAACAGGGCAGTGCTGATGCATCTCTATGATCTAACAATTGAGGAAAAATTACCTATTATTTTACGGAGCCAAAGAGAAATCTGATCTTAGAAAGAAAAAGATCCAACGCCTTAAACAAAGCCATGAGGAATCTGCTTACATTACAGACTATGCAGGCAGCTATCATGAAGATGGATGCCACAGTAATCGGGAGAGAAGTCATCGAAAAACATAACATAACTGTAAGGGCTAAGGGCTGCTTGTTTCCACCCTCCGACCTTACATGGAGAAGATGTTACGTAGGTTAATAGTTGTTTCCCTTACACGGCACCAACGATTCACTGATAGTTCATAGAGGGTTAGCTAGTTAGATTGAGCACGTAAACACCAGATTCACAAGTAAAGTTAGTGTATTCAAAGTTATGTTAATTACAAGGTAAAGGTGGCAAATCTTTCCTTGGTAGTGTCTCTGGCGCGAGTAGGTCACGTACTGAATGTTAAATGCTCTAAATTATTCGTTTCCGTAAAAGATGCAGCGCGTGCGATGCAACGTAAATCGCAGCGCGCGCAAATTACCAAAATGTATGGTGAAACCGTACATGTTGGCAACCCCAAAAGAAGTTACTTAAAGTTAAAGTTAAATGACTACCAAGAGAAGATAAGCCAGTACAAAGCCAAGAAAGATTATTCATCGAAGTTAAACGCGACGTTGTCTCCGCCCTTGGTAGGCGCCGGTTGGCGCTCTCGCCGTGCCCGTGGAGCCTCCATTGCCAGGGATGCTGCCTGGTCGTGCGCGGTCGGTTCGACCCTACCTTGCTTGGAGCATGGTTGAAGCTCTATGATTTCGATGCGTGGCTCTCTCGAGCGTTCTTGTTTGCTCTTGGCCTGTTTGTTGGATTGGTATTTCGTGACTACCCAGACGATGGTGATGATGATTACGATTACAAGTAGAAGGTAGCAAATCGCATATTGATGTATGTCATGAGTAGTTATTTTTTGAGGGAGGATTTCTCTTTCCCTTTGATACAGGAGTCGTCTGTCAATGTCCTGGGTATCCTCCGCTTGTTCTAAAATATCCCATGGCACCTTGTGGTAGGTCAGGTTAACGATGTTATTGACCGTTGAGTTTAACAGTGGGATATTGATGTTAGACTCCATCTTCATGTTTGTGTTGTACTCGTTGCGTGAGTAGATTGTGAAGTCGTTGGATTGCAACAAGCATCCTTGCATCTTGCATTTCTCTCAAGTTTTTGAGTAGTAGATAAGTTGATAATGATGCAGAATTGAAATAGCTCGATGCCATAATGATCTCCATGGTTGACTCAACCTTTGCTAGATTAGAGTTAGTTTCGTTCATGAACCTTTCAACTATGTTGAGCTGGTTGTGAATGTTTTCTTCCGTTTTCTTTAGTACCTTGTTTTCCAGTTCCACAATAGATGTTTGGTTTTTTATTAGACCAAGCATGTAGTTCTGGTTACTTTGGATGTTTTGGATGTCTTGGTGGTACTTGTCGGCAAAGTCTTGATCAAGAACACCGAAAAGGCTGTTGGCGATGGAGCCGATGCCGTTGATCAGCCCTCTCTTCTTGCGGCCGCTCATGTGTTGATGAGGAGTTAGTAAAATGCTGTTGTAGTGTCGCAGAAGTTCCATTTCATGAGATAATTGTCCAAGTGTCGTTTCACAATATCTCGGGTCAGTTTTGTGACAAAGGTCAATTAAGTTCTGAAGATAGTTTTCTACACGTTGTATACTATCCCAATAGTTAGTTAAGTTATAGTACATAAGAAGTGTCCACTCATCATGTATTGTTTGCATTTTGCCGAGCGCATCATAATAAACTGGCCGGTCGGACTCAAAGCTTGTAATATGAGCGCTTGGTCGCGTGCCACTACCGGCGCTATGTACTCCGGTTACTAATGTAAACAATGTTACCAATAGGGTTATAAATGTTTTACTGGCGGTCTTTTTTGTTTTGTAAGAGTTTGACGCGTTTTGTTTTGGTTCAGTCGACGACGTTTCGCCCTCTTCATCTCTCAGTTGTTGTGGATTCTCCGTTTCTATAGGGAGGAGTGAAAGTTTCACGACGGGACGTTTAAGTATGCCTGATTGGGTTTTAACAGTTGTTACTCGGACACGGCCGTCGGAACCTGGATGAAGTTCTATGACCCGCCCCATCGCCCATTTTCCGGGAGGCATGTTATCCTCCTTTATCAAGACGATGTCACCCTGTTGAATGTTTTTCATTGGTTTGTTCCATTTACTGCGACTTTGTAGTTGAATTAGATATTCGTTAGACCAGCTTTTCCAAAACTGTTGTAGCATGTTCTCAGTTAATTGCCATCGTCTACGAATGTCGATAGTTTTGATGTCGCTGTAGTCCGAAAAAGGTAGAGTGAGTACTATTTGTTGAAAATGTTTTAATATAAGTTCATTCGCAGTAGTCAATTCGCTGGTAGTTAGGTAGTTAGTGTCAAATTTCGAGCCATTGAGTACACTTATACTAAAGCGTCGTATCCATGCCGTCACACGTATTATGCGAGATAATGAACTGCATTTGTTTATAAGTTCGTCGATAAAATGTGTCTCGTGAGTTTTGCGTAGGGCTGTCACCGTTGGCTTGAGTCCTTTGTTAGTTGTATGTAGACACATTGGTACTTTCTGGTTTTCAAAAGTCTGTATAAAGTCAGGTCCTTTCCACCAAAGGTCGAAATTAAATAGTTTTGTTGCGTACATTCCTCGTGATGCACAGTCAGCGGGGTTGAGTTCCGATTTCACGTAGCTCCAGTTTTCAGCCGGAATGACCTTGTTGATCTTACTCACCCTGTTGGCAATGTATCTTTCCCATCTTGTAATATCTCCCTGCAGCCAGGCGATCACAACTTGGGAGTCACTCCAAGCCTGTATAGTTACGGTGTGTCCTTTAAAAGCTAAAACCGCTTTTTCTGCTAGTTGTGACAATAGAAGGGCACCACAAAGTTCCATACGAGGCAGCGTAATCTTTTGCGCCAGCGGGGCAACCCTAGTCTTAGCTGCAAGTAGATTTATTGTAGGTACGCCTTCGTTAGTAACACGGCTGTAGATTACGCACGAGTATGCTTTTTCGCTTGCGTCGCAAAAACATAGTAGGTCAATAGGCCCGTGCGTCCAGCCCAGCCATCTGTTTAGTTTAATTGTTTTGATTTGATGAAGGTCGGTTTTCAGTTTGACCCACTCTTGTTGTAACTCGGTAGGTAAAGTTTCATCCCAAGCAAGTTTACTTGTCCAGACCCTCTGAAATAGCAGTTTGGCAGCCACAGTTATTAGCGCCAACCACCCCAACGGGTCATACAGCTTCGAGATCTCAGATAGAAGATGGCGTTTAGTTAGTTGTTGCCGCGGTTTTTCTTCTAAGTCCCAGTAGAATGTAAATGTATCATTTGTAGTGTTCCAACCGAGTCCAAGAGTCTTTTTTGTATCTTCATGTTTAAAGTCAAATATTTGTTCTGTTGATATTTGATCATTACTCAAGTTTTTTAGTAAAGCCTTATTATTAGACGACCATTTCCGCAAGTTCATACCGGCGCCTTTAAGTAAGTTAATGAGCGACGATTGTAGTTGTTGAGCTTCGGAGATAGTGTTGTGGCCGCTAATTAAATCATCAACATAGAACTCCTCTTGTAGCGTTTGAGCAGCTTCGGGGTGCATGTGACCGTCGTCTATGGCAAGCTGTTTCAATGTTCTCATCGCGAGCCATGGTGCACTCTTCATGCCATATGTCACTGTACATAGGACATGATCTTTCAGTTTTTCTAAGGGCGCGTTTCGCCAGATGATCTTTTGCAGTTGCTGTTGTTCATCTGTGATCCAGATACAGCGGTACATTTTCTCTATGTCTGCAGTGTAGGCGTATCTGTAGGAACGCCATTTCAGAATAAGAGCTTGAATGTTTTTCTGCATGTTAGGGCCCTTCTCTTGTAAGTGATTGAGACTAAGACCGGTTGATGTTTTTTGAGAAGCGTTGAACACCACTCTAAGTTTTGTTGTAGTTGAATGCTCCCGTAGAACGCCGTGATGTGGTAGATAGCATTCTGGTTTAGTTGTGATTAAGGGCGCTGGTGCCATATGCTTAAGTTCTGTGTACTCTTTTATAAAGTCTCTGTACATACGAGCGAGTTTCGCGTTTCTTTCGAGCCGTTTTTCAAGCTGTAAAAATTGTGAGACGGCAATAGATCGGGAATTGCCTATATTTTCTTCGTATTTTGGAACAAAAGGCATTTTCACAATATATTTTCCATCTGAACTTCGCTGTACTGTTTTTGAATAGTATTCTTCGCACTGATCGTCCTTGGAGATGTCGTCCTTGCTGTCCTGAGTGATATCCTCGTGTTCCCAGAACTTGCTAATGCTGTTGAGGTCCACTAGAACGGCATGACAATTGAAAGTTTTCATTTTGCCACACAGAATCCATCCTAAGTGCGTTTGTTGTGCAACAGGAGCATGTTGACTTCCTTTCAGGACTCCCTCAAGGATAACATTCGAGTATACATCAGCTCCAAGCAGTAGATCGACCGGGCGAGATTTGTTGAAGTCAGGGTCAGCGAGCTTTAAGTTTTCTAAGTGTGGCCAGTTTGGCGTATTAAAGGATGAGTTAGGTAAGTTATTTGTAAGTTTTTTCAAAATGAGCGCTTGAGTTTCAAACGCATAGTCGGAATGTATCGACTGGCAGTTTAGTTGCAGACGTCCTTTGCAGTCTCCTGAAAGCGCTCCAACTCCCGATATTGTGGCGCTCATCCGTTTTCTAGGCAATCGAAGTAGTTGAGCGGCTTGTTCAGTGATCAAGTTCACTTGTGAACCTTGATCTAGGAGAGCACGAAGTGTGACGTAAGTTCCACTTGCAGATTTTATCTTAAGTTGAACCGTTGTAAGAAGTATCTCCAAGTCATTATTAGCGAGATGATTGGAGCTTTGTTGAGATGAAGTTGATGCCGAAGGAGTTACCTTATTATTATGTAACATAGTGTGGTGTCTCTTGTTGCATTCTTTGCAAGTTTTTGCTGACGAGCAGTCTGCGTCGCCGTGACTAAATAAACAATTTTTACATAAATGCAATTTTGATACAAGGTTGTTTCGTTGTGTTGTATCCATGTCGATGAATCTAGGACAATGCATCAGCACATGTCTTTTTTCACAGTGAGGGCACGTAATAAAAGCAGTATGTAATGTTTTTGAATGTTTTCTCTGAAACTCATAGTTATTTTTCTTGTGGGAATAATGTTGGTTGGTAGATTTTTGGGAAGCAGATGTTAGTTTTGGTACTTCTTTCTTAGCAGTTTTCATGCCTTCGTAAGCCATGAATTTGCTTTCTATAAAGAAAAGAAACTGCTCCAAATGTGGTAGCTCTCTATGATCTTGTAGATCTTTCATGTAGTCTGTGTATGTGGTGGCGTCAAGTTTCTGTGACATGAGATGGACGATAAGTGGGTCCCAAGTAGATGTGTTCAATCCAATGTTCGTTAATCCGTTCATACATTCAGTGATGACATCATGCAACTTCTTCAAGGCTTGGCTATCAGGTTGGCTGATAACGGGCGAATTGAGCATTATGTTAACAAAAGAGGTGAACTGAAGACGATGGTTATCGTAGCGTTGAGACAGTATGTCCCAACAAGAGCTATAGTTTTCAGCACTGATGTGAAGATGTTGTACCAATCGCTCAGCCTCTCCGCGCAATTTCGTCTTAAGGTGTTGCATTTTCTGAGCCTTGTTGATCATTGGGTTGTTATGGATGGTTTCTAGAAAGAGATCTTTGAAAGAAATCCACTTTGAGTAACTGCCGGAAAATTCGGGAACCTCAATTCTTGGTGCAGATTGTTGATAATGCACTGTCGACCAAATCTTAGAGTTTATGTTTCTCTTCAGTTCATCGTACTTATCCTCTATCGACACAAATATATTGTAGTAGGTGATGTCAGAGCCTTTCAGTACGGCCTCCAACTCCCAATGAAGTTTGTCGATCACGTCCCACTTAGACTTCAAAATAGACAGATGATCATCCAACTCCCATTTCTCTGTCATAGTGTTTAAGTTAACTTTAGACATCGCACGATCAAGCGCCTTGAAGTTACACTCTTGTCGTGTTAATAAAGTTTTCAAATGTTCATCGGTGGTTTCTTCAACGGTACCGCTTAGGTCAAATTTTACAGTTTTGCATTCATGTAGTTGATTCAATAAGCCATCCATATCATTCTTCGTTTTCTGATAGAGTTTCTGAGTTTTGGTGAAAATATCTTCCGTGAAGTAACTATGAGTCTTATCCTCAATAGCTTCAAGGAGAGTCATATGACGCCTCTCGAACGCCATTGATTTTCGAGGGACTGGAGTCGAATACGAAGATAATCTTCCGTCTTCCTAGATTTACTATCTTTGGCATAGTTAGAACAAAGATTTTTGATGTTGTTGAAGCACTCCTCTTGTAATTTTAGTACTTCCATGTTATCGAAAGTCTTATTTATGTAGTAAAGAGATTAGAGAGTTAGATCGCTTCGGCACGTAGTTGATGGTGACGGAACAATGGATGTTAATGTTAGGTAGTTTCTAGATTGGCCACGTAGCTGACGGTGACAGAACAATCTATGTTGTTAGTTAGCTTCTAGCTCGGCCACGTAGTTTACGGTGACAGAGGAGAGCAGTGCTGGTTCACGACGAGAAGACGACAGAGTTTCCGTGGACTTCTGGTCGGTATAGGTATTCAGCTTCCCGTACTTATATGACAATATGTGCGCCTTCTCAATTTTACTGGTGATTCCCGCTGGTGGGAGGCCAATTCAACCGATTCGCTATCGTCAAGAAATACAAAAAAGCATAAATACCTTGTTTCCTCGAAGGACCAAAATGTAAGGGCTAAGGGCTGCTTGTTTCCACCCTCCGACCTTACATGGAGAAGATGTTACGTAGGTTAATAGTTGTTTCCCTTACACGGCACCAACGATTCACTGATAGTTCATAGAGGGTTAGCTAGTTAGATTGAGCACGTAAACACCAGATTCACAAGTAAAGTTAGTGTATTCAAAGTTATGTTAATTACAAGGTAAAGGTGGCAAATCTTTCCTTGGTAGTGTCTCTGGCGCGAGTAGGTCACGTACTGAATGTTAAATGCTCTAAATTATTCGTTTCCGTAAAAGATGCAGCGCGTGCGATGCAACGTAAATCGCAGCGCGCGCAAATTACCAAAATGTATGGTGAAACCGTACAATAACGTTTTTACATAACTGTCCACCTTTTCTTCACGTGTATGTTTTACTTATTAGTGGAAACTTTGTTGGATTGAGATCGACCTAATAATACTTTTAGTTTATAAGTTTTATTGTTCTGTTTGTTTCCCGAATAAATAAAAATAAAATAAAATAAATAAATAAAATAACTCATCGTGCTTCCCACCGAAAGAGAAAAAGTCAGGATTCAAGAAGCACAGTACTCCAATCTGCCCCTAGTATGTAAGGTTTTTACCTTCCTTTAAGCAGTTCCTCATATTGGCTTTTATAAACGAGCTATCACCTAGATTGAAACTTTGGGTCTTCAAACTGAATTAAGATAATCTTGACACGAAAATCGCAGAACCACTGAAAGCTATCATCTCGATTGAAACTTTGGGTCTACAAACTGGATTTTGATAATCTTGAGAAAGAAGTCGCAGAACCACTAATAAACAAGTTTCTTACGGACGCAGCCAAGAGAATCATTCTATTGTCGGTTACCAAATAGAGGGTTATGAGTTGAAACAGTATTTTCTCGGAGTGCCACGATAAAGAAAAACAAGAAGACAGTGAATTGATTCTGGAAAGAGGTTCAGGAGATCCAGAACCACTTCCGGTATGGAATATAGTTAAAGGGTTCATTTAGGAGGAACTCCCTGACGTCAAGCTCAACACGGCAATGCTGAAACATCTCTACAAGGCAAGAACTAATGACCTCGTTTAAAAAAATATAGAGTAAAAGAGAAATCTTGTCTTAGATGCAAAAAGAAGACCATAAACATAGCCATGAAGAATCTGCCTACACTACAATCTATAAAGGCAGCTTTTATGGCAGTTATCGGACTGTGACATTTATCTTAATCATCTTCTCCAGATGCAGAGAAGCCATCGAAAAACTATCAACAACAGCTCGTACGCTTCTTTCGGAAAAAAAGCTACCAATCCACTTGCACAGTCCCTCAGACAGTCCGTAAAAAGGTAATTTCGATAGGAGACTGCGGTGCCAGACCCGATTAAAGGCCTTCGCTATATCTAGGCTTACAGCCAAAGCTGCACCTTGACTCTCAAGAGCCTGATCCCATTGATGTGTGAGATAAACTAGTGAGGTCACCATTCGTACGACCGTGGCGGAAGCCGTATTGACGGTCACTGAGTAAATCGTTTCCTTATAGATATCGCAAAAATCGTGTGTTAATAACACGTTCCAAGACCTTATAGAGAGAAAAGTGGTTATAGCAATAGGCTTATAGTTAGACGGGTCCAATCTAGCACCCTTTTTAGGTACAGGGTGAACGATAGCATTCTTGAGTCCGGTTGCTAAAGTCGAGGGCTCACAGATCTTCAAGAAGAAATAAAAGAGTTTCCTACGAATGCAGCAGAGAGGTCGTGCTATTGTCGGTTAACAAAAGGAGTAGTCAACCCTGGTTACTAAAAAGAGGGTAATGAGCAGATATAGTAAATTATTCCTGTTCCTCGGATTACCGCCTCAACACATTCCCAAGACCAAGCCTTCAAAGTTCCTGCAGGTAATTAAAAAATTGCGCTGGATTATAGAACCACAATGGAAAGAGTGCTTCACCAGTTGGAAAGGAAAGCAAACCATAGAGAGAGGAACAAAATCAGAAGAAAAATCAATAATCATCTTCAGTACCTCCTAATTGTTTCCCATCATTACTAAAACAAATGAGTACATGCACCACTAAAACAAACTCTCTCGTTGGAGTTTTCAAACGATTCTGACAGTTCTACAAATAAGAAGAATATTCTTGTTCTTCTTCAGAAACTTGTTGTTTTTTCTTACCTTTCCACGGTCATGGAAGTAAAGGATACTATAGGATATCTTCATATATTGCTCAGTACGCAAATCTAGTGAGTATACCTTAAAGGGGGTATGTCAGAGGCAAGTCCAAACATTACGTTCGATACATTCCCACTTTTTGCAAGCAGCTGGCATTCCATGTGACAGGTTGCAAGCCCATCGCCGCTTTTTATTGGAACACTAACCTAGCACATACATTTCAAACTATTTAGTTCGATGGCATGCCGGTTTTCTCACGATTTTTTCCTTCACCGTTTCGAGCTCGGTGTAAAAGTAAAAGATACCATATCTTTTACAAAAATATCTTGTACCATACTATGAGATGATCATTGCAAAGTTCCTGGATACCACCGACTTTTTCAGTGAAGTTGGTCCCAAAATGATCATCAAAAGTATATTTCGACAACCTGAGGAAATAATTGAGGAAAAAGAAATAGAGTTTAAGAGAATTGTGATCTTTGATGCAAAAACTACTTGCACCGCCGACTAAAAACTCAGATATCGTGAAGATGGAAGCCGCAGTCATCGGGAGAGAAGCCTTCAAAAAAACTACTCACCATGATTAGTCAATATTTAAGAAGCACAGTACTGCGATCTGCCCCTAAGGATAAGGAGCAGTTCCTCACATGAGCTTTCTTAAAAAAGCTATCATCTCGATTGAAACTTTGGGTCTACAAACTAGATTTTGATAATCTTGAGAAAGAAGCTCGGAGAGAGCTCCATGTAAAAGAAAAAGATACCGTATCTTTTACAAAAATATCCTGTACCATACTATGAGATGATCATTGCAAAGTTCCTGGATACCACCGACTTTTTCAGTGAAGTTGGTCCCAAAATGATCATCAAAAGTATATTTCGACAACCTGAGGAAATAATTGAGGAAAAATAAATGGAGTTTAAGAGAATTGTGATCTTTAATGCAAACTACTTACACCGCAGACTCAGCTATCGTGAAGATGGACGCCACAGTTATCGGGAGAGAAGCCTTCAAAAAAACTACTCACCATGATTAGTCAATATTAAAGAAGCACAGTACTGCGATCTGCCCCTAAGGATAAGGAGCAGTTCCTCACATTAGCTTTCTTAAAAAAGCTATCATCTCGATTGAAACTTTGAATCTACAAACTAGATTTTGATAATCTTGAGAAAGAAGTCGCAGAAACAGTAATGGATTTTAAAGCAAGGAATCGAGCAGCTCAAAATAAACAAGACGTTTATAGTTATAATTTCAACACTGATGTCAGAGTGCAGCTTTTTGAACGAAAGCTACGTGAAAATCTTCATACCGGAATACCTTTTCAAAGTCATGGAAGTAAAAGATACGGTGCACAAACATATTTTGTACCATAACTTCGAGATGATCATTGGAATGTTCCCGGATAAAACTGACTTCTTCAGTGAAGTTGGCCCCGTGATCATCAAAAGTATATGACAATCCGAGAAAAAATTGATGGAGCCATAGAGAAATGTATCTTAGACGCAAAAACTACTTACTATAAACTCAGCTATCATGAAGATGGACACCACAGTCTTCGGGAGAGAAGTCTTCGAGAGTCTACTCACCATAATTAGTCAGGATTTAAGAAGCACAGTACTGAAATCTGCCCCTAAGGGTGAGGAGCAGTTCCTCACATTAGCTTTCTTAAAAAGGCTATCATCTCGATTGAAACTTTGGGTCTACAAACTGGATTTTGATAATCTTGAAAAAGAAGTCGCAGAACCACTAATGGATTCTAAAGCAA
This sequence comes from Horisme vitalbata, assembly GCA_951804965.1. NCBI lineage: Eukaryota > Metazoa > Arthropoda > Insecta > Lepidoptera > Geometridae > Horisme > Horisme vitalbata. Next base: position 35,434,296 of record OX638090.1, read on the forward strand.
GGAATCGAGCAGCTCAAAATAAACAAGACGTTTAAAGTAACAATTTCAACACGGAGATCTGAGTGCAGCTTTTTGAACGAAAGCCACGTGAAAAACGTCATACTGGAATACCTTTTCAAGGTCATGGAATTAAAAGATACGGTGCACAAACATATCCTGTATCATAACTTCGAGATGATCATTAGAATGTTCCCGGATATCACCAACTTTTTCAGTGAAGTTGGTCCCGTGATCATCATAATTAACAAATTCGATTTAAAGAGCGTAAAGACATTGTCCATTTGTCTGTTGAAAGCCAAATTAAAATAGCATGAGCATAGAGTTAGAGCGTTTCGTTGTTATAAGTGTGTACAGTACCACCATCCGCCTCATATGATATTTTTGAAAAGGTCATGGATGAAATATTGTTCAAAATATATAAAACAAACAAAAATATTATAACATGCGGAGGCTTCAATATAAATTTTCTGGAAGTTTATTCATTGAGTACTAAAATTACCAGTTAATTCAAATCATATAATCTAATACCTCCCTTTATGGAGCCAACTAGAATTACTGACACTGCAGCCAAATGCATAGACAATATTTTTACAAATTCAAATGTTAATATACTAAGTAATTATGTAATTAGTAACATAAAATCAGACACCTTCGTCAGTTAATTAAAATAGAAAATCAAATAAGGAAAAATGTAAAACGGCAAATAGCTTTTGTACCAGTGACTGTGCATCGATTAGAAAAATTAAAATCTAATTTGTTAAATAGATCACCCTTTTCATATCAAAATAATAATCCAAACTATTAATATAATTCTTTTTTTAATAATTTTATCAAAGAATTTAGCTCAATATATAAACCAAAATCGATCATAGTCTCTGACAGTCCAACATTCTGTGAGTGGGCAACAGTAGGAGTTCACATAAGCTGACAAAGAATGTATGAGCTTTACAGTGAAAAACAGTATAATTTTAGTGAAGAGTTTAACTTTACTCAAAATTTCAAAAAACTACAGATCTCTGGGGCATTTCTGTTAGCGTTGTAACATCTTTCATTTGCATTATCGCACCAGAACTAGCGTATATATTTAATGAATGTGGTGAGTTCCCTGATCTAATGAAACATAGTAAAATAACGCCTCTATTCAAATCTGGTTGTAGTTCTGACCCTACTAACTTTAGACCGATATCAGTACTGCCAACATTTAGTAAAATTTTTGAAAAACCTATTCTTAGTCAGCTTCAACGCCATTTTAACTTTAATAACTTACATAATGGAAAACAATTTGGATTTACGCGGGGCAGATCAACAACTGATGCCGGTGTTGAGTTATTATCACATATTTACGATGCCTGGGAGGACTCACATGATGATTTAGGCATCTTTTGTGATTTGTCCAAGGCCTTTGACTGCGTACACCATGAAACATTAATCAGGAAACTTGATCATTAAGGTGTCTTTATCCCTTCTTACTTCTTACCTATCTGACAGAATACAGAAAGTCGACGTAAATAGAAAATGCTCGGCGGGATCTGTGGTAAAGCTGGGTGTACCTCAAGGGTCAATACTTGGACCATTCGTATTTTTAGTTTACATCAACGACCAACCTCAACTTGTGAGGGACAACCACGAAATTGTATTGTTTGCAGACGACTCGTCTCTTTTATTTAAACTTAAGCGACGGCAGACCAATTTTGGAGACGTAAACAATGCAATAGCGAAAATTGTTAACTGGTTCGATGTAAACAATTTATTACTGAACGGAAATAAAACAAACGTATAAGATTTATTTTACTAAACGTTAAACAAGTTAAACCTAACATTAAAATAAAAGATGAAGATTTAACTCTTGTGGATTCTACTGTATTTTTAGGCATAACCTTAGATAATAAACTTTAATTGGGTGCTCACATAGATGGATTGTCGAACAGACTTAGTTCTAAAAATTTAAGTTTAAAAAATTGACGTTTCAAAGTGTACTGTATGTGCTTATTGAATAAACTCATTTTGATTTTGATTTTGATTTTTAAGTAGATTTCGACAATCTGAGGAAATAATTGAGGAAAAAGTAATGGAATCAAAGAGAAATGTGATCTTATATGCAAAAACTACTTACACCGCAGACTATAAACTCGGCTATCGTGAAGATGGACGCCACAGTCATCACAAGCAGTGCACAAACATACCTGTACCATTACTTCGAGATGATCATTGCAAATTTCCTGGATGACCGACTTTTTCAGTGAAGTTGGTCCTGTGATCATCAAAAGTAGATTCCGACAACCTGAGGAAATAATTAAGGAAAAAGTAATTGAACTAAAGAGAAATGTGATCTTAGATGCAAAAACTACTCATACTACAGATTAAAAACTCAGCTATCGTGAAAATGGACGCCACAGTCATCGGAAGAGAAGCCTTCGAAAAAACTACTCACCACGATTAGTCTAAAAATTGGATTTTTTTGAAAAATCTCATTTCCGAATCAAAACCGAATGATTAAGGAAGTCACAGAATCACTGATGGATCTAAAGCAAGGAATCAAGCTGAATTAGCTCAATGTGAACCAAAGCAATCCTCTCAACATTGCGATCTGTGAGCAGCTTTATGGAACGAAGCCACGTGAAAAGCTTTAGATTGGAATACCTTTCTAAGGTCATGGAAGCAGAAGACAAGGTAAACAAACATATCCTGACCCATAACTGTGAGATGATCATTGTAAAGTTCCTGGATACCACCGACTTTTTCAGTGAAGTTGGTATCAAAAGTAAATTTCGGCAACTTGAGCGCCAATCGGCAGATTCCGGTTGCCAAACACGACGGCTCACAGATCTTCAAGAAAAAATAAATGAGTTTCTTACGGATGCAGCCGAGAGGATCATACTATAGTCGGTTATCAAAAAGAGTGTTATGAGCAGATACGGTGAATTGTTCCTCTTTCTCGGAATGTCACGATAAAGAAGAACAAGAAAACAGAGAAGTTGTTCTGGAAAGAGATTCAGCAGAATCCAGACCCTCTGCTGTGTGGTATATAGTAGAAGGATTCATCTGGAATGAACTCTCTGACGTCAAGCTCGACACGTCAATGCAATAACATATCTTCGGGGCAAGAAATAATGATAAAGATAAAGATCTAATAATTAAGAAAAAAATAATAGAGCCAATGAGAAATCTGATCTTTGATGCAAAAAGATCCAACGCCATAAACATAGTCATGAAAAGCTGCCTACACCGCACACTATAAAGGCAGCTAACATGAAGATGGATGCCACAGTCATCGGGAGAGAAGTCATCGAAAAATTACTCATCGTGCTTCCCACCGAAGAAGAAAAAGTAAAGATTTAAGAAGCACAGTACTTAAGAAGTAAGTACATATACATATCCCCATATTGGCTTTCATAAAAGAGCTACCATCTCGATTGAAACTTTGGGTCTTCAAACTGGATTTTGATAATCTTGAGAAAGAAACCGCAGATGAACCAAGGAATCGAGCAGCTCAAAGTAAACAAGACGTTTAAAGTAATCCTTTCAACGCTGAGGTCTGTGGAAAGATTCTTGAACGGAAGCCACGTAAATAGCTTCAGACTGAAATATCTTGCCGAGATCATGGAAGTAAAAGACACGGTGCACAAACATATCCTGTACCATAACTGCAAGATGATCATTGCAAAATTCCTGGATACCACCGACTTTTTCAGTGAAGTTTGTCCCGTGGTAATAAGTTAAATAATTGGTTACTTATTAATTGCTTTTATAGCCTCAATGAATATTTAAATAATTAGATTTGTAACGACACTCTATTAATATTTGCATTCCTGCATGCTGGCTGAATACATGTACCATCATAGCTATAAGACCTAATTGTGAAAATAATGTTATGTATTCTAGCAAATAAACATTTGAATCTTGAATCTTTCATCTTTAATCAAAAGTAGATTTCCACGCCATTCTACAGATTCTCGAGTCCGGTTACCAAACACGACGGCTCACAGATCTTCAAGAAGAAATTATTTATTTCTTACGGACGCAGCCGAGAGGATCATACTATAGTCGGTTATCAAAAAGAGTGATAAGAGCAGACACGTTATATTCCTCCTGTTTCTCGGAGTGCCACGATAAAAAAGAACAAGAAAACAGAAAAGTTGTTCTGGAAAGAGGTTCAGGAGCACAGAACACTATTGCTCCTTTAGGAGAATCCAGAACCTCCCCCACTCCAGTGTTGTGTATAGTAAAAGGGTTCATTTAGGATGAACTCCCTGATGTCAAGCTCAAATTCTGAAGCTCTGTTGAATTATCTCTTCGAGTCAAGAACTAATGACCTGATTAAAAAAATATGGAGCTAAAGAGAAATCTGATCTTCGATGCAAAAAGGAGACCATTAAACATAGCTATGAAAAAGCTGCCTACACTACAGACTGTACATGCAGGCAGCTGCATGCACAGTCATAACTGCTCATGACAGTTATTGGACTGTTGCTTCCATCTTTATCATCTTCTCCAGATGAAGAGAAGCCATCGAAACACTACTCATCATGCATGAAAAACTACCCACCGAAGAAAAAAAGTCAAGATTTTGAAAGAGCACATTACTCCGATCTGCCTTTAGTCTGCTGCCTAAGGGGTACATAGGTAGTTCACATACCTACCTTTACAGTGGTCTGAGGGCAGCCTCTTAAACGGAAGTGACAGTCCAGCAGTGGATAAGCTCCATGTTATATCCCCATATAAGCTCCATGGCATGCGGTGACAGAGCGCAATGGCTAATAAAAAAATATAAAAAAATATTTGTACCATGGCCGGAATGGAAACCGAAACTTTCTGCGTTCTGTGCTGTTATCGTAAACAAAAAAATATGTACAAAATAAAGTATTTTTACCAAAATAGAATCAGTGATTACAATGAACTAAATATAGCCTTAATCACAGAACCGATAGCATAAAAGGTAAAATGGTTGATATCAACAAATCTACGAAACAAAATTCGACCAGTCTATACAAAATTCTAGGTATGGGCCAACCAATCGCATTCAGAACTAAAACCGCGTGTCAAAATTTAAAAGCAAACAAATTGACCTGGATAGTGATGTGATGTACATAAAACGCTAGTGTTGTACTGATGTATCGATGGCCGGCCGGACACGGCATAAATAAACCATGAAGCGAAGAGGGAGGATAAGGTATAGGTGTACCTATGTATCTAAGCATTTAAGGGTATGAACCTAGTATAACCTACATGAAAAGCATTTCATAACCAGTTCACAACAAGGACATTTCTGCGTGAAAGCGTAACAAACAAATATAGTCACTTTCGCATTTGTAATAGGTTCTAAATTATTATTTAATGTTAGAATTAGGATAGTTTATGAAGGTATATTAAGGTTAGCGTTATAATTTAAGTACAAGTATAATAATATTTTGCATGCAAAATATTATAAAATCCATTGATTTATTTTAAAATCTTATTACACGTGTTCGTGCAAATAAATATCATTTATCATTTTGGATATGTTGTTAGAATAGAAAAAGAGTTTTACTTTTATAAAGTACGTACACAATTTTCGCGTTCAGCTGTATATTTCCCCTCTATACCACGAAGCGTTGCACCTGCTCGCACCGGTGATAGTGAAAATGGAGTTTTTATCGTGTTTCAGTACAAGTGTTTATTTTGTTTCATACTGCAGTTCAAAGGTTTTTATGCGAATGTTTGTCTAATTGTTTCCTTTGAAAACTTTGGTAACGCCCGATTTTATAACACAGTGCTTTTCTCTTTTTGATGCTCTGAATATTCCGAGTATTTTATAGCAATTTCGGTTATTCATGTTTCGCTTTTTTACTCGTTAAGATTTTTCTTCTAGTATAGGTACTAGAAGAAAAATCTTAACGAGTAAATAGTCAAGGTAACGAGTAAGAGTCTCGATAGGTATAACAGAGCGACGAAATTTGAGAATTTTGTGTCTCCTCTTCTCCATTCTGAAGGACCCTTCTTCGCCAAAATACTTGAAATCC